>CM071951.1:20555401-21260401 GCA_036784905.1 Acrossocheilus fasciatus | reverse complement strand
GCATCCAACAAAGGTCTTCGGCCTTGTCCCTTACGCACAGAGATTTCTCCAGTTTCTCTGAATCTTTTGATGATGTTATGCACTGTAGATGATGAGATTTGCAAAATCTTTACAATTTGAAGTTGAGGAACGTTGTTTTTAAAGTATTCCACAATCTTTTTACAAACTCTTTCACAGATTGGAGAGCCTCTGCCCATCTTTACTTCTGAGAGACTCTGCCTCTCTAAAACATCCCTTTTATAGCTAATCATGTTACAGACATGATGTCAATTAACTTAATTAGTAGCTAGATGTTCTCCCAGCTGAATCTTTTCAAACTTTCTTGCTTTTTTCAGCCCTTTGTTGCCCCCGTGCCAACTTTTTTGAGACCTGTAGCAGGCATCAAATTTGAAATTAGCTCATTTAGTAGATAAAAGTGTAAAATGTCTTCGTTTAAACGTTTGCTATGTTCTCTATTTTCTATTGTGAATAAAATATTGGTTCATGTGATTTGAAAATCTTTTAGTTTTCATTTTATTCAAATTTAAAAAATGTCCCAACATTTCAGGAATTTGGGTGGTAGATGGATAGATAGATTAAACTTATTTTGCTTTAAAATGTACAAGATCCTAAAATTGTATGTTTATTATAGGTTTAAAAGACTTTTGGACCCCACTGTAGACTATGTTGTACCATGTTTTACTGTGTAATTTGACACAGTTCACTGCTAACATGTAACAAACAAACAAACAACCTTTGTACTGTGGGAAGATTCTAGGAATTGTATTTGCATATGATTTCCCGCCTTACCAATCCTGTTTCCTCAAACCGCTTCTTGTCAGCGCTGTCTATGACATAAACCTACGGATGAACCAACAAACAACTCTTGTTTGTTAGCAAATTGTGACAGTTGACACAGAAAATTGGTATTGTGTATGCAGTCGCTTCTTACCAATAAATCTGTGTTTTCTAGGTATTTTTTCCAAAAAGGACGGATCTTTCTTTGTCCGCCGATGTCCCACACGTTCAGTTTCATCCCATGAGAGGCCACGCTTTTGATGTTAAAGCCCTGGAAACATCTTACTGGTCAACATTGCACAAAAAAACTGGTAATTAACTTGTAAATATGTAATTTGATACAAGAGTATTGGTAACACTTAAATATTAATTTTATTTAATACACTTAAATAATTTCATTTTAAGGTATCCTTGTTACAGTGTAATTATATATTTAAGTACTGAGTAATATTAATTAACTACATGTACTTTCTATATGGTTAGGGTTAGGATTAGGTTTTGGCATGTAACGTGTAACAAGGACACCTTAAAACCAGAGCCATAGAGAGAGAGAGAGTTGCGACAACTCCATTGACTCCAATGGACCGTTTTTTTTACAGCAATGGTGGATCATGGAGCCGCTCAATAGTTCCCGGAAGTTAGCGCTCATACTATCAGCACCATAGAGATGCAGCAGAAGAGACCGCTGTGATGAACTTTTAAAAGGTAAGACATTTATAGGACAAAATTGTATATTATCAGCACAGCTAATCTAATTTCCTTGTGCATTAAAACAGATTATTATTAGATTATTCCTCACTTAATTAGATTTACGGGATGTTATTCATTCTCTTCAGGCAATTTCATTCATCGTTGGGTAATTAAGGCTTTTAAATGTGATTTCTGCTGCTGGGAAGTTAGATTTAGATTTATTGCAAAGGATGCTCATGGACCTGAGTGAGAATAAAAAAAAGTTTAAAATAGGCGAGCAGTTTTCATTTCAGAATCATGCTAGGCTAAATTTCCAAAAATGTATTATAGGCCTACCACTACTATTTTATAGAAGTAATCACAATAAACCTGTACTGTATTACTGTATTTTATACTTAAAAGTCTTAGCTACTGTGTTGAAGGAGCAGATGCCACAGGACTGAAATGTGATGGAGCATCACTAAACCATTTCTTCTGTGTTTTTCTCCTTCTCTATCTGGCTCAGAACAAGAACCACCTGAAGACTCCCTGTAATGAGATATCACCCTCACAATGAGTCTCTTCACGGGGTTTGGCAAGTCTTTCCCTGTTCTTTGTGAAAAAGTGCCAGTTCCCAAATATGATTACATCATATTTTGTTGGTGTAATCTATAGATTGCTCCTGCTGACTATATCCAGCCTCTTATGAAGACTTCAGATGACCAGCACCTGTGAAGAGATGACGCCAACCCTTGAGAGGACTTCAGATGAAGCTGACTCTGAATAAACATACAAAACTGCTAAATTTTCCTTTCATTGTAATCAACATGATCAAATCATGTAACCATTGTTTTAATTTGTTCATTGTTTCTGATTGCATGACATTACTTAACTGCATGATTTGTATAGCCTAATTTTAGAACATTTCTGCCATATGAACATTACTTTGACACAGTTACACCTGTTAACAGAGCTCTTATTTGTAATGTAGAAACATTCATTTTCTGTAAAGCTGCTTTGAAACAATGTTTATAATAAAAAGTGCTATACAAATAAATGTGAATTGAACAAAACTTGATGCATCATTTTTTTCTCCTCTCCATGTCAGTAGGGAAACCATACATTCACAAGTGCACAAGAATCAAAAACATTAAAAGAGATTAATTCCCACTTAATCTTAAAATATCTTCACTTATTTGGAATTAATTTTCAAAGACAACAAACTTAACATTTACCATGAGATTAATAAAACGACAATGAACATTAAAATGTGATTGCACTTGACTAACATACAAGTTGTTTGAAAACACACACACACACACACACACACACACACACACACACACACACACACACACACACACACACACACACACACACACACACACACACACACACACACACACACACACACACACACACACACACACACACACACACAATTATATTTATAAAGAGAGGCTGAAGTTACCTTGGTAAAAGACCACGATGTCATTTATATAGCAAACATGGACTTTTACCATGGTAACGTCAGCCTAAAATATGTTAACATGGCAGGTAAGGATAGCTGACCACATTAATCCTCAAATATTAGCGGACTTCATCTTTTAAAAGCAACACTGATACACCTACATATACATTATTTTATAAATAATGTAAATAAATTATTTTATTGTATACTAATTACCAAATTATGCAATTTTGTCTCTCTAACTCAATGCATTCCAATTGCCCGCTATTAACTTCCTGGAACTATTGAGGTCTACGTGAATCACGTGATGATCAAGCGTCTCTCTATGGCTCTGCTTAAAACAAAGTGTTTCCAAATATTGCTTTATTATGAAATAACTAATGATCACACTAAGAAAAAAAAATGGTAGCTTGAAGGTTCTTTGGAGAACCAAAAATGGTTCTTCTATGGCGTTGCTGTGAGTGTCCCCTTTTGGAACCTTTATTTTTAAGAAGTGTTCCAAAGCACTCACTTATGAGGTTCAGTTAGGATACTTCATGCCAGTCAGATGGTTTCTTCTTGTCTAAGTGAGCAGTTCTTGGTCAGGATAAGCCACAAACTGGACCAGAAGATCTTCACAAGACTAAACCTGCAAGTTTATGTTTTATCTTTTCAGCAGACAGCAGGGCTGCTTTTGTGTGTTTAGACTCACCTGTGTTGGTGTGATGGTGTTCACGTCCTCCGAAGCGAGACACTTTAGCAGTGTGGTTTTACCAGCGTTGTCCAGACCCAACAGAACTATCCTGAGCTCCAGCTCTGTGGATCCCTTCAGCTTCTGCATCACAGAGAGCAAACCCTAAAAACAACAAACACTCACATTATTCAAGCATACTGAGTTTATATTGTTAAAATGTTTACTTTTTGCCAACAAGAACAGGAAATGTTTGAACCTGATTCAATTTTGTTCTTTTTATTACTTTTTACCATATAAGTGTTTCAAATATTTCAGGAATATATGGAATGTTTTTGCATTTGACTTTTATTAAAGTAAATTACATTGCATTTGAGGTTTACGTTTCAGTTATCTTTGCTATGGCACCATGGTTTATTAATTATACTTGTTATGTTGCTACTTTTTAGCAACACTTCTTAATATATTTAATTACTTATAACCACAAACTAACATTTCCGGAACGTTCTGAGAACCAAAAATTGATAGCTGAGTCAATATGTCAGCATTTGCCAGCCAAAAATGTAAATGTATTGTAATTGCTTATAAAAGTGTGGTTTGATGATTTATTTATTTAGGGGTAAAGGGTTAAATTCCTCAAATGTTGACATTTAAATGAAACAACATATTTAAAAATTAGACTTGTTAAAAACAAGTTGTTTTATTTCAGCTTGTTTTTTGTTTTATTTCAAAAATTAAAAAAAATGACAGATACAATTGATAAATGCTAAGTAGACATAAATAAAAAATTATTTTATTAATTAATAAAAATGATAAAACGCAACAAATTTACTAAAACCTGAACAAAAACAATATAATATAAAGAGTCTTATTTTACTAAAATAACACTGGTTTATTTAAATCCCTAGCCCCCCGTATGAGTAATAGTAGTGATGCTTGTGTAATAAAAATGTTAAATCAAGTGCAAAATTGCCTGCAATAACACTAATGTTCTACTTCTTTAAGCAGTAAGGAAACTAGCATGCAGGGGTATTTTCTCAAGCACAGATTAAGCCTCATTCTGAGGTGAACAGATTAAGCTAATGATGCTTTGACTTGGTAAATTTCCTCTAGCACATGAAGCATGTATTTAAGATAGCTGCAGTTTAAATTAGCAGTAAAATAGTTGACTATTGCACCGTTATCAGATGCAGTTTCTCAGGGTAATGCACAGATCAGTCTGCCAGGCTCCATTCATGTGGTTAAGGCTTATTGTAATGAGATTTATCTGGGTCACGTGACCTATCTCTGATTGCTTAGGTCCCTTTCTTTCTATAAGACAATACTAATCATCCAAGATCATAGACTGTACTCACACCTAAAACGTACAGAACATACTATGTTTATGTTTATGTATTTGGCAGGCGCTGAATCCAAATTAACTTACATTTCAAATATATAAATGCATGTCCATTAAATTAATGTGTAAATGACTGTATCTAGCCAGTTATTGACAATTATTGAATAATTTATTTTGGGCTTTCTGATCACAAATGTACTGGTTGGTGATACTAACACAGAGAAAGTGACAAACGTACCTTTGGAGCTTCACCCATCTTGACTTCTGTCCCGTCCTGGTTGCCTTACATTCTCCCGTTGTCTCCGCAGGTTTATGGATGTGTATTTAAATCACGATTACTACTGTGCTGACAATCCCTCTGCCATATTTAGGGGTTTGTGAGTGTGATAGAGAGATAAAATTGTTAGCTTGTGTTGTTCTGGACTCTGTCAATGAGCGTAGAAGACTTGCAGAATGGAGGATTAGGAAAGATGGAATTAGTGTCTCTCTCCTTCCCACCCCCACTGAGACTTTACCAGAATTATCTCTAGCTGTAGGTGCTGAGGGGAATCACAGTGACTTACTAACCCTGCTAACCAGTACTGTCACTACAGTTTACAGTAGATGAGTTCTGAGAAATTATGAAATGAGTAATGAGAAATAAAAAAAAATAAATAAATGAAATTTAGCATTACATCACTTGCTCACTTCCGCTGCAGTGAATGGGTGCCGTCAGAATGAGAGTCCAAACAACAGATAAAAACATCACAATAATCCACAAGTAATCCACACCACTCCAGTCTAACAATTTTCATCTTATGAAGTGAACATTGTTTGTAAGAAACAAATACATCATTTTTAACTTCAAACTGTTGGTTCCAAAATATCCATGAAATCGTTTTCTTCATTGAAAAAAAGTAATCTTGTCTGAATCAGGAGGGAAATCTGCACAATCTAAAACAGTTGTAAACAAATATGTTGGTGGATTTTGATGTGAGAGGACAACAGGGGATGAACTTTTCACTGGAGAAAGCATTAATTTGGAAATTGACTCATATTTTAGCCAGAAGTGACAGATTAAAGTTAAAAAGTCTGAATGCTGGATTTGTTTCTTACAAACACACAGCTTTTTGCTTCACAAGACATGATGAACTGGATTTATGTGGGTTACGCTCTTAAAAATAAAGGTGCTTCAAGCGATGCCATAGAAGAACCATTTTTGGTTCCACAAAGAACCATTCAGTCAAAGGTTCTTTAAAGAACCATATCTTTCTTTCCTTTTTATAATGTGAAGAACCTTCTTTCACCACAAAGAACCTTTTTGCGAAACAGAAAGGTTCTTCAGATGTTAAAGGTTCTTTATGGAACCTTTTAGACAAAAAGTTTCTTCCATGGCATCGTGAAGCACCTTTATTGTGATGTTTTTATCAGCTGTTTGGACTCTCATTCTGACGGCACCCAATCACTGCAGAGGATCCACTGGTGAGCAAGTGATGTAATGCTACACTTCTCCAACTCTGTTCCCATGAAGAATCAAAAATGTCAAATTAGTGACATGCAAGACAATAGCAGATTAGATTGTCTGATCTTGAGGGAGTTTGATGAAAAAAGTTTGAGTTGAGATTCTTCAACACATCTCTTGACAAATCTGAGCACAGTTTGCAATATTGTTGAGATGTGATATATTCAGGAGAAAAACAAGCAATAATGTAATCAAGAGTCTCAATTTGCTCTCTAATCTCATTGCTTTAGGACAAACAATTAAGATGTTAAAGAAATCCCATTTGTGATTTCTCTCCTGTTCAACAGAAAAAGTGCTCCTGTCTTTGTAAAAATATTAAACAAAAGAAATCACACAAATATGCAAAGAATCATGCAAATGTCAAAAACCCGCTGAAAAAGGTGCTACAACACAAAAACTATTGTGCAAATATTAGACTTTAATGGACTAAGATAAAAACTACACAGTATACTGTAGTTTAACTCATACCACAAAAAATAATGCACTATACCCCATACATTTATTTTACTCAGCCAACTAGTGTATAAATTAGGTTATCTTGTCTGATAGTTCCTCCCCCTCCACTATATACTTAAAGCTGACATTTGAGTGACATTTTTTGGTAAATTAAGTGCATCATCTGTGCATTTGAAGTGCACTTTTTCTTTTCGAATTTTCAGCGTTATTCATACTGCAAAACTGCATAGAATAGTAAATAAGTACGTAAATTGACACACCCCTTTGGAACGGTAAAAATACAAGATATTTACAATGTGGAATGTGCAATAAAGAGCCAATAAAACAAAATATAAATCAAAATAAGTTAGAAGAGAAACTAATTATGCATGTACCTAGAGTTGTGCAACACAAGAAAACAAGGTAACACTTTACAATAAGGTTTCATTTGTTAACTATATAATGCATTAACTAACATTAACTAACAATGTGCAATACAATGTTACAGTATTTATTCATCTTTGTTAACATTAGTTAATAAAAATACAATGTCCATTGTTAGTCCATGTTAGCTCAGGTCAATTCAATAACATTAGATACAATTTTTGTTAATGTTAATTGTGTATTAGAAAATGTTGGAATCAACATTATCAAAAATGAATAAATGCTTTCTATGTATTTTTCAGTGCTAACTAATGTAGTTAACTAAAATGAACAATTGGAACCTTATTATGAAGTGTTTGCACCCAAAACAGTGGAAAAACGAATCTTCCTTGGTTTGCTGTTTTCACTGATTACTGTGGATGATCACTGTATTTCACATTGCCCACTTCTGCATGTGTTTTTAGGATGACCTAATAAGTTAAACTTGTTTAAAAAAAAAAACATGCCATTGCATTCCGTAGCCGAGTCAACTTCACACCAAATCATTCAATAATAATATGTAAACAAAATCGATTTGAATTGCATATGAAGTTCATAGAGTTCATTTTAAAAGCTCAATTATTAGTTTATGTTAAAATAGTGTGCTCCAAATGGATGGAAATTTAATATGCAATTCAAAAACCTAAATCCTAAATATAAGTCTAAATATTTTTGGAGTGTTGAACTGAAACGTCTCTGGATCAGGAGCTTCAGCGGTGGAAACGCTCTCTCTCAGTAGTAGCTGGTGACGGTGTTCACAGTGCTGTGGATGTTCTCCAGGTTCTGCTGTCTTTGTCTCTTCCTGGCCTGACTCTGAGCTGAGAGAGAAAGAGAGCGAGATGGTATGAAATACAGCAGAACAACATGTGTCTGTTTAATTGCAGAAGGTTATAAACATACCTTGTCCTCTCTTGAGTGCGATCTTCATGACTATTGCAAACAGCATGAGGAGAGCAGCTGCTGCTCCGACACAAATCAGTAAAAACAGCAAACTATCAGGAGCTGAAAAGGAGAATATAAACAAAATACTGTATATACTATCTATCTATTTTATATAAAAACCAAAAAATATATATATATAAAAATGGAATCTAAATTAATGGCATAAAAATTGAATTAATGTATTTTTTTATTCATCGTTTATTATTATTATTATTATTTGATATCGTGGTCAGTTATTCCGATCGGTCAGAATAATGAGCAGTACAATCACCTTCTACATCAATTGTAATAGTAGAGCTGTAGTTCCCACAACTACTATCAACCTTGCAGCTGATGACTGAGGTTTTTAGAATGTTCTTGATTTGAAATATTTTAATTTCTTTTTCCTGTAATTTATTGTCCTTTAGCCAGCTGATGGAGCCGTTGGGAACGTCATGAGTGCAGTTAACAGTCACGGTCGTACCCTCTTGAACTTTGGTGGAAGGCGTGTATATGGTCACATTAAAATCTGGGAAGGAGAGCAAAAGGTCAAAAGTCATCATACATTTCATCTGTTTACAAATTATATCTAACAGTTGAAGTAATTTTCTTCTTGAGGGTTAATCTTTATTTCCAATAGCATTGATTTGATCAGTGTTTCAGTCAATAAAGCACAGTACTTGTACCTTTTATTGTGCAATTTTGCAGGACATCTGGGAAAAAGGAGAATGGGAACAGATTTAATGCATTCTCAAAAACCGAATTATCTTTGTCATTATATATTTTGTATTTTTATATTTTCAGACATTTCTGAAGCTTGTTTCCACCGCAGTATAAAAAAAAGAAAAGAAAAGAAAAAGTAATTGCAACTTTTTATCTCACAATTCAGACATTTTTACATTTGCAATTGAGTTTATATCTCACAATTCTGAGGGAAAACAAATAAATAATTGCATGATATAAACTTGCAATTATGAGATAAAAGTCAGAATTGTGCATTTAAAAAAGTCAGTTACCTTTTATTTTTTTTTCCATGGTGGGAAAAAACAGAGATGTAAGCTTTAAAATCAGAATTTTAAGGAAAAAAAAGCCAGATTTGCTACAAATTGCAGAAAAAAAATTAAAAAAAGTCAGAATTTTGAATTCTGTTTTCATCTTAGAAGTGTGAGTAAAAAGTCATAATTTATTTTTGTATTTCATAGCATTCGCTATTGATTATACAAATTTTCTTTCTCCTAAGCTAGAATTTCTTCATTGATTTTTGTACATGCAAATATTAAATGAGCATTTCAATACAGATACAATTCAGAATCAAAAATCAAAGTGTAACTGACCGTTGGTGCAGTGAAGTGAACTGGACTGGCACAGTGGACACGCTTGAGATAGAACAAAAAATTATAATCAGGTTATTTACAAAAGTCGAATGTAAAATTGTGCAGGTTCTCTGCCCAGACTCTACCTTGTGCTGTATTTCTACCTAGAGGTTGAGAACAGTTCAAACATTCAACTGGTTTACACGTTTCAGCTTGTCCAATGCCTGCACCTACTGAGAGAGAAAAAGACAATCAGATGTACTGGATAAAATATTAACCTCACAAAATGTTCAAAATTGGAAATGATGTTTTCTTTTATCGTACGGTTGGTAAACATAGGGTTGAACTTCCATTTCTGACCAGTGGAACTGATCATTTATTTCCAGATGTTTCTTGATTATCTTTTCCTGCTTGTCTTTAAAGGAGCACTCCACTTTTTTTGGAAATAGGCTCATTCTCCAACTCCCCCAGAGTTAATAAGCTGAGTTTTACCGTTTTTGAATCCATTCAGCCGATCTCCGGATCTGGCGATAGCACTTTTAGCATAGCTTAGCATAGATCATTGAATCCGATTAGACCTGTAGCGTCGCATTCAAAAACGATCAAAGAGTTTCGATATTTGACCTATTTAAAACTCGACTCTTCTGTAGTTATATCGTGTACTAAGACCGGCGTGAAATGAAAAGTTGCGATTTTCTAGTCCTATTTGGCTAGGAACTATACTCTCATTCCGGTGTAATAATCAAGGAACTTTGCTGCCGTAACATGTCCGCAGCAGGCGCAGTGATATTACGTAGCGTCTGAAAGTAGTCCCCAGCTAGGTAACTAGTTATAATATAGCTGGGGAGACCCGGAGATCGGCTGAATGGATTCAAAAACGGTAAAACTCAACTTATTAACTCTGGGGGAGTTGGAGAATGAGCCTATTTCCAAAAAAAGTGGAGTGTTCCTTTAACTAAAAAATGACAGTTTCTTACTGACAATATCCTGATTATCTCGAGACACTTTCATTTGTGATATTATCTACCAGTGGTTTCATATTTATTTAATCAAGTTAATGGTTCAAAACATGGTTAAAAAATATAAAGAATAACTTAAAATCATGTAGCTTGAAATAAAATAAACATTAACTGAAATAAAATATTATACAAATAATACACAACACTGAAGCTTATTTTATTACAGCTGTAGTTGCCAAATTTTAATTTAATAAATAGTTTAATTTAATAAATAACTAAAATAAACAAAACAACAACAAAATTACTAAAACTGTCTCTAAAATAAAATGACAATAAATAAATAACTTCACATAAACTTACAGAGATGAAGACAGACGATGATAAGCAGCGTTCTGCTAAACATTCTCGTGATCGTGCGTCCTGACACGAGAGGAAGATGATTCAAAAATACAAAATAAAAACACATAGCTACTGTTATGTGTGGTGGTGTCCAAGGAGTACGAGGAGGCGACGGTTACAAAAAGGTAGCTTCTTTAATGACGATAAGTAAATCAAGAAATAAACACACATAATATTGTTAACTTAACTTAACTTACTTAACTTAACTCAATCACGGACAAACATCAAGGGAAAACTGAAGGCTTTTAAAGGAACAGGAACAAAAGAGCAAACAACATAATGAAACTCAGGTGGGGACAATCAAACGATAATTAACTAATGAGGACAGGAACTAAACCAAATAAGGAGAATGAGGGCTAGGACAGACAGACATGTAACAGTATCTCCCCCTCCCGGTAGGCGCGTCCCGCGCCGTAATAGTTCCAACCGGGAGGGGGGGTGGGCGTCCTGGATGCCGGAGCAGGACGGAGACACAGGGCACAGAGGAGGCATCCAGGGCGGATCTGGGGACTCCGGCGGCCTTGGAGGATCTGGGGACTCCGGCGGCCTTGGAGGATCTGGGGACTCCGGCGGCCTTGGAGGATCTGGGGACTCCGGCGGCCTTGGAGGATCTGGGGACTCCGGCGGCCTTGGAGGATCTGGGGACTCCGGCGGCCTTGGAGGATCTGGGGACTCCGGCGGCCTTGGAGGATCTGGGGACTCCGGCGGCCTTGGAGGATCTGGGGACTCCGGCGGCCTTGGAGGATCTGGGGACTCCGGCGGCCTTGGAGGATCTGGGGACTCCGGCGGCCTTGGAGGATCTGGGGACTCCGGCGGCCTTGGAGGATCTGGGGACTCCGATCCCTCGGCCCCTGCCTCGGTCTCTACGGCCGGAGCCCTACTACCCCCCCCCAAAATTTTCTTGGGGAAGTTAACGGTGTTACCGGGCAGACAGTCAGGGGTAGCGGACTCTTGCAGCATGGACTCTTGGGGGCGCTCGGACAGCGCGGACTCTTGGGGGCGCTCGGACAGCGCGGACTCTTGGGGGCGCTCGGACAGCGCGGACTCTTGGGGGCGCTCGGACAGCGCGGACTCTTGGGGGCGCTCGGACAGCGCGGACTCTTGGGGGCGCTCGGACAGCGCGGACTCTTGGGGGCGCTCGGACAGCGCGGACTCTTGGGGGCGCTCGGACAGCGCGGACTCTTGGGGGCGCTCGGACAGCGCGGACTCTTGGGGGCGCTCGGACAGCGCGGACTCTTGGGGGCGCTCGGACAGCGCGGACTCTTGGGGGCGCTCGGACAGCGCGGACTCTTGGGGGCGCTCGGACAGCGCGGACTCTTGGGGGCGCTCGGACAGCGCGGACTCTTGGGGGCGCTCGGACAGCGCGGACTCTTGGGGGCGCTCGGACAGCGCGGACTCTTGGGGGCGCTCGGACAGCGCGGACTCTTGGGGGCGCTCGGACAGCGCGGACTCTTGGGGGCGCTCGGACAGCGCGGACTCTTGGGGGCGCTCGGACAGCGCGGGTTCAGGACGGCGCTCTTGCAGCGCGGGTTCAGGACGGCGCTCTTGCAGCGCGGGTTCAGGACGGCGCTCTTGCAGCGCGGGTTCAGGACGGCGCTCTTGCAGCGCGGGTTCAGGACGGCGCTCTTGCAGCGCGGGTTCAGGACGGCGCTCTTGCAGCGCGGGTTCAGGACGGCGCTCTTGCAGCGCGGGTTCAGGACGGCGCTCTTGCAGCGCGGGTTCAGGACGGCGCTCTTGCAGCGCGGGTTCAGGACGGCGCTCTTGCAGCGCGGGTTCAGGACGGCGCTCTTGCAGCGCGGGTTCAGGACGGCGCTCTTGCAGCGCGGGTTCAGGACGGCGCTCTTGCAGCGCGGGTTCAGGACGGCGCTCTTGCAGCGCGGAGACAGGGAGGCGCCTTCTTGGCGCAGGCACTGGACGGCGCTCTTGCAGCGGGTAGACAGGGAGGCGCCTTCTTGGCGCAGGCACTGGGCGGCGCTCTTGCAGCACGGAGCTGGATGGGACCAGCGGAGGCAAAGGTGGGCTGGACGGGACCAGCGGAGGCAAAGGTGGGCTGGACGGGACCAGCGGAGGCAAAGGTGGGCTGGACGGGACCAGCGGAGGCAAAGGTGGGCTGGACGGGACCAGCGGAGGCAAAGGTGGGCTGGACGGGACCAGCGGAGGCAAAGGTGGGCTGGACGGGACCAGCGGAGGCAAAGGTGGGCTGGACGGGACCAGCGGAGGCAAAGGTGAGTTTCCACGAGGGGTTGGCTCTGGTGGGTAAGTCATTCCCTCATACTCCACCAGAATATCACAGGGGACATAAGCTTCTGTCGATGGGCTTGCCACACTCCTCGGCGGTGGGTTGGCCGCACTCTCTCTCGGCGGCGGGTTGGCCGCACTCTCTCTCGGCGGCGGGTTGGCCGCACTCTCTCTCGGCGGCGGGTTGGCCGCAGACGGCGGTTGGAATCCGTGGGTCGCTGGCGAGTTGGTTCCGACTCGGGCCCGGACACTTCCCAGACACCGGAAAATGGCCATTCTCCAACAACATCCCGTGGTGTCTGGGAGGTCCACAGGAAGGTGGTAAGTGGCCCCGAGCCGGAACATCTCGATGATGGCGGAATCCTTCAGTGTAGTTTTCTCCGCGAGCTTACAGAACCGGCTCGCGAACTCGAAGAAGGGGAGATCCAGGAGGGTAAGGGCGGCGACCGCTTCCACGAACTCCATAACTGTTTTGGGTCCGTGATTCTGTTATGTGTGGTGGTGTCCAAGGAGTACGAGGAGGCGACGGTTACAAAAAGGTAGCTTCTTTAATGACGATAAGTAAATCAAGAAATAAACACACATAATATTGTTAACTTAACTTAACTTACTTAACTTAACTCAATCACGGACAAACATCAAGGGAAAACTGAAGGCTTTTAAAGGAACAGGAACAAAAGAGCAAACAACATAATGAAACTCAGGTGGGGACAATCAAACGATAATTAACTAATGAGGACAGGAACTAAACCAAATAAGGAGAATGAGGGCTAGGACAGACAGACATGTAACAGCTACATGGGAGTTTTATTTTACTCGACATCTGCTCTTAGTTTTTTCTCACTTAATTTATAACATATTTTCTCCATTATTAAGAAACTAATAACATACAGTACACACATACATACATACATACATACATAAAAAAAATATAATTTGCTTTAACAATTTAACAATTTTCACTCAGGAATTGCTACTAAATTTAAAATGTGAAATTTTAGTATTATTAGTATTTAGTTTATAGTAGTATTTAGTATATTAGTATGTAGTATTTTCCTGTAAAACATACTCAAATCATCTTTATTTACAATTTATTTACATTTCTTTAAACTTAATTTAAAACAAAGAATCATTTTTATTTTAACAATACAGGAATTTCTCAAGTTAAGAATGCTGTTCATTTTTAATTTTGTTATAAACGGTATCGAAACAGAATCCTAAAGGACACTGACATTTTCTCTTACATAGAAAGATGACTAAAATGCACATAAAATATATTTAGAAAGTCTTTTACCTGCTATTTTAAGGCTGTATGTCTCAGATGATAGTGTCAGGAATGAGTGTCTCGGACAGGAGAGCTCTGTTCATAGACACATATTTACACACAGATATAACAGATAATCATGCAAATCGCCTCGCCGGTGGACACAGGAATATATTTCTATATACAGTTGACTACTTTGCTTACAGTGGTGCTCGGAGGATTCTAGCAAACGTGAAGAGCTGTTGAATATATGACATTAATTGTTTTTTCTGTGTTTCATTTTAAATGTAAATTTAGTTTGTTTCAATACCATTTGTAATAAAATTAAAGCTACAATATAATTTCTATATCTTTATTTACTCCAAGAAAGGTGTGTTATGTATTCTAGCAAGTATTATATTATAATTCAAAAAGTTATGCTAGGCATTTGTATTCAGTATCAACATGCATATTTTCTTGAAATATACATACAACCTCTTGTAAACGTTTTTAATTTTTACAACTGAAGAAATCAATTTAAAAAAACCTGATACAAAGACTACCATCAGATGGCGTACATAAACCATCAAATGCCCTATACACACTAAAAACATTAAACACTGCCATGCTATGAACTCAAATAAATCATTTCTGTTTGTTTGTTTCTCTGTTTAACCTTTATTCATATGCAGTGTACAGCATGTAAATCAACCAGGCCAAAGAACACATTTTAATCTCTGCAATATGTATTAATATGTCAAGGACAAAATGGCACCTCATAGAGGAAATGTGTGTTACCAAGTTAAAAAAAAAAAAATGCATGTAAATAAACCCAGTATCATATTTCAGAAATGTCATACCATGTTCTGAGCAGCTAAATAATAATAATAATAATAATAATAATAATAATAATAATAATAATAAAGCATTTAAAACTTAAAATAAAGGACTAAATAAAAGTAAATAGTAACTCACATTTATTTTGACAGCAACGGGTCAGGTCAAGTCAAAGAACCTCAGCTAGCTTTCTGAAGCCAGCAGGGTGAAATATGCACTTTCTGTATAGTTTTGATACATAATTAATTTAATTTAATTTAATTTAATTTAATTTAATTTAATTTAATTTAATTTAATTTAATTTAATTTAATTTAATTTAATTTAATTTAATTTAATTTAATTAACTTTTTGTTCTGTGCAATATAAAAGTCCTTTAAGTGGTCTGCGCATGCGCGGCAGCTGATTCTCCGTTCACCTGTTTGAATTGAAGCGCGTTAAACGCACACGAGCGCGTGTCACGCAGGTTAAACGCACGCTGTCTCTAGTGTTCTCGACTGCTGGTATTATGGTGGCGATTAGAGGTTTAAGCCAAAGCTTCTCTCGGCTAGCCAGAGGAGCGTCTTTACAGATAAAATTCAGCAAGAGTCGTATGTTCAAGATGCGCTCGAGCTCGTACCAGGTGAGCTGACAGGTGGATAAAAATATTTTATTTTATAGAATGATGAAAATCTGTATGAATATAAACGCTGGTTACATTTATCCTTAATCTAAAATAATAATAATAAAAAATATTTTTTCTCTATGTTTTTTATATTTTTGTTATATTGTTTTTATTTTATTTTCATTTATTTATTTATTTATTGTCCATGTATTATTATTTTAGCCTAAAATTTCTCAAATGGTTTTTGCTTTTTATTTCTTATAAATTGAGACTGTTGAGTTTTAACTGAGACTGTTAATTCACTGATACAATAAGAACATGCTGGCAAGCTAAATTGAGCTGTTACATGAGCTAAGCAAAATTGTTAAAGTTAAGATAAAACTATAGTTTTCTGACAACTTCCCCTAATATGACAGTAATCATATGTAATTCATTATCTTTGTAGTTTATTATTATTTCCCAAAGTAATCTCTCTGCTCTGATTTACTGTCACAGTATGACAAATGCTGTGAAAAATGTTGCTTAATTTCTCTCCACATGAAAGGATGTGGACGTTTCATTGTGCAAGTTCCCAGGCCTGTTGTGCATGTTTCCATACTATACTTTAGTAACCAAGAAACTGGTTACTTTACTGACTGTTTAAGTACATTTGTGGCCCCTACCGGGTTGAGGTTATCCACCATGGTTGGTTATTTGATTCTCTCATTCGTCAGGTTTGAGTGGATAAGCGCAGGGGTAGGTGGGCCGTAACATACCACACAAAGGGTTGCTTACAGTCGAAAAAGAGGTTTAGTCAGAGTAACCGCAGTTCCTCTTGCGGTGTGTTGCTATGGTAAGACTTCCCTTTGAAACAGGAAGTGACAGAGCTGTAAGAAAGACGGCTAGCAGGCAGCGTAGCTATAGAGGCAAACAGTTTGGAGCGACGTCCTCGGTGTGGGCACGGTCGACCCTACCCTGATGTGGCCATGTCCAAGAAAATGAACACTCTGGCAGTGCCAGCGGGTCAGATGGTAAGTCTGGTTCAGGCCTGCTGGTGGTTTTTCTCCAGCTCAGAGATGCAGCTTCCCTGATTGATTCAGTTTGTTGGGTGTGTGGCTGTGTGCATATGTTCAGAGTTGTTTCATTGTAGGTTTATGATCATGTGTTTAATCTTCCATTTCAGCAATCCAAACAAGATTTGATGAATATTTGCAATCCAGAAGGTGATGAATTTTGGTTTGTGGTGTTTAGTTGAGCATTGCAACTTTCCGATTGTGGCACAGGGAGATAAGTGAGTGGTTTGCTTTGAGGAGTCGCAAATGTGTTGCTGCTGTTTCATTACAGGTGTTTTCTTCTGGTTGGCTTGTTTAACTAGTCTTGGCCTGTTTTTCCATTCACAATCAGTCAGAGGGGACTTTGCATTTACAAATTTGTCTGTGTGTTTGGTTTGAGGACAAAATCATCCCCAGAAATTCAGCTGAATCTGACTAAGCAGCTTTGGAGAAGTCTAGGGATGTCTTCAGAGGCAAAGATTATTCGTAATTGGAACTAAGTCACTGGTTCAATTCCAGGGAATCTGTGAACTGATAAAATTCGTAGCTTGTTTGCAATGTAAACTGCTTAGAACAAGTGTCTTCCTAATGCGTTCAAGTAAATATAATGCTAAAAATTCAGCAATGTTTACTTTTAGGTAAAATGAATAGTTCATCCAAACATTAAAATATGCTGATTATAATGTACTCATCCTCGGGCCATCTAAGATGTAGATGAGTTTGTTTCTTCATGGGAACAGATCTGGAGAAATTTAGCATTACGTCACTTGCTCACCTCCTCTGCAGTGAATGGGTGCTGTCAGAATGAGAGTCCAAACAGTTAATAAAAACATCACAGTAATCCATACCACTCCGGTTTATCAATTATTGTGTTATAAAGCAAAAAGCTGTGTGTTTGTAAGAAACAAATCCATCATTAAGGTGTTTATAACTTTTTAAAAAAAATGTTTTTAACCAGTCCATAATCCAAAATAACACTTTCTCGTCAAAAAAATCGTGTCTTCTAAAATTGAAATTTCTGAATGAACTATTCCTTTAAGTCTGTAAGTGTAATAATTAGCTTTATGTAAAATTATATAATATAGTGTATTATGATATTCGCCCTAGAAGTGCGGTGAGTCTTAATGCGAATGAAGCGAATGCATGATGAGCCGCTGAGAAAATAAGCATTTCACAATCAGGTTACCACATTGTTTCCATGGCAATGGAACTTTCTGTCACACAGACATTTGTTTGCCCAGTGGGTCAGCTGAAAGCCAACCTCACTAATGTGACATGCTGTTTGATGAATCGTGTCATGTCTCCTAATGAACTTTTTTGTAACATCAAACACACCCATTTCCTGTGTGAGTGTACAGCTCAGAAAAAAAAAAAAAACATGCAGCTGTTAAAATGTGATTTCCTGTGATGCATTAATTCATGACTAGGATACAGGCCTCCATTGATTTCATGGTAGACTGATTGTGTTTGTTTGCTCTTGCAGACCCAGGCGGTTTCTGATGGGGGTGAGTGTTATTTCTTTACACTAAACCCACTGTTTTTGTCAGTCTTGTGATTGGATCACAAGTGGGCCACCCAGTGCATCATGTCAAATCACTTAAACCACTTTTTATGCATGTCTTACTCATCTCTAACTGTCATTTGCATACAGAGCTCAACTTCAAGTTATCCAGTCGTGGCAGCAGCTCCAGCCTATCAGAGAGCTCGAGCAGGTCAGGTGGTTCTCAAAGTGCGGATGGTCCAGCCAGTCGGGTGGTCACCTGGGCGGTGTGTTTCGAACGCCTGCTTGAAGACCATGTCGGTGTGCGATACTTCACCGTAAGATTTAATGCAAATTTTTATGAAGCAAATGTAAGAATAACTTTGATATTCTTAGTAATATTTCAAGATGAACACTTGGGCCTACCGGAATGAAGCAGCTTAACTTTACTTGATTATCCAGACGTCCTTTTTTTTTTTTTTTTTTGTAAAAATGATTGAATATCAAATATGATCATCAGGCTTCTGAGGAAAGTTTATTTGTTCATCTCTCAATCATCATTGTATGACATCACATTATGTTTTGATTATCAAACTAAACATTTAAATATCATCTGACTAAGACATATTATTGAAGATATAGAGTGACCACTGATATTTATATCATTTTATGTAAGTATCTTTTATACTCTTGTAAAGATCTCATTGATTTACATTACAAGCTATCAGAATTTCATCTTACTTTTTGATCATATAAATATCAGCATCTGCTCCAAATTGCGTATTTTTGCTCAGTTTGGGCCTCTGAATAAAACAGCTGTTTTTTTCTTTGAGTGTTTCATTTAGAGAGATACCACACCATATACAAGATTTATATCATTGTTAGGGATTGTGAGTTAAACAAACCTCTTCTTTGTGCAAATGATATGAATGCTATTACTTTTCAAGAGAAATGGCTTTCGCTTCTGATATAATATTAAACAATTTTTTGTTTCATGTTGTTGGCAGTAAAATTAGACATTATCATAATAAAATGACTTCTTTTCTTCTCTTCTCTTCACATCCAAGCAATTGATCAGGATTTCAGGTTATTAAAACTAGTTTTATGTGACAGCATGTAGCAAATTGATGCACAAATGTTACTGGTTATGTAACATTCATTCGTAAAAACACATAATTTACACCTAGAGCTTTGTGAATTAAATGTGAATCATTGAAGTGCTTTGGTTTTTCTCTTTCTTTCTTTCGGTCTGACCCTAAACACGTCTCACAGGAGTTTCTCAAATCAGAGGTGAGTGCTGAGAATATCCTGTTCTACCAAGCCTGTGAAAAGTTCAAGAAAATCCCACCCACTAAACTGGAAGAGGTATGCAAAATACGTTTTTTTTTTTTATTTATTTTTTTTAACTTTTTTAAGATTCAATCAAATTTAAAAATTGAATTTTAAAAAGAAGAAAATCTTATTTAAACCCATTTAAACTTAAAATCCTATTTGAATGATAATTTGGGATTTCTGAAGATGCATTATAACTTAATATATACAAATTTTCTGCTAATTTTAAGTGAAACTGGATGGGTTAAATTGATGTTTAATATGTGAATATGCAGTCATGAAAAATTCATGTCATCTTAATTGCATTTTAGCGTCTTATGCAGACACTTCACTTTTATTTTAAAGGTGCCATAGAATGGAAAACTGTATTTACCTTGGCATAGTTGAATAATAACAATTCTGTTCATGGAAATAACATACCGTGAGCCTCAAACACCATTGTTTCCGCCTCCTTATGTAAATCTTGTGAATGCAAAAGACCACTGAAAAATAGGCAAATCAGAATATAACACTGACTGTGATGTTACAGTCTGGATCACTAATAGTTACGCCCCCAACATTTGCATATGTTGCATGTTCTATGCCAGCCACCAGCCGAATCATCAGACGTTCTGCAGGTATTGTGAAGAAACAAGCGAGGACAACAGTGAAAATGGCAGATCGTGGAAATAAATGTTATGTTCCAGGTTGTGCAGGGAATGTGAAGTGCAGGGATGGGTTGGTGTCTGTATTCAGAAAGGCACGGGAAGCAAATAAGCCACTAAAGGGACATGGTTAGCTGCTAGGGGTAGCCTGTTACATTGCAGTACATAAGATTTCACTTACCACATAAACAGGAGAGATGACTGAGGATGATGGCAAATGATTTACAGATCCTGAGCACCACTGACAAGCATCTGATCTTGTAAAATGTGTGGTAAATACTGCTGCTCCATAGTATAAACAGAGCACTTGCAATCGCAAATCTCGAAAGTGAAAGTGAAACTAAAAAGTAGGGGTGTCAACGTTAACGGCACAAGTGGGCTATTAATACAGTCACGGGAAAAAAAATTACAGAGCTGTGGGTTGCATTTTTTTTGGGCTACTTTTTTAATGTACCGCGGCCGCCCAAAGTGTATATATACAAATAAAAATAAAAATAGATCCTTTTACTAATGTGTATTATAATTGGAATGTATCCCTGGCAACTTAAGAACGGAGAGGCGGTTGTAACATCACAAACAACGTGAGTTTCAGCCAGAGCATACATGTTTATTTCTGCTGTGTAAAAGCCTTAACATGACAACAGCCACTATAGATTATATAAGACAATAAACGCATGATTACGATAGATATGGTCTGTATGTGATTTTCTTGAGTTGAATGTGTGCATCTGAAATTCTGATTTGTGCAGCGATATAAATAGCATATTTTAACAACAGTAAACGACCAAATTCCACATGTGACCGCAAAAGGAAGTTATTACAAACACTCGATGGTGGTTTGAAGTGAGTTCTGAGTAAAAGGTGTACTATCAATCTCATAAATGGTCTTATGTAGCATGTTAGCTCTAATGCAGCAACAGAACAGGTCCAATTCTTCTTCATAATGCATTTTGTCATAATACTTCATGTAAGGTCGCAATAAATATTTTGTTGTATTTATTTAGAAATATTTTTGATAATAGTTGGGTAAATGTATACTGGGATTGAAGCGATGTGGCTTGGTAAACATTTATTGCCCGTATAATGGCTGAATAAAAACAAAAGAATAATGATAAAATAATAATAAGGATTATGTCTCATACCTGGCAGAAGTGTGAAAGGTTCTGTTTCCTTAAACTAGTTTGTCATGCATTTCTTTTTCAACGCATTTGTAGGTAAATCCTAGTATTTTAAATTTGCAATTAATCATGATTAATCACAGTCCATAACTGTGATTAATGCAATTAAATTTTTGAATCGATTGACAGCACTACTAAAAAGCAATCATGCATTCAAAAGCAGATTCAATGCCCAGCATATTACTAGTGGCTCCCTGATGCCCACATTTTATTTACAGTATAATTACCCAATGATATAACTGCACGAGAAAGTATTGATATATTTTCCCTGTGTTTCCTTCCTGCTGTGTGAGCTACTGAAATGAGCTGCACTGTTAAACCAATCAGAGTAGAGCTCAACATTATTATTCATGACCCTTCCAAAAAAGGTAACAACAGACCATTTCATTCAAGGGACATGGACATGTAAAACCGTTACTGGAGATTTTTTTTGCACTTACCTAAGCCACATACCTTCTATGTAGATATCAGAGAACAATTTAAAATATTGTATCAAAGCATTCTATGGCACCTTTAAATGACTTATGGTATAGGGCATCCTGGGAGAACAGTCATCTTAAAGCTATTTGGGGTTTAATGCCTTTCTCAAGGGCACAATAGCAGACCATCGACATTGTAAGCAATTAATGAAGTGTAACAAAACTAGGATCTTGCGCCACTTTTAATGGTTTTTAACCTGAGCTGAGCATTTCTTTTTGTCATCTTAGTAGCCCTGCTTAAAAACCGTTAGATTACCATAACAGCATCCCAGTGATATATTCACTAGAAATGTTGTTTTTGCACATTGATTTGTCTTTGAGTGTTTGTCATCTGCATCTGCGCTTTTTCTTCTCTGTATGATCTGAATCTTTAGTCATACCTAGAAATCAAAGGCAATTATCTGCCTAAAACTCTCAAATGTCCCCCATTAGCTGAAGAAAGAGGCACGTTCCATCTACGACAATTTTCTTTCTGAAAGCTCTCTGCATGCAGTTAATATCGACGATACAGCCCAGATGGAACAGAGTGCATTAGAGACGCCTACACCCGACATGTTCGATAAAGCACAGGCACAGGTATGAGATATGGGTGGGTGGTATGATAAAAACCACATGCCAATACTGGCATATAAAATTACTCATTGTGATATACATGTCATGAAATATCATAAATATTGTTTTTGCTGAATATTTAATGAGCAAAAGTGATTGCGTACGTAGAAACTATGCTGTAAAGCATCTTTTGGATAATATGATAAATACTTTACAAATAAACTTCTCTTTTTCCCCTGCTGTAGATTTTTAAGCTGATGAAAATGGACAGCTACACGAGGTTTGTCCGCTCTCAGCTGTACCAGAACTGCATGCTGTCTTGTGTGGAGGGTCGTCCTCTTCCCAGCGTTGGAACCCCGGAGCCCAAAAACAAAATGTCCAAAAAGAGTGCAACGCCACCTAGTAACAGAAAGGTAACGCTTTTAAAATCCATTCAAGGCATGGAGTTACATGAGAAAGTACTATGGAATCAGTAAAATATTTTAAAAGTTTTAAAGTCATTCCTGTGACACAAACCCTAGTCATATCAAGTCAGACTGTTGACTAAAGGCAGAAGGTTTGCCCCTTATTCTGACCAAGATCTGACAGGATCAACACGTGAAGTGACCATAAAAATTTAAACAAGGTCACAGTTATACATTAGTTCAGTCTGTCCAAATGTAATAACTGATTATCTGAGACATACTGTAATTCTGAAAAATATACAGTTCAGCTTTTAGAATGGATTTCTACACTACTGTTCAAAAGTTTGGGGTCGGCACCTTATTTTTTTTTCTCACAGTGTTTTGAAAAAAGTCTCTTTGGCTCAGCAAGACTGCATTTATTTGATCAAAAATACAGCAAATTGTGAAATATTGTGAAATATTTTTTACAATTTAAAGTAACTTTTCTATGTGAATATATTGTAAAATGTAATTTTTTTTTTTTTTTTAAGAGCTGAATTTTCAGCATCATTATGCCAATCTTCAGTGTCACATGATCCATCAGAAATCAGTCTAATATGCTGATTTGCTGCTCAAGAAGGGTTTCTTATCAATATTGAAAACAGCTTAATATTTTTGTCTAGATTTAGACTGTACTGTATAGAAAGTTTTTGCATGCTGATCATGAATCAGGGCTGACAGTGTTTTTTTTGTCACCTTCGAATAACTAGTGAGTAGTTTTGCTCCTCTGGTTTGTTGCTTCATAATGTCTAAATTGCAAAATATCTGTAGTGCTTTTTCAATATACCTTCAGTTGAGTTTAGTGTGCAGTAGAGTGAGAAAGTGTTGTCAACTCCACCGTGGGAACATGATGCTGTGTCAGTGAGCTACTTGTCTGTGAACCACAGTGAAAAAAGTTCTGATACGTGTATAACTCTGTGTTTTGGAACAGAGTGTTGAGTTGAAAGTGCCCTCATCCGACAGCAAGGCCAACAGGAAGAAGAGGTTAGAGAAGAGAGGCTCATGGGGAGGTACCATCTGACTCAGCGCTTCTCTATCTGTGTGCGGCATCTTTGTGGACATGTCTGCAATGCATGCCACTGTCTCACAAAGAGTCGCTCTCATGAAAATGTGTGTTTCATGTCATTAAGGGTTTGAAGATGCCCATAGTTAAAGGCTCATGCAATGCATTGTCATAATTTATATACAAATGGTCATTTTCTACTCTGATTTGAACACTTCATTTGAAGGGGCGTGTCTGCTGTGAGACTTCAATGGAAACACCCACTGCTGTGTTTGAGCATAACTATACATGTAGAAGTCTCACCGAAACTTTTACTGTAACAGCCGCCTACTGTAACAGCTTTGATCATAGCGTTGTATTTTGATCTACTCGTGTTGCATCAAAGGTTGCAGCGCTGCATTGTAGCCGAACACGGTCATGTCTACTGAGCACACAATAATCTCCTTATAATTACTGCACAAATACTTTAATCAAAACTAATATAGTGAAAACACGATGTAAATAAGAGCAGAGTGTAAATTGTAGCATTGATTATAACGGGAGTCTTGGCGACTATTCAGAAATCAGATCACTGATAGACTCGCCCAGCTCCAGAAATTATAAAGAGGAGAAATCGCTTTCTGTATATACAAATAATCAAAATATACAGATAACAGATGGTTTCCATGCTACTAACAGGAACAGTGTGGAGTTAATTGTTTAGTCACTGGCTTGATTCACTAATGCGTAAATGGCAAAATATCCGTAAATTTATACATATTACACCAATTTAATTTATAAAGTTAGCAAAGGTTTTTGCACGAAAAAGATCTTCGTGATTCGTCATGATTTCACAAGGGTAGAAAATAATAATTCATGTTTTAAACAAGGGTGTTTTGAGTTCTGAAACTTTCTATACACTTAAAGATAAAGGTTCTTTATTTTGCAACAATGGTTCCATGTAGAACCTTGAACTTCCATGGAAGCTCTCAAATTCAGAAAATGTTCTTTTGTAGTGGAAAAAGGTTTTAGATTTTTAACATTTTCTTTAAAATGGCTAATTTAAGAACTGTTCACTGAAAGGTTCTTTAAGGAACCAAAATAGTTCTTTTATGGCATCACTGCAAAAACACCCTTTTTTGAGCCTTTATTTTTAAGAGTATATGTATAACATTGTTTAAATATCAAGAACCTTTTGATTCTCCATTTCATGAGCCCTTTAATGTCTCTTTGTTTGCATGCTTTTCTTTTATGTTTTGAGCCATTGCACATGAACTGTTCGTAATTACGCTAACGGTATTTGTTTCTCAGCTGACCAGTCGTATCATCATGTAGTGGTGTCGCGTAAAGAGTCTCAGATCTCAGTGAAGTCTAACAGCAGTCTGGAGTTGGTCTCTGGATTTGGGCGAGCTGAGGTATCTACATCAATCCAAATATTCCTCTAAATGCCCTTTTTAAAAAATAAAAAAATGAAAAAAAGAAGCTAATAGCCATCACAGCCTAACAAAAGCATGATTTGCTTCTTGCTTTTGCTAGCTGCCCTTGTGGGAAAAAGTACTCTTTAGCATACGAGAATATTTAGTATGGAAATATTTTGCATTCCATTAGCACTTAAATATTGGCTAAATTGATCTCTGATCTCTACTGGAAGCTGCTTCCAACTGGCATAATAGCTAAGAGTGGAGTCAATTTTTTTTCGTGGACATAAGCTTGCGAACAAGATAATAGACATGAACTAAAAGTCTCAAAACTGTAGTTTGATTTCATTTCAGCAGTTTCAGGAAAATGTTAAATTAAAAATGGAAAGCTTTAAGTTTTTAACAGTTTTTCGTTCTTAATCTCTGTCAGAATGGACGCTGCAGTGTGCCTATCTCTGATCCAGAAGCCTTGAGTTCTGGTTCTCCTACAGCAGATAAGTACTGCTGCGTCTTCCTGCCGGACGGGACCGCCAGCCTGGCCCCTGCCAGACCCAGCATGAGCCTCAGAGACATGCTGAGCAGCCTGTGTGAGAAGAGAGGCTTTCCTCTGAAAGATGTCATCATCTACCTAAATGGCAAAGATAAGGTCAGTACGGCAACCTATCTGCCTTCAGTCATTTATCTAACCAGTGACTTCAGCATTATGACTCTACAAGATCTTTAACAATGGCAAGCATTGTCAGGTTGCATTTTATTGATATAGCAATTTGTATAATACAGATTGTTTTAAAACAGCTTCCCACACTCTCAGAAATAAAGGTACAAAAGCTGTCACTGGGGCGGTACCTTTTCAAAAGGTACACTTTTGTACCTATTAGGTTCAGATATGTACAATTTAAGTACTAATATGTACCTTTAAGGTACCAAAATTGACTCTTTAGGCACATCTGCTCATCATCTGCTCAACTTTTGCTCTTCTGCTCATCAAGGCTGTATTTATTCAATCAAAAATACAGAAAAAAAACTAATTTTAACATCTTATTGCAATTTCTAATATTGGTTTCCTATTTTAATATACTTCAAAATAAAATTTATTTATGTGACATTCTTCATATGTGACTGTGACAGTCTTCAATGTCACATGATCCTTCAGAAATCATTCTAATATGCTGATTTATTGTGAGCGTTGAAACTGTGCTGCTTCATATGGTTTTTTGGAACATGTGAAACTTTTGAATAGCATTGTATATTGTAACACACTTTTTTTTTTTTTTTTTTTTTTTTTAAATAAATGCTGTTCTTTTTAACTTTTTATTAATCAGAGAATCCTTAAATAAATAAATAAATAAAAATCACAGGTCCCCAAAAAATATGAAGCAGCACAACGGTTTCCAACTTTGATTATAAATCAGCATATTAGAATGATTTCTGAATGATCATGTGACACCATTTAAATTATATTTTAAAGTATATTAAAATAGAAAACTGTTATTTTAAATTGCAAAAATATTTTAAATTAAATAGATACAGCCTTGATTAGCAGAAGAAACTTCTTTTAAAAAAATAAAAAACTTTTGAGCGGCACTTATTTATTTGGCAAATGGCCATAGCTGAAACACTCTTAAAATGTTTTCTTATGTAAAGGTACACCTTTTTTTTGGCTGAATTGGAAAATTAACAAGTTTAATTATTATATTATATTCTATTACATATATTTGTCTTTTTGAGCTTTTTAATGCACCAGTTTTAAGAGTATATTACTGGCCTAAGTTTTTTTTTTTACCATCATATTTGTGAGGATAATGAACGTGTTTGCTTCTCGACAGCCTCTTTCTCTGGATCAGGACAGCTCTGTGTTTGGAGATCAACAGCTCACTTTGGCGCTTAAAGTTACATTTACGTGAGTCACACATGCTATACGCGCACAGACCATAAATAATCTCATAAACACAGTAGTTAAAAAAAAAACCTTAAATCACTAAAGTAGTACCTCATTAACATTTTAAGGATACACTAATATCTTATCTAGGCTAATAAATTGGCTAATATTTAGCTGTTTTGATTATAATAGCATTAGCTAATAACAATACTCAAGGACTGTTTCTTTAGACATTTAATTTATTTCTAGCAACTTTTTTTGCAAAAATTATTATTATTTTTTTTTAATGGTTCTAGTTTTAGTTACCTGCAACAGCCCTGGTGCTCAGATATGTTGACAGGTTTGTTTGTGTGCAGGCTGGACATTGTGTTTGAAGGAAGAACAATAGGAATCATCGCAAAGTCAAGCAAGAATTTGGGCGATGCACTTTCCACTGTCCTACAGAAATACCAACTGCAACCTCAGGATGTGCAGGTTACTCTGGTGTGTAAACGCTTTATCCCGCATGTCAAAAATTGATGTGAGACATGGTGAACATACCGAGGATATGAAATTAAATTTTTTTTCCCACCTCATTTCAGAGTGGCTCAAGTGAACCTCTAAACATGAGCACAAACGTGTTTCGTCTAGCCAGCAAAACTGTGCGTTTGGACAAAGTTAAAGGTGCGTTATTAGTTTTCATTTTAAATTGATAAATTGTTTTGGAGAGAAATTCAAAATTAGGCACAATTAATATAATTGTACTTAAAAAGAAATAAACTTACTTTTTTAAATAAAATAAATAAAAAAAACATACATCTTATTTAAATTTATATAATTTATTTATTAAAAATTATTTAAATAAGATGTTTTAACTCATTTTATTTAAATAATTATATAATTACACTTATCTATCATTTTAGTTTGTATATTTGTGTATGTGCATTACCAGGCAAAAGTTTGTTTTATTATCTTGAATATCTTTTGATCTGCTCAAATGGTTCAAAATAAATTTATTTTGTAGACTGACATAAATTGTGCCTAATTTTGAAAATCTCTAAAAAACTAAAATTAAAGTTAAAAAAAAAAAATTAAAGTAGATAATTTGGACCAGATTGTGAAGGAAAAACAAACTGTTAAATATGTAAACTTGAGGGCTATATTTTTAACATTTTAAAGTCAGTCAAGGTAACACAATGAACTGTATTTCTTTTCCACTTCTAGTATCTTCCTGCAGGATTTAAATCAATGTCTCTGAGTTTAGTTATGCAAACCGCTCGTGATATTCTCTCTTTCTGTTTCTCTCATGTCAGTTTGCGTTAGGCTTATTGTACTTTCCCATCACAGTGTTTTTGCCCCACACAAATGCAACCTCCACCTCAGGGGTCATCGCAGGCTTTAAAGCAGGGTTTTAAAGCTCATTTTCTCGCTGTAGCTCTTCAGATGGAGCGGAGAGGGCTGGAGGGACCACCACATTACACCAGACCTTAAAAATAGGATTATGGGGGAGGTGTTAACTGACATGAGATCCAGAATCTTTCTTTCCAGTGATCTCATTTCCTCACTCATCAGACTGTTTAATGATGTGTATCTCTGCGTTTTAGTTGGTTTGGAGACTCAAGCCGCTTCAACACCCAAAGCAAATTCCAGACTCAGAAAAAACCAGGAGATGGACGGTAATGCAGAAGTCTTACATTATCAACATGCTAGTTTTGCAAGCTTCAATCGAATGTCAAAGCCAGGGAATGCACATTGTGTGATGATCTGTGCAAACTACCCTGTGTTTTCAAAAGAAAATATACAGACTGTGCATTTACATGCAACAAGAGCATACTGCATCCCACAATGCAGTGCTCCCAATTTGTCCATCCATTGTGAGGACTGAATCAATTTATTTTACATTTTTATTAATAATTTATTTATTGTTTCTTTTTTTTTTTTTTTACATTTTAATTATTTTATTATTATATTATAAATGTATTTTATTACATTTTATTTGTGTACTTTTTAAAAAAACTATTTTTTTTTAAATGATTTAATTTGTTTTATTTATTATAACATATTAGGGATATTGCATACTAGTCAGTGTACTACAAGTATGCACTAAGCCATATCTTGTATTCTATTATGAAAATGACATCCAATCTGTCGGACTGTTGTCTTTCAGGTCTTGTTGAGCTGCTGTCCCGTGCACAGTGCAGTCGTGTGGATGACCAGCGTGGTTTACTCACCAAAGAGCAGCTGAAATTACCGCAGTTCCTGCTGCTGCCAGCAGGGAACAAAGAACAGACTTCCTGTGACCAGACACAGGAAGAGGGTTGTTCCCTTTGACCTGAGAACCATTCAAGCACTATTCAAGCAACTTAAGACTCAAATCAGCTGTATGGCAGACTGGAGGAGAGAAACTCTGATAAGGTTATGCAAGTGTGTGTGTGTGTGTGAGAGAGAGAGAGAGAGAGAGAGTGTGTGAGTTGAGGTTTCTTAACCTTGAGAGTGATTGAGTAAGGTGTATATTTTGTATATTACAGACACTGCCACGTAGAGCTCTTAGAAACGCTGCATGTCAAATTAATTATTGCAAAATTGTGGGATGTTGCCTCAAAAAAACAATTTATTTATTTTCATATCAGATTGTATTGTGTGCTCTTATTTATCAGAACATATTTGGTATGGGAACACATTAGTATGACTTTATATTGAGTGTTTTTGTGTTCACAGTGAGTTTTAGTGTCTGATTAAAAAAGGTTTTGTGTGAGCTGTTGTGGGAAACTGCACTGTTGCGTGTGATTTTAGGCACTTTGTTTCATGTGGTGACACAATCTGATATGAAATGAGACAAGCACGGTCATATTTAGTTTTTAAATAGTAATATATTTCAAATTTCCTAAATTAAATGTCATTTCCAATCCATGTCGTTCCAAAACTGTATGACTTTTCTTTTTTTTTTTTCTTTCTTTCCCCCAGATCATTCATTTAAATTGTTTATGTATTATTTGGCTAGTGCTGCTCTTCTCTGTAAAATGAAAGCATATATTGGACAACATTTAGTTTAAATTTAAACTAAATGTTTTTTTTTTTTTTTAATTCTGACTCTCACAGTTCTACAAGACAATTCTAAATCTTGCTGTTCTGATTTTATATAACACATTTGCCTGATTAAAAATAAAGGTAATTGTGACTCTCGCAATTGCGAGTTTACATTTCACAGTTTGGACTTCTTGATTGCGAGTTTATATCTTGCAAATCTGACTTTATGACTTTAAGTAAATTGTAAGAGTCCAGTTACCTAAAACAGGAGTAAACAAGTTCCATGCGATATTCCTGGTTTTCTCAAGTCATGAATGCTTTCTTGGTATACTGTATGAACAAAGAGCAGTGTGAAACTTCAAAATGTCTCCTTTCCTCGTACAAAAAGTTAAACAGCGTGAGTAAAAGATCATTACATTTCCTTTAAATGGATTTCTACTTTTGAGTCATGTTACTGTCATTTCAACTAGAGCAATGAATGCACAGTATCAGTCTTTTTTGCTGTTTTCCTCTAGTGTGTGTAGAATGCGTCACTTCCTCTCTGATATATGGCTGTCTCAGATTTGTTTTGTCTGAAATACAGTTGATCAGAGCAGCATTACGTTGTTGTTGTTATTAACTAGGCTAAAAAGATAAAAAAAATCATTTTTGATGGTTAAAATATTTTGATAACTAAACATAAATATTAGATGAAAGTTAAACAAAAAAAGACAATGTGAAAATATAAAGCTGAATGGAAAAAAAAAAACCCAATAGCTTGTGTATGTATATATTCTCATGCTGTCAAATGATTAATCGCATCCAAAATAATTTTGTTTACATAATGTGTGTACTGTGTGTATTTATTATATTTATATATTATATAATTTCTATGAATATAAATATATACACACAAATACATGTGCATATTTTCAAAATATATGCTGTATGTGTGTCTTTATAATAAATATACACAGTACACACACACACACATTATGTAAACAAAAACGTTTATTTTGGATGCGATTAATCGTTTGACAGCCCTAATATATTCGTACCGAAAATTTTTGGTACGAGTCTTTCAATTACAGCATTGTTTTAACCACTGCATGAGTGGAACTTCACTGGAAACTTTGTTTTATATATTGTTACTTTTGATAAGAAACAAAGTCTCATCTTTCAAATGATGTCCATTTTTTTGTCCTTCTGAAAATTCAAACAAGAAATGCCGTTTTGAAGCTCTTTGTGGCGTGACAGATCGTTGTATAAATGCCTCAGTTCAAACGGCAGAGCGATCATCCCTTCCTCTTTACTAGTTTTAATGCGAAATAAACATGAATGAACATCTCATGCTTCATGTAATCGCTCAATCATTGTTTCAACTGCAGAAAGACTTCAAAACTAAATGTCACACAGTATTTCATTTACCTCAGGCAAGTCATCAGTGTCCACAGCTTGTTAGTTCGCTAGAGAAATGAAGAAAATTCGTGATATATTAGACTGTGTACTCATATTTTAATTTACCTGTTAGTGATGTCTTATTTAATTTGTTTAAATAAATGTTATGAAACGTAATGACAGCCACGGTGTAAATGAATATTTCAACAACAAATAGAAATTGTATTGTAATTGAGAAATTCATTTAAAAACTGCATTTATATAAGTTTGGGCTCCGTTGTTAATTGTAACCTTAGTAATGTAAAAGGGCTCACTATAGTTTGGAGCATAAGCAGAGGTAGATTTTTATCCCTAAGAAAATTAATTGCAATTGAATTTATTTAAAGGAAACCACTGGGGACAAAAAAAAAAAAAAAAAAAATATATATATATATTTTTTTTTTTGTGTGTGTCCATCTATCCACCAGTATGCTTGACTTTATACCTAGAAAGGTAAACAAACATTTTGTCCCCCGTTTACTTTAATAGCAGCATCAATGCCATTCATTTGCTCTTACTCACCAACTGAAAATATTTTTAAAGTAATTTTTCGTCATTACACATTTTCAGTAATCCTGAGACTTCATTTTCACGTTTAATCAGACACATTGATTTGAACAGAGAAAAGGTTGCTTTGTTATTAAATATCGCCAAAAACGTTTACGTTTTGAATGCATTTTAATGTTCAACTGTTTCCAGCCCTTTTCCAGCACCTTCATAATTCTCTTACACTCATCAGTAGTGCGTGTTCGTGACTGGACTGGTGGTTGTGTACGCTGGTCTGTGAAATTATGAATGGGATGTGTGTGTGTGTGTGTGCGTGTGTGTGTGTATGAGAGAGAGAGAAAAAGGGAGGGATGGAGAGACACTGCATCGTGAAACGAGAAGGATTCACTCACTGGCTGCTCACCTTCACAGACAGACAGGAGAAGGGTAAGCCTTCATGTATTTCCGTTTTATCACCCTTCCGTTATAATCAGACGATTAACAATATGTTTTTGTATTTGTGTAAGTATTGTGTAATGTGCTCCTGTCTCGAACACCAGGATGTGTGTTATACTGGTGCATTTGTATGCAGCAGTTGTTCCAGAATCACTGAAGGGTGAATTGACTCAAACTGCTTCCTATTCTGATGATTTGTGTTCAGTAACATGGATTAAAATGGTGTTTGTTTCCTGACATTCAGAGCCCTGGTTCTGATGTAATGCTGTTAGACAGCAAATCTTGCTCTTTAGTGTCTATGGAAGAGGATAATGTGTCTATTTCCATTCTCCCCACTGAATGTTTTCTTTTAATAATTAATTATGAACAACAAATGAAGGTGTTGGTGTGTTATTAAATATGTACTGCAGGTCTGACTCACAGAAATGTCATCACAGCGTAAGAATATGACTGACGTGACTGGAACTGATGTTAAAGAAATTGTCATTTAGTCAAAGAGATATTTTGAAGAATGTTGGTAACCAAACAGTTGACTGTAGCTATTGACCATATTTTTATTATTTTTTTTTTACTATGGAAGTCAATGGCTATCATCAACTGTTCTTCAAAATATCTTCTTTTGTATTCAGCATATAAAGTTGTATCAGATGTTTGACCAGGTTACGTAAATGCTACTGCAAGATGCTTTACTATGGTAGAACTTTTTAGCTCTTTTCTAACATCATACCAACTTTAATGTGTTTATGTCTAAATATTAACAAACCTTGAATTGATCGACAGTACAGAGACACAAATTTTCCATTGCTGTTCAAATGAGTCTTTAAAGAGTTAACACTCATTTGAATAAGTTTCTCGACCTTCAGAAAGATGATAGTCTCTCTCAGCATTATTAAATCCTCATTTGAATTACAGAACAGGCTGATAGGTTTTAGATTAGTCGTCTTAATTGAAGCGTAGTGCGAGGTCACATCTCACCTCACCCTCGTTTCACGTCTAAATCACTTCATTGGTTTTAATCCCCCTTTTTTGGGGGGCTCTTGTGTTTTGCACAGAACTGGAAAAACTGGATCTAAAGTCAAGTGTCATTGTTATTATTGCTCAGTTCTCAAGGTTTGAGTTAGGGATGGTTCAAAACACCACAGTAAGAAGGAAAATCATCCATTAGATCAGTGGTTCTCAACGTTCTCAACCCAATATTTGAAGGCTATTTCTGTTATTTTTATTGTATTTATGATTAAGTTGCTTGTTTTTATTTATTTAATTTAATTTTTTTATTAACAAACTATAATAATTGGTTGATTTAACCACAATTAATTCATTTAAAAAGTGTATGTATATGTACTGTACATATTTAAATATGTAAATTATATATAATTTCAGTTTTCATTTGAATTTATTTTTTACCATTTTTACCTTTTGTTATTAGTAGTTTGAAATGTATTTATCATATTGAATAAATTACATACAATTACATATCTCAGTTATGCAATATGAGAATTTTAATTGACTGTTTTTTTCATGTTAGCGATATTGTTTTATGTATGTAATCTATATAATCGCATACATTAATAAATAATCATAATACAATTATATAAATATCTATATATAAATATCTATAGATTTATATCATTTATGCGCTTAATACATTTATTTCAAGTTATGACTTAAGCAATTTAAAGTTAATATAATTTTATTGCAGTATAGAGTATATAGTATATATAGAGTTTGAGTTGACATTTAGAATAATTATGAATTAATGTTATAAAATTTATTTGATTTTATTAATATAAATGTATTATATAATGATATTATTATATAATGTATTATATAACATTAATATATAATACAATTATATAAATTATAAATCTATATTCTATAATTTATGCAATATATAACAAATACATGTTATGACTTTATATATATATTATAATAATCTTAAATCATAACATAACTTGAAAGGTATTTGTTATATATTGCAGAAATTATAGAATATAGATTTATAATTGTATTATGTATTAATGTATGCAATTATATACATTGTAAATTATATTAATAATAAATCAAATTATATTAATAATAAATCAAATAACAAATTTTATAACATTAATAACTCATAATTATTCTAAATGTCTACTCTAAAACAATTTTTAGTACCCTAGCAACCAACCCGGGTATCTTGGCAAATGCATAGCAACACCCTAGCAGCAACACCCTAGCATCAACCCCGGGTACCCTATTCAGCCTTGGTGCAGAATTTCAGCCACTACGAGCCAGTCCCACAATGAGCTTTCCTTAGGACGTGCCATTTCTATGTCTGTAGCTTTAAATGCTAATGAGGAGGAGAGAGGCGGGGCAAGGTGGAGGGTGGGTGTGTGGCCTTAACCAGCTTGTGCTACCGTGCGCTAATGTTGACAGTGGATGTATTGCAATGGCTCGTAGATACACAGTCGTTCAAGCTTTTCAGTTTGACCCAGAATCTGATCCGGATGAAGAAGTTGCAACTCAGCGGCTATAGCAGGACGTCTCTGAATGTTTAGTTTAAAATATTTTTGTCTGGATATGGTACTTTAGATGATTTATGTATGCTGTTACAGTTATTATCATGTAGCTAATGCTAGCCATAGGCTGGGATGAAGGAACTAAAAAAAATACTTTGGTGTTCATTTGTACATCCAAACACTGAGCAACTGTCATGCTTTGCTCGTTTGCAAGCCATGATGTCTCGAGGAAAAAGAATATTACGCTCGCCTCGCACGGTAGTAGTTCATTTTCTCATGGGCGGGCAAAGCAGAGAAAGGGGAGGTAACCTTTTGGGAGGTAACCCCCCGTATGATGACATAAAGGGAAGATTCCAGATTGGGCCATCTGAGCTTTCATTTTCTCAAAGGCGAAGCAGGATATTCAGGGCTCGGTTTACACCTATCACCATTTCTAGCCACTGGGGGACCATAGGCAGGCTAGGGGAACTCATATTAATGTTGAAAAAAACCTCAAAGTGCAATTTTCATGCCAAGGGACCTTTAATGTGCTGCTTCTTGTGCCACTCCTTTGTTGCCTTGGCTGTGTGTTTTGGGTCATTGTCATGCTGAAATATCCGTCCATGACCCATTTTCAATGCCCTGGCCCTGACAGTACATTTTCACTTATGCCGAGTTCACACTGCACGATTTTCAAAGTCATCGGATCACCGTTGTTTTCACACTGCACGACTATCTGGAGTAGCATTCAGTCGCTGCTGTGTTCACATTACATGATGGATCGGTGACAGGAGGTTACACACTGCATGACTTTACAATAGGAAGAATTGCCGGCAACTCTGTCTGGTCTGCAAACTACAGCCAAAAGATATTATGGTCTATAAGTCCTCCCCAAACACACAATAATTAACAAAGAATGACTTGCTAACAAACACACTTCTGCTGGGAAATTTTGATATAGGCCTACATAAATCTAAATAGCCTACTTGAAAGTGAAACCAACGTTTTGTGCATTTTATGAGTTTATTTCTCAAAGTGATAAGGAAAAATGCAATAAATCTTTTTTCCTTTATAGAAGAATATTATTTACAGGAAAAACCCTAGCCCCTTCATTTTCATGTAGCCTACCTGTTCTATATATTCTAATGCAAAAATGTAGGCATGTTGTTTGTAAATGGCTAATCGCTTTTTTTTTTTTTTTTTTTTTTTTTTTTTTTTTTTTTTTTAAAAAGGTCCTCCCCGAATTTCCTGCTGCCTTGTATCTTGCTCTCTCATTGGCTGTAGGTCATCGCCAATGTATTTTTCAGTCAGAACTCATTCACACAGCAGGGTTGTGAATGTGTGTTGAGTTATTTTGAGGGGACAGCAAATTTACACCGTTATACAAGCTGTACACTCACTACTTTACATTGTAGAAAAGTGTCATTTCTTCAGTGTTGTGTCATGAAAAGATATAATAAAATATTTACAAAAAATGTGAGGGGTGTACTCACTTCTGTGAGATACTGTAGCCTAAATACCAGGGACCGTACATGTGAAGACTTATAGTTATTATTAATTGTTAATGTTATAGAATTTGTAATATTTTATCATTATTAAAAATGTATTAATTTAAATACTTTTGATGCTCTCTTGTACAACCCCCAACCAATGCAATACACTTTAGAATTAGTGAAAAAAATTGGTTGCTTAATACTCAAACAAACCTTATTTTCTCAAAAACATAAACATGTACATGCATGATGCTTAACATAGTATTGTTGCCCAGTTTGTACTGAATACAGTGTAATCAGTCTATAGCAGTTAAGATGTTTATAAGAAACTGAAAAATACACAAATGTCAGGGCATGTCAAAACTGTCAGGGCCCCAAAACCCCCTCAGACCCCAGAGGGTTAAAATAATCACACTTTGGCAACCACCTTGAGCACGAAACCACAGAAGCCTCTTGAAAAGCTTTGCCACCACGTTTTTCTGTCCTAGAGAGCTAAAAGGACAACATTGTGTACGGCTCACAGAACAACGTTAGAATCATGAAGATCATTGTTATCATTCATTTATCCGCTTGTCTGAGCGTGTGTATGTGTGTGTGTCACTGTATCGTGGTCTCTCTGGCTCAGAAACGTCACCTTTAGTTGTTGACTCACTGGTGTGGATGAATCGATAGGAAGTGCGTCTTCCTCCTCTCGAGCCACAGAGCTCTTCACAGTGACACCAGAACATCGAGAGTTTAACCTCTCACACTCACTCTCTTTCACTCGCACGCACACTGTCCACAGAGGATCAACAGGCAGTGGATTGTGAGGGTTTAATGAACAGCTGACTATAAAATTATGATTTTTATCAGCATTCATTCACCCCCAAGGCTTTCTGGCTACAAATTTTTGGAATGAAATGTAAAAAGTAGATATTAGGTTGCATGTCAGAGCTGCTTTTTTTTTTCTCTCTCTTTTTTTCTCTCCATGCAGTAATTTATACTGTCATGCAAAAGTAGCATAAAAGTAAAGTATTTATGCATCAACATTAGATGTTAACACAAGGCTGGTGTTACCAAAGCATTTTTGCTTTTTAGTATCAAAACTTCTAAAGTGAACTCCTCCGAATGCCCTGTCTGCGTCCATTTGAATCGCATTACTTTTTTTTTTTTGCATTTTTAAAAACAATTGAAGAACAAGTCAAAATCATTTTGTACTGTCATAGACATTATGCTAGAAAAACTGTACCGTATCATATTTGACATGCAAAAGGCCTCTAAATTATAAATATGATCAAAGCTTTGCTTAAAAACCTATTATTTTCTTTACTGATTTTTTTATAAAGTAAACATTAAGAATAATTTTATTGTTGGTAATATTTCAAGATGAACACTTTTTCAGGTTTTAGAACAGGGGTCACCACATGGTCCTTGAGGGCTGCTGTCTTGCAGAGTTTAGCTCCAACTTGCCTAAACACACCTGCCTTGAAGTTTAAAGTATACCAAGCAAGACCTTGATTAGCTGGTTCAGGTGTGTTTGATTAGGGTTGGAGCTAAACTCTGCAGGACACCGGCCCTCCAGGAACAAGTTTGGTGACCCCTGCATTAGAGGGTTAACTTTGAGCGTTGATTGTAGTGCTGTGTGCTGTAGTGCCCTCTAGTGGTAGTGAGACGCGACACACTTCAGCTCCATATACTGTGTATAATAACCTCTCTTCTTGTGTATAATAATCGTTCCATTCTCTTCTCTGTCTGACAGGCGGCTGCACGGCTAGATCAGATTCATTTTGAGACACTCAGTCTGAGCTCACGACTAAACCATGGATCAGAAGGTTTGTAAAACCTGCTGAGCTGACAGAAAATGTCTCTTTTGCTGAGTGCTCATTTTACTGTGCTGAATTTCTCTCTGTGTGTGGTGTATCTTTGCAGTCCACTTCACCCCAGAGACATGCAGTGAAAAGCAGGTCGAAGTCTACAGAGGAAGTCCAGCAAGCTAAAAAGGTCAATTGATACAGTAGTTGCATCAATATAAATGCATGTACTTTCCTTCATCAGATTTGTATGTGTGTGTGTGTGTGTGTGTGTGTGTGTGTGTGGAAAGTGCTGAGGATTATTAACACCAAAGTCCTGAAAGAATGCATAGGACCACTATGCAATGCATTTCCCAAACATTATTTGAATAACTATCTTTTGATCAATGTTAGGCCTTCCACATCCCCCAGAAATCACTGCCTGGAGGGTCAGAGCTGGAGAAGGTGAAGGTGAGTGTTGAACCATGTTTGTTATGACCAAATATTCCTATAATGATAGCAAAACCTGGAGAAGAAAAAAAAAAGCTTAATGGTTGGAGAAATAAATGCCTCTGACTAGAAAAAAAAAAAATATAGCTATTTATTTATTTGAAAAATAAAATATTTTACATATATGCATTTGGCATAATTATGAATAAATACATAATGAATACATTTACAATTTAAATTAAATATAAAGGAAAAATTAATATTTTCCCCAATATTTAGTTTATTTTTCAATATATTTACTTATATTGTCAGTAAATAAATAAATACTTCTATATGACCCATTTACTTCCATTATAAAGCTTGCATAGTGTCCATAAAGAGTTAAAATGATTCTCTGTGGTAAATGGTCATTTAGCAAATTAGAGCTGTGAGATCTATTTAATGTTTCTATTTAATGTGCTCTTTTTATTAAGGGGAGACACCGCAGGCAAAAACACTTTTCTTTTTTTTTTTATTTAACTTTTTTTTCATGCGCCTGTCAAGTTTGATATTTTGGTCTTTTTTGGTTTTTCACTGTTTTTTTTTTTTTTTTTTTTTTTTTCAGACTAGTGGAAAGAAAACATCCAAAAGACACTGTTAAGTGTTTCTTTTATAGCACTTTATCTATGTGTCGATAGATTTCAGTTACAATACATATTTTTAAAGGACGTTTAAAATGAGTTTTTTTCTCCTACACTGAGCCATAAATCTCCACTTTAGAAGATTTTTAACTCTTACACACACATACCAAACATATTTTTATTTCTGTCTATATCGTGAAGGTTTTTACAGAGGGATTTGTTCGTATATAATTCGGTTGATTATATAGAACCTTTTACTCCCCCCAAAATTGTGAAAATATATTGTTTTCTGTCTATTCTAAGTATTTTCTGAATTATTGAGTGACAAAAAAGAGACACAGAATTCCCTTTGTAAAACATTTGATCCAGTGTTTAGTTTTTTTGTTTTTTTTTTTACTAGAAATGTATGCAAAATTAGTGCATATTTCATTAAATAATGCCTCATTTGCAAATTTAAACCTAACATTTTAGAAAACCTGTAATACAAAAAATGTTTGCAGTTATCAGTGTAATCAATCAACTGGGTAAGTAACTATTAGTTAATATTAGTTTTTAAGTTTTATTTTTTTTACCCTATTCACCTGCAGTGTCTCACCTTAAGTGCTGTTTCATTAGATTGGTTTCATGATCTATCATGATCTAGCTTTTAAATATTTTATATAGAACAGATAAATTTAATATAAAAATATCCAGCATGATATAAAACTGTGTTTATCTCTTGGTTCTGTATGTTTCAGGAGGGACCAGAAGATGTGACTCCAGCATCATCCACAGAAGAGCTCAAGTGATGCTGCCATTAATCTGTGTTTCTCTCACACACCATCACACACATAAAGACAAATGCTTGGTTTTCTAAACAAGGTTTGGTATAGTACAGTTAAAGCATTAGCTCTTCTTTTTGTTTGGATTTTCAGTACAGCTCAACACATAGAATTATGAAACCTGTCGATCTGCGGCACGTTCAGTCTGCATCTGTGTACACTGACAGTACAGATATAAACACAACAAATGCTTTCACTATGAACATCAGCGCATGTGTGCTTTTACAGTAAAGCACAAGTTAAATTTAAATCAGTTTAAATTAATAGTATCTTTTTTTATTACCTCATTATAATTGGGCCGGACAGTTTCTGCGCAGCCAGTAGGTGCTGCTGTTAATGTGTAAATTTTGGCAGTCATATTAATATTTTGGGTGTCTGACATCATAAATCTACAGAGCCCCTAAGGGATATTGTGATGGAAAAAATATGAGATGGAAGAATTCTATTTCAATGCTTTTGTACTGAATGCTTTTGCATTTTGCATTACAAAAGTGATAGAAAGCAAAGTTTCTTGAGGGAATGTAAAAGTTTTATGAGTAAATGCAAACTTTTCCTCTCATCTTATTTTTTTTAAACCATCATGTCTTTTTAAGGGCTCCATAAAATTCCTCAGATATCAAAATTAGTCTTTTTTTCAATTTAGTTTTGGTGAATGCTCTTTTCTTTTGTGTTCTGAAAGTTACAGAGCATTCTTTTCTAAGAACGCTTAATGCGGGCTTGTTTCTGCAGTTGTTTCCGCAATGTTTGTTGAACGTTTTTCACTCCACACTAGCTTTCTCATGTATTTGGGCCCCTGTAAGTCAAATGGTGTCAGATTCTCATTCGTTGACTTATTTATTGGCATCAGCTGAATCACAGAGCTGACATACTATGAGTCAGCTGAAGATGTTGTGTAAGTGTTTACAGTGTCCATGCCATAAGTTAAGCAATTTGTGCTAATAAAGTTTTAACCACTCATCATACTAAAGTTCAATGATGAAGTGAGTGAATTTGAGAATACAGGAGTCACTCTCACAGCTGTAAACAAGATGCATGAAAACCTTGCAGTCCATATAGTGTCTGACCAAAGTAAAATTAAACTAGTATTAACAAGTGTTTAAAGTGTGTTTAAGTAATATTTCACCCCCCCCCCCCCCCATACACACCACTGACATTTACCATTTACTCCCCCTCAGTTTATCCAGGATGTAGATGAGTTTGTTTCTTCATTGGATTTGGATAAATTTAGCTTTATATCACTTGCTCACCAATGGATCCTCTGCAGTGAATGGGTGCCGTCAGAATGAGAGTCCAAACAGCTGATATAAACATCACAATAATCCACAAGTACTGCAATCCACACCACTCCAGTCCAGTCCATCAATTAACATCTAGAGAAGCAAAAAACTGCATGTTTGTATAAACAAATCCATCTTTAAGATTTTTATAACTTCAAGCTGTTTCTTCTGGCTAAAATACCAGCCCTCTATCCATAATATTGCTTTCTCCAGTGAAAAAGTCATTTCGTCTGAAGTTTTGAAGTGAGAGGATAACAGGGGATGGACCTTTTCATTGGAGGAAGCTTTATTATGGATTATGGTCTTGTAATTTAAGCGATGGTTTATAGTTAAAATGCTTTAATGCTGGATTTGTTTCTTACAAACACACCGCTTTTCACTTCAAGACATTAACTGATGGTCTGGAGTCGTGGATTATTGTGATATTTTTATCAGCTGTTTGGACTCTCATTCTGACGGCACCCATTCACTGCAGAGGATCCACTGGTGAAAAAGTGATGTAATGCTAAATTTCTCCAAATCTCTTCTTATAGAGAAACAAACTCATGTACAGCTTGGATGGCCTGAGGGTGAGTACATTTTTGGCAAATTTTTAATTTTGGGTGATCTAATTCTTTAAGACACAGCTTTTAAGCAGGCTTCTACAACACCGATTTAATGAACTAATTTCTCATGAACTGCATTTTTACAACTCTTTTATAACTGACTTTATAACTCGAAATAGCAAGGTTATATCTCACAATTCTGAGAAAAATTGCGAGATATAAACTCGCTATTGCAAGAAAAAAAAGTCAGCATTGTGAGTTTATATCTCACAATCCTGACTTTATATCTCGCAATTCTGACTTTATAACTCGCAATTGTGAGTTTATCTCACAATTCTGCTAGGAAAAAAAAAAAGTAGTCAGAATTGTGAGAGAAAAAGTCGCAATAACCCTTTATTTTATTTTTTTATTCAGTGGCGGAAACGGGCTTCCGTAGTTCTTAAATACGGTTGCCGATTCTGTAAATAACCAAACTCTGTGTACAGTGAATGTGGCCTAAAAGATGCTAAACACTTGCAACCCCTTTTTTAGACGTATTTTTTAAATGACTGTCCTGAGATTAAATTTTTTCAGAGGTGAACCGGTGCATCATGCTGTCTGACTGCTGACACTGCAGGCCCCTCCTCAATAATTAATCTGACCAGACCACACATGACTGACAACCGACCACAGCTTCATGAGCTAATGCTAAAATCATTCATATTGCTCCAATACTTGGTCCAGTGTTTAATCTTAAGTAACTAATGACAAGTTTAGTTGTTTTGTTTTAAGCATCACCATTACTCATTGGGTTTAGTAATTTAATAAACCCATAACTTTAAATATCGACTTGGGCAGTACTTTTTGTATGGGCAAACTCCACTCATTTTCTTTTAGTAAATAATAATAAAAAAAAGTTATCATTATCACAGCAGTCCCGAAGACTTAAACATGGTCTGTTTTATTTCTACTTATTATTTTGAGTATTTAACTGTAACACTGTTAATCTTCTTGTGTATTGATCACCAAAACATTTAACAAAAGTAGTTTAACTTGTTTTGTTGCCCTGAGGTAATGGCACTAATGCCAGCTGGCAGCGTCTCAAAAGTTCACCTGTGTTGACGAGATCGAGGAAGTCAGATAAACTAGAAAATGTTATTGTTTACCAAGTAACCTTTTCAGGAAGATAGAATGAGATTTTACAGCGAGTTCAGAGTTATCATATACTGAAAAACGTTTGGTGTATTCACTCAGAAATTGCTTGTATTTCACACTGAATTACGAAGACGTGGCAGATCATATTGAACCAGAAGTAGAGAGATTGAAATAATATTTTCTACAAAAACAGGTAAAGTGTACTCCAATAGTTTTACCAAAAAAAAAAAAAAAAAATCATTTACAGAGTTAACTAAAACGAAAACCATAAAAACTGAAATAAAGTATGTATATTTTTTTCCCTTATTTCAGCTAATTGTCAAGGCAACATTTATATTTGAATTTAGTTGAACAATGTACTAAAATAACAAACTAAATAAATAACTGAATAAATAAACAAATAAATACAACCTTTATAGACATTTACAAAAAATAAATAAAAATAAAAAACTTACTAAAACTTTATAATTGTAATGAAGACAGAAAATATTAAAATTCAGAATATTAATAAAAACTATATTTGTCTCAGTGACACTAAAATAACACTGTAGTGTCTACATTGGATCCAACCATGGAGATATAGAGACATTTAGCACACACTCAAACATAAATTTTTTAAATTAAAGACAGATCTAATACTTAAAAAGATGCAGTGTAAAATTAATTTATAAAAAAAAAAAAAAAAAAAATAAGAAAATTGACATTGTGGCATCTCACCACAAGATGTCATGATTTTACAGTAAAGAGACGCCAAAGTCTGAGCAAACAGGTAGACATTAAATAGAAAATGCCAGTTTTCTTATAGAATCTTTAGAACTGTTCATCTGACTTTGATATTAATGTTTAAGTGGTTTATTAACACAGCAGTTTATGCATCACTGATCATGCGTTTGGGTCTTCGCTCGTTTGACTGAACTCTGATGGCCGATGAGTTAATTAGTCAGAGAAGGTCATTATTGACACCTCATGACAGGGTTTCCCATATAAACCTCCTTAACAATGCAGACTGTCAATTTAAGAGCCTCATCAACCACTGTGGCATCAAATCCGGACCCCTAAAAGGTATGATTTAATGTGACCTTTATATTAATCTGTCAATGTTACTAGTGAAGAATCACCTGCTGCTTTATGTATATATTAGTCAGGCTCTGTAAATCTTATTGAACCTTCAGTGTTTTTGTCTGCTGTACTGTACACTGTTTCAGTCTTTCTATTTCATTAATAAAAAAGGTCATTGTTTAGGTTAAGCACTAACCTCAAACTGAAGCCATAAAAAAAAGTTACTTGAAAAACCTTAAATAAAGTAAAAAAAACAAAAACAAAAAAAAACAAAACAAAACCTGAAAAATCATTTTAGGCTATTTATTTAATTTACTTCTCATTTTCTTTTAACTTGATGTACTATATCTGAAATAAAAATAACACAAAACATATAGAGATAGCAAAATACAACCATTTAACTGAAAAATTTAAAGCTAGAGTGTCCAAATATTCACTACAATCTGCTATGGAGATATAGAAACTGTTTCATTTCACATATATTAAAATATAAGTTATAAGTAAAACAGATAATTGAAGTATGTTTTACAAGAAAATACTATTTAAGTCTTTCTACTTCAAGATTTTATATTTAATTAAATGTTTAACGTGCCGTTTCTTTGTAATCGTGATATTTATCATCGATTTTTGAGTGAAATTAGTTTTTTCCCTTTTTATTTATTTATTTTTTTTCATCAAGTGTATATAGTGACCCCAAAACACATTTGAGCACTTTAAAATGTCTTGATGTCATTGCATTAGATAACAAACAAGTGACATTTATTTTAAAGAAAGCACTTTCAGGGCTCTTGTTGTTCTGTGCACGTATTCCTGATTGAGTTCATGCAGTGTTGTGGCAGGCTTGCATTCAATAAAACCATATTTGGCCCTCAGGGTCACAATGGAGAGCCCGGTCCAGTGCTCAGAATGGTGTTGCACAAGCCATCTTGTGATTTTGCCACTTGCTGTGCTCTTGTGCTGACAAGGGTGAGATTTTAATGCCATGTGCGGCTCCATTTATACAAAAGCAGGTCAGTGTGAGAGCACAGGCTCCAAATGCAGAGCTCTTTTTCTCCAAATGCACAGCTGAGAATGAAATGGTGTCTTTGAGTTTATCATGTGTTTGCTGCAAATGTGTGGAATGTACCAGTGTTTAGGCCTTGGTTTATTGCAAAACATATATGTTTTAAGGCGGGGAAACTCAAAGTCTTGCCCATGCACGGGCCACAATACCGTACAATGCTTTAGCTAAAATAATCAGAAAGGTCACTGCTTGAGTGCACTTTGATTGTGATATAGTTTGATTATGTTCACTGTAATCTTTTCCAAATTTGTCATTGGTTAGTAGTTCCAGAAACACACATTTTCACCCCAAATTTCTGTTATGGGCTTGTTTGGATGCTCAGAAGTACAGAGCAATTTGTTGTGAAACTGACACAAAATATCCTTTCAGGAAAAAAAAAAAAAGCAAACTTTTAAAAGTAAAAACAGACAATTTAACCCAAAATGAAATGATGCGTTTACTTTGACATCTCACTTCAATTCTAAACCACTGCATATCATGAATGAACTCTGAATGATTTTGAAACATATATTTCACGGTAAAATAAAAGTTCCACACAGTTGCTTTAACTAAAACCCAGATTAAATGTGTGTTCCTCCACAGAGAGCCACGAAAGCAGCGCCTGTGACAATGTCGCGTCCGCTGAACAAGAACATAATCTGTCATTCACTTTAATTGCTCTGACATTCAAGAGCTCCTGCTTTCAGAAACGCATTAGTATGTGGTCCTGTGAGAGCACTTTCCAGACAGATTGTGTGATCAACAGTAACCTTGACATAAAAAGCACATTTACCTGTTATTAAAACAGAGCACCTGTGAAACAAAGCTGATGGCTGTGGAGGCATTCAGATGGGAAACGCGGCCGTGAGGGACCACAAATGTGTTGTCGTCTTCACTATCTTGACAAGCATTCACTTATTTGAAAGATCGTCAGAAAAAAGCAAATAAGAAATAAATTAAGTAGACCATAATGGATCTGAAATGACAGCAGGTTATTCATTTTGATGTTTTTTGAACAAATACTTGAATAGTTCACCCAAAACGAACATTTTTATGTACACTGTAAAAAGTGATGTTGACTTAACTTAAAAAAATTGAGGAAACCCTGTTGCCTTAAAATTAAGTAAATAATAATAATACATTTAAAAAAGTTAAGTGAACTTATTTTTTTAAATGATCATTTACTTAAAAAAAATTGAGGAAACCCGTTGCCTTCCAATTTTTAAGTTAAGTCAACTTATCACTTTTTACATTTGCATATGAATTTAAATATGCAAATCCTCTGTGTTGTAACTGTAACCTTTAAACAAAGGGAAAAAGCTGAACACCTCAGTCAAAGATCAATATGCAACAAATGGGAACGGTCATGAAATATCTTTTGATCTCTACACAGACTGCAACATGTCCTCACGGCCAATCAGAATCACCTCTGCAGAGCAAACTATCACCTTCAATGGTAAGATGTCAGAAACATTTAGAGATTCAAGTTAAACTATCAAGTTTTCAATGTTGATAATGTTTATTAAGCATCAAATCAGCATATCAGAATGATTTCTGAAGTATCACGTGACGAATGATGCTGAAAATTCAGCTTTGCATTACAGTAATAAATTACATTTTATATTATAAAAATAGAAGACCGTTATTTTAAATCTGAGTAATTATTTTCAGTAATTTTTTGCTGAATTTTTAATACATTAAATGAAGCCTTTGTGAGCATAAGAAACTTTAAAAATATTTTAAAAATCTTTACTGACCCCAAACCTCAAAGACAAATGTAATATATATGTGTGTGTGTGTGTGTATATATATATATATATATATATATATATATATATATATATATATATATATATATATATATATATATAAAATATATTGTCATATAAAGTAAAAACATATATGAAATGTATTCAAAATTTGTACAATTTCATATATTAACAAATACACTGTAAAAAGTAAGTTGACTTAACTTAAAAATACTGAGGAAACCCATTGCCTTAAAGTTAAGTAAATGATAATTAAAAAAATAAGTTAATTAAATTGTCAAGTTCACTTTTTTTTCTTTTTTTTTTAATTATGTACTTAATCATTTTAAGGCAATGGGTTTCCTCAATTTTTTTTAAAGTTAAATCAACTTTCACTTTTTACAGTGTATCCATGTTTATGTGTGCATAATACATGTAAATATACATTTACATTTAATCATTTAGCAGACGCTTTTATCCAAAGCGACTTACAAATGAGGAGCACAATAGAAGCAATCAGACCAACGAGAGAGCAACAGTATACAAGTGCTATGACAAGTCTCAGTTAGTCTAGCACAGTACATGTAGCTAGGTTTTTTTTTTTGTATATATATATATATATATATATATATATATATATATATATATATATATATATATATATAGGTAAGTGCTAGTATTAGTTGGTCAGGTGCTGGTGAAAAAGATGTCTCTTTAGATTTTTTTGGAAAATGGTTAAAGACTGAATTGAGATTGGGAGGTCATTCCACCAGCTGGAAATATAAGGAAAGGTCCGTGAGAGTGACTGATAGTAGATGTGGGAAGGCCTGCCAAGAGAGCATTACAATAGTCCATACACAAGATAGACATACATTTAAAAATGTTATTACAAAACCACATATAAACAGATATGTTGTGTATATCTTGTTTTAATTAAGTTATATAAAATCTAGGCTATATAGTTGACAAAAAAAATCATCATATGGATATTGTTAGAATATTTGTATATAAATTTTATTATGAAGATTTTATATATGTTATAAACTTCATATCTTTATTCTACCCAGAGAATGTACGCATGTAAAAGTTATATATTGCATGATGGGTAACATACTGTATATGGCAATATCATGTCATGTCATGTTATATTTCCATATGGGTAAACATACATATCACATGTCAGGCCCTCATAAAGTATTTGGACACTTAAGTCACACTTAAAATATTACCATGTTGTTGCATTATGTTCAAATTGTATAGAATAAAGCATAATTTCTTAATTTCTTCATTCTGACCTAGTGAGGGGTCACGACCCCAAAAAATCCAGCACAGTTCTGGATCTGGTGAGCGGCTGCCGTGACCAGACCTGCGACACCGATGCTGACCGTCCTTCATCCAAATCCTGGGAAGCAGGACAGCTTCCCATAGTCCATTGTGTGTCTAAGTCAAATGTTCTGTATGAATTTTTTTTTAGGACTTTTTAGGCTTTTGCATTCCGGAATGCTTATTTTTAACTCTATAAAGTAACAATGTTAATAAAGCAGCTCATGTGCACATAGACAACACTGAGACAGGAACATTGTGTAGATGAAAATGTATTATACTGTATCTAAAGAGGTTTGCTCTTCTCTGTAGTGCCCACAAAGACCGGCGAGGACAGACGTGGAGAAATGTCTTCACTGTTCATTAGCTTACTGAGGATTCCTCTCCTCTTGCTCTTGCTTTATGGGTTTGTGTGTTCACTGGACATCCTAAGCTCTGCTTTTCAACTGGCAGGAGGTAATTATTCATCCTTAACTGACCTGAACTCCACTTTTTGCATCTTTTAACCACATCTATTCTTCTAGCACGTTGCCATTTTACTTAGTTAAAAAAATTCCTTACATTTCTCAGTTTTTTTCACACTCTATTGTCATTACAATTAAGCATATTTCTCAGACAAATTCCCAAATTATTTATCTTTTTATTTTATTTTTGGGGTCAAATGTGATGTTTTCATGCAATACTAAAAATCTTACAGACTCCAGACTTTTGAACCTCAAATGGCATTTTGAAAGATTTATTTATATGTATTTTTTATTTATTTACTTACATAGACAAATAGACAAACTTTTTTTTTTTTTTTTTTTTTTGATGAACAACATATAATAAAGATGAAAGAAATAGACAAAAAAAGTGTCTTTTGGAGTGTCTTTTATTTCATATCATTGAATATATAATATACAGTGTGTATGTTTACTTTAAAATTTTAAATATTTATTTGTTATAGACAAAACATGTCTTTTAGTAAATATAGTGTTTGTTTTTATTTCTTATCATAGAATATATAATATACATTTACTTTAACCTTTCAGCCTTTTTAAATTCTTTTTCTTTTATTTTGGGGTCAAATGTGATGTGTTTTCATGCAATTCACAATGTTTTAGTTATTAAAGCTCCTATGTGATCTTTTAATTTGAATTGTATTATTAATTACCTGCTTCTCTGTGAAGAGGGTTGTTTGTCATATTTCAAAGACCTTAACACTTATACATGTGAAGAAATGCTGTGTTCTCAAGGTTGTGATCATTGGTTAGGCATTAAGTTTTAGTTAATCAATTCTTTATGACAAGGAAGAAATTGATTTGCATGATTAGCTTCAGCATGCAGCTCTGTGGTGCATGTCATCTGTACGAAAAAACCCATAATATGCTGTTAAAGGTTCAGTTCACCTAAAAAAAACAATGTTTTTTTTTTCCATTATTCTCTTGCCATTCCTTGTCAAATCTGTTTGAATACCCTTTTTCCTGTGGAACACAAAAGAATAGGGACAGATGGAACATTTTTTAATCAAAATAATCAACAGTACCTGTCCCTATAGTTTCACTTTGTGTAAAGTTTTGTGTTCCAAGGAAGAATATGTTGCAATTACAGTACACAAGGATGAGTAAATGATGACAGAATGTTCATTTTTGGGTGGACTGGTCTCTTCAAGATTATGACATCAAATCTAGTTCACTAAAATAAATCAAATGTTTCAAATGTTTTGCTCTTTTGTCAGGCAAAGTGGCTGGAGACATTTTCCAGGACAATGCCATCTTATCCAACCCCGTAGCAGGACTCATGGTGGGGATTCTGGTCACGGTTCTGGTCCAGAGCTCCAGTACTTCCACATCCATTATAGTCAGTTTGGTCTCATCTGGATGTAAGAAACACAACTCATTTTTTGTACTTCTAGTATTTCTAGACTAAACCAATAATCTCCGATTAATGTCTTTTCATTATAGCTGTCAGCTGATTACATTTAATTAATTGAAGTGCACTATACCATTCAAAATGTTGGGGTTGGAACCTTTTTTTAAAAGAAATTATTAATTATTAAAATCAAAAGTGACAGTAAAGACATTAATAATGCTAAAAAGGTTTCTATTTTAAATAAATGCTGATCTTTTGGACTTTCTATTCATCTAAGAATCCTAAAAAAATGTATTACAGTTTCTACAAAAACATTATACATCACGACTGTTTTCAACATTAATAATAAGAAATCAGCATATTAGAGTGATTTTTGAAGGATCATGTGACACTGAAGACTGGAGTAATGATGCTGAAAATTCAGCTTTGCATCACAGGAACAAATTTCATTTTAATATATATATATTTAAATAGAAAGGAGTTGTTTTAAATTATAATAATATGTCAAAATATTATTGTTTTTACTACATTTTTGATCAAATAAATGCAGGTTTGGGGAGCATAAGCATGAATTTTCATGCATACATATATATTTTACACAGACATAAATATATATACTTTTCATTTTTGCTGCGAAACACCCCCAAATTAAGACAATTTAAAGGTAAAAACTTTAAATACACAAAAAGTGCCTTTAGAAGTCAATATATTGTTTGTTGTTAATGGCCCACAGTCAGTCTTTCTAAGTTAGATATTGTTTTATGTACTTAAGTAAAATAAGGACTTGTGTTTAAAGGCCATTAAACTATCTTGGCACCTTGCCTTTGAAGCCAGCTTTATTTGAAAAGCCTTTTGACATTAGCTTAACTTTTTATCTGATCCAAAACTTCATGACATCCAAAGTTCTTTTTGAGTTGTCTGTTAACAAAACAGCTGTGACACATTCACAGCGATCTTCTGTAAAACTGTTGTGACTTCAGATACTTTTTTTGCGAAACTTGGCCCTGGATGATGCAACCATGTTCTTTTTATTCCACATTATTTCCGCAAAGCCTTATCTCTAGATGTTGTTCCTGCTTTAATCAAGTGGCATCTCTCACGGATGAGCTAATTAGCTTGTGCATATGCAGTGGTGGCCTCAAAGTCTGAGAAGCTTGTGAAGTGTGACTGTCAGAGCTGATTCCAAATAAACATCAGAGTTCAGATGCAATCACAACAGATGCAGCAATTTAATGAGGGAGTTTTGTTTGGGTTAATGAGCTTATGTTTGACACAATAAAGGGTTTAATATATAGATGCTACCATGGGGTCCAAAAGTCTGAGACCACAAGCAAAAAAAGCACATGACATTCACTGTGTGAATTTTCAGTGCAACTTTTGCTCAAATTGTTGTGCTGACAATGTAATTCATGATAAAATAAATTCACTAAAGAAATAGTTCATCCAAAAATGAAAATTTGCTCACTCTCAGGCCATCCAAGATGTATCTTAATGGGAACAGATTGGATCTGCTCACCAATGGATCTGAATGGGTGCCGTCAGAAAGAGAGCCCAAACAGCTGATAAAAACATCACAAAGTAATCCGCACGACTCCAGTCCATCAATTAATGTCTTATGATGTGAAAATCTGCATGTTTACAAGAAACAAAGAAATTTAGACATTTTTAACTTCAAATCATTGCTTCCTGGCTAACATACGAGTCCATAATCCACAATTTAGCTTTCTATGAAAAAGTCGTCTTGTTTGAATCAGGAGAGAAATATGCACAGATCAAGCACCATTTACAATCAAAAACAGTCCAAAACAGTTCTAAACAAATATATCGATAGATTTTGATGTGAGAGAACAACAGGGGATGGACTTTTTCACTGCAGGAAGTGTGCATATTATGGATTATGGAAACACATTTTTAGCAGAAGCAAGGGGTTAAAGACTAAGCATCTTAAAGATGGATTTGTTTCTTACAAACACACAGCTTTTCACTTCACAAAACATTCATTAATGGACAGGAGTCATGTGGATTACTTGTGGATTATTGTGAATTATTATTTTTTTTAAACAACTGTTTGGACTCTCATTCTGACGGCACCCATTCACTGCAGAGGATCCATTGGTGAGCAAGTGATGTAATGCTAAAATTCTCCAAATCTGTTTCCATGAAGAAACAAACTAATCTACTACAGCCTGAATGGCTTGAGAGTAAGTACATTCTCAGCACTTTTTAATTTCTGGGTGAACTATTCTTTAAATTAAGAAAAATGCAAAATAAATTTGCATTTTCACTAGTGGCCTTGACCTTTGAACCCCACCTAATGAGTGTGAATGTAATAAATAGAGCACAGGTATGTGTAGTTGAATTTGTTAGAGCAGGTGAGTTTCTGAACCCACACCAATCAACCTTGATCTTTTGAAATGGTTTGAAGAGATCAACCTTGAGTGACACAAAGCTCTTTGAATATGACTTGACTTTTTCTCTGAGTAAATGAATTGAAGCTGATGGATGTCAGGAGTGGGTACCATTCACGCAATGCTCTGTGGGCCTTCAGTTAAAACACGAGCCATGTTTCCCTCCAGCTGCAAACCCCGGCAGCGTAAGGGGGAGTAATTACTGCAATTACTGATGCTAAACTACCCGTTCATAGTATCTGAATGGAAATTTGACTTGACTCTAATGCTCGCCTGATTTAAGAGTCAGTGGAAACAAATGAATATTTAGTGGTATTTGCAAAAGCATGTATCAATACTGCTATTGCTCATGCTTTATGATCTATGTGATGTATGTGTTGAAGTGCTTGAAGTGAAGTCTGCCGTCCCTATCATCATGGGCTCCAACATCGGTACGTCTGTCACCAACACCATCGTCGCCCTGATGCAAGCAGGAGAGAGGAACGAGTTTAAACGGTACCGAATGATTTTCACCATGCCATTTATCATCACAGTTTAATTAAACTGGCATGCAACCTTTGATCACTTAAAGTATCCATGAGTTCAAAATGCATTCTTATTTTTAGCAGAACTGATTTGAAGTGAACATGAAATCAAAATTGTCCCCATTTACATTGTCAATGCATGTTCTAGGTCTTACTGTGAATAATTTATCAGTGCATGCTACTCCTAAGAAAACAAATTGTCTTTCTAATCTGTTACCTTTCATTAAAATGACTTGTGTCACCTAGCAACATTACTTAAGGTATTTAGTCTTGTTTGGCCACAGCCATATCACCCTGCAGCCCAAGACCAGTTGCCCACTGAAGCTAAGCAGGGTTGAGCCTAGTCAGTACCTGGATGGGAGACCTCCTGGGAAAACTAGGTTGCTGTTGGAAGAGGTGTTAGTGAGGCCAGCAGGGGGTGCTCACCCTGTGGTCTGTGTGGGTCCTAATGCCCCGGTATAGTGACGGGGACACTATACTGTAAAAAAGCACCGTCTTTCGGATGAGACGTTAAACCGAGGTCCTGACTCTCTGTGGTCACTAAAAATCCCATGGCACTTCTCGTAAAAGAGTAGGGGTGTAACCCCGGTGTCCTGGCCAGATTCCCTCCACTGGCCCTTGTCAATCATGGCCTCCTAATAATCCCCATCCACTTGATTGGCTCTATCTCTCTCTCCTCTCCACCTGTAGCTGGTGTGTGGTGAGCGCACTGGCGCCGTTGTCCTGTGGCTGCCGTCTCATCATCCAGGTGGATACTGCACACTGGTGGGGGTTGAGGAGAGACACCCCCACATGATTGTAAAGCGCTTTGGGTGTACAGCAATACACAATAAAGTGCTATATAAATGCTTCATTCATTAATTAATTCATTAATTCATTCATTCTGAAAAAAAAAAGATTAAAATTAAGTGATTTTATACTTCCATTGGGGTAAAAAAATCCATTGGGGTAAGAAAAATAAACTTAATTCAAAGGAAAATTAGTTATATTTTTCTCATTCCACTGGCAGATATTTGATCTCGTTTTAAGAATAAAGTCATTAATTATAAGTTTTTCTGAAAACTAGTGTTTATATATTGTATAATTTTGCTTCCAAGTAAATGCATCTTGATTTAATATTTTCTATTTATTTATATATTTTTTTTTTAAATTTAATTATTTGTTAATTTCTTTATTTAATTTTTGATTTATTTATAATAATAATAATAATAATAATAATAATAATAATAATAATAATAATAATAATAATTATTATTATTATTATTATTATTATTATTATTTATTATTATTATTATTATTAAAAAATGTTTTATCCACTGACCATGTTCCCTCATGGCATCTTATTTTTTATTATATCTTTCTTTATTTTTTACTTTCTTATTTATTTTCTTTCTTTCTTTCTTTCTTTCTTTCTTTCTTTCTTTCTTTCTTTCTTTCTTTCTTTCTTTCTTTCTTTCTTTCTTTCTATTTCTATTTATTATTTATTTAACTTTTTTTTTTTTAAATTTGTTATCGATTGATTTATTGATGTTTATATTTATTTGTTTTATTTTATTTATTATCTGTTTATTTTATTTTTATGTATTTAATCATTATATTTTTATTTCCATTTATTTATTTTTTATTGTTCTTTCTATTAATTTAATTATTTACTTTTTTTTTTTTTAATCTATAGTGATCATGTGTATTTGTGGTTTTTAGATCTCATGTTAATCAGCTGTGCTCTCGTTCTCAAGGGCGTTTGCTGGGGCGACGATCCATGACTGTTTTAACTGGCTGTCGGTGCTGGTTTTGCTGCCGGTGGAGGTGGCGTCTGGTCTGGTGAGTTACCTGGCCAGAGTTACTGTCAGCAGCTTTCAGCTGCACAGCGGAGAAGAAGCACCTGAACTACTGAAGACGCTCACCGAACCCTTCACCAAACTCATTGTACAGGTGTGTGTGTGTGTGTGTGTGTGTGTGTGTGCAGTATGTTTTTAGACTCACTCATGTTTCCTTGAGTGTTGAGATATCCAGAATATTTTGTGTCAGGCTATAATTTCTGTCAGTACTCACCCACAGTAACACAGAGAGTGTGATATTGACTGTGACGTCTCGTCCTTCTAGCTGGATAAATCAGTAATAACGGGCATCGCTCTGGGCGACGAGTCCATGAGGAATCACAGCCTCGTGAAAGTCTGGTGCAAGTCCAGCAGCTTTGTGGTAACTTTCTCCTGACACAAACATTTTTCATGCTCCAAATCTGCACTTTTACCTATAATAACTAAATAACTTTTACCTATAAATTCCCTCATTAACCTGAAGTTTTTTTTTTCTCTATGAAAAAGATGATGCAATTTAGTTTTATTTTAGCTTGTATGAATTAATTAATGGATCAATGAATGATTGAATGAACGAACGAACAAACAAACAAACAAACAAACAAACAAACAAACAAACAAACAAACAAACAAACAAACAAACACTATAATAATATAAACAGAAGTACAAAATCAAAGCGATAAAATAAATGTTTTAATAATAAATATAAATATAATAATAGTAATATACATTATATTTGAAGTACAGAATGAAAAAGATGAGAAATGTTTCAATAATAAATATAAATATAAAAAATACATAAGATAATAAATTATAAAAAAAACAACAACTGAAAGAGACAAATGTTATTGTAATGAATAATAAAAAATACAACTAAAACAAAATAAATACTGTAATAATATTATGAATTATTAATAAAATACTAAATGAAACAGACAAAAGAAATGTTTTAATAAATATATTCTATAATAATATTGCAAATTATAAATGAAAATCAGAATCACAAAGAGCTTTATTGCCAAGTGTGTTTACACACACACAAGGAATTTGTCTTAGTGTTAGGAGCTTCCAGTACAGAAGTACAAACATAGTGCAGACAACATACAATTAAGGTAATAAAAACACTAATAATGAAGAGAATAGACAATAAATTATAAATAACAACAGTAATAAAAGTAAAAATACACAGAAAATAAAAAAAATGTCCATAGACAGAACTGTGAATGTGCATGTGTACTATGTACGGATGAAGGTTTGATGAGTTATTTACAGATATACAGTGCTGGTGTGTGTTATGTGTTGTTCAGGTGGGATATGGCCTGGGGGAAAAAACTGTTCTTGTGTCTGGCTGTTTTGGTGCTCAGCGATCTGTAGAGCCGGCCAGAGGGCAACAGTTCAAAGAGAGAGTGAGCTGGGTGTGAGGGGTCCAGAGTGACTTTCTTAGCCCTTTTCCTCACTCTGGAGATATATAGATCTTGGAGGTTGGGTAGAGGGGCACCGATAATCCTCTCAGCAGTCCTGACTTTCTGTTGTAGTCTTCTGATGTCTGTTTTGGTAGCTGAGCCAAACCAAACAGTTATAGATGAACACAGGACAGACTCGATGATGGCAGAGTAGAACTGTTTCAGCAGCTCCTGTGGCAGGTTGAACTTCCTTAGCTGGAGGAGGAAATATAGCCTCTGCTTTTTGTTTTGCATCAAAATGAATGTCTCCTCTCAATTTGATTTAAAACTTTTACTTTTACCCCCTTAAACTTTTTAAAAACTAGGACTTGACCAGGTAGACTCGGACCCAACACTGCCTATGACCTTTAATATTTGTTTAATTTTCACGACCTTTGAACACGTTCTCATAAAATAATAATAATAATAATAATAATAATAATTACATTTTTTTTATTCAGATTCTCATTACTGTAATTGTTACAGAGTGAACAGGGTGAGAGACGGTAGGATCCATTTGCGTTCACAGACATGGTCAGAAACAGGCAGGATTGAAACACCAGCAAACAGATTTGGCACAGGAGAGACAAAAGAATAATCCAAGGACAGACTTGATCAGACTCCGGCAAACAGTATCCAATAGGGCAAGGCAAACCTCCAACAGACAAACAATAATCCATGCGAGGTACAAACAGAGTCCAAACGACAAGACTAGAGTGAAATCAAAGACAGGCAGAAGATCAGTAAACAGGCAACAGGGCAACACGACGTGACGTGACTAGACTAGGCTGGAGACTAGGACTGGAAACTAGGACAAGGAACTGGCTCCGTAAAGTAGCTATCACCTAACACAGTGATATATGCTAAACAATACTCAGAAGTTTGAGAAGGGTCTGAGTGGGTGTAATATAGTGTGTGTGTGTGTGTGTGTGTGTGTGTGTGTGTGTGTGTGTGTGTGTGTGTGTGTGTGTGTGTGTGATTGACTGCAGGTGAGTCCAATCAGTGCAATGGAACATGTTAAATGTAGTCCAGGGTGATGTGTAACAGTCTGTGTGGTGTGAGAGTCAATATAATGGAAGGGCAACTTCTGGTGGCAATCGGACGGAAGGCCACGGATCGGATTCGTGACAGTGACACTATTTCGTGACACTAAAACACTTGTGTGTTTTATTGCTGTTTATTTTATTAGTTTAGTTTAGTTTAGTTTATTATTTTACTTTTTATTTTATTGTATTTTATGTATTCCCATTATTAGACTGACAGCAGTCATTTTGTGTTTAGTAAATCAGCATGAAATACAAATAACATGATGTTTAAATGATTCACAATTCACAATTTTTCTCAAATAACAAAGGGAATTTGGGTGGATAATTTGTTGAACTAACTGTTATGAAATGTCAGAATGAAGAAAAATAAGCTTTATTTCCTTGTTTTTGTTTTTTGTTTTTTTGTTTTTTTAAAATAAAAAGTCATTTCTGATTTTTTTCCCTCTGGTTTTGGGGTGAAATGAGACCATGTTTCTGACAGACAGGGTTTGTGAGTTTCACCCTTATGCATTTTGCACTAGACTAAATTTCGTAGTCAGGGCAATGCTTCATGAGTAAAGTAAAGTTTTCCTGGTCATGTTGTGTTTGGATTGGATCTACAGGCGCTTACAGACTATTGAGAAAACACATCTCCTCTCCAGATGATCTGCTGTCAGTCATTCTGCCACTTGTCATCCGCTCCACACTATCTTGTTATAGTTCACAAGACTGTGTGTCGCCTTCTCATGTTTATCCACTCCAACCGACCATATTTCACAAGAAAATACTTGGTCTTTTCTATTCTACAGTATAGTTTTCAGGGAAATATTCCTCTTTCTCCCTCTCCAGTCCTCAGTGAATGTGACAGCAGCTACCGCCCAGAACTGCTCCACTGAACTGCATTGTGGGAAGGATAGTCTTACCTGGATCACACAGAATATCAGCTTGCAGATCAACACAGAGAAATGTGAGTGTCATTTCAAATTGAAAGGTGTACTTTCTTATTACTTCATTAAGGATTAGTGTGTGTGTGTGTGTGTGTGTGTGTGTGGTTGATTTATGGGGACACAAATGTGTCTAATGACTGATGGGTTGTAATGGGTATTACAACAGATACAAAAAGATGAGAAAATTGTAAAAATGTTTATATGTATTTAATGTATAAATTGTGTGTGTGTATATTGTACATGCATTTAGTATAGTGATTTATTTTTATTTATATTTTCTTTTATTAGTTTCTATTTTTCTTTTGTATTTTATATTCCTTCTTCCTCTTATTTGTAGTACTTTTTTGAATTGGTATTCATTTTTGTATTTTATGTACTTTTCAATCATTCAATTTCTTTCTCTTTCTTTGTTATTTCTATTTATTTGTATTATTTTGTTTTTATTAATTATTTTTATATTTACTTTATTTTATTTTTTTATTTACACCTATTTATTTACTTTCTATTTATCTTTCGATCTCTTTATTTATTATCGATTTATTTTATCTATTTTATCTTTCTTTCTTTCTTTTCTTTCTTTCTTTCTTTCTTTCTTTCTTTCTTTCTTTCTTTCTTTCTTTCTTTCTTTCTTTCTTTCTTTCCTCACAATTTAATTATTTCTATCTATTATTTTTCTGTGTATGTGTATTTTATGTACATTGAATTTTTATTTATTAATTTATGCACAGAAAAAAAAACTGTCATTAATATTTTCTATTCAGTCATTTATCATAAACCACTGTCCTGGTTGCTTTTGCATGTCCTTATCCCCCCTAATTTTAATGCATCAGTGTCCATTAATGCCTATATTTTGTCGTCTTTTTTGCCTCTTGTTCCTCCGTCTGCTTTCCACAGGCCGGCATCTGTTTGTGGACTCGGGATTGTCAGACCTGGCGGTGGGGCTCATTCTGTTAGCCAGCTCTCTGATGGTGCTGTGCATGTGCCTGCTGCTGATCGTCAAAGTGCTGAACTCTCTCCTAAAAGGTCAAGTTGCAAAGGTCATCGAAGGGGTCATAAACACGGGTGAGTAGCCATGGGGCAGGAGGAAGAAGAGCCAGAGAATGACAAGTCTTACTGTATTTACAGTAGGGGTTACTGTAGGGTACTGTATTTTTGCTGAGATTTTTAATTGTTAATAAATTTCTTTAAAGACAGAGCCACCGTTTGTTCAGCAAACCACTGTTTAATAAATAAGAAAAAAAGAAGCAATTTTATGTTTGGTTTTGCCCTGCTGCACCAAGTAACCAAGGTACACTACCAGTCAAAATTTTTTGAACAGGAAGATTTTTAATGTCTTTATTTTTTTTAAAGCCTCTTCTGCTCACCAAGCCCGCATTTATTTAATCCAAAGAACAGCAAAAACTTTTTGAAATATTTTTTTACTATTTAAAATAACTGTTTTCTATTTGAATATGTTTTAAAATGTAATTTATTTCTGTGATTTCAAAGCTGAATTTTTAACATCATTACTCCAGTCACATGATCCTTCATAAATTATTCTGATTTGCTGCTCAAAACAGCTGAGAAAACAGCTGAGTAGAATTTTTCAGGTTTCATGTTTCTTTGTTGAGTAGAAAGTTCAGAAGAACAGCATTTATCTGAAATAGAAATCTTGTGTAACATTATAAATGTCTTTATCATCTCTTTTGATCAATTTAAAGCTTGCTTGCTAAATAAAATAATTAATTCCTATAATTTCTTTCCCCCACAAAATAAATAAATAAATAAAAATATACTGATTCCTGAATAATCTGTATAAGTCTGTATAATGTTAGAAAAGCTTTTTTTTATTATTATTTCAGATAAGTGCTGATCTTTGGATCTTTCTATTCCTCAAAGAATCCTGGAAAAAAAAAAGAAAAGAAAAAAAGAAATCTCACAATATTACTGCTTTGCTGTATTTTGGATCAAATAAATGCAGGCTTGGCGAGCAGAAGAGAATTCTTTAAAAAAACATTAAAAATCTATTTCAAAAGTTCAAAAAGTGACTGGTGATGTACATATCAAAAGGTCATTTTTGTGTTCCGCCACACCCCTATTCATTTGTAACTTTTGCCATTTTTTGTTTTGTATAGGCACATAGCCCTATGCTCTTACTATACATCAACAATCTCTTTTGTGTCTATTTTTATCTCTGTATAGATTTCCCGTACCCTCTCGGCTGGCTTTCAGGATATCTGGCCATGTTGATGGGAGCAGGAATGACCTTTATCATCCAGAGCAGCTCTGTTTTCACCTCGGCTATGACTCCACTCATAGGTACATCTCTAATGAATGACTTCTTCAGCAGATCATTGTAATAGAAGTGACCCTGCCAACAAAAGCTCATTGTTGACATCGCATGAATGAGATGACTAGCAGGCAGCAGCACAAGATTGCTCAGAAACACATTAATAATGCATCCACCCGAGTCCAAAAAGGCTTTTTATGTGTTCATACCGTGGGTCAGGAATGTAAAAAATGAGCGTGCAACAGTAAAGTAAACAAAAACCAGCAAAATGTATTGCATTTTTTAGATAAAACTATAGACCTACATCACTGAAATGGCTGTGAAAATCTGTCTAGGGGATTGTGTTTTCATAGCTCGATGTGCAAACACTTAAAAAGGAGCTAGAAAACTTTAGCAAAAAGTCCCAAGTTCAAAAGTTATTATTTTTTACATGATGCATTACATTTTTGATGGTTATAAAACCATGTGAAAATTCAGCTGTTTTTTTTCTCGCTGTAAATTAATGAACACAAATAATCAGCAGTTCTGATTAAACTTTAATTTTTGATCTACACCCTGGTGTTTTCTTCAAATGTAGAACAAATGTGAGCGTGAACTAGTCGCTAATAGTGCTTTTGGCTCAAATTAAATATTAACTGCACCCCTGTGAAATCAGGCAAAATGATGGTGCTTTCCCGTTCAATTATTTCATCATTAATTTACACCCATTATCTGGAAATGATTCATCAGCTGCCGCATGATTATGATAATTATTAACTTTCCAGCCAATGGGGATCCCTCTGTGTCTTTGAGATTACAGTTACTATGGAGATCATCTTTTATTAAAGCCCCTGAAGAGTTGAAGTGTCACTGCTGGACTTATTATTAATAGTAGAATAAGGGTTAAAAGATCATCAGCGCTGACAAAGGGACAGAAACCCCTGTGACCTCACAGCTCGTTCCAGGAGAACATTTACATGTCCCTGTAGTTTTTTTTTTTTTTTTTTACATTTTCCTACTGCATAGAAAAAGTATAATTATGTGTGTGTTTACATATACAGTATTTAAGAATTGAATACTTTTATTCAGCAACAAAAGTGACAGTAAAACATTTAAAATGTTTAAAAAAATCCATTTTAAATAAGTTCTGTTTTTTTTTTAACTTTCTAATTCTGAAAAAAAAAATAGTATATGAAGGCGCACAACTGTTTTCAACCTTGATAATCATAAGAATCATAAGATGAACAGAAAATTAGCATATTAGAATGATGCTGAATAATGATGCTCAAAACTCAGCTTTGCATCACAGAAATAAATTGTAAACAGTTCTTTTAAATGGTAAAAATATATCACATTATTGCTGTATTACAGCCTTAGTGAGCATAAAACACATTTCGAAAATATTAAGTTGTCTCAAGGGCTGTATCTCATTAACTATCCAGTTTCACAAACAGCTGATACCCTATCATCCGTTTTGTAAATTGGTTTCAAATATCTAGATCCAAACTGTTTTGGTTCTCAAACCAAAAGCCAGTACCATACATGCTTTATAACATTGCTTGCATTACAAAACACGTTTTGATTCCTGTATGTCCAACTCTAACTCCTGCAGGCATTGGTGTGATCAGTCTCAATAGAGCGTATCCTTTGACCCTGGGTTCCAACATTGGCACGACCACCACAGCCATCCTCGCAGCCCTCGCCAGCCCCAGAGAGAAGCTTCCTGCTGCATGCCAGGTACAACAACGACACACAGCCATTACTGAGCACTCTGGAAATTTCGTTTTCTAAAATGATTAAACCTTATCAAAAATTCAAGGCAAATCTGCTTGCTTTTCCAACTGGATGATGAGGAAAATGTATCTTCTGGACACATAGCACTTTTCTTCATTAATGCATTTGTTTATGCATTTTTAGTGGTGCTTGCTTAGTCATACTGAAGATTTGGGGTTTGTTCCCTAAACACAAGTATTAAACTCAGAGCTTAACTCGTTCTGCATCATTTGTTATGAATCATGTCATGAATAACTAAAACTGTTCAGCATGTTGAAGAGAGGGGTACTATTACTTCTCAAGAAAAAGTCTCATAGACTTCAACTGGGTGTGTTTACACGCACTAATTATCCTCAATCAGAATGAATCCAATCCAATTTCAGATTCTGAAAGATATGTAAATGCAGTGTGAGTCACGTTCGCTTACATGTGCACTACGTATATTACAATAGGTGCGAAGATGTCACTAAGGCTGTTTCAAGTATAATTGTCCTTTTTGTCTTGACGCCTAAAAAGAAACATAACATCTATGTTATTTTTTTATGTAAATTTTTTTTTTTTTAATAAATATTTAGTCTCATCCTCTGACCACTTCGTAAGACATGAGGCATTAATAAACATATGGACATTTGCAAACCAATTCTATTTGGTTAAAAAGCAATTTTCTTGTTTGGTATTTTTGTCTCATTGGTTTTCCAATGAAAAGCAAAATGACATGAGATATTAAGTCTTGTTTTCTGAAAATAAGTTTAATAAAACAAGTTTATGATTCAAATAAGAAAAAAAAATCTGCCAATGGGGCAAAAAACAAACAAACTAGCTTTCCTTTTGAATAGCTTTTTTGTTGTTTTAAGCTTAAACTCACTTAATTTTGCTACATTTTTCAGAAAACAAGACTTAATGTATCTTGATCTAATAATGTTTTTTTTGCAGTGTACAGAAGATAATAGTTTCATCATCCTACTGAATTTAGTTAAAGTTTTGTTCTTATCCAACCAGTGCGGTCAAATCGATAATACTAAATATTAATATTTAAACATGTTACAAAACTTTAAAGTACTGAATATTTAATAACAAACCCAAGTCATATCTATAGCCCCCACTCACATAAGTGAAAAATCTAGTTTGCTTTATTCTTCTACTCTCATATTCCCTCCAGATTGCCTTGTGCCATTTTTACTTCAATATTTTTGGGATTTTACTGTGGTATCCGGTCCCGTTCACTCGTCTGCCCATCCGTATGGCATCTGCGCTGGGCGAACGCACTGCCAAGTACCGCTGGTTTGCCGTGCTCTACCTTCTTGTGTGTTTTCTGCTGCTGCCTTGCCTTGTGTTTGGCATCTCTCTGGCCGGATGGCAGGCCATGGTCGGTGTGGGTGCGCCGTTCACCGCGCTCACCATCTTCGTCCTCCTGGTCAACCTGATGCAGTCCCACAGTCCCACACACCTGCCGAAGACGCTGCGCAGCTGGGACTTTCTCCCGCAGTGGATGCACTCTCTCAAACCACTTGACAAGGTCATTACCAAAACAACGGCGCTGTGCTGCAGCCCGGCTCGACTTAATGACCCAGATGTGCTTGTAGTAACTCCAGACACAACAAACATCAAGCCAGAGTCAAAGAAACAAACCGAACAGTGGTATGACAACCCTGCCATGTCCCTACCGGAGGAGATTTCCTCAGAGCCCAGAGTGTTTAGACTGAAAGGACTAGAAAGATGCAACAGCACGCCATTGTAGATTTGTAGTCTTTCCAAAATAAACCATTATGGTCTAAATGGCCAGTCTCAGATGTATTATCTATTCCAAAACTTAGTGAGCTGCCTATGTAGACAGCATATGCATGAATGCACCACCTTGTTTTGGCTCAATTCTAAGACAGCATCCACATTCATGTAGAAGATAATCTCACAATGCACTTCAACAAGCTCAATAAGAACAAATCTATTCAAGACGGCAGACAGATGTAATTAAAAATTGACTACTTTATCTGGTTTTTGTGTGTGCTACATATTTTTATGCTCATTAGAGTTTACAGTGCATTCAGAAAGTATTCGGACCCCCTTCACTTTTATTTCAAATTTTAAGCTGCAGCCTGACACTACAATTGTTTAAATTAATCTTTTTTTTCCTCATTGATCTACGCTCCGTACCTCATAATGACAAAGTGAAAACAGAATTTTAGAAATGTAAATTTATTAAAAAGAAAAAAAAAAAAAAAACTGAAATGTCACATTTACATAAGTATTCAGACCCTTTACTCAGTACTTAGTTGAAGCACCTTTGGCAGCAATTACAGCAGAGTCTTTTTGGGTATGATGCAACAAGCTTTGCACACCTGGATTGATCTAAAAAAAAAAAAAAAAAGAAGCCCAGATCGGTGGAGTGTGGCAGTGAGGTTTGTCCTTCTGTAGGTTTCTCCCATCTGCACATATGATCATGGAACTCAACTAGAGAGACCAGGTTGTTAGTCACCAGTCTAGACAAGGCCCTTCTCCATCAATTGCTAGGTTTGGCCAGGGGGCCAACTCTTAGAAGAATCCTGGATGTGCCAAACTTCTTCCATTTGAGAATTATGGAAGCCACTGTGCTCTTGGGAACCTTCAGTGCAGCAAAAAAAAAAAAATTGTAGCCTTCCCCAGATCTGTGCCTCGATACAATCCTATCTCTGAGCTCTGCAGGCAGTTCCTTTGACCTCATGGTTTGGTTTTCACTCAGATATGCATTGTCAGCTGTGAAGCCTTTTATAGAGAGGTGTGTGCCTTTCCAAATCATGTCCAGTCAATTTAATTTACCACAGGTGGACTCCAATCAAGGTGTAGAGACATCTCAGCAATGATCAAGACGAATGGAAGGCACCTGAGCTAAATTTCAAGTGTTGTTGCAAAGGGTCTGAACACATATGTAAATGTGATATTTCAGTTTTTTCCTTTGAATAAATTTACAGACATTTCTAAAATTCTGTTTTCACTTTGTCATTATGAGGTACAGAGTGTAGATTGAGGAAAAAAAATGAATGTAAACAATTGTAGTATCAGGCTGCAACATAAAACTGAAAAAAGTGAAGGGTTCTGAATACTTTCTGAATGCACTTTATATATCCTAATTTAAATGCTGCATTTATTTGATCAAAATACGGTAAAAAAACAGTAATATTGTGAAATACAATTTATTCCTGTGAATACTCCAGTCTTTACTTTAGTCTTCAGTGTCACACGGCCCTTCAGAAATCATTCTGCTGATTTGCTGCTAAAGAAACATTTCTTCTAAATTTAAGGCAGTTCACTAGGTTTTGGAACAGATGCTCAGTTTTACATCTGGTGCTTTTCCAAATTCTAAATGCACTTTTTGAGCAAATCAGTGTAATTGTATTCACCATAATATTTTCACAATAGGTTCAGATAATTATATGAAGCTTCAGCTCGAGGCCATTGTGTCTCTGAGGAATCTGAGTGAACGTCTTGTTGTTTTGTCCTGCAGTCATGCATGAATGTTTATTATCTGCAGCGCTATGTAAATCTCGCTGAATAAGCGGTTCGAAAGTCTGCATCGACAGACGGGATCTGTATGGCACAAACATAATAACTCAGGGCCATCCTATCATGCCTTGTGTTATTAAATATACTGATATTAAAATGCAAATAGTTTGCTTTTTAATTTCCTTGCATAATGTCAATAAGAGAATGGGCCACATGGAGTATTATTGGAAAATAGTTTGTTTTAATTAAGTATTAAACCTTCTCCAGTGTTTTGTATTGAAGTTCATTTTAAAGCATATATTTACTTTCAGAATGTAAAAACTGCAAGAAAAGTTTGATTTACAGAGGAGTATCCAACGAGAAACACTAAAAAATTATCAAGTATTTTTTCATACAGTCAAAAACACATCATTATAGATAAATGATCAGGAACAGACCTGATAGTTTTAAAGATATACAAGCATGCATGTTATTTTGTGGTGTAAATGTTCTTCTATGTTGCAAATTCTGCATTGATTTAAAAATTTATTTGACAATAATGTAGCAAAACCTAAGTTGGTTGGCTGATCTTAACTGGTTTAAGTTGGTCTCCCAGTTTAAAAGTGCCCAAAACCCATTTAAAACCATCCAAGAGACCAGCTCAGACTCAGAGCTGTTGACTCTGTTTGAGATATTTGTTGTATAATGCATTCTGTTTCTCATGCTAATTTTTAAAGGTAGTATGGAATATGTACATTGTGCAGTATACAGTAAGCTCCATTCTGAAAACCAGATGGTGATGTAAATTCCCAGGTAGCGCCTCATGCTAGGGTCGGTGTGACAGGCTGAACGCTAATTATCTGGAGACTGTGGAGATGACATTTCCGATGTTTTTATAGGCACATTGACTCACAGAAACGAGCACAAACACACACGTAGACTGACATTGAGATGAATAGGAATGCTAACGGATAGCACACTCCGGGTGTCATGGACTTCCTTTGCTGATACTGCAGTTAATGGGTGGGTGTGTAAAAATCTCATTTAAATAGTTGCATGGCAGTGCCAGAACGTGTGGAACATGCAGACCACATTAAGGAAATTTGAGGGCAGAGGGCAGTTTGTTTTATTATTTAAATGATGGGCTTTGCTTTAATATTCAACTTAAAACAATTGTATGGTCATTTATGCTTTTCTGCTGCTTGATAACATTACCTTCATTTCAATTTCAGATGTAAAAGGGCAGTCCGTTAAATAACTTTATTAGAAAATTATATTGCATGCATTTTGCACAACATGAAGCTTGGGTAGATTAGTACATCTACAAGATGTAGATGAGTTTGTTTCTTTATCAGAAAAGATTTGAAGAAATTTAGCGTTACAACATTTGCTCAGCAATGGATTCTCTGCAGTGAATGGGTGCCGTCAGAATGAGAGTCCAAACAACTGATAAAAATATCGCAATAATCCACAAGTATTCCACGCAACTCCAGTCCATCGATTAATGTCTTGTAAAGTGAAAAGCTCTGTGTTTGTAAAAGCAAATCCATCATGAAGACATTTTAACTTTAAACTGTCACTTCCAGCTAAAATATAAATCCATAATCCATAATAATGTGTCCTCCAGTAAAAAGTCCATCCAAATGTCCTCTTGCATCATAATACACCATCATATTTGTTTAGGACTGTAAACAGTGCTTGATCTGTGCATATTTCTCTCCTGATTCGGACAAGAGGACTTTTTCACTGCATGGAGAAAGCAACATTATAAAGTACTCATAATTAAGCAATGGCTTAAAGTTAAAACACCTTAATGATGGATTTGTTTCTTGTCGTAATGTTTTTATCAGCTGTTTTGACTCTCATTCTGACGGCACCCATTTACTGCAAAGGATCCATTGGTGAGCAAGTCATGTAATGCTGTTTGAAACACACTCATCTACATCTTGGATGGACTATGGGCGAGTACAGTTTTAGCAAACTTTCATTTTTGGGGGAATTATTCCTTTAAATATCCATGGGTCAGTTCTTAGGGTGCAAATCCAACTCAAACATTTTCGATGAAAAATTATAGTTGAATCCACATCCAGGCTTAATCTGTGATCATAAATGGGGTCTGAACAATGCTTCTTTAGGTCAGGGAGACAAAGAGCTTATTTAAACCAAATGTTAGAGGGTTTTTCTTGGGAACAACGCAGAGAAACCTAATATGTTGAGGCTGCATTGTGTGTTCATAGATGTGAATGGAAGATTAAGCAGTATATGTGAAGGACGTTAACACCGTTTTAATTAACTGACTGCTTGCCCAGGTCTTATAATGTGAGTAATGTGACTTCTAGGTATGTGAATGAAAGCTCAAGATCGACTTCTGCCAAATGCAATGGAAATAATCAAGGTGAGAATGTACTAAATGATAGAAGACTTTTCTGAGAGGATGAATTTGTGGGATTTTTTACATTTCTAGATAAATTTGTCACAGACTTTTGCTTATTAGATTATCTTTCCAAGTGAATCACGAACAGCGATAAGTCCTTGAACAAGCTGTAAGAGTCTCGAGCATCTCTTGGTGTCTGACTTTGTGATTTGCAGTCTTTTCATGGAAAGATCAGAGATACATTCCTGAGAGTGTTTCTGCTCGCCGCAACAGCTCTGATGATAAAAGCTCAGAAGCCATAATAGAAAAACAAGTTTCTGATGCATCCCCTAGAAACGTCTCTGAAGAAAAACACAGCTGTTATCTTAAGATTACCTGAATGTATAAATGGGAAGAAAAGCTGAACAGTCTCTAGGCTATTTTGAATATTAATATTTCACTTACTGAACGAATACATTTTTGTAGAGCTCACAAGAGATTATATACATATCTCTGTGTGTTATTATATATATATATATATAATAATTATTTTTTTTTTTGACAGTTATATAATTTAAATAATGGCTTAAGTTATATGTTGGCAATTATATACATAACATTTTCTTCATGAATAATGTTAAAACATAAGAAAATAAAATACATGAACAGTATGTTTTTGGCAGATGCTTTTATTCAAAGAGATTTATAGTGCATTCAGACTATATTATTTGATCAGTATGTGACCTTGTAGCTATAGCCAGACCAAAAACTTTCACCTTCAATTACCCTGTAATGGATGTGGACAAGCACTTTATTTGAAAGATAGTGATGTTTAATGCAGCATTTTTAACAGGGACGCCATAAAACACACTCACTTCTCTTCGCTAATGAGTGCTACTTTTGCCTCATAAATGTTAAGAGGGTTATGTAATCAGTGTTACGCTGAAATCATTTTTCCATACATCTAGTAAGAGGGGACAGGTGTTGTCTAACTACTCACACACTGCTGCAGCGTTCAAGCTTTGTTCCAAACTGAACAAGCTGTCTGTGTAGAGCCATTAAAGCTATGGCTTGTAGTCCATGTGTTGTAGCTTGAAGGTCATTTTTATGCCAGTGTACTCCAACTGTAAATGTTCACAAGCTTTTAGCTGATTTACATCTTTGATGACTCATCTTGCACTACACAGTATCTATTTTGACCAATCAGATGCTCTCTAGAATAAGAATCTCCCTCCAGCAAATACAACCTGCAACCAACTGGCAAGTAGCAAATCATGTTACATGGCTGGGATGTAATTAAAACTAATTGGCTATTTAATGAATTTGATTTGTCCTTCCCAAACTTCCTGTTTCAAAAGGAAACAGGGAAAAAACTGCACTTGTTGACTGGTTTAGGGATGTTCAGGTCACTAAAAGGTATGTGGCCAAATTCGCTTCAAGTCAGCATCAGATAATTCACAGACAATGCCAAAAAAAAAAAAAAAAAAGATACCAAAAAGCAGCTATATTCTAATAATTCAGTGTAGATAGATAAATTAAAAAAAATGCCCTCCCCCCCCCCCCCGATATTTAGATGCTGAGCATTTAATGTTGTATATTTAGTAAACATTTAAATTCAAAACATTTTATACAAACTTTCATTGTTAAAAATTCAATAATCCATATTCACCTTCCAGACTTCACTTTCAAAATATTCAGTCTGTTTAAAAATACAACCTGTAATATTCAACAGACTTTTTCTTTTTTTACATATTCGCTCCCACAAATTCAGTGGTTTAAATTGGGCAGAATATTCAATATTGCACATCCAGGAACTGAAGGAATAGCACTAGAGTACCAATGCATAATCTCCATTTCCTGTATAAAAAAAAAGAAAGAAAAAAAGTACAATTTTATATAAAAAAGTAAAATAACTGAATTTTCAGCATCATTACTCTAGTCTTCAGTGTCACACGATCCTTCAGAAATCATTGTAATATGTTGATTTGCTGCTCAAGAAACATTTCTTATCATTATCAATGTTAAAAGCATTTGTGCTGCTTATTATTTTTGTGGAAACTACAATACATTTTATTTTAGGATTCACTGATGAAGAGAAAGTTTAAAAGAATAGCATTTATTTGAAAGAAACTTGTAGCATTCTGAATGGCTTTACTGTCATTTTTGATCAATTTAATGCATCCTTACTGAATACAAGTATTGATTTCTTTCAAAAACAAAAACCAGTAGGATAAAATATAACACATTTGTATGTCGCACTGACATTCTTTTCGCAGAGCGTTCTGAATTGGTCATTTTCAAGGTTCTATTTCTATTAGAATGCTGCTTTAGAAGACAGCTGCCTATATAGACAACAGACAGCATGACAGCTTGCCAGGTTTTGGTAGGGAGCCTATACAGCAACTCTGAGTTATATAACAGAGGGAAATGAGCTAAAGTTGCATGCAGGCCTTTAAATGATGCAACGTTCCGTTCCTCTTCCTCACCATCACTCATTCTAATGAACACGCTGCTTGCGAACGCACACGACTCCATGCAAAAGCATACGTGCATACTAACCAGTCCTCACTGCAAAGACTGTAAATTCGATTACGCTTCTAAACATGGACATAGAAATTAGAACCTGGAGGAACAAATTCCAATTTGTTTATGAAACTAATATTTCACTGAAGGTAAAACTAATATTTATCAGCCACTGGGCTGTATGTCACAGATGAGTGTGCATGTGAAATTTATCCAGAGAATGAACCACCATATTTGATATTCATTTAGTATTTTTTGTAGGCTTACCAGGATAAGGCAATCAGAATTCTGATCATTTTTATGGGCATTCAGTCATTCAGAATGTTTTTGCGCTGCTTTGAATCTCTCAAAAGCAAGTTTCTCCCTGTCGCCATGCCATACACTCTCTCTGTCATTTAGATTCATTTTGTAAATGCTGCTACTGCATGTGAAGGTCTGTTTTGTGCATCTGGGCCTGTCCGTGTCGTGACAGTAGGTCACGGCTGAGTGTGTGTCTCTGTCATTTCAGCCTCATTTGCACTGTCACTAAACACACAGCACTGTTTTTATTTGTCTGCTGTAAATGGCCCAGGCAATGGAAACAGCTCTGCTGGATACCAACCTGTGCTTTTCCCCCAAAACCACAAAATCAGTTTAGAAGATAGATACTGAGTTGGATACATTTATTTTAATGTACTTATTTTGATGTACATTATTTATGTTTTTCTAAAGATTTGCATAGGCGTGTAGTGAAAAACAAACAGTTATTAAGGGAATTAATTAAAAGAAAAGTTCAAGAAAAAATGAAACATTTCTGAAAATGTACTCACCCTTAGTCCATCTAAGATGTAGATGAGTTTTGAGAAATGTAACATTACATCACTTGCTCACCAATGGGTCATCTGCAGTGAATGGGTGCCGTCAGAATGAGAGTCCAAACAGCTGATAAAATCCTCAACAAATCCGCACCAATCCAGTCCATCAATGAACATCATAAGAAGCAAAATTTTGCATGTTTGAAATAAATAAATGCTGGTTTTATTTGATTTAAAATCATTTTAAGTCATGGCCAAGCTTGCTGAAGCTGAAGTTTGCTGAAGTTCCTCAACTTTGTGAGACATAAGTAGCTTCTTCCCTACATAACTTACCCAAAATACATGTTCTTGGCAGGATTTTTAAATAATTTATGTGGTTCAGGGACTATTAAATCCATCTCAGCAGGCTAATCAGAGATCATTTTTGTGGTTTAGCTAATCATAGTTGAGGTTTGGTTCTGTTTTCATGTTTTTTTTTTTTTTTTTTTTGGAGTTGACCCATTAAATTGTGCCGTTCTCATCCAATATCTCTGAACCAAAAACTTGGTGCATGCCAATAAACTTGTATAGAGATGTTGTGCAAGCGCTCATGAATCAACTCACAGTCTCAGACTTGTTCAAGGCTACTCAGGACTCAAAAAAAAAAAAAAAACATCTTTAGTTCTGTTGGTAAATTAGTGTTATTTAGGGGAATTTTGCTCTCTTTTTTTTCCCACGTGAACTTAACCAGTTTGACACCATTTGTAAATTGAAGTTGTGTTATTATGCATTTAATTTTTATGGTGTCGGTGACTTAAAACACATTTGGAATCTAATATCACTGTGCAATAATAACCTTGTGCTGTGGTTTCAGACTGAATTCGATACTTTGACACAAATGTTCTTCACATCTCTTGGAGTGAAAAGATTTTCAGCTCAAAGCCAATAAACATTCTGGACAGTCTGAACAGTTTGTTCCCGAGATGTTTTTGGTCTTTGTGTTACTAACCTTTTTGTATTTTGAACAACTGTTTTATAAGACTGTTGTACAATAGTGTTCTGTGTTTGCAAACACAAGCTTGTGTGTATGCTTATTTGTTTATTTATCTGTGTTTGTATATGCCTGGATTCAGCATTGAAAGAGAGTCATTATTCAAAATAAAGTTAATTATTCTGTTTGCACGCAGCAAAATTACCAAATAGACTTCTGCATTTAGTGATGTGCACTGGTTGACTGTGTTACTCACCACCAGTGCTAGGCTGTTGTGGCTATTTGCCAGAACGTTGCTATGCAAGGTGTTCTCACCAAAGTGTTCTGAGTGGTTTTTTAAAATGTTGCTAGGTTGTTCTGGGTAGTTGCTAGCGAGAACGCTCAAGTCTCTATTATCTCTTAACAATAATGACAACAATATGGCATACTATTATTGAGGAATGCCATACAAATACTTTACATCTCACAATTCCAAGTTTACGTTTCACAATTTCGAGTTTATATCTCAGAATTCCGAGTTTGTCTCAATCCTAATCTCACAATTCCAAGTTTACGTCTAAATCCCAATCTCACAAATCCAAGTTTACATCTCACAATTCTGAGTTTACGTCTCAATCCCAATCTCACAATTGTGTGTTTACATTTCACAATTCTGAGTTTACGTCTTAATCCCAATCTCACAATTGCAAGTTTAAATTTTACAATTCAGAGTTCACATCTCAATCCCAAACTCACAATTCCGAGTTTGCATTTCACAATTCCGAGTTTACGTCTAAATCCCAATCTCAAAATTGCAAGTTTATATTTCATAATTTTGAGTTTACATGTTACAATTCTGATCACACAATTTCGAGTTTGCTTTTCACAATTCTGAGTTTACGTCTCAATCCCAATCTCACAATTGTGTGTTTACATTTCACAATTCTGAGTTTACGTCTTAATCCCAATCTCACAATTGCAAGTTTAAATTTTACAATTCAGAGTTCACATCTCAATCCCAAACTCACAATTCCGAGTTTGCATTTCACAATTCCGAGTTTACGTCTAAATCCCAATCTCAAAATTGCAAGTTTATATTTCATAATTTTGAGTTTACATGTTACAATTCTGATCACACAATTTCGAGTTTGCTTTTCACAATTCTGTTTTTTTGTTTTTGCAACAGAACACAAAGACAATTGTCCAGGATAGTACAAAAAATAAGATGCAATTTTTATGAAAACTCTTATTTTGTTAAAATTATGAACATTTAGCATATTCTGCAAGGGGTGAGTAAATTTATGAGCAGAACTGTATATTTATTTTGCTCCTGTTCCTCTCTTTCTGTCTTTTTCTTTCCTTTCTTGCATTTTCCTTGACTCTAACTCTTCTCTGGCTATTGTTTTCGGCTCCTCTCGACTGTGTGGGGGTCCTGATGCCATACGGGGTAAGAACATTGTGTTGAGCTGTGGGATCATTTCACAGCAGCGGTGCTTCTTATTTACACTCAATCCAGCACTGCTGTGAGTGCAACCAAGCGCAGAAACAAAGCGGAGCTCTACTGGCCCTGGAGTTCATTCGTCTGTGAGAACAAACAGAAATTAAAGTATCCCACTTCTCTATATCCTCTGCCTATGTTTGTGTTGGGCAGCTGCCAACACAGCGAGGGAGAATAATACAGTGATGTATTTCTTTAATTTGTAGAGTGTTAACATTTAGTGTCGCTTTTAACCGTCTCTGGCACACGAGGGACCCTGAATGCTGGAAATAAAGAGGTTTTGTTCTTTCCTTCAGGGAAAATTGAACTTTCTCCATGAAAGGTTATCATCAAAGTTTAATATTTTGTGGGTTTTAAATATCTTATGCAGTTGTGTTTCATTGGTCCAAAATCCTACTGCATTTAACTATTGGATATAGGTTCTGATTGTCTGTGATTGTGTCCTTTCATGTAACACTTTTGTTTTCAGTATGAAAACAAGCTCCTTCATGAAAATGTATCAGTATGTATGTAACCCTCGTTCCTTGAAGGAGGGAACAGAGACGTCACGTCGGTGACTGACGAATTGGTATCTCGCCAGAGAGACCAATCCACTTTGAGTGTGACTAAACGAGCCCATGGGCGTCGCTAGGCCATTTGTAGGGGGGCTTTAGCACCCCTAAATTTCTGCTCAGCCTCCCTAAAAATCTTGCCATTCTTTCCCTTTAAATTTCAAATGAAAACGGCAGCAGGCTTCGGCTCCTCCCCATCTTTTTGCGCGTTTTTCAATCCACATACTGCGGTGGCGCAGAGGAGAGGACAAGGTGTGTGTTTATCGATAGATTGTTATAATATCTACATCTATGCAGTTCTTTGTCATAAATACAGTTTACAAAAAGTCATGGGAGAGCAATCGGTTCTCTTTCATAGGTTCACTCAACGCTGCGTAAGCTAAGACGCTTTGGGAACACCCTCTGGGTGTGCCGATTGTCTGAAGCCCTTATAGAATCACGCCAATTCATTGGCTGATGGCGCGGATGCCGTCTTCGACGTTCTTACGTCGCCTCCTTATACTGGCAAACACGCCATCTGCTCCTCAGATTTCTCTGCCTTCATGAAGTGGCCATATTAGCCCTTCTGTTGCGATTTTTCTGGCCCGATTTCGAACGTTCTTTCTTGGGATTTCTTCACTTGCACTTCGGTGACTGCAGTAGTGGAACTCTGTTCTCCTTGCGGTGAAGTGCCATGGAGTATCGTCGCTGTCAGCCGCCGTGTTCTCGCTTCATCGCGAGCGACGACCCACACAGTAAGTGTGTTAAATGTATGGGTTTTTCGCACGCGCGAGGCGGTTTACGGCATCTCGATATGCAAATTCTGCGAAAACTTCCGTCTCAAAACCCTCCGCACTAGGCTCGCGGTTTTTGAGAGGGAGTCATCTGTTTTTCCCCGTCGTGCTCCGGAGGCCGCTGAGGCCCTCCGCGAATCCACGAGCTGGGGTTCGGATGTGGAGCTCGGCGATGGAGAGCGAGCAGACAGGCTTCGCCTTTTCTCTCCCTCTCTCGCCTGAGCACGTGCGCGTGAATTCTCCGGTAGAGTTCGCGCATGAATATTTATGTCCTAGCCCGGAGGCACGCGACGCCATTTCCTTCGGCCTAGATGACGTATTATTCACAGCAGCATCCGACTCTGAGGATTTCGGGCCTGCTTTAGCCGACGCTCTCCCGCCTAGCGGCCAGGAGGCGCGGCCTACTCAGAGCTCGTGGACGTGCTTTCGTGCGCCACTGAAAAGCTCTCCATTGATTGGCCCGATGAACCCCGCGAATCTCAGTCGTCTAAGCTTGACGAGCGGTTCCTTAGTGGTCCAAATTCTAGGCCTGAACGGAGGAAGCTACCATTTTTCAGTGATTTGCATCACGAGATCTCCAGATCCTGGAAACAGCCTTTCTCCTCCCGCCTTACTAATGCGGCAGCCGCTGACTTCACCAACCTAGTGGGTTCTGTGGAGCAGGGTTACACCGCCATTCCGGTGATTGAGGACACACTAGCCTCTCACCTTTCGCCATCTTTGGCGCCTTCATGGAAGTCCCGCCCCCTCCTTCCGACCAAACCATGTAGGACCACTTCCGCCCTTATCGGGAAGTCCTACATTGCAGCTGGTCAGGCAGGCATGGCCCTCCACACTATGGCCATCCACCAAGCCTACCAGGCGGATGTCCTTAAAGAGATGGATGAGGGTGCCGGGCTGTCTCCAGAGGCAGTCAAAGAGCTCCGTAAAGCCACGGACCTGGCCCTGAGAGCCACTAAGCACACTGCTCGTGCTGTAGGACGCTCTATGGCAGGTTCGGTAGCCGCAGAGCGTCACCTATGGCTTAATCTCATGGAGATTCGTGAAAAAGAGAAAGTTTTTCTCCTTGACGCCCCCATCTCTCAAACTGGACTGTTTGGGGAGGCGGTCAGCTCTGTGGTGGAGAAGTTTCGATCCGCCAAGTCTCAGTCAGCTGCCCTTAGGCAGTTTATGCCTAGGAGAGCGAGGGACCACTCTAGCACCCCCTCCTCCTCCTTGTCTAGAGAGCGCTTCTTGCCCGAGAAGGAGACCGCCAGTAGGAGCAGCGCCCCGGTTCATCCCCGTCCGGCCACGGTCTGGGGAGCCCGCGGCCGACCATTGCCCCACCGGTGACCACGCAGGAGGATTGATCTGAAGCGGCCTGACAGGCCTGCCGCTTCAGCTCCATCGAGTCGTTCCTGACTTTCGGGTCGGGAGGAGGAGAGTTTGTCCAGAATCCTCACGAGGCAGGGCCAGACCGTTCAAACGTTTCTGCCCACCTCTAATACACTCTCCTCACGCAGATCTGTCACATCCGCCCGGCAGATTTCGGTGTACAGCAAACGACCATCTTCAGTCTCTTTCAGTGTGGCAGTCGGGAGACGCATCAAGCTTTCTCCCCCTACTACCTGTTCCTTTGTCACCCGCGGCTCGTATGATAGGAGTCACTTTCGGTTCTCTCCCACAGCATTCGGTCACCGTGGACTCCCCCATCCTAACCAAGGACGCCATAGGCTTTCCTTCGTGGTGGACAACATCACCCCCTCCAGACCTTCTCGACACCCCAACTCAGGTATGTCTTCTAGACTACAACACTCTGCTTCCTCTATCGCATTTCTTTCACGAATGGGAGCGTCTACCAGGGGTATCGCCTTGGGTTCTCCGCACAATTCGGTCCGGCTACACGCTTCAGTTTGGCCGCAATCCTCCCCGCTTCGACGGGGTTCACCTGACAGTAGTAAGCAGCGCCTCAAAGGCTTCTGTGCTACAGCAGGAACTGTCCTCCCTCCTCCTCAAGGGGGCAATAGAGGAAGCCCCTCAATCGGACCTGGAACGAGGCTTTTTCAGTCGCTATTTTCTTGTACCGAAGAGGGACGGCGGTCTACGACCCATTCTGGACCTGCGTCGTCTCAACCTCTCCCTTTACAAAGGGAAGTTCAAGATGTTGACATTAAAGACTATTATGTCTCAGATTCGAGTGGGAGACTGGTTTGTCACTGTCGATCTGAAGGATGCCTATTTTCATATTCAGGTCGTTCGGCGGCACAGGAAGTTCCTTCGGTTTGCTTTTGGAGGCAAGGCTTACCAATACAAGGTTCTTCCCTTTGGCCTGGCTTTGGCTCCGAGGACGTTCACAAAGTGCATGGATGCTGCTCTGGCCCCTTTGAGGCTCCAGGGCATTCGTGTACTCAATTACCTGGATGATTGGTTTATCCTGGCCCACTCCAGGCCCACTCCAGGGAGTCAGTGAGCTGTCACAGGGATGTCGTCCTGCGCCACATTCATGCTCTTGGCCTCAGAATGAACACCAAGAAGAGTGTTCTCTCTCCCTCCCAACAAACTGTGTTTTTGGGAGTGCACTTGGATTCCGTTCAAATGCAGGCCCGTCTGGCTCCTGCCCGGATTTCCGGCCTCAATACATGTTTGGCCAGTTTCAAGCTAGTCCATCATGTCTCCGTGAGCACTTGTCGCAGGCTCTTAGGCCTCATGGCCGCAGCCTGCCCTGTGCTGCCTTTGGGGTTGCTTCACATGAGGCCGTTCCTTTGGTGGATGAAACTTTCAGGGGTCCGCTCCACAGGACCAGCCGCTATTGTAATGCTTTATTGGGTGGTTGTTCTGCACGCTTGATCAGCAAACTACAGTTGGTCCAAAATGCAGCAGCTAGAGTCCTTACTAGAACCAGGAAATATGACCATATTAGCCCGGTTCTGTCAACACTGCACTGGCTCCCTATCAAACATCGGATAGATTTTAAAATCTTGTTAATTACTTATAAAGCCCTGAATGGCTTAGCTCCTCAGTACTTGAGCGAGCTCTTATCGCATTATAGTCCGCCACGTCCGCTGCGTTCCCAAAACTCTGGCCATTTGATACCTAGAATATCAAAATCGACTGCGGGTGGCAGATCCTTTTCCTATTTAGCACCCAAACTCTGGAACAGTCTACCTAACACTGTTCGGGAGGCAGACACACTCTGTCAGTTTAAATCTAGATTAAAGACCCATCTCTTTAGCCTGGCATACACATAACACACTAATACGCTTCTATTATTCAAATCCGTTAAAGGATTGTTAGGCTGCATTAATTAGATCAACTGGAACCGGGAACACTTCCCATAACACACGATGTACTCGTTACATCGTAAGTAGAATGGCATCTACGCTAATATTTGTCTGTTTCTTTCCTATGATTAGATGGTGGATCAGCACCAAGAGATGATGTCTGCAGGCCTGATCGTCAGCGGAGACCAGGACACCCAGATGACCCCCAGAGACCTCGATTAAAATACAATAAAACTAAAAAATATAACTAAAAATATAATACAATACCTAACTACATAATACTACTATTGTTAGAACTTGAAATTTTTTAACTGTGGGTTTTGTCTGGTCAGAGGAGAACTGGCCCCCCGACTGAGCCTGGTTTCTCCCAAGGTTTTTTTTCTCCATTCTGTCACAGAGGGAGTTTTGGTTCCTTGCCGCTGTCGCCTCTGGCTTGCTCAGTTGGGGACACCTAATTTCTAGCGATTATCGCCGATTTGATTGCACAGATACTATTTAAACTAAACTGAGCTAGACAATGACATCTCTGAATTCAATTAATGAAATGCCTTTAACTGAAAATTGAGTGTTTAATCTTATCATTATACATTACTGACACTCTGTCCTCCAATTTGATACTGTTAAGTGCTTTGACACAATCTGTATTGGTAAAAGCGCTATATAAATAAAGGTGACTTGACTTGACTTGACTGTGGGTATGGCCCATCAGAGGTCACAGGTTTTGACTTCTGGCCTTCCTGCTGCGGTTCAGGAGACTATTGCTGGTGCTAGAGCCCCTTCCACTAGAAAGCTGTACTCTTCCAAATGGAAGGTCTTTGAGTCCTGGTGTTTAGCCCACGCAGTGGACCCAGTCGGCTGGCCTATTGGTTCAGTGCTAGAGTTCCTGCAAGAGAAACTTGCGGCAGGGGCAGCTGCTACTACCTTAAGGGTTTATGTTGCGGCTATCGCCTCTCTAAGAGAGCTGGATGACATTCCCCTGGGGAGACATCGGTTGGTCTCTGCGTTTATGCGTGGTGTCCGGCGTCTGAGACCAGTACGCCCCATTGGAGTTGGGGACTTGCAGGCTCTCTCTGTAAGCGAGATGTGTATGGATTTCGCCCCGGACGTCAAGGTGACTTTACGGCCTAGGCCTGGCTATGTTCCTAAGGTTTTATCCGCATCATTTCGCTCTCAGGTGGTCACACTTCACTCTTTCCATCCTCCTCCTTTTTCTTCAGGCGAGGATGAGAGGCTTCACTTGCTCTGCCCCGTCCGAGCTTTGAAGATCTATGTGGACCGCTCCGGCCATTGGAGGAAATCTCCTCAGTTGTTGGTATGTTTCGGTGCTGGCCGCCGAGGGCTTGCCACATCGAAGCATAGAATTTCTCACCGGGTGAGGGACGCTATTTTGCTGGCATATGAGGTGCGTGGTCTTTCTTCACCTCTCAGCGTTCGGGCGCATTCTACTAGGAGCGTGGCTTCCTCTCAAGCTCTTTTTAGAGGGGTCCCCCTAGAGGACATTTGTGTAGCGGCAGGATGGTCCTCTCCGCACACTTTTATCAGGTTCTATAACTTGGATCTTGACACGGCTCCGGGTTCCCAGGTTTTATCTGCTTGAGCCAGCCGTGTATGCTGTCTGGTTCGTAAACGGGCCAGATAGGGCAGCGTTTTTAGCTTGGCGTGTTTGGTATATCGTTCCCAAAGCGTCTTAGCTTACGCAGCGTTGAGTGAACCTATGAAAGAGAACGTCTCGGGTTACTCGCGTAACCCTTGTTCTCTGAATACGGAACGAGACGCTGCGTTTGCTGCCAAGCTCCTCACGCTGCCGACAAGGGCCTTTTTCGGCAGAGAAATCTGAGGAGCAGATGGCGCGTTTGCCAGTATAAGGAGGCGACGTAAGAACGTCGAAGACGGCATCTGCGCCATCAGCCAATGAATTGGCGTGATTCTATAAGGGCTTCAGACAATCGGCACACCCAGAGGGCGTTCCCAAAGCGTCTTAGCTTACGCAGCGTCTCGTTCCCTATTCAGAGAACAACGGTTACGGGAGTAACCCGAGACGTTTCCAATCTACTGTAAAGTTTTCGCTGCATTCACCACTCATCACACCACAGCTGTTTCCTTCAGCAATTCTACAATTTTTTTGAATAAATTTTCAATCAATGATTTTGCAAATATTTATTTTTTATTATTATGCCCACATTGGGGGCTGAGCCCCCCTAAAATGAAAATCCTAGAATCGTCCCTGAACGAGCCAATGGACATTGGCATGCAGTATTTCGCACCTGGCTGCCACACCCCGCTGTGCAGGTATAAGAGGCAGCAGGTGCACCACATTAATTTATGTTTTCATTGAGGAGCCGAGCGGGTGACCCGTCAGCTCAGTGGTGGTACAGCGACTGTGGTGACGAGATGTGAAGTCTCCGTTCCCTCCTTCAGGGAACGAGGGTTACATACGTAACCGAGACATTCCTTTTCAGTCAGTCACTTGGGATCCCTACCAAAGCGGCACAGCAGCTGCCCCCTCCAGTGCACTGTGTAGGCCCCCTGGACCTTCCTATAAGGCAGACGATAGGACCGGGCTCTACACAGAGAAGGTCAACTACTGCAGTTCCTCAAGCAATCTAACAATAAGACTTTGATAACACTGGGAAAGCGTGCCCTTCCACCTAGAAGAGGCACACTGTGGAGTCACCTCCTCCCAGAGGTACTGGGGTGACATTTACTCATGTGAAGTAACCCCGTAGTGCCCTATTGCACATGGGAGTCTCTGAGATGGCTCAGGCTGCATCATTTAGAGACGGCAGAATGTGGTCTGCCAGGGATCCTAACAGGGTCACTCATATGAGCACCAGCCTCACACCAGATTTCAGTAATTCATTGGCTGAAAGTCCTGGCCCCGGACGCTCCACCACGTCTGGCTGCTGGAGTGCTGGAGTACTCGACAGGGTTAGCCCGGTAGGGAACTCTCTAGAGAATTTAGGCGTTAAGGACGCCGCAAGCCAACTCTGAACCAGGCCTCTCAGTGCCACTACCCATTTGAGGTGAGAACACAGGAGGAAACCGGTTTGACACGCAGGCTATAGAAACTAGCAAATGTGTTAGGAGTCGCCCAGTCCACAGCTCTACAAATGTCTGCTAGCGAGGCTCCATGAGCCAGTGCCCAGGATGATGCGACACCCCTAGTGGAGTGAGCATGTAGCCTGAGCAGGCAGGGTACACCTTGTGCTTCCTAGGCCAAGGTGATGGCATCCACTATCCAGTGGGCCATCCTCTGCTTGGAGACAGCCTTCCCCTTCTGCTGTCCTCCGTAATAGACAAAGAGCTGTTCTGAGGTCCTAAAGCTCTGAGTTCTATCCACGCACTGTCACAGCTAGGGTTGGGTCTGCCTCCTCCAGGGGCAGCGCTTGCAGGTTCGCCACCTGGGCCAGCGGTGGAACAAAAAAAAAACCAAACAAACAAAAGATTCTCTACCCAGCCCTCCTCCGGGGGAGGGAGTGGTGCGGTCACCATCTCCCAATGAACAGTCTCCTCCAGCTCTGTGTCGCCCGTCACACGGCCTCTTGCACTTGTGCTTACCAGGGGCCTGGATGGGCTGGGCGTTTCTCCCACCGAGAAACCATCCACACGAGCCCGACATTCTTGGCGGCCCGGGAAAGCATTGCCGTCATCTCTGGGTCTGGCTCGAACAACGCAACCACACCCGAAGTGGGCAATGCAGCTGGGTCGTCATCCCTGGAGAGAGAGGGCTTGCCCTCTGATGCAGCAATAGACATCTGGACGTCAGAGGGGGCACCGAAGGGAAAGTGTGGTGCACTCTGTCCAGCAGAGGGCCCAGCGCACTCCTTCGGCAGCTGCATCAGCAGCTCCATCGGCAGCTCCACCGGCAGCTCCACCGGATACGGAGTGCTTGAGGGGTAAGGAACTCCAATTGGGGAAACCCTCACCGTGATTCTCAAATCACCTCTAAAAAGTGATTTGAAATAAAATAAAACATTTGTTTCTTATAAACATGCAGCTTTTCATTTTACAAGTTGTTAATTGATGGACTGGAGTGGTGTGGATTATTGTGATGTTTTCATCAGCTGTTTGGACTCTCATTCTGCACCCATTAACTGCAGAGGATCCACTGGTGAGCAAGTGATGTAATGCTACATTTCTCCAAATCTGCTTTGATGAAGAAACAAACTCATCTACATTTTGTATGGCCTTAGGGTTAGTAAATGTTCAGCATAGTTTCATTTTTTGAATGAACTATTCCTTAAGACCCCAGTACTAAAGTTGAAATCCTGCTCTTTGTTTTTTTCTCTTTCTGTGGCTCTCATGGATGTGCTGTCTACGACATATAAACAATCAGTTTTAATCGTCAAATTCATTTTTTGGCTCAAGCAGAAAGGGGCGTGTTATGCATTAGCATCGGGCACATTGATTCCCAATGAGCCAATTGCACATGCTTATGCACTCAGACGAATGCATCAAGCACTTAATTGTTCATTGGTTGACTGTAACAAATGAAGTTTGGCTTAAGGCCAAGCCAAGGGTCCAGGATAACAGCTAATAGCAGGATCTGCCGCAGGGGATTGTCAGATGTTTAGTCATCCGTTTCATTTACTGTTTTTATTCATTTCTCCTACCAATGATGATTACAGATGGAACTTAGTATTTAGTGTCAACCTGAAATATTTAATGCGATTTGATTTATTTAGTACATAACCATAACAGTAAAGGTGCTGTCACAGTAGACTTTGAATAGACCTCTATTCACATCTATGCATGCAAAGTGGAAACTTTTTAAATATCTACACTGTAGATTTAGTCTTAAAACATTTCAGTATAAATTATACATTAATTCAGATTTTTTTTTAACTAAAAAATGTTTACAACATAGTGTATTGCATTGCCACAAAATCATTTTTCAGCATATACACTGAATCTGATCAACTCTATGCGAAGGAGATGTGTTGCACTGCGTGAGACAAATGGTGGTCACACCAGATAATGACTGGTTTTCGGACCCCCACAATATAGTAAAACTGCACATTTTAAAGTGGCCTTTTGTTGTGGCCAGCCTAAGGCACACCTGCGCAATAATCATGCTGTCTAATCAGCATCTTGATATGCCTCACCTGTGAGGTGGATGGAGTATCTCGGCAAAGGAGAAGTGCTCACTAACACAGATTTAGACAGATTTGTGAACAATATTTCAGAGAAATAGGCTTTTTGTGTACATAGATCTTTGAGTTCAGCTCATGAAAATTGGGGGCAAAAACAAAAGTGTTGCGTTTATAATTTTGTTCAGTACACGGTAGAAAAAATATTTTTGGAAGTTGAAAATAAAGATTATTGGAGAACAATTTTACAAGAAAATACTTAAATATTCATTTATTGACTTCTTGTTTCTTTGTATTTACTTGTGAAGTTTACTAGCAATTTCTGAGTGAAATGGTTTCTAAATACTAGAAAGAAAAATACTGCAGTACCTTTTTTTTGACTGCAGTATTTTTACAAACTTTTGAAAACAACTACATGAAATTCATGACTTAATGTGATCGCTTCAGCACGGCATCATCTAGCAAAACGTATAAATGGAATTAACATTATGTTGTTTATTTGTTCTAAACCAGCTGGTTCACATTAAACAATGTTATTTCCCAAACCTACAAGTGAATCTCATCTAGAAGTCTCCCTCAAGGTCATAAAAATAATGAATTCTTGAATAAACATACTTAAAACTCCAAACTGTAAGTTCTTTTCTAAAAACATGCCAGTGACAGGTTTAATATTAATGCTCATATGGACGTGCGCAACATTCCAGGATGGCAGATGGGATGAACAGAGATTTTATGCTGGATTTCCTTAAAAATGTAAATTCCATGACGGAGAGCATGGACCTTCGTGAGACATAAAGGTCAGTGAATGTCTTTAACTATGAGCATGTGTGATAAGCTGTTTGCTGCATATACAATTTGTAGAAATTTAGCATTACATCATTTGATCATCAAAGGATCCTCTGCAGTGAATGGGTGCCTTCAGAACGAGAGTTTTAATGTAACACTTATTGTAGTGAATTGTAGTTCACTATTAATTTAGTCTCTTTAAATCACATTCGTACTTCAGCATATTCAAATTTTTGTGCCTTTTGTTACAACATGTCAGAATCAATAGCATTTGCCATCAATAACATTACATCTGAATGCGATTTGAGATTTTGGCGCTTCAGTGGAGAGGAAGATTTACATTTCATTCTGTTCCTAACAGAAAGGTATCACATGACTTCATAATATAGTCATGTGGGAGTTGGTGGTGTCTTGAGCTTGATAGCTGTGATTACTTCCGATTGTCCTTGTATAGAAAAGAGCGGCTCAGAATTTCTTAAACATTGTGTTGATCGCAAGAAAAAAGTCATAGAGCAGAATTAAGGGATGTAAAGGCTACAAATGAAGTAAAATCACATTTGGGGAAATGATCAAATTAGAAAGAATATGCTAAATATGTTCTTTGTATTCCTGTAGGGCATTACACACTGTGACATACAGAGGTTGTGATGTAAGCAGACGTCTTATATAAAATACATTTCAATGCTTTGATTTCCCTGGGGCTGTTTCTGTGATTGAGATATTGAAATGAAGGGGTTGATGGAGATGTGGGTGTCTCTAAACATCCCGTTCCTGGGACACAGCTGCCCTTTGTGCATGCAGCAATTCTCTGACCCTCGAATGCATCTTGTCTAATGTGTGATGGTCTTTATCAAACCGTATAAATGATGCACATGTCCCTGGTGGACAGCCTGATCCGCAGTAGCTATGCGGTATAACAACGCGCTGATGAAATCTGCAGAGAGAGGAATTTTAGAAGCAAGACCTTTAAAGATATGCATAATTTATGCTCGCTGTGTTTACATTTGGAATACATCTGAGTGCAACGTGTGTGTGTCTCTGACCTTGAGAGCAGCTGTCAGGGGATTGAAGTGAAGTTCATATATAGTGTGTAGTATATAGTGTGTAGCTTCATGGGAAAGACAATGAAACTTATTTGAATTGAATTACTCATCGTGCAGGAAATGCAACAGCATTTTCTACAATTAAGTACATCCTATTTTGCCTGCATACATAAAGTATACTCATGACCCTGACATTCGTGTGTGTGTGTGTGTGTGTGTATATATATATATATATATATATATATATATATATATATATATATATATATATATATATAGTGACGGGAGGAGCCAACGACAGACACAGTGGGTGTGGCGTCAGGCCTCGGAGAGGTTTTTATTGAACAAAAATAATAAAATAAAAGTGTTCAGGGGGAATAAGTGTGCAAAGAAGGGGGGGAATCTGGTGTCCTCGATGTGCTTCGGGGCTTGTGCAGGAGGGCAATGTTCCAGAAGGGAAGGGTCCAGGCAAGGGGCGGAGTCAGGTGGCCGCACACGCTCCCGCGGTCCTGGGCACGAGGGGCGGCGGCTTCTCTGGAGCGGCGGCTCTTCCTCTTCTGCCTCTCACGGGCATTGGCGGGATGGACGGCCCGGCATCCTGGCCCGACGGCCGTTATACGGGTGCGGCTTGCACGATGACCCTTGGAGGTTCCGCGACTCACATCCTCGGCGGCGCGCTGTCCCTCGACGCACCCTTCCTGGACCCACGAGGACACCAGCGTGCATGCACGGGGGAAGAGACCGGTCTCCCGAGGAGAGGCGCGCTCGGCATTTAACGGCGGCGGTGATGAGGCTTAATTCAGTCCAGCTGTGCCTCATCACACGCCGCCAGCCCACGTTAGTCCCACGCCCCTCCTCTCATCCACCCACTCCAGTCGGGAGCCTGGTGAAGGGCGGCGAATAAGGGACGGGGTGGTGATGATGATGAGGGGGAGGGCCGTCGATCCGTCACATTCCCCCCCCCAAGCGACATCCCCGTCGTCGGTCGCCGCCCACGCAGGAGTGCTACCTTCCTCAACCAGGCTCCATACGGTCGGAGTGGGCGGGGCAGGGATTCCTCTCCGGGCGAACCTCCCTCTCGCACCGCGCCGGAACAGGGACAGAGAAACCGGTATTAGTCGACAGCCTCAACCAACCACAGGGTAAGATGACAATTGACGAAATGTCACTTACCCCTTCGGTGGCTGGGAGGCCGTCTCCGTCGTTTCTCCGTCCCACGCGTTTCTCCACGAACTTCTGCGGGCGAGAGGGGATGACGTCTTCAGGTGTTGCCCAACTGCGCTGTCTAGGCTCCGCCTTGCCCGCATTCTCCACCACTGTGACGGGAGGAGCCAACGACAGACACAGTGGGTGTGGCGTCAGGCCTCGGAGAGGTTTTTATTGAACAAAAATAATAAAATAAAAGTGTTCAGGGGGAATAAGTGTCCAAAGAAGGGGGGGAATCTGGTGTCCTCGATGTGCTTCGGGGCTTGTGCAGGAGGGCAGTGTTCCAGAAGGGAAGGGTCCAGGCAAGGGGCGGAGTCAGGTGGCCGCACACGCTCCCACGGTCCTGGGCACGAGGGGCGGCGGCTTCTCTGGAGCGGCGGCTCTTCCTCTTCTGCCTCTTACGGGCATTGGCGGGATGGACGGCCCGGCATCCTGGCCCGACGGCCGTTATACGGGTGCGGCTTGCACGATGACCCTTGGAGGTTCCGCGACTCACATCCTCGGCGGCGCGCTGTCCCTCGACGCACCCTTCCTGGACCCACGAGGACACCAGCGTGCATGCACGGGGGAAGAGACCGGTCTCCCGAGGAGAGGCGCGCTCGGCATTTAACGGCGGCGGTGATGAGGCTTAATTCAGTCCAGCTGTGCCTCATCACACGCCGCCAGCCCACGTTAGTCCCACGCCCCTCCTCTCATCCACCCACTCCAGTCGGGAGCCTGGTGAAGGGCGGCGAATAAGGGACGGGGTGGTGATGATGATGAGGGGGAGGGCCGTCGATCCGTCACAATATATATATATATATATATATATATATATAACTTTATCCTCATACATACAGCATATACACATAATGCGATATATAGCAAATCTTAATGGCCTCATTTCTTTATTCACAAAATGTTACTATATTATTGGCCATCAATATAAGGTTGGATATAAAAGTATGTCCAACTTTATTCTCATACAGCAAATCTCTGTGATTGTTTATATTGATCAACTATATTATTATTCATCTCTAATCTGCTGAATTCGACTATAAAGCATGAATATATTAAAGGGCACTTATTATGTAAAATTCACTTTTACATGTTGTTTGAACATAAATGTTTGTTGGCAGTGTACGTACACAACCACCCTATAATGCTAAAAATCCACCCACTCCTTTTTTTTTAATCCCCATAAATCATAAGTAGTGTCTCTGAACAAGCCGTTCGCAGAATCTGTAAAAATGTGACATCACATTTTACAAGCCCCGCCCATGACAGTTGACAGACACTGCCCTGAGTGAGCCGCACACAATCCGCCATCTTCACGAAGCATTTAATGCTAATCAAGTAAGAAATGTCTTCTTATTACAAGCTATAGAAGTTATTCAGTCCAGAGCAGTGAGTGATTTTCTGATTTTATTTTATTGTTTGAAGATAAGACCTTCGTTTATCTTCAGAACACAAATTAAGATATTTTTGATGAGTTCCGAAAGCTTTCTGACCCTCCCATAGACAGCAAGAATACTACCATGATCAAGGTGCAGAATCGTAGCAAGGACATCATTAAAAAGCTACAAGAATCATTTTTGTGTGCAAAGAAAACAAAAATAACGACTTTATTTAACAACTTTATCTTAATTTGTGTTGGATGGACGAAGGTCTTACGGGTTTGGAACGACATGAGGTATCTGAGGTGTATCTGAGGTACTAGCTGTAAAGGCAAAGCCCTATTCTGGAAATGGGGTGGGGAGCAGCAGCTCATTTGGATTTAAGGAGACATGCACGAAAACAGCCTGTTTCTACTTCCACTCAAAACAGGCATTTTCAAAATGATATAATAAATGATCTGTGGGTATTTTGAGCTGAAACTTCACAGACACATTCTGGGGACACCTGAGATTTATATTACATATAAAAAGGGACATAATATGTGTCCTTTAAAATATTATAAACATTAACCTTATGATTTTCTGTAAAGCTCCTTTGAAACAGCCTGTATTGTGAAAAGCGCTATACAAATAAATTTGACTTGCCTTGAACTCCTAGCGTGTTGTGGGTGGTTGCCAGAGTTTTGCTATGTGGTTGCTAAGGTCAGTGAAATTCCCAGGTTATGCACCAAAGTTTATAAAAACTAAAGTGTTAGGGATTTGATAATTAACCCAGTGTTTGAGAGAGCGTAATAATGATGCTTGCCTTTGCTAATAGGAACTACTAATAAGATATGGCGTATAGATGAAGACAGCATGATTTATTGAAGCCACTCCTTCACTTTCAGAAAAAAAGGTACACAAATGTGTCCTGTACCCTTTCAAAAGGTACTAATATGTATATTTATATATTTATTTATATTTATATACTAGTATGTACTCTTAAAGTCCTAATGTGTACCATTTAGTGGTAAATAAGGTACAAAAATGTAGTTTTTAGCTTTTGTATACCTTGTGATACCGCCCCAGAGTGTTTGATTGTAAACTTTGGAATTTCCTGAATTTAAATTGTTTTTATCAAGTGTCTGAATACAGATGGGTACAGACTTTATGTTCTAAAACCTTTTCTCCATTTATATGAGAAAATCGATCAGGCCTGATCCACATGAAATGAACCGAACTTTAAGAGTACAGCTGATGTTGATCTGAGGTTGAATACAGCTTCAGGCCACTGAACGAGATTGTGTTTGTCTAAAACTCAGAGTTCTTTGCAGTTCTCTTCCATTTAACTTTTTTCCAGGTTTAATTTGTTATCTTGGTTTAAACTGAGCTGCAGACCTGAACCCAGAATATTTAACACAATGCTGAAATGTGCTTTACAAAAATAAATAAATAAAATTAATGCCACAAACTGAAATAATCACTGAAAAGAGTTTTTATACTTATGTTTTATGCTGTGTAAACATCAGTATGCAGACATATTTTTTGCTTGTTAGTGCTGTTGGATGAGGCAAGCATCACTATCACTACTGCATACTAAGCAACACAAGCCTTATGTGAATATCAGATTCAGATCAGGAAATTCTGGGACAATAATCAGCCAACTAGCAACCAAGCTCTAGATAAAGGAGGATTTTCTGGAGGATTTTAACATTTGGTGAGTTCAGTTGTAACTGCCATACTTGCTTGATTGAAACATTTTAAAAAGTAAAAACAAAAGGCTGATTTGCATTTTTTCAGAGATGTTAATGGACACTCTTAAATGATGTTTATTTTACACTGGTATCCTTGGAGACCAGGAGCAGGGGAAGTAAAATATTTGAAAGGTCTCTGTAAGGTTCACTCACTGAAAGATTTACTGTTTGTAGATTAGTTAATAGAAAACTTTGGCATCAGAATTATGCTGCTTATTTGAAACAGAGAGAGAGGATACAGCTATGATTATGGACACTCAATTTAATACTTTCATTCAGCAAAGATGCACTGAATTGATCAAAATTGACAGTAAAGATTTATAATATTGCAAAATATTTCTATTTTCAATAAATGCTGTTCTTTTCAACTTTCTATTCATCAAAGAAACATTAGATGCAGAACTGTTTCCAACACTGATAATCAGAAATTGTTCTTGAGCAGCAAATCAGCATATTGAAAGGCTGAAAATTCATTTTTGCATGACAGGAATAAATTACATTTTAATATATTTTCAAATAGATAATAGGTATTTTAAATTGTAATAATATTTCATAATATTACTGTTTTGACCATATTTTTGATCAAATATATGCAGCCATGGTGAGACTTTCAAAAATATTTTGTAACATTTCACCTGCCCCAAACTTTAAAACTGTAGCGTATATGCATACATTTGGCTATTTAAGGAGATATAACAATAGCCTTCAAAAAAGAAAAAGAAAAAACATTATTTAAAAAAAAAAAAAAAAAAAATTATATATATATATATATATATATATATTATATTTTTTTTTTTTTTTTTTTTTTTTTTGTAATTAACATTCAGTTTTATTATTGACTTGACTCACTGATAATGTCGGATGAGAACAAAAAATAAACTAAATGGAGCTGGAAAATGACAGTTGTGTTCTGTAGAACTGCTTTTTAACTAAATTTGTTTCATAATTGACACATTTTGAAACATCAACTTGCTATTGAAATGAACTGAATCAACATTGAACTTACTTGAGCTGAATGATGATGCTATTGCTTATAGCTCAGTTAAACTCGTTTCATGACTAATGAACTTTACAGAGTTATTGAACTGAACCAGTTTGAGCAATTACACTATTGACTTTACATTTGCATGTTTCTCATATTTGATTGCATCATAGCATCATCGTTGATTCTTTTACTCTGATTTGTTTTCCACATATGATCTTCAGGACTGAATGTCAATAGTGAAAATATATAAATATATATTCTTGCTGCTTGTATGGTCAAAGTGTACCATGTGTGTTGGGTCAAGCATGTTGTTTTGATGGGCTGCGCTCCAAAGTTATTTTTGACTTGTGGTTTGACTTGATGGATTTGTTGTTTTGAGAAATTACAGTTGCTCATGAAGAATCAGAGAAGACGCGTTTAAATATAGGTACATGCAATTGAATTGTGAAAATATGTGAATGGCAAACACATTTAGCTTTAGTCAGCACTCTGACACTATTGTGAGATCAACAAACTGTGGGTTACATCCGTCCCGTATACATATCCTCTGATGGAGTCACTACAGGAATGTGTAAGCTACATTTATTAAAAAAGGGAGTGCAATGAACTGGAGTCCCACTGGTGTATTTACATTGCAGGGGTCAAATCCACTGCATTTTGTAGCATTTTATGTCTTATATAAGCCACTCAAAGGTTAGTAAAGGTTTCTTGCACCACAAACTTGATTTGCTTTGACACAACCTCTGTATCCTCTCTCTGAACTGAAGCATTGAACAGGCTCCTTTTTCTACATTTTTAAGACTTACATATGTAAATGGCCTCAGTTATGACTTGCTAACCTCTTTGCATGTGAAATGAGTAATATTGTTTACAGACTGTGGGCTTTGCGGTTTTATCTGCTCCATCAACGTCTTTGAAAAGCTGCATCATATTATGACAGATCATAAAACTAACAAAACTAACACACTACTGCTTGTACTGTTAAGATCAGTCTGAAATGATCACGGATCTTATTCAAATTTAAGACTATATACTTCTGTTATATATTTTGCTGGTTGTATACAAACTAGTATTTTCTCTCTTTTGTTGTTTAGGAATAATAGCATTTTGTGTGTGTGTGTTTTATGTGTTTTCACATAAAGCAACAATATGACAATCCATTAAAGGGGGTCATCGGATGACCATTTAGCACAAGTTGATATGATTCTTTAGGGTCTTAATTAAAAGTCTATAACATACTTTGGTTAAAATTTCTCAATGGTAGTGTAAAAAACACATTTTTTACCCTGTCAAAATCAGTTCTGTTTTCAGCAAGCTGTTTTTTAGTCTATGCTGCTTTAAATGCTAATGACTCTGCTGACCCTGCCCCTCTCTTCCGTGGGGTGACAAGAAGTACTGTTTACTTTAGCCACGAAACTGGCTAACTAGCACATTATTAGGAAAGGCGATTGGCAAAGATTCATAAAAAAAAAAAAACCTTATGCTCACTTCTTCTGTAGGTGAGGCTGGATCATGAATGATTCCCGCGAACATAGGCAGATCGGGGATCGGCGCATTCACTTCAAAAGGAATGTAACGTTAATCCTCTGTGTCTTCAGCGGCTCAGATGTCAGGAGTAACTGACGACTGCTATATTCATTATTACATCCAACAACAAAACACCTCAATCGCTTAATCAGAGACATTCTTGTCTTCCCCTGCACCGGAGTCTGTGGACAGCTCACAGTTCACTCAGGGCGGGTCTAAGGTAAGAAGGCTGTGAACTATTGTGGGAGGTCTGTGTAGAACTACGTCATTCTGACAGGAATCTCAGAACAGCCTGATTTGAGACAGGAGATTTTAAAATAGGGATTTAAAAAAAAAAAAAAAACACTGGGTGAATTTTTATCATTATAGGATGGATGAGTACACACACTTCCAACACACATTCATGTTGAAACAACTTGTAAAGTGAATTTTGCATAATTATTAAATATTATTTGCATTAATTCATTTTTCATAACCTTTTTTTTCAAATTTTTATTTATTTATTTAAATGTTTGATTTATTTACATTATCTAAATGTATTTATTTTATTTTTTATTTAGTAGCTATGTTTAATAAGCGGGAAAAAGCCAAGTCTGCTGGTCATAAGTCCATTCAGTTTGAAACAATACCTCCATTTTCTTAATGAATTAACATTTAAATATTTAAATGAAAGTTCACATTAGATGTATATACTCTAGATTGAGTATATTAAGTTGTCTATTTTTTTCTCCTGGGATTTAAACTGAGACAGTTAAATAGCAAGTATAGTGAGTGTTTTTAGGCTGATTCTCTTCTTTCTTAGTGTGGGCATTTGTTTGGTTTTAGAGCGAGAGTCACTGACTGCCTCCACTAAAATATGAGCCTGTAATCCAGTGCAGCTCTAAACCCCATTCAAAGCACAATTGACTCTTTTTAATTAAAGCTCAGGCCTTCAGAGGGAGTCAGAAGCCGATGAAGTGTCGTCTTTTCTCAACGCAGCCCTTAAATCTCGCTGTGCGGCTGCACTCGGTCGGTCCCTAGTACAATTAAATCTAACTGTCTGGCCTTCCCAGCAGAACTCATTTTGGAGATGAATGTTAATTAAAACAGGGAACAGTAGTATTAGACCCTATTTAGCAGAGCATGCTTAGTGTTGCCAGCTGACTCAGTGTGTAGCCTATCAAATCAGACTATTTTATGGGTGAGTTCAAGTGAAGTTTTAGTGGCACAAAGCAACACCTCTGACCATTTTTTGACTCTTTTCTGATGCATATCAATCTTCAGGCCATTTCTAGAGGAAAATGTTACTGCACAGAGATTGCTCTTTCATAGTTCACGATACTTAATGGGTATTTCATCTACTGCTGAGCTGCAATGGGCCATGCGCTGATGACTATATAAGAAGACGATGACAAATGTTTAGAATATTTGGATATTTATTTTCTTTTATGTACTAACTTTATTGTATATTTATGTATTAATTCATTTATGAATTTATTAACTGAAATTTTGTATTCATTTATTTAATTTTTTATTTATTTATTAAATGTACGGTGGCCCAGTAGTGCACAACACAACAGAAACAAGCCACAACCCACAATTTGTGTTGTGCTAATTTTGTTGTATTGTGACTTGCTTCCATTGTGTTGTGCTAATTTCGTTGTGTTGTGGATTGTTTCTGTTGTGTTGTGCTAATTCCGTTGTGTTGTGGCTTGTTTCCATGGTGTTGTGCTAATTCCGTTGTGTTGCGATTTGTTTCTGTTGTGTTGTGGCTTGTTTCCGTCATGTGTGGCTTGTTTCTGTTGTGTTGTGCAAATTTCATTGTACTGTGGCTTGTTTCCATTATGTTGTGGAGATTTTGTTGTGCACTACTGGGCCACCACATAAATGGCGTGTCTACTATAAACATTAAATTTAAATCAAGTTTATTTGTATAGCGCTTTTCACGATACAAATCGTTGCAAAGCAACTTTACAGAAAATTAAAGATTCTACAATATATTAGTAGTAGCTTATCAGTGGTGGCTATGTCAAATTGATGTACATATGGCAGAAATGTACAGTAAAAATCAGTTAATGACATAATCAAACACTATTAACAGCAAGGATTATATGTTGCAATCAAATTTATAGCAAAATTTGGTTGTTCTGTATATTGTTTCAGGGTTGGCATAAACATTTGACCTGATGCACTCAAATATTTCTATCCTACGGAATTGTGCTTAATGCAAATTAGTAGCGCATTTCTTTTGCATATTTGCCCACCCTTAAACGGCAGCACAGCCCCTGATGCGAGCAGGAGACGCTAGGATTAGAATACCAATGACAGTTAGCATTAGCGGCTCCAGCCCCTCCTGTCATTTCACCAGATCATGCTTCACACCTCCATCTGTTGTGCGTCAGCGTCATCTCTGCCGTGGCGCTTGGGCTGGATTAGGTATGCCCGCGCACATCCTGTCAATTAAAATACGATTAGGAATAATGAGAAAAGGTGTCCCTGTTTTGACTCAAAATGACAAGCAGGTGAAAAACGGATCGTTTAGGAAAAACTGACAGATTCATTTTGGCAGCTGTTCTCACGATCCTGGGTTTGCATTCTACACACACCCTATGGGATAAATCTATATCCGTCATTATTCTGTGTTCCAGAGCACTTAAATATTGAACCATCTCTCATGGCGTTCCCTAATGAAAAAACCATCACACAAACTGGCTTTCCAAGAGTCTGGAGCCATTACGGAAATGTCTAAATGTGAAATGTTCTGAGTGCATGATTGCTTAAAGTTGCTCTTTCCTCAGAGGTACAATTGTAAGGCTTGCTTGCGTCTTGCAGTGAATTTTAAAAAATATTTTTTTTCTGTAGAACACACAATAGAAGCACACTGATCATTTGAATTTTGTGAAGGAAATATCAGTTGAGCTGATCCCTTCTATGACCGTTGTAGGTGGTTGCCAGGGCCTTGCAAGGGTGTTGTGAGTGGCATATAGCAAGTTATGAAATGTTTGGGTAGATTCTAGGAACCTTACAGGCATGGGTTTGAAAATTTGTGAGGTCTGGGATGGGGTTAAGAATTGTGCTAACCCCTACATAAAGCCTACAACATATTATATACACTAAACACTTTAAAAGAGACAGACATGTAGATGTTTGTGAAAGATGTTTTCTCTGTTTTGGAGGGATGAACATTGTTAAATTATATCATATTTATTGCATCAAAATTTGGTGGACAATAATTTGGCAGGGGGTCGAAAATGGGCACAAGACCGGCCTATTAAAAAAAAAAAAAAGTTAAAATCTTTTGCAAATAAGATAAGATAAAGATATCGCTAACCTTAAACTGCAACTTCCCACTTTATTAACTTTCTTAAGTGGAAAATACAAGTCCAAAGACGCTTATGATACCTGGATCTGGCAACACGGCGGAGGCTGCACCCGTTCCTTCACTCACTTCACTCGCCGCCAGCATCTCGCAGAGATCATTTTCATTCCACAGATGCTTAACATTCTTGAAAACTTTTAAAGTTTGTTTTAAAAAGCAAATTAGTCATTCAGACAACAAATTTTATTTTTGAACATGGAAAAATGACAGATCTGGACCTGGGTGACCTCTTAGCTGGCTCCAAAGAGTCCACCTTAGTACTTACACTTAGGCTATTTAGCCTACTTGCATATTAATGTATAACCATTTTTTTTTTTTTTTTTTTTTTTTAAAGATACGTTTTTCATAACTATATATAATTTCCTTCCTTATAGGAAAAAAGCAAAACAAAAAAAGTTTTCATAAAGATCCTGTATTGGACTTAACAAAAAAGGCATTATTGTTCCACATTTCTTCCTTCAAGGTTGCAGGGAAATGAAATTTTGCTCTTTCCTGGAGTTCCCTGAACTTTATGTGGCTGCAGTAACTTTTTAATGCATAATTCTTTAGGGAAAATCCTTGATCTTTTTTTCTCTTTGCCTACACTCCCCATATATATATATATATATTTATTATATATTTTTTTTAGAGAAATTTGGCCCTGACTACAAGTTTTTCTAGTTTTTACTACATATGGATGCAAGTTTTTAGTGTGAACCTTTATAGATTATGGGGTCACTGACAGCCTTACTCCCATATCCATTCATAAACTTGGACATACAGTAACAGACTGTTTTTCACCTTTAGGGGTTTGCTGAAATCTCTAACACCAAGTATGAACATTAGTAATGCCAATGATGCTCGCTTCAGCACTGCAATGCAGTAAACACTCTTATCTTCTGAGATTCTTCTTCTGCCAGATCAGTGCTGTGTATGGTCACAAAACACAGCATGTACCTTTTTCAAAAGAGTACAGGCAGTATCTGAACATTGTCTGTCATGTAATTCCAAGTGTAACTGACAATATGAGTCAGATATTCTGTATTTAATCAGTTCATTTGAAAACAGCAGAACTTGGTGATGGGATGCAGGTACCACCAAATGGTTTTCCATGACTTCTGTCAGGATACCAGATATTTGGGTCAGATGCTGCTTGCTGCGGCGGCCAAAAAATCTGAACAATCATGAGAATCCAAAGCAAAATGTCAGTCAACAAGAAGAGGCCTGATGGTTCACCGCTCAGCACCAGAACTGAAGGAATAAGTTTTGTGCTTTGGCTCATGTTGAAGTGACGAAGTCAACTTGGTGAATTAGGCCTTGAGGAACAATCGTGTCGGGATCAGCCAGTCCTGTGATACCTTATGGCAGGCCACTCGATTTCGGCCATATTTAGAGTTTGAGCAGCACGACATCTGGAGCTCATTTGGTTATTTTAAAAGTTCACAATAGCTTGTTGTTTATCTGGTATGTTTATCTGATTGCTTCAGACTGAAGACAGCTCAGAGAACATTAGTACATAGCGATCTATTTCGATCACTCCAGTTTGTTTTATCCACCTTTGGTCTCATTTGTTGTCATAAATACATAAATAGGGATACTGAAATTGCTGAAGGCTCAGAATTCTTCGCATCTTGTCTGTAGCTTTTTCTCAGGCGATTTAAAAAGAACAACACATTTTTATAATTATTGATCAATGTTTATTTGTAAAAAAGATCAGAAAGGTTAAATGTGTCCACACGTGCAATCCAGATGTGTCCAGATACTCTATATTCAGTAGGCTATTCATTTCTAAATGGAGTAAAACACTGTAAAGCTGTAAGAATAGCAGATTATCAGATTACTGGTTAAGGAAAAAGTTCCAGCATTCAAAACTTTGAGGTCAGTAATATGTATGCATCCTAATATGCTGGAACGCCACTCTCTCGTGAACCCGCTAAAGCCCTAAACACTGCACGATTTTAGCAATCCTATAAGATCACTGAGTGTCACACTGTGCGACATGGATCTAATAAACTTAGCTACGATGTGTGTGGAGACTGTACGACGATCATGACACCTATTGACTCGTAGGCTACGAAGTACGTTTCTGTAGAAGAATAAAACGTCATCAGCATTCGCTAGTGGTAAACAAAAAGAGCATGATAAATCACACTTTAGCAGTTGTAGTTTTTATGTGTGCTGAAAAAAAGTGGAAGCGGCGAAAGAGGAAGGCATAAGAGCTTTTATGTTTTAGCGCCATGTCGCGTTGACTTCATATTGCATTTTTATTGGTTGGTCAGTAAATGTGGATCATAGCAGCAAACACACTGTGCGATGATCATGCTGAATTTCTGACACTGTCAGAAAATTATCTTATAGGCTATCTTTGGTCGTAAGACGGTGACAATGGCCGTCTTTGAACCTCTCTCACTGTACGACAAAGGACCACCAATTAGAAGCCACGATCACAGAAATGCCACAATTGTTTCACAATGCCAATCTTTCGTCTGGGACAGCCGAAAATTGTGCAGTGTGTTTTGGGCTTTACGACAGTTCGCAGAAGTTAGAGATTACGGTTTATAAAGTTTTAAATATGGATCATTTTCTTGCACGAACACATCGCTTCACTTCAGGAGGCCTTTATTAATGCCGTGGATCTGTGTGGAGCACTTTTTATTATGGATTTATGCACTTCATTTTGCTTCAAAATCTTGACGACTATTCACTGCCATTATAAAGCTTGGAAGAGCCAGGGAATTTTTAAAATATAACTCTGATTGTATTCGTCTGAAAGAAGAAAGTCATATACACCTAGGATAGCTTGAGTGTGAGTAAATTATGGGTTCACTTTCATTTTTGGGTGAACTATCCCTTTAAGATTGGTTTTTGTCAGTCTGATCACAAATGGATGATGCTAAATGGGATTTGAAATGTTTTGAACTTGTCCACTTTTGACCAGTTCCAGAGATAGTCAAAAACACATTCAACCAGATTGCTTTCATAGTGTAGACACTGATGTGGTCAAATATGTTCAAACAGCCACCAAATACCAGCTTCTTTCTGTCTACTGAACTAATTCTTAAACATTACGGGATGTGTTGCTGAAGCCCTTGCTGGCTGAAATCTTAAGTTTGGTTTGAGGGAGAAAAAAGTGTAAAAATCACTTAAGCACAGCCCTGAATGACAAACCCACAGCAGAAGCAAAAGCTGCTGCTCTGCGCATAGTTTTCAGTTGTCTTCTTTTGCATTTCTAAGTAAATTGCACAAGCCTATTTGGCGATATTAGATTGAAAGATCAGGAAAAGCCATTTCATACACTTGACTATACCTCCCCACAAAGAAATCAGGAAAGCGGTAAAAAGTGGATGGATTCCCCTCGTCTGCTTGTGATCTGATTGACCAAATCACGTCTTAATACCAGACATAAACAGGGCCTGAGAAGCCAACCTCAATTTCCTTTTCAGGAATAAAATAAAGAAAGAAGGAAGATATAATGGTTCCTGTAATGAACATTACAGTGCAAGTAAATTTATATTCAAACCCGCAGACAGCAGTAGTGCAGGAAGCGAAGGTAAATTCCAGCTGTATGTCTTTTAAACTGTCAGCCCCAGCCGGTACCAGAGCGATATATAATTCATATATCTGCCAGGCTTACGGCTTTAATGTATTCTGATTCTGACCGCCTGGAATCTTCCACACAACCAAAGCGGGGTACATGACATTGGGGCGAACCGTTCTGTCAGCGTTGTGCCAGGCTGTTATCGCCAGCAAAGATGGCTGCTTAAATGTTGCATAATTCATGTCCAGCATTGTAATGAATTCTGCCTTTAAACATCACTTCTGTAAAACCTGAGAGTAAAAGTTAATTTTACAACAGCTGCCTGGTACTCTGGAGGAAATGGTATCATGATGAGATGAATGTGCTGAAGTCTGAAGTGGAATGACGTTTGTTTGAAAGTCAGTGCGGTTGTTTGTGACTTCCCTCGATAATTCTCAAGACGCAGACTTTGGGAAGGTCAGTTAATAGTAAATATAACTTGTCAGTGTCAATGAGCATCAAATTATTTATTTATGTGTTTTACTTATTTATTTGTTTTTAGAAAAACACATTGTTTTCCTGTAACCCGATGCTTACCATAGGGAATTCTCACCGAATTCTCTGCAGAATATAGTACATACTTTATTTTTGGTTAGTAATTTATTTTTGTTAGAATTGCACATACATCCCTATACATTTTTCCTTTTTTTTCCATTACTTTAATTACATTTTATGTTATGCAAGATTCAGCTCTTTTTTTTTAAAGCCAGTTTAATATAATTTAATTTGAAATTACTTGTACAGTCAATTTGATTAGACTTACATAAAAAAAAATAAGTTCAGTTGCTGCCTTTAAATCTTTAAGTACTGCACACTGAAACAATTTGGTGGAGAAACAGTTTTCACTCTGAAAGCGCAAAAAAAAAAAAAAAAAAAAAAACAGCAATGAAATACACAGAAGTAAATGTGAAATTTTGTAGAAAAACTGAAATAGTATTTTCTTGTAAAACATAATATAATCATTTTTGTTTTATTTACAACTTAGAAAACAACATCCTATTGTACAGTGGCATCCAAAAGTCTGAGAGTGCTAGGCATATTTTCATATTTCATATTATTTGGATAAAAGCGTCTGCTAAATGATTAAATGTAAATGTAATTTCAGTTCAGTTTTTTTGTTTGTTTTTACTAGTTTTTAATATTTCTATTAGGCTTTACTTTTCCCCAATTTAATTTATTTTAATTCCAGTTTTGTTTTACTTCGGACCATATTAAAATCTATTTTCATATGTAATTTTTTTACCGGTAATTAATTTTTGTTTAGGTTTTAGTCATTTGGTGCTTTTGTCATTTTTTTAAATGTCTATTTAGCTTTATTTTTCCACATTTTTAGTTATTTTAGGGCTTTATTATAATTATTATATTTTTATAATTCATTTAATACTGTATGTCTATTTAGCTTTAATTAATTTTATTTCCAGATTTTGTTTTATTTCATCTTTTATTATTTAATTTTTTTACAGTGTAGCTGTAAATTTGAAGATGAAATAGGTGAATTTCATACCTTTACTCTTTTTTTTAAGCTTTTTAATCTATATTTTAAGCTAACAACTTACAAAACAATCACCTAGATACCACATACGTAGCAACAGCATGGAAACCATCCTAACACCCTAGCATTGTGGCAACAAATAGTGAACCTTTTGTGATTTTAGATTCATTAAAGGGTTAGTTCACCAAAAAATGAAAATTAGCCCATGTTTTACTGACCCTCAAAGAATCCTACACTGAAAAAAAAAATCCTGTAAAAAAACGGCAAAAAGTCTGGCAGCAGAGTTTCCAGACGGATTCCGTTAAATTACAGAAAATATCCATTTCACAAAAATACATGCAAAAACGGTAAAAATACAGAATAGACTTTACAGTCAAAATGAATTAAATTACAGTATATTACTGTTGATAATATGTTTTTAAACTATGGAAAAACTGACAAATTACATCAAATTACAAAGAAAAACAACTGACTTTCAGGTTAATCTCTGTAAATTTGGGGTTTTAATTAGTTATTTTATAAAACTGCTCTGTCCATCTACAGTAATTTACTTTTAAATTAAAGTTTTTCCATGTACAATAACTAAGAAATATCTTTAAAACTTGCAATATGCACAAAAAAAGTTTGTATATTTACAGGAATAATCCTTCCTTTTACATAAGCAATCTCACAATTTTAACCAATTTCTGTTAATTAAAAGGTATTTAGCAGTTATTTTATGAAATGGCTGTCTACCTACAATAATTTTCTGTTAAAATAAAATTAAAATTAGCTACAATAACTAAGAAATATAGTATAAAAATGTAGTAAGTACAAAATACAAATACCTGTAGATACACATATTTTAATCGTTCATTTCCCATAAGTATTATAGTTTAAAATGTTTGTTGGACAGAGAAGCAAGCATAGTACTTAGAAATACATAAAAATAGCAACATTACCAGCCAATTTCTGTCAAATTTATGTATTCTGTACTTATGCATAATTTTAAAGGAACCTGCACATTTACGTCAAGTTACACAAATAATAAAATGATAGGAAATACATACTTAATACATCATTTAGAACATTCAAAAATACCTACATTAAAAGGAAATTGCTGTATACCTTTATACATTTACAATTACATTTTATCCAACGCAACATACAAAGAGTTAGTATTAATGGGTCAAGTGTTCATGAAAAGATGCATTTTTAGCCATTTCTTGAAAATGGGTGGAGTTAGGCAGTTTATGTCAACAGCAGGGAACAGTCAAAGTAAAGGTCCATGAAAGTGATTTTGTGTCTATGGGATGGCACCACAAGGCGTGAGTCACTTGCAGAACGCAAGCTTCTGGAGGACACAGGTCTGAAGTAGTGAGTTTATGTATAGGGGTGCAGAGCCAGTGGTTGTTCTGCAGACAAACATCAGTGTCTTCAATTTGATGGGAGCGGCAATTGGCAGCCAGTGCAAACTGATGAAGAGAGGTGTGACGTGTGCTCTATTCGGCTATTTAAAGATCACTCTTGCTGCAGCATCCCGGATCAGCTGCAGAGGTCTGACAGTGCATGCTATCCAAAGGCCTGCCAAGAGAACATTACAACAGTCCAGTCTGGATAGAACAAAAGCTTGGACAAGGAGTTGTGTAGCATGCTCCAAAAGGAAGGGCCTGATCTTCCTAATGTTGTACAAGATATATCCACAGGATCAGGCAGTGCAATGTGGTTGGTTAAGTTTATACGTGTTGGGTTGGCTGCAAACATGAGCAGTTTGACATGGTTGAGTTGAAGGTCATTCATCATCCAGCAAGAAATGTCCATCCAGCAGGCTGAGATGCAAGCAGCAACCGTCGGAACATCCAGCTGGAATGAAAGGTAAAGATGCGTGTCATTAGGATAGCAATACTGTTGTCAATAGTGCAGACTTTGGTATCAAGTCAGTGAAATGCTGGGATGCCAGGGGAAATGCTGGTATCATCACATTTTTAAAATTTCAGTACCGACTTGGCACCAAAGTTAGTACTTTTGACAAAACTAGATCGCAGTGATATGAAAAGCCATATTACTGAATGACAGACCCATAGTTATGTCATGTACATGGAGAGGAGAAGTGTTCCAAGCACTAAGCCCTGAGGTACCCCAGAAGCTAGATGTTACGAATTGGACACCTCACCCCTCCACAACACCCTGAAGGACCTACCTGTGAGGGAAGACTTGAACCACTGGAGTGCAGTTCCTTAGACACAAGCACATTGGTTTAACTAAAAACTTTTGCTTCCGTTTAAAATGACAATGACTGTTGGCATAGTGCCAGAGATTTCACACATTACATAATGAAGATTTCTTTAAAAGTGCTTCTCCTCATACAATAAAATTCACAGACATCTTTTCATGCAGCTGTTTTACACTGATTTTGGTTTTAAATGGTCCTTGGTTTGTTTATTCACCCCTTACCACATAGGAACTGAAAATTATACAGAAACAAGAACCGCTTGCACAACCCCCCAAAAAAAACTGCTGCATGAAAAGAAAATAAAGAATATGTTGCATTATCATATGGCATGAGAACACTTGTCCATGCTGATTTCAGGTAAAAATAAATAAATTAAAAGTTCACTGTTTCACACCTGGATTGCCATGCTCATCTGCTGTAGCTCTCCAGTCTTTCCACCTGACCTGAAACCACAATTTAAAATAATAATAATAATAATAAATATTCAAATACTTTGTATTACATTCACACATCACAGTATATGTTCCACTGAGACAATGGTCTGGAAGCTGAGAAGTAAAGGCTAACAGTGATGTCTTGGTCTGCCATGTGGTAGCTAAATCTATATAAACATTTAGAGAAACTTATATTATTTACTTTGACTTAGCTGCGTCATATTACCACATAGGGGCTTAACTGTCCATTCATCTGGATAGGTGCAATTTTTATGACTAACGATCCAATATGTAATGACAATTTAACATCAGACATTAGCCACGTTCAGCGTTTCAAAATGTCCCGCCATTTAATAGTTTCAAAACTTGGCGGGTAAGTTACTGCCATATGAGCAAAAAATTCATGCATTTGAACGGACTTTAATATGAATAACAATTTTACAAAAGCTTGTTTGAGGTCAGCGGATCTTTCTTGCATTAAAACAAATTTGAAAGACGCGTGCTGCACATTAAGTATTTGTAGTATGAAAGACTTACCTCAGTCGGTGATCGGTTGGCAAGATGTCTGCTGTGGTATCATCAAAATGTGCTGTAGTTATCGAAAAACAGTCTCAGTGAAAGAGCGCGATATTTTCTCACACAGCTCCTAATGGATAGCCTGAAATTCAAATCATCCGCTCGCCCTTCCGTTACTGTCGACGAGTAGAGCAGCTCTGCAGCCTGCACTGTGGGCGGGACTAAACGGAAAAGTTTTGGCGGCCGATTTGAAACTGCGTCATCACTTGTGCGCACACACCATAGACTGTAAAAAATCTTTATTTGAGTAGGCAACATTATACTACTGCTTAGAATATTCCATAATTTATTGAATATATATATATATTTGAAAATAATGTAAATGATTCAAGTAATAGGCAAGGGTACACTGTAACCTCACTGTTCATTTTTAATGCAGTGATTTATAATAAAGAATGCCCATAGATGCTGCTGCAATACTATACTTTTTGGCATGAAACTTAAAAAAAATCAAATGTTTCCCGAAGCATCAAAATAAAATTCTGTCGAAATAATTGGACAGTACACAGTGACTGACTGTTGATTTGTGGGTATACCTTTTTTTCCTATTTTTACAGGAAAAATCTGTAAAGATTATATAACATTATGTAAAATTACACATTACTCTGTAAAAAATACAGAAAAATTATTTTTAAAAGCGAAAAATTGTTGTAATACCAAAATACAAGTAATTATCTGTAAATATAATGGTAGAACTTTAAAATTCAGCAAATATCTGTAAAATAACAGGTATTATATTGTATAATGGAAAAACAGGAAAATTCTGTAAAAAAAAATACAGACCATTAACTGTAAAATTACATTTATTTTTAACAGTGTAGGTGTATTAGACTTACGGCAGTTAGCGGAAGACGTACAACAGTTAGCGGAGGTGAGAGAAAAGTGTTTATAATGTTTTAAATATGGATATTTTTCTTACGAAAACACATCCATTCGCTACAAGAGGCCTTTATACACCCCCGGAGTCGTGTGAGGCACATTTTATTATGGATGATGCACTTTATTGACTACTTTTGGACTGTTGAACAAAAACACCCGCCTACTGCAATTCTAATGCTTGGAAGAGCAAGGATAATTTTGAATATAACTCTGATTGGATTCGTCTGAAAGAAGAAAGTAATATACAAAGGATGCCTCGATGGTGAGTAAAACATGTGCTAATTTTCATTTTTGGGTGAACTAACCCTTTAAATTATGTTTATTTGTTCTGTAATCTAAAAGAGCAGTTTTGTGTGTGTGTGTGTGTGTGTGTGTGTGTGTGTGTGTGTGTGTGTGTGTGTGTGTGTGTGTTTCCCCAGGGGTTAACTTGGGCCGGAATGATTCTCTCTTTCTCTCAGACATTTGTTCCAACTGGCTTTTCAGCCCACTCTCCGTTCCAGTGAAATCACAAAATAAAAAGCAACCAAAATACTCCCACATTTGTAATATACAGTCACCGATGCACATGATTACATGATATCAGCATAGAAATTGTGTTTCTTTGGGATGGTGCAGGTCATGCTATATCTTGTTTAAGGCACCATGAATTATCACCAGAGTCTGGATGTAGCACCTGTGTACCCCCGGGCTATTATTATTAACTATAACTAAAATAAAATATAAATATTAGATGATGAAAAATTTTCACTAAATGGAAATTAGAAATGCTGTCTTGGCAGCTAACTAAAGTTGAAACAGTACAATTAACTGGAAATAAATAAAAGACGGAAATAAATTAAACCTATTTAACAAAATTCTTAAAATGACTAAAACCTTTAACATGATTTCTAAAAATCTAACTAAAGTAAAAATGAACACTGAAAATACACGAATAAAGCTCATTCAAAATATTAATAAAAATAATAGTATAAATAATACTAACATAACACTGATTAATGTCCGGTTTCAAGTTTTAGTATGTGTTTTCCCATTTCTCTCTTCCTGCATGGCCATGCATGAGTTGTTGATGAAGTTACTGGTAACACTTTAGTATTGGGACCAATTCTCACTATTAACTTGTTGCCTATTAGCATGCATATTACTAGCATATTGGCTGTTTATTAATACTTATAAAGCACATATTCTGTATGATGACCATATTTTAGATCCCTTCTACCAACCCCATACCTAAACTTAACTACCTTAGGAGTTTATTGAAGCAAAGTTGTAGTTAATAGTTAGTTAATCATAGTTAATCATAAGAACAGGTCTCTAAACTAAGTTCTTTCATGTCTGTAATTTCAGCTTTACAAAATGAGAGAACAACTCGTGACTGTTCATATTAAACTCTTCTAATATTGACTTTGGTTGGGACAGTTTTGCCTCAGGACTTTCTCTCATTTGGTGTTTTATCTATCATGTTTAATCACAAATCATCTGATGGGGAAGGTGTTTTTGTTTAATTAGACTGATAATTCAGGTGCCATGTGTTGATGTAGCATGTGTTGTAAAAGACTTTGGCAAACACAATTTAAAATGTAAATGTTTAAGTACTGTCTAAGTAGCTCAATTTATAAAACATATTTATCAAATTTCAGGGCATCCTGCAGAACAAGAACATTATGACCCCAAATTAAACCTTACAAAAGAGAAACTTTGACAGAAAACTTTGGCTTTTAAGTAAGTACTTAAACTTTTATTCTTATTATTATTTTTAATATTTCTGTGTTGTTTCATTTTTCTTTTGTTTAATTGTGCTTCTTGCCAAATTTAAACTAAAATTCAAATGAAAAAAACAAACAAAAAACAAAGTTAATAAGTTAATATTTCTATTTAGCTTTATTTATTTTTCTAGGTTTAGTAAGTAAATCAATAATTTTGTAAATAAATGAAGTTAAATAAACTTATTTTATTTCAGTTGCCAATGCAACATGTCTATTTTTTTAAGTTATTTATGTTTTTCATCTAATATTTATTTTATTTCAGCTTTGTTAATATAGGTTATTTTGTTTATTTGTTTGTTTGTTTATTTGTTACACTCTAAAAAAAATGCTGGGTTAAATACAACCCAGTGCTGGGTAAATATTGGACGGAATGCTGGGTTGTTTTCAACCAACAGTTGGGTTAAATGTTTAACCCAACCTTCTGGGCAGTAACCCAACCACTGGGTCTAAACAGCCCAGTTGCTGGGTTCGTCCTTATTTTACCCAGCGCTGGGTTGTATTTAACCCAGCACTTTTTAGAATGTAGTTAGTTAGTTAGTAGTCTCAACCTCAGACGTCACGCCCACGGAATGTTGGCTAAACGTCTGATGCATATGGCACAGTTATCTGGAAACACTTCAGGAGTTTCAAAGTCGTCATTGGATTAGTTCGATTATACAGGATTTCAGGGAGATGTGTATGTCGCATTCTTTAGCTTTCCATCTAGAAACAAAGATGCTGTGATGCCAAACTCCCTCATCAAAGAAGAAAGCTGTCGTGTTTACCGCTGTGACGACAAGCGCTTATCAGTATCAACTAAACTCTGGATTTTCAAAAATATGTAAAATATTTAAATGTTGTGGCATAGAATCTTTAAAATATGTCCAAGAGTTTTACACTGTTATTGTGGCGACGTTTCCACGCCCCTAAATGTGACGCGCCTCAAAACGAAACGTGATTGGTTGCTTTACCTGTCAGTCAAATGGCCTCTTGGGCGGGTCTTGGCCATTCAAAGTGGACAAAGTTCCCAGACCTTCAGCTTAATTTAAGGGAAATATTATGAGAATGTTTAGAGAATAATACGAGAATAATAGAACGTCTTAATATATGGTGTATTTCTCTTTTGCTTTAATGACAGCAGCCCTAAAGCTGACGTTAACAAAACTTGATAACTTTTTCTTTTAAAATACCCAATACTTTCTGTTTATTTCCAGGTCTACATGGAAGAAATTTCTCATATTTTCAATGCAGTCTCAGACTTTTGAACCCCCCCATGTATTCCCACTCCTCTAGTCATATTTCACCCTTGGACACAACATTACATAATCAAACAGTGAAAGTCAACATTGAATTTACCCTCCATCGCTCAAACCCAAAAGCAAGAGCCGTGTAACCTGATATAGTGCGTCTGAAGCCGTGGTTTCTCTCTTCTCAAGCCTCCGCAGTGTGAAATCATCCTGCATTGCATATGTAGGTTCTCAGTCTCCTGAGAAACATCCATCACCGTACGCCGAGTGACTCTCTTTCTGAAGATGGAGCACTTCATTTTCCTCTAGGGAAATGTGAACTTACAAACTAAATCCTGTTAACTAATTAAATTGACTTTTGAGTTTCGCAATATATTATGAATTGGTATTTATGTGGACTAACAGGAGATTAATAGCTATTAGATGAAGCATTTTTCATTGTGATGGTTTTTGGATGAAATACTTACTCCTTGGTAAGAGTTCATATGTAATTTTAACAAAATACCTCTTCCCAGCTCACAATGAAGTGTCAGGCTTAATGACATTTTTGTGTCTCCCTAACATGGTGGTCAGGCAACAATATAAAAAGCATTTAGCATTACTGAAAGTCTGTTTCCTAATAAAAAAATATGAAATGGAAGACTTGCATTAACCACAAAATGATTGCAGTTTTGGATTTGTTTCAAACCTAGTGAGCTGCTTACGTGGGCAGCATTTTAAGGCATTATGGGCACGTGTTCCTGACGAGAGGCCTGTTCCAAGCGGTAGGCAGCATGATTATGCTTCCTTCTAAAATAACGTCTTATAAGGCGGCATCACATGTATCCTTTGTAGAGAAAACGATCCCTGAATACATTGCAAAAACCTTAGTAAAAAATTCATAAAAGGCGATGGGCAAATTATACAGTAAAAATGTAATCAATAAATTATACAGTAAATAGAACCTTAAAAATAAAGGTTCTTTAGTGGTTCTTTATCGATTGTTCCATGAAGAAACTTCCATGGAAATTTTCCATTCCACAAAAGTTTTTTTTTTTTTTTTAAATGGAAAAAGGTTCTTTATATTTATAAAAATGTTCTCTTCAATAAGGAAGACTGGTTCTTTTAACCCTTGTGCTGTGCTGAAAATCCTACCTAATTTGGTGCTTCCAGTCAAAAATGATCAGCCTTTTAAAAACGCTTTTAAATCTCTCATTTGGTCATATTATCACCAAATCAAATCTTTTTCTGGAATCAATTTTTTTGTCAACTTGTTTCTTTTAATTAGCACAGGTTTTGTATTTAGGGGCCAAGTGTTCTTCTTCTGCTTCCACTCTGGAAGTTTATGGCAGCCCATAGAACCGTATGGTAAAAAGTTGTTAAATCAAAAAACCTACTCCTCCGAGACCATTTGCCCATTTTTCGTAAAAATAAAAAAAATGTCATCTTCAGATCATGTAGAATAAAAAAAAAAAAAAAGTAAATAAAGTTAATCAGTCAAACCGTTTTTTTTTTAACACATGAACAAATAGAGCTTGCCAAAGTGGACATAAGGGTATATCTCTGCAATGCTTTAGCGTATTCAGACCAAACTTTGTGTGTGTTATGACAACCATGATCTGAGGTTACCTGCAGAGTTTCAGCACAGCACCACCTTGTGTTAAAGAGATATGAAAAGAGATGTGGTTATTTTTACTTCTAACTTCTGAATTGTTTGTGCAGCAGCATGCTGAGTCAAATGGTACTAAATTTTCCCATGTTAGCCACTTTGAATTTTTCGAATGCATTAGCATATTGATACAAAACTTGGTATGCATTTGGCTCCATGCCCTTAAGGTACTCAAAAAATTTGAGGGGGCATTATAATGAAATTTAAAAAAAAAAAAAAAAAATCTTGATTAATGAAACTTGTCTTCGGATATTCCTTGGATAATGCTGAGAACATCAATACCAGTTATGCCATAATCGGCTAAACTTCCTGTCTGTCATTTTGATTTATGTTGAAAACCTACTTTTTCAAACTCCTTCTAGACCATTGGTTCGATTTTCACCAAATTTGGCTCCGATCATATTCAGACCATGCTGGCAAAAAACATCAACATAACATGGAATTCAAGTTTATAGATTAAATGGTTTTCATTTACTGCAGCAACACATTTAATGGCAAGATGCCAAACTCCATCTGAGGCTGTATGTAATACATATCAACACCGATCTTAATTGTACCTATGTCATTGTCACTTCACACTGACCAGGCCACATCAATTTGGTAACAGTGCCATATATTGGACAAAAGTGATAAACCAATAATATGAAAGCATTAACCATTACTAATGACATTTTAAAAAATGCTAATAGCTTACAAACAGTTTAGCTTCTTGTCATGTGACTGGTCTTGTTGGATTCCTTGGTTTATGCAGAGTACATTCATACCAATTATGCCATAATCAGCTGAACCTGTCACCTGTCCGCCATTTTGATTTACGTTGAAATCCTACTCTTTCGAAGTCCTCCTAAACCGTTGGTCCAATTTTTACCAAATTCAATCCAAATCATCTTCAGACCATGCTGGCAAAAAGATATGGATTTCATGTTGATGGACAAATGGTTTTTGTTTACATTTTTTTTTTCTTTTTTAAATCTCAGGCAACTGATATTTCTTTTTGGAACTGATTGATGGTAGTAGTACCCCAGTTTTTGAGTGAAAAAAAAAAAACCCAACAACATTATTTGTGGGTAATTTTGCCAATGTTGATGCAAAAACTGAGGTGCAAAAGTTCAGATCAATGAGGCCAACAATCAATCGGTTACAAAAAACAAACATACAACCTGTGCTAATTGAACGTTTTGTAGGTCATTTTGACTGGGAACACCACAAGTGTAGCAAGACAATTGCAATTAGACTGATTATCTGAACAATATTTGTGTGTGTCAATGTATATTTTTGTGTCATTAGCTTAGCAATGTGATAACTGGAATAAATTGTCTGTGATGTCTTGAGTTATTTGTAATTTCCTCCAAATCAGAAAATCTGAGTTATTACACTATAGAAGACAGAGGTTGAAGCAGAGCTAACAGTGGTAATGTACTGTCAAGCCTAATTAATAAAAAAAATATCTCTTTTAAACTGGTATAAAGTAACTGCAGTGAATTTTGCAGCTTTTAACTGTTTATTTAAAGTCAGCATAAAGTTCCAATTAGCATTATTAAAGTCTGCCATGTGAAATGCTGTAATAACAAACAAGTCATAAATGGAAGACAAATGCCAGCATTAACCACAAAATACCTACATTTATGTGTGTTAACAAATGTGTGTTGTTTGGGCGCGTGATGAATTTCCCCACTCAAATTGTGAACTTTTACAATTAATCCTTCGTCTTGGCCTGTTACGCACATAGCAGTAAATTTGGCCTCCTGGGTGATTAATTCGCACCCGGGTTACAGCCAGACTTCCCATCTAGATGCAAGTGAGGTGAATTAAGGCTAAAATACCAATGTGATCAATCAAGCCTCGGTGCAAAGCAAACAAACCAGCGGCTTTAAGTGATGGGGTCAGCATGGAGAAGATGTTAATAAAGACGGAGAAAGGGAGATCAAGAGAGAGAGAGAGGGAGGATGTGAGAGATTTTCTGTCAAGAGGTTAAGATTTATCTCTCTTTGGACTTAATAAGCTGAAATTTCTGCTGAGCAAGCAGGTTTTTGTTTCTTTAATCGCCATAATTACATGCATGTTTTTATCTCTCTTCCTGGTTTGGAGAAGGAAGTTATGGAGTTATGGAGATCTAAAATCCCATCTGTAAAAAATGTAGACTCTAATATGTCAAGAATTTTATCCTATATTTATTCTATCCTACCAAGAATTTTACCTAGTGTTCAGATTTCTGTTACTCATGTCTACCCATCTGTTACCCATAAACCATGTTTAATGTAGTTAGTGTTAAATAGGTCTCTCTTAAAACAACTTAGTTGCTATGAACTTTATTGTTCTTTGAACATTTTTAGTATGTTCAAAGAACATTCAGAAGCAACATTCCCAGAGTTTTTGCAAAATTATAAAAGAGTGTTCCCTTAATGTTCGTTTATAACAATGAAACAAAAACTTTTACAAAACATTCAGGGAACATTTGGTCTTAGAACATATTTTTGTAAGCTGGTTGACTAATTTGTCATTTAACCATGGCGCAAGAAGTCTTTACTATCATTATAAGTGGAAGAAGTCCAAAAATAAATTCTAGAATGTGACTTTTTAAACTGACACACATGAGATTAAAGAGTTTGTATGACCTTTCTGCTCTCAGATGGGGCTTCCTCTATTGAAAGATGAGTAGTTCAGTTTGAGTATGTCTTCACAATTCTCTGATCCAGACTGAACCCTCTGAAGGTTTGAATAAATCCCCTTTACATAAGCCTGGTCTTCCGCTGAGTCAAACTCTCAGACCTCCAGTGATTGGTCACAGAGTTCGTCCTGCCTTTCTGCTTTACTGAGCTTTCTTTTGGAGCATAAGTCAGGTTGTATTTATTTAAACCACAAGCTTTCTTCATACAGATTAATAATAGTTACTAAAAGTTGTGACAGAGTGTTTCATTAAGGCAACTTTTTAGTTGGTTTCTTGTTTTTCAGGTTCATGTTCCAGGACACACCTGCCAAAAAGATCAAGGTAAAAGCAGGGTGCAAAAAAACTGCTGTACAGACATATGAGCACTGCAGTGATGATGCATTTTGGTACACCAACCCGTAAGTCTGCAGCACCCTGGTTCCCACGAAAAAAAAAATAATAATAATAATAATATTTTCCGTTGGCTTTTGGATTATTACAGAAAATTAGCTCTGTGACCAACAACAAATTCTTGCATGTTTTGTTCATGTTTCTTGCAAGACTTATGTTCACCAATTTTAACTAAACCACCGTTGATGGAGCTGTCCTGTTTTTTTTTTATGTTTGGAAGGCTGGGTTGCCATGCCTACTTATTGTAAGCAACACTTAAAAAGCATCTTTGGTCTTATTTGCTCAGCACATAAAGCGATCCAGTTTATAGAGTTAATAAAGTAGGCAGGTGCAGGTCGTGATATTTTGTTATGTGGCTTATTTCCAACATAAAGCATTTGGATTTAAAGTTATTAAGCTTGTTGTTATTTGCCAATTTTTTATTTCAAGATCTGGCAACAGTGGCATGCTCCAGACTCCAGTTAATTTGGTTGGTAGAATGTGGTCATCACTCCTGTAAATGACTGAACTGTGTGTATACAGAACAAGAGTAAGCACTAAAATGTGAATTTACAACTAAATTTAGCTGCAGTGTGTATTTGGCATGAATAGATTCCATACAGATTGTCCATGGCAATGCACTACAAACCAATCAGAACACATTAACAAGCATATGGCAACACCACTAATTGTACTCTAACAACTATAACTTGTTAACTAAGATAAATATAACAGCTACAACAGCACTAATATTTTCTTCAGAAAAAGTGTTTACAGTTAGTAAAAGGGATTTTGACTTGTGAACATCTCACAGGTGAAGATGATGCTCTGCAGGTGTGCTGGTTTAGGCATCAGTCCAAACAAACCAAACATGCCACATAATTGTCTGTCGTCTCACGCTAGGCAATTATTTGTACATCAGCTTCTGTTGTTTCTCAGCAGGGAGTGTCGTGTTTGCAGTAATAAGTCTTTGTCTTTAAAGTAAGCACTAATTAGTGAATTTGAAATGAAAATGGCATGACGCAACAAGGTGCTTCTATTCACATCTGTCTGCATGGAATTCAAGCTAAACCCCAATGAGAAAGCGCATTGTATTATTTAAATAGCGATGTTAGCGCTTCACTTGAGCTCTTGTCCCTGAACAGCTGTATAGCACCACAGGCCGACTAACAGCAATAAACCATGACAAAGTACTGAACCCTCGAGTCTGACAGAAAAACACATCAGTCTGTTCTCTTCATCAGTGTAACCCTGGGCTGAATGACGACAGGTTTGTTCCTGAACAGATGTGTGATCTCAGACTCATAATAAGTTTGAAAGCGAAAGTTTGTTTGTGTGTGTGTGTGTACATGTGTATACATGTACACACTTATGATATACGATCATGGCTGTCCTATTAAGGATTTTTGTTGTCAATGACAATACTTTCTTTTTTTATTTATAATGGTTTGTACTGGGGATAGTGATATGTTGATTTTCCTGATTTAAACGATGCACATCAGCATCTGTGACTGAAACTTAAAATTAAGTACTAGTTCAGCCCTACTGTTATTATTATTATTATTATTATTATTATATGTATCTAAAATTATACCATTTAACAATTCAACAATTAATAAAATACAAATGACAAAACCACACAACACAATTATAACTTTACACTAAATGAAAACAGAACATATTTTTTAAAATAAAATTTAAAATATTAATAAAAACTGTAATAATATTTAAATGCAACACTTGCTAAATGATACTAAAGTAACTGCTGCACAGATGAATCTGATAGTTTAAGGAATTTCATATATTTTTGACTAAAATGTATATATTTTTTTTTAAAATAACCCATGCTGCACAGATGAATCTGGTGATTTGAAGAGTATCATATATTTTTAACTAAAGATGTTTTAAATCAGATGATTTGAGGAATTTCATTTCACTCATACAAAGTAGAGTTAACAACAATAAAAGTCGTATAATTTTAAAATCATCTGTCCTTTAATAGCCTACCAGTTTTTTTTCTCCCCAATTAAAAAAAAAAAAAAATTCTGATTATTTTATTTATTTATTTATTTATTTATTTATTTATTTATTTATTTATTTATTATTTATTATTTATTTATTTTATTTTTTTTTATTCTTTTTTTTTATTTTTTTATTTTTTATTTTTTTATTTTACCAAACCAAGTAGATAAAACTGATGGCATGATATAAAATTATTATTGCAATTCTGCTGCTGGAGGCACATAAGTGACATGACCTTTAATCAGGTCTTAAAAGTAATGATCTTGCACATGGAGAAGAAAAATTGCACTTTTACTGTCCAGAGTCGTTACAGATGTCTGACCTTATCGATGCATAAACAGGCCAGTATTTGCAGAATGACCTATAAACAACAAGCGTTTCCACGGAAATCTCTGCTTCCATTGTTTGTTGCTTTGTTTATCCTTGTTTACCGTGAGTGTTACATTACCTTAATTACATCTGCTGCTCACACATGAGTGACTGACTCAATATGCTAGAACTAATGTTCTTTCACTCTCATCCAGCAGATAAAACAATGCAAATTCCTCAACAGTCCAACTTTTCTAAGAAGGCGGTTAACTTCTTTCAGGGTCAGGTACTTTGAAAAGCGATAACATTACGTCTAATTTCCTCCCTCAAGTCTAGGCTGAAGATGTCCTCTGACTGCCTCTCTCAAAATGGTCTTTTGAACCTTTGCTGCTGAATAATTGAAAAATCCACATAATACCATGATGATCTGGTAAATTGGATTGCAGTAAATTTCTAGGAAATACACAGTATACAGCAGTTATGCTATAACATTACTCATAAGAAAATATTTATAGACATCAGTGTTTGGGCAGAAACAAATACGTTGTTGTGTGACGAGAGAAAATGAATGCTGTAGTCTTTTCTACATACGTTTGTGAATAAGTGTCTGCATCTTCTGAAAGTGTCTGTGCGAGATTAACTTTGGCAGGTTAACTTCTGGTCAGGGATAGAAGAAAATGCTCCTCTCTCTTATCCTGGGTGAAGATTGACTTTCATAATGGTCCTTTGAATCTGCTGCTGAATTATTCATAAAATCCACAGCTGCCTCATTTAGTACAGCCTATATTCTGATGATCTGCAAAATTGTTCCATAATGAATGCCTGGGAAATATAGTAATTACGTTCTTCTTTGACCTCTGCCCCAACGCTTAGACAATATAATATCTATAGAAAATGTTCACAGGCCAATCTCCAATCATCTCCAAATGCTTAATTTTGTTTTATTTTCTATTAAAAAAAATAAGCACATTTTTGCAAAGATGCTTGTGTTAGAATGATAAAAGGCTCAATTTAAGGATACCATCCCAGTGACAGCTCTTGTACCTTTTTTCTGAGTGTGCCATAAAACAAGTAAAAATACTGAGTAAGAATTTATTTATTTATTTTTATTTTTTTGGAGTTTGAGGGCGATTGTTTTGTGAAATCAGTGTGCTAACTGTGCATTATCCCACTTATTGCTGTGCTACTTACCAAATAAATGGCTTGAAATATTGATTTGAGCTGCAATTATTTGATTAGTCTCTTTTTCACACATGCTTTCTGCATGTTCGTGAGCATGCATGTTTGTGCATGCGTTTATTTTTCCAGTGTTCAAACATCCTGATGTCCCTCATTTCTCTGTCGGCACTGCCATGATGCCCACTCACACAACTCACAGCGCTGCCAGATTGCTGAATCACAGCCCCTTCACACAGATTTACATGTTTATACATAAACACACACAAGAATTACACAGGCACACAGAAACAATTACAGGAGCTGCTTTGTTTACTTTGGAAACATGCTTTTCCATGTACAAAAACATTGAGTCAGCTATTCTGCATACTTTTTCACACAGAAAAGAGCTGCATTCCGGATGTCTTCCAGTCTTATTCATTTTCTGTGCAGGAGAAATTATAATAATAATGAATAAAGTTTTTACTGTAGCTGTGATAAGCTCTGGTGCTGTTATGCATTGATGTAAGCACACAATAGCCCCAGTTGGTGTTAGTTTAATTTTTAAAATATCAAAATATTTTGCAAAAAAAAAAAAAAAAAAAAAAAGTTTGGTGTTGGTACGATTATTTTAATGTTTTTAAAGTCTCTTATGCTCACCAAGGCTGCATTTATTTGATGAAAAATACAGTAATTTTTTTTTTATTTGTCACATATTATTACAATTCAAAATGTCTGTTATAATTTATTCTTTTGATGCAAAGCTGAATTTTCAGCATCATTACTCCAGACTTCAGTGTCACATGATCCTTCAGAAATCATTCTAATATGCTGATTTGCTCCTTAAGAAACATTTCGGTAACACTTTAGAATAGGGAACACTTATTAACAATTAACTATGACTTTTCCCTCAATAAACTCCTAATTTGCTGCTTATCAATAGTTATTAAGACAGTTGTTAAATTTAGGTATTGGGTAGGATTAAGTATGTAGAATAAGGTCATGCAGAATAAGGCATTAATATGTGCTTAATTACCAGTAATAAATGGCTAATATTCTATCAATATGCATGCTAATTAGCAACTAGTTAAGAGACCTTAAAATAAAGGGTTACCAACATTTCGGATTATTATCATTGTTGAAAGCAGTTTTGCTGCTTAATATTCTTTTTTTTTTTTGGTGAATAGAAAGTAAAAAAAAAAAGTGTGTGTGTGTGTGTATATATATATATATATATATATATATATATATATATATATATATATATATATATATATATATATATTCATACATATTTTGTAATATTAAAAATGTCTTTACTGCCACTTTTGATTAATTTAGTGAATCATTGCTGAATGAAAATATTAATTTCCTTCAAAAAACAATTTTTAAAAAAAAAACTTTTGAATGATACTGTATAATATACAGGCATATTTTCTGATTTCTGATGCTTATAGATAAATAGTTTATGTCCTTATGAACTTGCATCTTCTGTCTTTCATAGCTTAGGAATCTTTTTTAAACATTTCTTTTTAAATTCCCCATGCATAGAACATATGGTTCGAAGACCACTTTAAATGTCACTTTTGTGTGCCTTTGGATATTATTAAATGACGTAAATAAACATAAAAGAGCTGTTTGTGCCTTGACATTTGTCTAAACAGATCATATATTTCTGCAGGAAACTGAGCTGCTGTTGCAGGCTCTTCACTGGAGATCTGAAATGGAGATGTGCTTGAGAACTGCCTGTAGTTTTGGACAGGTTTAGCTCCATCTGTTACCCATCAGACCACCAAACACAACCAGCTGACCCAGTCAGAGGAAGAGTTTGACGGCTAGTATGAATGTATGAAGAGAAGTTTAGTTCTTTATTTGTGAAACAAAATGTCTGGATGTTATTTTCTTCCCTGATGGCTAGACTGTGAGTGATTTTTTTTTTCTTTTCTTCAAAACAAAAAGTATCCGTAAAAGATTTTGAAAAGTTGGCCTTGAGTTGGTCAGAAACCATGTTTTGGGAACCGAAACAATCCAATAAATTGATTCCAAAAGTCAGTTGTTAATGCATCACAGCGTTGTGGAGCCTGATGCTCCTGTGTGCAGCAGTCTGTGACTTTCACAAGTATTGGGTTACTCAGTCACAGTAGCTGATTATGTCACACTTATAGCTTTTTATGGAAAGTAATGCATTAGTAGTGGAATAAATTAAGGTTGTGAATGTCAATACATTAGAAAACCAAATTTAAAAGCAAGTTGCATCTGCAAACAAAGCTTTTCTCTTCTCTTTTTGGGGCTTTGAAAATGTTTTTTTCTTTTTTTAAATGCCACTTTGTATTTTATCTAATGCAATGACATTCATACATAAAGTGTGACATTATTTTGAAGGCCACTGAATTTTACAAGAAAATACTATTTTAGCCTCTTTTTTTTCAAGTTTGATGTTTAACCCTCCCATTGTTGGATTCAATTTGACTCGCACTCGATTTTCAAACGGCTTGAAATACTGGTTAAACTATTCGGTCTATTCCTTGAAATTTGGTGAATATTTCTCCTTTAGTGTCATAAATGTGCATGCAAAATTTCAACACATAGGCTAGGTGTGTTTTGAAAAACCTGTACAAAAATCGTTAAGACTTTTGTGTTGGGGTCATATTGACTTCCCCATTGATTTAAGACTCAATTTTAGACTCAAAGTTTACTTAAAAGTGAGACTCATACCCCTAATGCAACAGAAGAATTACAACAAACAATATAAGGGAATTTCTCATATATTTTTGACATGCTACAGTAGAGGTTTTCTGTTTTTAAATGAATCTTAAGTAGGTTTCATAGTGTTGATTTTTGGTAAATTGCAGCTGTACCCAATTTTTGAACACAACAGGAGGGTTTTATTTCAATGTGTTACTTGCTGTGTAATTGTTTGTGAAATTTACTAGCAATATCTGAGAGAAATCTGTAAATCCTACACCATTTTTTTTTTCAGTGTATTTTCAGGATTGAAAGGAATAGCTAACCCAAAGATTACATTTCTGTCATTATTTACAACCCTGATGTCATTTCAAACCCGTATTACTTTCATCATTCTGTGGAGCATAAAAGAAGACACAATAGGCTACATTGAAAATCAATGTTTGGCTCCTTTTGGTCTTCAAAATATCTTGTTTTTTTTTTTTTGCAGCAGAAGAACGAAAGACATACAGTTTTGAAAAATGAGAGTGAGTAGAGCGAGTTTTGGGTGGACTATCCCTTTAAATCAAGTTTAGATTGTTACCATGATCTGCAGTGACTCATACGGTATATTTTTGTCATACCGCCCACACCTACTGCTGCTTCAAGCACTTCCTGTTGTTCAAGTTGATCTTCCTGTGTCAACTGAATTCACCAGCAATCCCTCTTCAGCATTTCTATCTTGATGGTATTTTTCTCCATACAAACAAGTGTGCGTCTTTCCTTTGTTTATGGTAGCCCTTTATTATTGGCGTCTGGAATTGTTTTACTCCTTTTCCTCTTGCGTCTGGATCTCTCATTAGTTGTGTGAGAGCGATAGAGGAGGACAGACGAGTTAAGGGTGAACGCAACTGGTCCTAATTTCCTCTCTCATTGTTTACAGCCGATATGAGAATGACTTTTAAGACCGAGGCTCTTGAGAAAGTGAAATGAATCACGCCGGCGGAGGCCAAAAGCTCAATGGGTTTTGGGAGAGATTGAGAAAAAGCCCACGAGACGCGAACAATGTGAACATGCACTGGATGATTGCTCTCCATATAAGAGAACAAAGCTAAATCACAAAACCTAATTGAAAGTATTGTATCTCTTTTCAAGGCAATGAAGCAGCTGATTAGAAAGATAATTGGGCTGGGAGACAAGATCTGGCGGGGGACTTTGGCGCTAGCCGTGCATTTGGCAGTATCGAAAACCGTAGCGCTGGCATGACGCAAAAACAGATTGCATGAGAGGACTTCATTAGGGACTTCAGCGATGTCCGTGTGAATTTGCATATTCTTCCCAAGCTGGAAGCACGTTATGCCGTCTTGTGTGTCATTTCGCCGATCCGACACGCAACTCTTTGTGTCAAAGAATTGTGCTCCATAAAGCATCTTCTAAGATCTATGAAGTCTTTAATTAGTTTCTAGCATCCTTTGAAAGCTTTGTAAGTGTTGATTAATGAGCTGTTTTATGCATCATTCCATCTACATAAAACGGTTTCTTTGAAGCTCAATTAGTTATGGAAGCTTATTTTCACCATTGAATATAACGAATTGAATTGTGACTTTTTATCACACAATTCTGATGTTTTTTCTTGCCATTCCTAGTTTATATTTCACAATTCATTTTGAGATGTTAACTCGCAGTTTCTGAGAAGACAAGTTGAATTGTGAGATTTAAACTAGTGATTGTGAGAAAAAGTCAGAATTATGAGACAAGAAAGATGCAACTTTTTATTTATTTTTTTTAATTCTGTAGCAGAAAAAAAAGGAAACAAAAACAAAATTGCAAGATATAAACAGAATTTTGTAATTTTGTAAAAAAAAAAATTCTGAGGAAAAAAAACCTCACAATTGTGGGGATAAAAACAGTTTACTTGTTATTTTGATTTATTTATTCCATAGCGATAACAGAATTGCAAGAAGTAAAAAGAATTTGGAGAAAAAATTACAGAATTCTTAGAAAAAAATCAGAACTGCAAGTTTATAACCTGCAATTGAAAAAAAGTCAGAATAATGAGGTAAACAGATGCATTTATTCTTTATATTTTGTTGGAAAAAAAATCTGAATTGTGAGAAAAAATTCGGAATTCCATGAAAAAAAAAATCAGAAATTTTAATTACAAGTTTACAAGTTTTATAACTTGCAATTGCAAGATATAAATTCATATTTGTGAGAAAAAAAGTCTAAATTGTAAGATATTAGGTCATTCAAAATTACCTTTAGTTATTAATTATTACTTTTCACACTAAAACTAATAACAGATTTTTGACTGGTTGAGAATGAATGGTGTTAAATGTCAATGAAATCAAGCTTATAGCAGTCTGTAAATATTAGCCATATTTCATGAAATTGTGATAATTATCAGTACACAAACTCCTCCACAGTGTTACATAGATGCAGAAGTATTGTAGCAGGAAATGATGTCGAATTCTGGCTGCATTTCAGAGACAATCAGATCGGAATCATTAGGGTGCACGAGGAAACCAGAGGCATTCGGAGGTCCTGTATTTCTCATGCATTGAACTCTGTGTGGTGTGGGATTTCTAGCCCAGCACGGCTGGATCCTGGCCAGATCCGTCCACAGAAGAAGGACATTAGACAAATTCCACAACAGATAAAAATAGAGCATTTATTGTAAGCCCGCTGCCTGGTCTCAGACAATAGTCCTCATTAGAGTCTCTGCCTTAACCTCTGAACTCAGTTTCCAGCCCTGTACTTCACCAGAGGACTTCCAGACACCATGCTGTGGCTTCTATTTGTGATTCGCTGATCATGGGAAATGGGCGAATCATAATATTCTGTGTGATTTTTTTTTTGTTTGTTTGTTTGTTTATTTATTTACTTGCTTATTAATCCATTAGTGTTTGAGTGAAAGAAATTAGATTTTTCAGTGGGAAAAATGAAGCCATTTCACGTTTTTTTGGGTCATTCATTCGTTCATTGTTTCTTTCTTTCTTTCTTTCATTGTTTATGGGAATCACAGAATAAAATTAAGTAATTTCACTGTTTTAGAACCATAACTTCTTTCTTTCTTTCTTTGCTTACTGATTAATTCATTAGTGTTTGGGTGAATCTGATGTTGCATTCACAGTTTTATGACTTTAATTTTATTTATTTGTTTGTTTGTTTATTTATCTGTATTTAATTATTTATCTTAATGTTATTTATTTATTCATTCGTTCATTCATTTGTGCATTCATACATTTCTTGTGTTTTTATATTTTTGTCTTCATTCAATTTATTTATCCATCCTTTGTAGCAAATTAGCTCAAAAGGGAAATATATATAAATAATTGCAATTACTTATGATTAATTACAATTATTTATATCAGCTGCAAGTAGTAACTATAGCAGAATTAAATTGCCATCAACTAATCTGTTCGTCCAGCGAACATTCCGTGTAAGTTCATATCAACTCTAATATTTTTGTGGCCACAGAAAATACTTTCCTAAGTATTAATGCATGTAGTAAGAATCAAAATCGTAAGGGGACATTCATTTGCAAGGCAGAATCAGAAACTCATGTAATTTGTGCACAAGAGTTTTATTAACTAAACACTAACACAAACTAGTCTAACAAACAAACAAACATACATACACTCATGCATACATACAGAAGGGGAGCTAAAGTGGATGAATGAAGTCATTAGAGAAAACAGAGAATGCAGTTATGGAAAATGAGTCAGAACCACCTGAGTTAAAAACCATCAGTGTCGTTTTACAACAGGGTCTACCGCTTATACTAAACCTCTGTTTCGTTTAGTTAAATGTACGATACTTGCATTGCCTTGGTCGATGTTATTCTGACTCGGCGGTGATCGGGAGAATTTTCTCCCAGATGAAGGTGATGAGAGAACTAAGAGAGGCATCAGATGAGATCCTAGGATCTTGGATGAATGGAAAGTGGAGGTCTTCATGGGTCCACTTGGATCCGAAAAAAAACGAGCGGGTTCGGGTCCAAAATTCTACGAGTGCCTCGGACACGGGTCAGGTACATGTGCTTTTCCCAAATTGACCCGATTAGACCCCAATTCTTTTCAACTTTCCCGGATGCGTAGCCTACTTGTGCATTCATGTTAAGTTCATTTTTGAGAAATGCACGTAAAAAAGGAACATAAGTTTGTAACCTTAGAAATCCATCTTATAGATATGAGATTCATCAGGAAATCCACTCACTTCATTACGCTGCATGTCAATGCAAGGCTTTTCCTTTTTTGTGTGTGCAGAAGCCCTTCCCCGGAGATGAGGTAGCTAACGTTGCAGACAAAACTAGCAAATCCATGATTTATTAAGCTATCTATTTAATTTTTTATAAAACTATGTTTATATTTCAAATCCACTGGTTACAACTGAAAGCCAAACTCAGAAATAACATGTATCCATCAGGCAGGCAAAAATATAAAGTAATAGGCTAATAAGTAAATTAACTGAATGAAAATAATGGAGCAGCAGCCAAATCAGTCAGCAGGACCCTGGGATTTTTCCAGACCAATGCAGGGCTGCAGGCTGTGCACACGTCAATGCCGTTTACGTTCAGGTTTGAAAATAAATGTGGTCAGGTCAGATCAGACTCGGGTCTAATTTCATCGGGTCTGTCTCGGTTCGGGTTTATCTTAAAAAAAAAATATTTATGCATGTTGGGTTCGGGTAAGAAGTGATTTGTGTCGATTCGGCTCGGGTACGGAATTTAGGATCCGAGAAGACCTCAAATGGAAAGTCAAGGCCGAAGCCTGGCTCAAAGTTAAGGTACAGAAGACTCCTAGCTCACATCCTCATCTTCTCAGTATCTGAGAGAACCGCAGACTGGAAGGCGGGTCACTGATTTGAGAGCTTTATCTGCTATAGAGGTCACTCCTTTCGGGTATCAAAGAGCCAATGGTGACTTTGTCTCAAAGCATGGTAATTTGCATATATGTAACTAGATCGGATGTTGATATACAAACTAGTAAAAATTCTTAGAACACTAATATGTTGCATAGGTATCAACATATAATATACACTCTCAATTAGATCATCTGAAGATGATCTATAAGTGAGGTGATATTAACTAGTGATCTATCATAAGCATGCATAAAACAGTATACAATACACAAGAACATATACAAGAACAGTAATAGTATACACAATGACCTGAAGGATATGTGTGTTCATTCAAAGAAAGGTTTTTCTATGAATTAATTGGAGAAGAGTCCATTTTTTATGGCATAATGTCTTAAGGTTCAAAGATGGTGTGAGGGAGAACTCTCAACATGCCATTAGGTCATAAAGTCTATCTGGTCTGGCTGATGTGTCCTGGTTGTCATGGTAACCGGGGGCCTGGAGTCATTCACAGACATACTGGCACCCAGTATGTGTATTGGGTGAGGGGTCTGTGATTATTTGTTAATCTAATGACTAATTGATTTGTTAAATCTAATGAAAAATGATTGGTCATATTTAATGGTAAGGTGAATCTCATGAAAACATATTTTATTTTATTGATGACATTTTTCTGTTTATTTTCAATTTCATTACATTAATATTTTCTGTTTTATTAATATTTTATAAATTTTTATATTATTAATTCCTTATTATTATTAACATATAACATCTGGATTTTTTTTACTCTTTTTTTTGGCTCATTAAAAATATACCATTTTAAGACATTTTATATACACAGATAATATTTCATTAATTTAAAAATTGTGTATGTATGTGTGTGTGTATATATATATATATATATATATATATATATATATATACATATATAGTAATGATGTAATAAAGTAATAAAGAATCTTTTCTGTTTTTTTGAGAGTGAAATCTGACAACTTTTCACGAGATTCACCCGTTTAGAGAAAATCTCATCGGAAAATCTGCAGTCCACCTGTTTTTGAGACTGGTGTGACAAAATAGATTCTGGCTTCCCGTGTTTCTGAGGCTTGAGTGGGCAGAATATGTGTTTGAGAGCGCAAACGTGATGTGCGGATGAAGCCTGGCTGCCTCACCTCACCTGCAGGGAACTGCTCCTGTTTGCTTCACACTGCCATTATAGCCGGATATCTGTCACACGACACACCTGTGCAGAAAGTCTAAGCTGTGGGCAAAAAACTACAAGGTGTAAATCTGAAAATATGTATATTATTTGTTTAGTTACAGAGAATTAAGTGTTGAAATGGTAAATGCATTTGATGTGCAACTTACTTGTAACTTGTAATGCACTGAGAGATCCTGTTTTACCTCTAATGCAATGATAATCAAGCTTTTCTGAGCATCACTTAAAGGGATAGTTCACCCAAAAAGGAAAATTCTGTCATTATTTACTCACCCTCAAGTAGTTCCAAACCTGTTTGAATTTCTTTGTTCTGCCGAACACAAAGGAAGATATTTTGAAGAAAGTTTGTAACCAGGCTGTTTTGGGGCACCATTGACTTCCATAGTAGGAAAAAAAAATACTATGGAAGTCAATGGTGCCCCAGAACTGCTCCGTTTCCCACATTCTTCAGAATATCTTCCTTTGTGTTCAGCAGAACAAAGAAATTCATACAGGTTTGGAACTACTTGAGGGTGAATAAATGATGACAGAATTTTCATTTTTAGGTGAACTGTCCCTTTAAGCATTTTCTTGACATTGCCATATGAAATGCATTCTAGTGAGAATAGATTATGGTCTAATGAGGCTCTGGAGCTCCAGTCATTATGGAGGTTCCTCTTGTAGCTCTCACATTGTTTTTATCAGGGAGTTGAAATTAAGTTTGTACAGTAATTCTATATAGACATAAGTAAACTTATATAGACATAAGTAAACAGGCTTGATAATTGTACTGTAGGTTTTTTTTTTCCTCAAACATCTAGAAATTAGTGTCTTGTGACTCTACATTGTGACTACATTCTGATGTATTTCATTTTTTACACTACCAGTAAAGTTAGGAAGAATTAAGACTTGAAATAGTCTGTTATGCTCACTAAACCTGCATTTATTTGATCAAAAATACATTAGAAACAGTAACATTGTGAAATATTATTACCATTTAAAACAACTGTTTTCTATGTGAATATCTGTTAAAATGTTATTTATTCCTGTGATGCATAGCTGAATTTTCAGCATCATTACTCCAGTCACATGATCCTTCAGAAACCATTCTATGATGCTGATTTGCTGTTCAAGAAACATTTCTTGTGATTATCAAGGTTGAAAACAGTGGTGCTTTTGGATTTGGCCCAAATTTGATATTTATAAATACCATTATTAATAACTGAGCACCAAAAATAAATAATAATACATGAGCACCAAATCTACATCAGAATGAGTATGTGGCATTGAAAACTCTAGTAATGTCCGCTGAAGATTCAGTTTAGCATAACAGGAATAAATTACATTTTAAAATATATCAAATTAGAAAACTGTTACCTTAAATTGTAATATTATTTCACAATATTACTATATTTCTGATCAAATAAACATGGGGAAAAAAAAATCTGATTTATTCCAAACTTTTGACTGGCTTGTATATTTTTACCAATCTTATCATTTTAATTTCACCTTCTTGTGATTCCATATCTTATATTTTGCGAATGCAACTTGTGGCTGGAAAAAAACTAAATAAAAAAAACCTCAAATTAATGTAGGTCTGTAATTTCCGAATTAGAAGATAAATTAAATATTCGAGAAATAAAGTCACAATTACAAAAATAAACACAGCATTTATTTAATACATTGCAAGTGTGACAGTGATGATACAACAGTAAAACTACAGTAGCACGTGTGCTGCGGATGTGTGGGATGAATGATATTTATTTTACACTCTGCCAGCAGTCATTCAAGCACTGTTTGCTGATCAATACCAATTTGTCTCTTACAGATTCTTATATTTGGCTGTCAGGCAGCTGTAGACCTCTCAGTTCGAGGCCCTGCTGGCCTGGTTCATAATCTAAGCATTGCATTCTGCTTGATGGAGCTGATGTGAGCTGTGCATTGCATTAATGCAGTTTAAACATGAACTTTCACATAGATCTACATTTATAGCACAGTGTTGTTGTTCTGTTTTCAAAAGGAAGTTTTGACTTTTCTTTAACCTTTTCTAGGCAGCGTGTACTGTTTGTGAAGGGCTCTAGATCGTGATAACAGTGGATTCGGGAAAGCAGTATATCGCGTCTCTTTTTCAACAGTGTTTTTAAGATAAAACCTCTTTTGCAGCCACTCCTGCCTGGATGCAGGAATATTCTGTCTGACTTTAGATTAAGATACAAAATATGATGGATTGCAGGGTGCACGAATCAGATAATATGTCTTATTTTAGCTTTATCATTCTTGAATTAGAAACCAGCCTTCTGTTTGTGTCTGTGTGTGTTACCAACAAGTCATGTAGGTCTCAAAAAGAGCTTTTAATAGAGTTATGGCAAAGGTGAATGAGCTTTTTTCCCCCAGCACATAGAGGATCAGACGCTGAGACCCTCGAGCCCTTACAAAAGCTGCTTTTTTCTCAGATTGGAGAGACCGGGGTTAGTTATATTTCTGTATACTTTAATACATGTTTTTAGGGTAGGTTTAAGTCCATATAGGCATAAACCTTAAAGTGTGGAGTACTAAAGCTAGAACATTTGCACCATTATTTCCCAGGAAAAGAAGATGACCTTTTATAACAATATGCTGAAGTGTCACACTATGTGGGGGTAAGTCGTCACACCATAAAATAGCTTATTAAGGCTTTTCAGCCTAATGTAAACAGTAAACAATTCATGAAAAAGCAAAATGCGCTAGGTAATATACAAAATTATATAATTCTGGGCAGCAGAGATTGTGACAACTTGCCCCAACCTCCAACCCTTGACTTGAAAACACAATTCACACCTGGTTTTATTGTTAAATTTAAATGTAATTTAAGGCAGATGTCTAGAATTAACATACAAAGTATGGTTGGCCTTTTGGCACAAAACATCACAAATAGTGAGATATAGCCCTTGTGACAACTAGCCCTGGTCTCTTTAACAATAATATTTTCTAAATAGGGGTTATATTACAATCACCACATATCCTGAACAGAAACAATTCCACAAATAAAGTAACATTCTTTCCGCTTTTTACTAATGAGTTAATTATCAGAGAATTAATAAACACTGCTCCAGCATTATTCCCAAGAACTAGAATTCTGTCATTTGGTGTTTATGTACAGTGTAAGTTGTATGGAAAATATACAGTACAATATACAATATAATATTTAATGTCATTTTTGTTTACATTTATACATTATATGTATTTACAGGGAGTGTTAATACTGTGGTGATGTAAGTCAAATATTCCTCATTTAATATATACAAACAATATTTACATCAGAGGCACCAAGAATTATTTGAACACTAGAGTCACATTTTACATTTTAAAATGTCTGAATGTCATTGGATTAGAAAAAATCATACCAGATGGCATATTATATATATATATATATATATATATATATATATATATATATATATATATATATATATATATATATATATATATATATATATATATATATATATATATATATATATATATATATATATATATAGCTCAAGCACATTTTGTTAGGTTTAACACCACAGTGCAAAAATGAGATAAAGTTAATAAAACAACGATTATTGAAGTATGTTTTACAAGAAAATACTAGTAAGTCTTCAAAATTTCACATTTATGTCAATGTGTTACTTGCCATTTCTGAACAGAAATTGTTTTAAGGTAAATACTATCATGTATTATTACTATTATTATTATTATTATTATTATTATTATTATTATTATTATTATTATTATTATTATTTTTCAGTGAAGTTGATTAAAAGACACTGAGTGTTTCTTCAACTCAGCATGTTTGGCCATGTGGTCCTTTTTGATAATAAACTCCCTTAAAACACACTTTCACACTCCTTTAATGTCTCCTTTAACAGTGAACATATATATGCATCACAGCAGAATTCTGTCGATTTTATATAGCATTTTGTGGTGAAAATATGCCTCACTGACAGTTCGTGAAAATTGATCATAAATTCAAACAATACCTGGAAATGGTCTGCGATTATTTTACAATTTGTTAGCTCATTATAGTTTTAAAAATGCACTGTTTGTTGCTTTAAGTTATTATTATTATTATTATTTTTATGTAGTATTATGTAAACATATTACATATTTATATTTCGTATACATTAAAAGGCATTTGAAAAGTATCAAAAATAAATTTGGACACGAAAAAATGTTATAATGCGAGTCCCAATGGTTGAAGAAACAAGTTATAATTAGGCCATAATTAGTTTGCAGATTCCACTTGGTTTGATTTCTGATGACATTCATGCATTTTAATCGTGCCTAACGTGTCCAAATACGAGTCTCTCAGGTGCGCTGCGCAGTCATGCAAACGATTTTCTTAAAAGCCTTTCTGAAGTCCCTGTTGAAAATCGTGTAAATGATGGGATTCACTGAGCTGTTGCAGTAACCAATCCAAAAGAAGAGCTTGAAAAGCGCCTCGGGCGGCTCACAGCTCTGCCCGCAGATGGCATGGAGACTGTAGGTGAAGAAAAAAGGGAACCAGCAGAGGACAAACACCCCCATGACCACAGCCAGAACGAAGGTGAAGCGTTTCTCTCGCATCTGAGCCACTTTGGTTTTCGATGCCACCGCGAGCTGTTTGCTGCTCTGCTCCTGACTGGAAACCCAGGATATCCGGCAGGTCCTCTGAGGGCAGCAGCGCGCGCCGTCCACTCGCCTGCGCTTGGAGAAGCGCGAGCTCTTGGGTTTGTTGTCGGACGTCGCGCTCTCCTCCAGGTCGATATCATCCAGCTCCTCCTGTCTCTGGTTGCTTTCCGAGCTGTTGCTGCTCGGGGACTCCTTCTCAAACTTATCCTTCCTCACAAAGCACGTCTCGGACTGGGAAGGCTGCCTCTCCAGCCCGTTCTTGGCCACGAACACTGTGGACGAGCGCTGCTTGGCGACGCGGTAGATTTTGCAGTACACCGTGATCATGATGAACCCCGGCGCGAAAAACGACACCAGGCACGAGGAGAGGATGTACCAGGTCTCGTCGTTTATTAAACACTCCTTCTCGTTGTGCTTGGTCATGATAAGAGGTGGGAATGAGATGACGGCTGAGATGACCCACACCACCGCGATCATGGACTTGATGCGCTTCGGGGTTCGCTTCAAGTTGTAGCTCACCGCTTTGGTGACGGACCAGTACCTATCCAAACTGATGGCGCACAGATGCACGATGGACGACGTGCAGAACAGAACATCCAAAGCCAGGTAAAACGCGCACCAGGTGCTGCCGAAGAACCAGTATCCCATGATCTCGTTGGCGAGGGAGAACGGGATCACTAGCGTGGCCACGAGGATGTCCGCGCACGCGAGCGACACGAGGAAGAGGTTCTGTGGCGCGCGGAGAGCGCGGCTGGTCAGCACCGCCACGATGACCAGAACGTTCCCAACAATGGTGACCAGAATGATGACGGAAACCACGAGGATGATCAACGCGGCGGCCGTCTCCGTGTACGGCCACGAAGTGACGGTGATGTTGGCCTCCTCCTTCGTTGCATTGGACTGAGTTACATCCATTCTGAGTCCATCTTTCTGACAGCCAGGTTAGTGTTTCCAGACTTCACGCGTTAGGTTGTGTCAACGACGCACTGAAACACTTGAGCTGTCAGTGCGCTCTGGTGACGCGAACTTCTCATGCTTGAAAGGTAAGAGCTGTTCATCGTGCTCGCAAATACTCGTAAATTCCCAAACAGTTTGGATTCGAACAAACTGGCACGCGAAAATAATCCCAGAACAGTTGCGCTGAGCGCGCTCCGGAAAGGCGCACGCAGCTCTCCACACCGGACTGAATGTGGAGTTGTGTGAGCTCGAGCTGGAGATAATCACATGACGTCATGCTCTAGTCCAACCCTAACCGCTAAACACACACACACACACACACACCGCGCGCGCGCGTATACATACATATAGAGAGAGAGAATGTTGGGAATGTATATATTTTGCATGACAACTATAATCACAAAGAAATCCCAAAGCGTAATGCAAAATGTAACATTCATTTTTTACTATAGAAATGGAATCATTGCATAAATCTTTAATACTCATTATTAACAAAAAGAGAGGACATGGAGTTTTTTAACATTACACAGGGTTTCTGCAGGTTTTTTTAAAGTAAATGTAAAACCTTTTAAGAGCAAGTTAAGAAATTTTAAGCAATAAATTCAAGGGAAGGCAATATGACTTTTACTGTACATTCTGATCACACTGCAAAAAAGGTGATGTTTGTCTTCAGTATTTTTGTCTTGTTTTTCAGTACAAAAAGATGCTTAAATCAAGATAAATTTATTTGAGAAGCAAAATGTCACAAGATAAGACAAGTCTTGTTTTCTGAGAAACTGATCAAAATGAATTGAGTTCAAGTTTTCTTTCACAAATGACAGATATTTGTTGTTATTTTATGAATAAACTCACTTTCAGTTTACTTAATTTCTTAATTTTGCATCTTAAGTAGGATAAATGTTTCTTGATTTAAAGATGTTTAGATATTTATAATTGGAAAACAAGACAAAAATACTGAGGAAGATATTCGTTGGCAGTGTATGAAACATTTAATACCATGACCTTATGAATTTAAGACTCTTTGCTCTGTTTCAAGACCCATTTAAGGTCTTAATTCATGGAAGGGGAAATTAAGATATTTTAAGTCCTTTTTAAGACCCACAGAAACCCTGAAAATAATGCCCTCTGCCCCCTAATTATTATGGATCTTAAATTTGCTTTTGGAAAAAGGAAGATAATTATTTTTTTCTCTTTCCTTTCTATTTTGAACATGTCATTTAATTCACAGAGGAAGGGAAAGGGATAAACTTTATGTTTGTCAAAGCTTTCCGAGTTTGGACCTCTTGTAGTTTCTCAGCATCAGTGGTAACCTCATCCTCGGTGCTGTTGTCTTAGATTGTCCCATGTGATTTTTATGTTTGTTTTGATTTCTGGGTCATTCTATGAAACCAGTGCTATTTGTGTGTAAAAATAACTTGAACAATGGCTCGCTGATGCAGCTTTGAATGTGTCAGTATAGACAACACAACAAAAATCCAGTGACTATTTTATTTTCATGTTTTTTGTTTTTCTTTCACTTTCATCACAAGGAAGCCTTTTTTGCCCTGTCTCTCTCCCTGAGTTTTCAGATTTAGCAAATTCTGATAAAAGCAAAACATATCTGTATTTTTAGATATTAGTTTACATAATGTATTGTTAAAAATACATTAGTTTGTGATTCAACCCAGTTGCATTATTTTTGTTTTATTTAAGTGGAGAACTCTTTTAAGTGGATAATTTTTTTTTTTTTTTAGAAATATCAACTTTACATTCAATTTTCTAAGACTTTTATGACCTTGAACACAAGACTTGTAATGCCATATTAAACTGTAAAATGGTCTGCTCTGGTACCTTTCTGAAGGCTATCATTTATTAAAATGTTATTAATTTAGCTGAATGCAATGTATTAATACATAAAGGCAATATTTATCTGATTGAATGCTTAAAATACAGAAATGTACTTTAACACACCTTTTCAAACTGGAAAAGGTGAAATGACCTCTATTCTAAATCTAAACACTGACTGGCCTTTAAAATCAGGCCACAGTTTTGCTGAGCTCAGACATTTTATGACCTGAATAGAAAATAAAATTGTCCTGGTTATGAATACAATGGACAGTCTTTCATTAAATCTGAGTATTCAAACAATACATGAGTGTTTTCACTGTACCTCTGTTATTCTATCAAATTATGATGTTCATTTGCGCTTCATTTTATTTTCACAATGCTTACATAAATGTGTTAACTCAGTTTTATGCTGCTTTTGTTTTTCAATTGGATATTAATGCTCTTCTTGGCATTATGTATAAATCAGTCTCGTCAGACTTACTCAGAAATAACAAAATCCATGGCATAATCAGACAGAAACAGATTTGCATTTTGAAAAGCATGCACAGAGTCTCACAAAACCAGTCAAGACTTGTCCAGGTCACATTTCACCACATAATCAAAAGAAAGAAATAAGAAATGGTATTATGTTTAAAGATAATGAAGCCTATTTTTGACCATAAAGATGTTTTGCATTGACATGTTTTTCTTAGTTAAGCACATTTTTATTGTGCAATACAGTAACAATGTATTTAATAACATTACAAGAAAAATGTCCATATATTATTATTATTATTATTATATAAAATTGTTATAATTATTAATAAAATATTAGTACTAATAATTATTGTTATCACTTTATATATATATGTATGTATATATATATATATATATATATACACACACACACACACACACACACACACACACACACACACAGTGTGTGTGCGGTGATTACAATAATTTACAATAATGCTAAAATATAATAATTATATAATAATACTTACTATTGATTGATTGACTGATTGAAAAGTGAACTGAACATGTTCTTGTGAGATTCATCCAGCTCATCATTTCAGACTCATCTAGATCTGACATCTCTCATCATACCAGACATGATATTTCTGAGCCTTGTCTTTCATTTTGATATTTTCTACCTACTTTCCAGTGAAAAAAAAAAAAATCTAATTATGAAGAAATCTAATTATGCAGTGCACCAGGCGAGCCAATTAGTGTGTGTGGTCTGAAGATTCAAATGAACCAGCGGTTGAGTGTCACGACTAAAATCAAGTGGCGCCGTTCTCTTCAAATCTGCTCAAAGCTTTCATAGCTGCGGAAGAGACTTCGAGATCTTTAAGAATTCCTCTGATTCCCCAGCTGCGTCTGCAGCGTCTAGACACCGACTTAAAGCCCTTAGATGTAAAAGAAATACCTGCTGCACATCCTTCTGGAACAAATGTGCTTTGGAGGGCTTTCAGATGTGGGTGTTGTAAGCAGACCGCGCCGCAGAGGTGGATCTGTTTATCACAGGGAACAACTGCCAACGCTGTCATTATTTGGCAGGGTTCAGCCGAGGAGCAGGACTGACTGCTGGGCAAGTGTGTGTCCGACCAATTTCAGGGTGAGAGAGAGAGACGTGGCGCCTTTCTTTCATTCAGCCAGGAAAACAGCAGGATTGGTTTCCTGCTTCATGTTGTTGATTTGGTAAAATGCCATAAAGAGATTTTGAGCATGATGATGAGAGAGAGAGAACTTCGATGACAAACAGAGACAACAGCGAGCTTAACTTTGTTCATATTTCATCAACACCATCTGCACTCTTAGGTTTGCACGAATGAGTTTTTGTTTTAATTTTCCTGTCATTAGGAAAATAATTAATAAATTATGTATGTCTTTATTCAGACACTAACAACGTGTTGGTCTGGACCCACAGGTTTGATCTGATCGGATAATAAAATGCTATTAAACATATAATCATGCATCATTATGATAAAAAAGGGGCTTATAGGAATGCGATTTTTAGTATTGTGCACGTTAACCACAAACATTTGACAGATTTAAAGAGTTGCTGAGATTCTTGGTGAGATAAAAATAATGGTAAATCATCTGCAGTAGACATGCAGTCTTGAAACCTTAATACACCTTCAATAAGAGATGACTGGGGTCACTGCAGATGCATGTGGTGTCACTGGTTGCAAATGTTCAGTTTTTCTAACATGCTGTTAATTGCAGCAATTACAGCACATTCATTAGAAAAAGTGTGGAAGAACATTTCCGCCATAGAATAACAAAAATAAATAAAATAATTACAGCTCTTTTTTTTCACAATTGTGAGTAGTATATATGGCATTGCAAATGACAAAAACTGATTTATGGCTTTGACCTTTTGACCTTCCCCCTCCCCCACTCGGCCCGCCCACATCATGTTGAACCCATGACTGTGACCGTAACCATGACATGAATGATTTGTATCTTGCAATTTTGAGTTTGTATCTTACAATTTTTAATTTATATCTTGCAGTTTTGAGTTCATGTCTCACAATAGTAGTATATATGGCATCGCAAATGACAAAAAATGATTTATGACCCTTGATTTATGGCTTTGAACTTTTGACTTTCCTCCCCCCCCCCCCCCCCCCCCCACTCGGCCAACCCATGATGTGTTGAACCCATTACCATTAATGAGATCCAGATGTTTGAATAGGCATGCGTGAAATTCCGACGTCATCCGGGGATGAGATATGGTTTTTGTACGTGTCCGCCGGTGGTAAAACCATAAATGAGCCGTCAAGTAATGTTTTCGAAGATTTTATTCCAAGGCATGGTGTGTTTGGTGACTCTTTTCTATGGGTGCTGTGAGAAAAAGATTGGATTTAAGGACAAGTCTGTTCAATTAAAGTCTGTATTTGTTTGGATTTTGTTTGTATCTTGGATTTCACATTTGTAAATAAACTGTACTTGGGTTCTTCAGCTTCACTACTCTCGCCTTTGGTGGACTCATTACATACATTCATTATGCTAACATATTATTGTAACTCAATTTGTACTGAATACACTGTAATCAGACTTTAACCATTAATATATTTTTTTAAGATACTGAAAAACACAAATGTCAAAACTTCTTCAGTGCTCTAGCGATTATATGTAACACGCTGAATAAAATTAAACATTACAAGCTAAAAAGAGACTTGCCTCTATTTTAAAGAATATGGAAATATTTAATTATATGACAGCATGTTACTACCATGTTACTAAAGCAAATCATTCATCATTAATTTTAAACAAGTATTCGATATTTAAGTTTATTGAACTTATAAAACACATCATAGTAACAAACACGTTACAGCAAAGCAAACCATTTATCACACATTTTAAACAAGTATTTTAGTTTTACACTAACCACACATAAATGCTGTTTTCTTAAAAACACAAACATGTACGTTCATGTTGCTGGCATATTATTGTAGCCCAGTTTGTGATGATTACAGTATAATCAGAATTAGCCATTTATATTAATATTAATATTAATGCATTAATAAGTGCTGCTGACTCTGGCTCTCTGTCAATCCTGATTTTACTCGATTCTCTTTTATCATTATCTTTTAGACCATTCTCTTTTACTCTCTCGGTTGGAAACTGTTTTTGGTGTTATTGACACTGCATTAAACTGGTTCAAGTCTTACCTCTCAGACCAGACCGTAGGCAGCTTGTGTCCCTGGGTGGATGCAGGTCCAATATTGGTTCAGTGCAGTCAGTTTTGTGTCCCTTACTTTTTAGCATGTACATTTTTCCCCTTGGACAATTTGTAAGAGCTCTTGGTCTTAAGTTTCATTTTTACGCAGATGGCACTCAGATTTACATTCACTTAAAATCTGGTGATAATTCGGCTGTTGCCTTTCTTGAACATTGCATATCGGAGGTAAAAATATGGATGTCACAAAATTTTCTTTGTCTCAACAGTGACAAGACTGAGGTTATGCTGGTTGGTTCACCCCACCAAATACGTAAAGCTGGCACTTTAACCTTAAAGATGGATGATTCTGTTATGGAGTTTGAAATCAAATTTAAAAATCTGGGGGTGATATCTGATTAAAAATTAACATTTGATCCTCATGTCCAGAACACGGTTAAAGTATCATTTTTTTCACCTCAGAAACATTGCAAGACTGCGCTCCATGTTATCTTTCTCCATGGCCGAAAAACTGATCAATACGTTTGTCTTTTCTTGAATCAACTACTGTAATGCTCTGCTCTCTGGGGTCTCTAAATTAACTTTAGACAAATTGCAGTATGTTCAAAACGCAGCTGCCAGAATCCTCACAAGGTCCAGGACAAGTGAGCACATCACTCCAATCTTGGAGTCCTTGCACTGGCTTCCGGTCAGGTTTCATACAGAGGGTTAAAGAAGGTGGTAATACAGATATAATTATATATGACAGCATGTTACAAAGTAAAATCATTCATAATACATTTTAAACACATATTCAGCATTTATTTAAGTTTACTGAAATGTATAAAACACATAATTCTCTTCTTTTAAAGATGTTAATAAATAAGTTTGATTATATGTAACATACTATATAAAATAAACATTAAGTCTTAGGCGATAATAAAATGTCTTACATTTTTTTTTCTGTGAACAGTGATATCCATTCTGTGAATTAAAGATTTAAAATAAATAAATAAATAAAAATGTTTAAGTTATAAACAATATTAAAGGGGTGGTTTACTGCGATTTCACTTTTTTCATTTTAAATAGTGTGTAACGTTGCTGTTGGTGCATGAACAGTATCTGCAAAGTTGCGGCGCTGAAAGTTCAACGTAAGCGGAGATATCATCTTTTAAAAATCAGGAAGTTTAATGCCTACAAAAACGACTCATATGGGACTACAACGAGATACTTCCCGGGTTGCATACGTAAAAAACCCATCAAACCCCTCCCTCCGGAACATGCAGAAAAGGGGGCAAGGCCATGTTCTGCGGCTTTGTCGAAGAGGAAGCGTTATAGTGGAGAGTTGTAGTCATGCCGTCGAAACGGTGTTATTTTCACCCAGCTGTCGGGTATTCTGTGTTCGGGCTTCCTACGGACGCTGTAGTTCGTCAACAACTGTTAAAATTGATGTTTGATTATGTTCCTGACAATTACAATCCTAATTTAGCTCTCTGTGCTGCGCATTTTACGGAAGACAGCTTCCAGAATCTACACGAGTTCAATGCCGGATTCACACAGAAACTATTACTAAAAAATGGAGCAGTTACAACTTTAAAAACAGAGGCAGCAGTTGTTGGGCCACAAACTGTAAGTAAGATTTCATCATTTTAAATGTATTTGCACGTATAATTTCAGACGTAATGTCTTAGTTTTATCAAGGACGTAAACAAATGCCAACGCTGGCTTTAGTAGCCAGTTAGTTAAATGTTATTTCGTGTGTCTATGACAAACGCGTACAAACATTTTGGACCCGAATTTGTAATTATGTACTAATTTGGTAAATGTATTTTTCCATGTACTGTATACTTTATGACGTAATTTTTCGATTTGATCAAGAACGTAAACACAAGCCAACGCTGTTTGGTTAGTAGCCAGTTAGTTCGATGCTATTTTGTGTGTATAAGACAAACGTGTCCAAACTTCAAAAAATGATATGTAATCACAACAGCAAACTTCCATTCAGAAACGTTTGTAAGAGCCGTGCTTGCGGAAGTTCTGCTTGACTCTCTTCATTACCGCACGTGCAGCTGTCGCTCGTGAAGGTAATGGCCGTGACGTTTCCGCGCACCGTGCAGTACGCAGTTTAGCCAATCACAACACACCGGCCCAACTAACCAATCTGAACCCATCGCCTGTTTCTGAGGGAGTGGTTTCATAGAACCAGGAAGTCAACCGGTCGTTCAAATGACAGAGGAGAAAGCGGCTTACAATAAAGGTGAACTATATGAAAAATAAGGCGTTTTTTAACAAACGAAACACAAAGACATGTTATATTGCACCCCATAAACACAATCAAGCAAAGAAAAAAAGCAGTAAACCACCCCTTTAAATATAAACAAAACTCGCAGCTCCTCTTTGGGGTAATCTCCAATGTAAAACTGAGGGTCTGCTTCAGACCCTGACAGACAAGGGAGGGTGAGGGTCGAGTTACAGACCAGATGATCTGAGATGTTATTCTGTTAACCTTTCTTTTTTTTTTTTTCTTCAGAGTGAACGAAGACATCTTAAAAAATGTATTATTATTATTAAAGTATAATCTTAAGAGTGTAAATAAGATCTTTCAGACTTAAAAGATTGTTTAGACGAAATCTTAAAGGTTTTAAATAAAATATTATTGCAAACTTATCTGTTTGCAAATTTAACCTTAATTATGACTTTTATTCAACAGTACCTGTTCAAATTTTAGTTTATCATTTAAAAATAAAATTGTATTTAGCTTATTTTATTTCAAAGCATTTTCCCGTTTAAAGGTCTAAATAAAAAGTTTCCATATCTTAGACTATTACTAGGATGAGCACTAGTTCTACACTTATATAGTTGTAAATCAGACTTTTCTGAACCGACCTTTATCGGCGTGATAAATATTATAGGCCTATACTATCAATATACTATTGGTTATCTACTGAAAAATAGATGTAGAAATATACAAAATGTGATGTATCCATTTTGTATGCCGGTCTTTGAAGAGAGATTTTATGACTTTTGTAGGCACCAACCCTTTCCCCCATAAAGCTCATTTAAAATGTTTGTTTAAGTCAACTACAGACATGTCACCACAACGGCCATTCTTTAGATTACAAGCTTGAATTAAGCAGCACATGTGAGGAGCATCTTCTGTGGATCAATGGCTCTCCTGAGAATATTTAATTGCGCTTAAAAAAACACAGAACATGCTAAATGAAAAAGATGTCCGGCGGTAGAAAATACCTACGTTGTTGAAACCTATATACAATATGTATTAAACATATGCTTTTTTTTGTTAAGACTGCTTATTAATAGTGGTAATACTTTTAGTTTTAAGGGTTCACAAGTCTCATAGATCTATATTATTTTCATTTATTTATTTATTACTTTTCTTATTTTTACAAAGATTCAATTCATTGCTAGTAAATATAGGGCCAAAACATGATATGACAAATGTGATTGTTGCAGTGTTTTTAAAATTAGATTATTTTAAAAATAATCCAAACAGATCCACACACACACACACACACACACACACACACACACACACACACACACACACACACACACACAGACACAGGCACCATTCAGGAAGGTCAGCAGTTCAGGTCGGCATATGCAAGCTAGTTTTCAAACGTTTTCCAAAATCAAGTATAATTTTAAGGCATAAACCTGCTTTAAAGCCTGAATAAAAGGTTACCAGATGTAGTTTCATATCCGTTGTGTTCTAACAAAGCCATTAATTGATTCTCTTTGTTTTATAAGATTTACTTTTATTACTTCTACGAAGGATCATGATACTTTTATCATGATCCTTTAAGTCTGATAAACGTGATGAATGCACGATGAAATGAGAATCAGGTTACCAATTTGATACAATGTTTTTAAGAAAGGGATTTTATTTATTTTATTTATTTTTAAATACAACTAAACCAGATAAAAGATTTTTTTTTTTTTTGACAAACCTACATTTAAACGTATTTGATCTTAAAAGTATTTGTTCTTATTTTCTAAGTTTCAATAGATGAACCTTCTTATCCCAACAAAGAAATCACATTCATTCATCATATTTCATGCAATTTTATTTATTTGTATATTATTTATTTATTTATTATTATTTTGCACTAGTACCACGGTTTTTGTGTCTTTCTAATACACTTTTTCTAATGCATCAGAATGTGGATTTTTCACTATCCAACATGAAATTAAAGAGATGTATCAGTCGAGCTTGTTTCAACTGTTTTTTAGTAGTAGTAGTAGTAGTAGTATGTACTCACATAAATATAGAGTAGATATAGAATAAACCTTATCCTCCATGCTTTCCGCCTATACAGACCCAAAGATAATATCCAAACAAGTTCTATGGGGGCACAGTTGTAAATTCCTAGAGGTCTAGTTTCTCAGAAAGTGTTTTCATCATTTCAGAAAAGGGTCATAATGCATACAGAAAACCTCCTCTCGATCTACTGTGACTGTCATTTTGCTATAGCAGACGATCAGGATTATGGATGACACTGTACACGTTTTTTTTGTTGGACTGTTTTTGTCATTAGGTGAGGACTTCTCTCTAAGAGCCGTCAGCATTCAGCGTTTATAGAAATAAATGAAAATAAAGAAAATTTCTACTTGAGAGCATTTGACTAAGTCGGTATTTCTTTTTAGGACAATTATCCATTTCCATATCCATAGGATGAACCATCAACACGAAAAGTAAGGCTAGCTATTTTACACTTACAACTGAAACATATCTAACCATTGCTCTGAAAGCCGCACATTCAGTACAATGGATGTTGTACGTCATCTTGAAAAGGCTACAGACTTAAAATATCAAGGAATTTTTTGCGCACAATATGTAACTCAAGAGACACTGTTTCTAAGAAATTATCATATGAATACAAAAAATCCCACTTGGGATATTTGGGTAAATTCTTGTAAACATTGTTTTAAATTAATTTTTCCTTAAGCCACTGCATCTAGACCTCTTATTCATATAGCTGATGACAATGTTCACAATTTATTTGTTGTACTCGTTTCTTTCAACGTTTCCGTTTGCTATTAAATATTAGGCCTATGTGTGCTATCCTTTAGTCATAAACATAAACATCTGCCGCATGCTAAAATGTTTCTGTTTTGCACACTTTTGGCAGATTTGGTAGATGGACTATGGCACACCTTGTTGTAATGTGATCACAATTAAGAACCATAACATTATAATACATGCCCTTGAAAAGGTTATAGACTTAGTCTTTTATATAAGGAACATGTTTGCACAACAGAACTATGTATCGGTATAACAAATACCTTATACAGACGTCCTCTCTTCTGAATATATTTAATGTTTTTAGTTTTAATGTTGATTTTTGATGGCCTACCCCAATAGCTGATACCACTCTATACTTTTTTCATTGTTTGTTTTTAGATGAAGACTATTCTCAGAGTTTGGTCAATCATGCAGCGAGTGTTTGCAGGAAAACATGAACAAATACAGTATAAGATGATTAGATAAAAGTCAAGAGAGTGTTTAAACTGAGACACAAGGCCTCAATCTTACTATTTCACTGTTACATCTACGTCATTTAGAGCACATAAAGTTATGCATTACAAGTTAAAGATGGCGTGGAAACAATATATTCTTTGTATGCATCTCTAAACATGAGTTTATATAAATCTCTGTTATTTTAAGCGTAAGCGATGATTTAGTCTGTTTTATTCAGTCGTTGTGTTTTAGTCGTCCACCTTTCAGTCTTGTTCCAGGAAACAGGTATGACTGTAACTGAGCGTGGTCATGTCCGTGTGCTTTTCTTTAGGAAAACATGTGACCGGCAGTTTTTAACATCTCTTAATTGGCTTAAATTTTCACAATAGCAAATGTTTGTTTAGCTTAAATATTAGTTTTTAGTCAGTTACAAGTGTCAGGCATGATGCTTATATATATTTTTAAATAATTACGATAAAGTTACAGGGTTCTTGGACGAATGCTTGACAGAGCGTTACTCAATCAGTCCTCTGCATTGTCTTTTAATAAAATATTCCATTGAATGTCCCTAAGACAAATTCTGTAACGGCATTCATAAATTTATATAAGCGTACAAATCTTTATAGTGACAATAAGAACTATACGGTCTAACAACATAAACACAAATGCTTGTTCTATCTCTTTCACACACCAGACTTTGTCACACCGTTATAAACTGCAGTTTTTCATAGGGTTACACTTTGAAACCAGAAAAATTCCATGACTTTGCGCATTCTTTCTCTTTGAATTTGTTTACTGCAGTTTCACCACTCTTGTTGTATTTTCCCATCTAATGGTAATTGTTAGGCCTTACGCTTTGCTTCCTAGTTTTTTTGCTGACATGTTAGTGGGCTCTTCGTCCATATTTCTGCGAATTTGCTTCATTTAATAAAATATGGCTTCAACCCGTCGTCTTCATTCGAGACATTTATGTTATATTATTAACACTATCTTAGTTTAGATATAAGATACGAGACCGTTTCTTGATAATTATTTCCATCTACGCTCGTATTCCATCTGTTTTCTTTTTATTCAGTTGATTTGAAAAATATATTTGTAAATTGATCATTTGTAAGTCGCTTCGGAAAAAGGCGTATACACATTTTTTTAATTTTTTTATCAGTATATTGTTGGATATACATTGAAATAGTGAAGAAAACGATCAAATTGTCATTATAAATAAACAATAGCAATGACATTAAAGGAGGTCTAGCCAGAAAACAAAATCTCTGCAGACCAACATGTTTTGTTGTAATAGAAAATCAAACAATGATCTGACAATTTCACATATCATGGATTCATAATTTTTTGAGATCAGCGACGTACATGGATCTGTTACATACGTACACAGACAAAGAACCTCGTTAATGTCCATCTCACATTCAGACATCACATCCAGAATTATTCTGGTGGTTGTGCAAATTGGATCTCAGCCGGTAATAAACACGCTCGTCAAATCGGGCCATGAATCGTTCAGACCTCTTACAACTTCCATTTCGTTCTTGAGAATTTTTACACGCTTGGTATCTCCCGTGCAATCATGATTCAGATCGGACGCAGCATTGATGAGCGTATACATCAGTTTGATCATTTGTCCTTGGTAATGTAGTTTAAACATGGGTTCTATAACGCCTTTTACAGGATATGTTTTTCCCGTGCCGCAGGCGCACTCCAGTTGCTCATCTGCAGCGGCGTCAGAACTATTTATCACAATATGCGTATCCACACATATAGTCTGCTGGTTGTATAAAATTAAATAAAATAAAATAGGTAGCATGACTAATAATGAATTGGGAATAAAACAATAAAAACAGAAATAAAGGGGTGTATGCAGAAATGGTTGTGTGATATTAGGTGTACGATTTGTACAGTACAAAATCATTACGAATATATGGAAAGTCCCCAGAAAAACATAAAAACCAACGTGTGGGTGTGTGTGTGTCAGCTCACCCAACTCAGACTGACATTTTACTCTTGTGAGTTAGAAGAGCTCAAAGCAGGACTTAATAGGTACATTTTGTAAACATTTAATTTGAGGTATGAACATCATTGCCCCCAGAATAATGTAAAGTGTTTTATTTTCATACAGTATGTTATATATAATAATTTTATTAAAGTGTAAGGGGTCTTATTTCTTTATTTATTGTTTTATTCCCAATTCATTATTAGTCATGCTACCTATTTTATTTTATCTAATTGTATACAACCAGCAGAATATATGTGTGGATACGCATATTGTGATATGGTCTCATGATCTTTTAAAATTGTTTGTTTATTCTGTTATTGTCCTTAAGTCCAATATCTTTTTCTCACAGCTCCCATAGAAAAGAGTCCATAACACACCATGCCTTGTCCGCAGATGGGCAAACCCCCCGGATGAGAAGAAAATCTTCAAAAACATTACTTGACAGCTCATTTATGGTTTTACCAACGGCGGACACGTACAAACAGCATATCTCATCCCGGATGACGTTGGAAATTTCACGCATGCCTATTCTAACATCTGGATCTCATTAACGGTAACGGGTTCAACGCGACGTGGGTGAGCCGAGTGGGGGAGGAGGAAAGTCAAAAGGTCAAAGCCATAAATCATTTTTGTCATTTGCGATGCCATATATACTACTATTATGAGACATGAACTCAAAACTGCAAGATATAAATTAAAAATTGTAAGATACAAACAGAATTGTGAGATATAAAACTCAGAATTGTAAGATAAAGTCAGAATTGTGACTTAAGCTCAAAATTGGGAGATATGAAGTCAGAATTGTGATGAGCTTAAAATTGTGAGATATGAAGTCAGAATTGCAAGATATAAACTCAAAATTGCAAGATATAAAGCCAGAATTGTGAGATAAATAGTCACAATTTTTATTAATGACGTTCCCAATGCAGGTTAGCCTCGGGTTCGAGCCTCATTCGCAGACAGCAAATCAAGTTAATTTACCATTATCTGGCAGGGCTGAATGGTATGGAAGGCATCTTCTGCCAATTTTAAATAAATCAATTTAATTACAAAAATGAAAATGAAAACCAGATTAACATTTTCATTATAGAAAACTATACGCAAAATATGTGCCAAAGTTGAAAATGAAATGAATTATTTCCTTTTCATTTTCATTGTCACGGTGACAATGCATTTTCCCTGACAAATTGAAAAATAAAATGCAGTTGGTGATTTGACATTTAATTTTACTGCAATCTCGAGGCAAAGCTGCCAATCTTAAAATGAAAAGGAAAAAGTGAATTTCATTTTCAATTTTGGCACATATTTTGGTAAAGTTTTCTATAATGAAAATGTTAATCTGGTTTTCATTTTTATAATTAAATTGATTTATTTAAAATTAGCAGAAAATGCCTTCCATAGAATGGGCAGGCGAACTCATGAATTATTATTGTTTTAATAGCTTGGTGGAAAAAAAAAGCTTCCCTAAAAAGTACTGCATTATGAGCACTGGGTATTGAAATATGTATTCTTTTTTGAGTACTGGAGGCTTCAATACATTTCCAGACTTCCCAGATTTATGATAATGTGGTGAGCTCTGTGCAGATCTCTGGTGGCCCGTGGACATGCTGTTCCTGTTGTTTTTGCTTTTTTCAGTTTTTTTTTTTATTCCAGCCCACTGGCGGATACACATGCACCTCTGACAGGAGGTGGGAGTAAAGATTTTCTGCATCCCCCGTTCATCCACACCTTCCCTTTCCTCATCAGCTTTCAGACAGAAATCTCTCTGGAACAGCTTCCTAACTGCAAACCTACTAAACAATGAACTTCCTGAGCGACACCACATTACTTCCTTGTAATGCCTAATCGACACCACAGTCTGTCAGTTTGATGTTAGCCACCATGGTCATGTTTGTATCATTCAGATGGTGTTTTACTTTTATTAAAACTATGAACTGGAAAAAAAAAGTGCATTTGATGCAGTCCATATTAATCGCAGTGACAGATAAATAAATACAATATCAACTCAATGTACTTCGTTCTCATTACACAGTGATTTGAGGAAGCAATCAAGTGCTCAGATGAACTTGACAGGTCACTTCATTCCTTCATCTGTCACCGTCCGGCTCAGGATTTTGTAGGTCAGTGAGTAAATGTTGGCATCAGCAATTAAACATTAATCGGGAATCACTGGCGTAGTGCTAATGCTTTTGTTTTGTGTGTTCTGGGTTCTTTCTGGGTCACTAGAATATTTTTATTTCAATAAATCTAAATTGCAGCTGTACCTAAATGGATCAGGAGTGGGGAGACATTTATTTGTATTTGGATTTTGATGTTGCATTTATTTTTATATTTTAGTTTTTATATATTATATTATATTATATTATATTATATTATATTATATTATATTATATTATATTATATTATATTATATTATATTATTGACATGCATTAATATGTATTGTTTCCAAATCCCTTGTTTAATTTTTAAATTCAAGATTTATCTATTTTTTGTGATATATTATATTATGCAAATGTTTTCAGAATGTTTCTTTTTTAATATTTCCAGTTCCCTTCTGTTTAGTATAGTGTTTTAACTACATTTTGAATATCTAATTTTCTGATTTCAATGTGGACTTTTTATATTGTATTTGCACATATGTGCATGTCTGTTTGTTGAAATTGCATTGTAATTTTTAGCTGGGCTAATTGCTTTTATTGAACTTCAACCACAGTTTTAAATTAGAAATTACGAGAAGCCCTTCATTACAGCTGTAGCGATTTGTCTTGTGTGAGAGGATGTTAAAAGTCAGTCCTGAGATGAAACAGTCTTTGTTATGACTTCATTCTCAGAGGGAACATCCAGCTCACAAATGTAGAGGGAAAAGTTTGAGCATAGCTTCAAAATTCCTCTCTGATGCAGTCTGAATCTTTCTCTCTCTCTCGCTCTCTCTCTCTCTTGCTCTCTCTCTCTCTTTCTCTCTCTCTCTTTTTCCAGCTACCTCTGCTCACTTACTCGCTCGTTCTTTCTGTTTGGCCATGCTTCGTGTAGAAAAATGTAGCATGGCTTTGACAGCTCTCCCTGATGGTTATTTTTGGATCCCAGGAGAAACTAGCACTAAATGTTGTGAGAGAGAGAGAGAGAGAGAGAGAGAGAGAGAGATGTTCTGTGTAGACGCTCGAAGGATGTTTCTGCAACGCAGTTTGAGCTTGATGTTCCATTATCATCTGATTTTCCAGGAATCATTTTCAAGGAATGCTTTAAATTTATCTCAAAGTATGTGTGTGTCAGAGATACGGAAGCTGCTTTGAAACCAAAGCTTGCCAAGATACAAACTATTCATCATTTGAAGGAGATAAACGGTCAAACTACTGTTTGCAAAAACACTGAATCTATCTATCTATCTATCTATCTATCTATCTATCTATCTATCTATCTATCTATCTATCTATCTATCTATCTATCTATCTATCTATCTATCTATCTATCTATCTATCTATCTATCTATCTATCTATCTATCATCTATCTATCTATCTTCTACAGTGGTGCATGTTGGTATTCAAGCTTGTTCCTACAAAAGCTGCAGTACTGAGTTACTATACTTAGTTGTTGCTGGTGTCACTACTTTTAGTTTGTTCCTCCTCAACACTGTTTTGCGTATGTCAGTTTGGGAGTGATGGAGGGAGAGCGTGAGAAAGAAAAATATCATCATTTGTTCATTTGTGTTGCTTTGCTCATTAGTGTGTGTGTGTGTGTGTGTGTGTGTGTGTGTGTGTGTGTGTGTGTGTGTGTGTGTGTGTGTGTGTTTTCTCTTTGACAGCGTCATGTCACCGTGTCATGCCCCCTTCCTCTTCTTCCTCCCTTTGCAGTGAATGTTTCTATCCACGTTCATCTCTCGAGTATTTCCCAATTCATCTGACTTGCGGCTATCAATCTTTAATGAATTCATAGACGACCACAGAGACTCTTAAGGAGAAATATATGACAGAGAAACTGAAAGACTCAGGTACCATAGGCTGCCCATTCTTCCAAAAACAAGCTTATTATTAGTCATATAATAATAATATAATATACAGTACTCTGATATAGACAAATCATTATTTGAATTAAAATAAACGTTGAGTGAAATGAAATATATTTGTAAAAATTAAATATGAAAAACCTGTTGTTAAAAACAGTTAGTTGCCAAGGAAACATTTTTTTTTCTTTTTAATACAGTTTAACTCAATTTGTTAAATACTAAAAAATAACTGTAATCATTAATAAAACTATAGACATATAGGGGCAAAAACAACAACAAAACAATACAACTCTGACTAAAATTGAAATGAAAACATAAAGCATACTATCTGAATAATCCTAAACATTGTTGGTTCATCAGCACATATACAATATATATTACACATTTCAGGCAGAGCATATTATATCCTTGCTAAATTTTATGATATCTTTTCCATATGCCTAGATAAATTAAGCTATATGTTAGATAAATGAAGCTTTTATGAAACAGTTATGCAGGTCACTAATTCCTTGACCTGACCTGCTGACACGAGGCACAGAATTGGAGTTAAATGTCTTGCTTGAGGCCACGATGACTAACTACCGACATCACATTTAAATACAGTTTAAGCTTTTCAAATTATAAAATTTGTGTTATTCTGTATGAGCTGTCTCTATACTGAGTAATGGTGATTTTCTCTCTTTTCATGGCTCGTATCCTTGAACAAATGTGTAATTATTAATTTCCAGATTTCACTGATGTATTCTGACTTTTTATGCTTACAACAAATAAATCTTAGGAAATTCAGGGTTTTGGGATTGACTTGGGATTTCTGAGAGGATTGTTGTTTACCAGTTACGCATGGCAGAATGTATATTGTTTATATTGGCTTTCCTGTAGCTCAAATAGTAGAGCATGGCGCTAGCAACGCCAAGATCATGGGTTCGATTCCCAGGGAAAGCAAGAGCTGATAAAATGTAAACACTGTAACTTGAATGCAATGTAAGTCGCTTTGGATAAAAGCGTCTGCTAAATGCATAAATGTAAATGTAAATGTATATTGTTTCCACAAACAAATATGAAGCAGCGCAACTATTTTCAACATTTATTATACTAAGAAATGTTCCTTGAGCAGCAAATCAGGATTTTAGAATGATTTCTGAAGGATCATGTGACACTGAAGGCTGGAGTAATGATGCTGAAAATTCAGCTTTGCATTACAGGTGTAAATTACATTTTAAAATAATTTAAAATTTACATTTTACATTTTAAAATTTCACAATATTTCTGTATTTTTTATTAAATAATCACAGCCCTTGTGAGCATAAGAGACTTCTTTTAAAAAATCTTACAAACCTCAAACTTTTGAACAGAAGTGCACATATTTGATTGAATTTAATTCATTATTTCAAAAACTTTCAGCTGTTGCATCAAAGCAGGCCGCGTTGTTTCAGGTCTCTTAATGAGGCTGTAACCTGCCTGATCTCCAAGGAGTAAATTGCATCTCAGAAGGAAACAATCTCAGGCATCATTAGTTCACTAAACACGTGGATCAGTCTGCTAGATTTGAGGGTGAGATGAGTCACTCAGCTCCAGAATGGTCTGCAGTAACTTGCTCCTTCTCTGAAACAACTTTTCTTTTACTGACAGAAGCAGAGATTTAAACTGAAAACGCTTTATTGATGGATTTGTTTCTTACACTGAAAATAATTATACTAATTTTTTTTAAGGTAAGTGGTTGCAAACAATTTATTTTAGCTACATTTAAATAAAAAAAATGATGAAAGTTAGTCAACTAAATTTATTTAATTAGCTACATTAAATAAATTACTGAATTTCTAAAAAATGTTTTCAACTGTTAATCATTTTGAAACATTTAAAGCACCCAACTCTAAATACTGTCAGACTTCTCAAAATCCTTTGTTATTTTAATTAAGATTGTAATAGTTTAATCTTAAAGCACAACCACCACAAAATCAGACTTCAGTGCTTCTTTTTTACTTTGAGAACATTCTGAGGTTAAATACAGATTTAAAACCATAACAAGAAATAGTTTAGTAGCTATACTGTTTTTGAAATCAAATATTTCCATAGTTATGCAGAGCAGATCCTCCTTATACGCAGAATACACAAGCTGCCTAGGGCCCCCAAAACACCAGGGGTCCCCCTTGCTCTCAAAGATGTTTTAATTTTAGTTTAGTTTTTGATTTTGGCCAGCGGTTATGAAAACATGAATGATCATTTCTTTTAATGCGGTGCGCTGTCACACTCTCAACGTAAAAATCACTCAAATGATGTAACATGCATGTCGTACAGTCTCTTGACCAAGGCTCGAGACAAAAAAAAAGAAAAAAAAAAACGTGTCGAAAGCGTATACCGAACCACGTCATTCCATTGAAGTTGTTTTATTTTCCTCTTTTCGTACATTTGGACTGACACAATTTGCCCAACACTGTGTCTAGAATGCCGCAACAGCTTGGGACTGCCTACACTGGATGTGTTATATCGCTTGTAATGATTGGAAAATCCATTTGTCCTTCATGTCAGAAACAGCGCGAGCGCTTGAAGTATATCTGTACGTCAAAAATAAACCAGAGCATCACTTTACTGTCTGCATCCACATATTGGGCTCTATATTGTCTTTTGTTGAGTGGAAGAGTTCCGGAGAACTTCTATGCTGTGTGTCAGCAGGCCCGTAGCCAGCTATGAGGTCACCGAGGTCGGACCTCGGTAAATTTGTCATGTTCAAAAATAAAATTTGTTCTCGGAATGGCTAATTTGCTGTTAAACTCTTCATATGATTGTCTGCATGACATGTATAATTCAGTTTAGACAGTTTGCAAGAATGTTTAGCGTCTGTGGTATGAAAATGATCGCTGCGAGACGCTGCCGGAGTGAATGAGTCTTCTTGAGAGAGCTGCAAGAGAGTTGCGGGCACGCACAGCGTGTTGCCAGGTTCAGCTATTTTAAGCGTTTTTGGACTTGTCTTTTGCACTTAAGCCTGACTCACACTGAGCGATTTTGGCCACGATTTGGTCATCTGAGACCAATTTTGAAAATCCTAAAAGATTCCTATAATCCTAGGCTAAAATCCGTAGTCTTTGATCGCTGGTTTGACATGTTCACCGACAGCCAATTAATGGCTGTTGCGATCAAATTTCACCTCTGACGAAATTCTGGCAGTGTCAGAAGCTTTGACGCACAGACCTGCAGTGTGACTACCCCTACGATGAATGTCAAACTGGTAAGTTACTGTAAAAACCCTTTGAAATGTTGTCCGAAACTCCAGGTTGTCCTAAACTCCTGAAACATTGCTGTCTCATATTTTAGAGCAGTCAGTGCAATTTGGGAAAAAAATTAATCATATCTGTTTGTGTATGAAAATATTCAGATGTAACCCCCTTTGTAACCCCTTCATTAACATTTCATAAGTAACTGTAATTTAACTACACATTTTTTTTATCAGTAACTGTAACTGATTACAATTACGTTTATTTTGTAATTAAATTACGTAATTCCGTTACATGTAAGTTACTCCCCAACACTGCCTGTGGGAGAGTATATTAGCAAAGTTTAATTTCTGGGTGAACTTTTTCTTTAAGACCTGCTGTTATTTCTCAGGCCACAACTTAAACCCCATGAGATCCAACTGGTCTGGTACAGTAAATCACCTCCAGTCTTGCATGCAGCTGTAAATTCTCTGCGTGATTGTTTGTCATGTGGGTTTGAAATCCCGCAGCCTGCGTTCAGTTCAGTTAGCGGGTCAGTGTTTCCTACATATTCAGATCCAGGCCAGTGTGAGTTTACTAACCTCCTATCCGGCACCCAATGAATTCAAGACTTTCATCCAGGCTGGGAAGTTGGCTGGACTCTATGTTCTTCCAGCTTCAGTAATGCATCTAATCCTGGCTTTGGTCACCGCTGTAAACACGGAACAATTACTCTGGATGTATATTTAGCTGGGCTTTTATTCAAAGTCTTTTTATAGAAGTGCATCTTTTGAAGAAGAAAAAAAAATCACTTTCAGTTTTCTTTAATTTTTGTTTGTTTAAAGTATGATTCATGTTCAACCTTCTGGAATTATAAATTCGGAACAGATTGAATAACAATTGAAAAGCATAAGCATGTTCTTTCAACTACAGCGTTAAGCCAAAAGCTTATATAAAATTGTTCTGTTTTAGTTTGGAGATTTCATAAATATTTAGTTGCACCTTATAAAGATATTACATAATAAAGGCTCTAGCCAAGAACAATTGTCTCCTATTTAAACTCATCAGACATCTAAATCAAAATCAAAACTTGTATACTATCATGCACTCAATCAGATAACCGCTTCTGATTTGCCATTGCTGTACAAATTTCAAACAATGCAAAACAATTATGTAATAATTTGATGCAACTTTGATGTCTTTTTTCTGTTGTTAATCACAGCAGCCATAATCATAACTTTATTATGCAGTCAGTTTCATGGGTAAATGGGTGAGTAAATGAGGACAGAATTGTTATTTTTGGGTGAACTATCATCTTAACCAGCCGTTTTGATGAGTTTTTCCCTCTGTTGCATCTTGCATATGATATTTCTCCTCTGAATGCTGATTGATGTGCATGCAGGGCCAGCGAGGGAATGAGAGCTTCAGTGGAGGAAATCCTGCCACCATCTGAGTCCCAGTCACCCATGAGAAATGATTCCTGGCATGCTTGCTGGGACCAGAGGCTGGAGATATACGCTCATACTGCAATTACGAGATGTATGGAGCATGAACTGCCAGACTGATGCTGAAAATGGAGGGAAGGTATGAATGGATTAATGGGGAAAATGGCAGAATGTGAGGGAGGGAAAATGAGTTCTAGTGAGTTAAAGAAAATTATGCTTTTGCATACAGGTGTAAGTGTGTGTGTGTGTGTGTGTGTGTGTGTGTGTGTGTGTGTGTGTGTGTGTGTGTGTGTGTGTGTGTGTGTGTGTGTGTGTGTGTGTCTAAAAGTAAGCTAATACTGACAAAATTTTCAAATGTCAGTGCATGTGGGTAAATGATACATAACATTTTTTAAATGTGCATGTCTGTCTGTATTTTCATGGCCTTCCTGAGATTTTCTCTTAACTACTTTTTTTTCTTCCCAAAACGCAGTTTGCCTTTAACCATATTAAAAACACCAGACAGACATGTAAACGGTCACCACAGGGGGTCTTTAATGCTAAATGTGATTCCTAATTTGTCCTGTTTGTTTCCCAAATGTTATGAAAGATGTCATGCTGCTGCCAGCCACTTAGAACAATGTAGCATAGTGCATAGCAACCCTGACCACCCAAAACACATTGTGGCACAGACAAGAACCACTCACTTTTACTTTTTTTCCCCCCTCAGGAAGTGTAAAAATAGTTGCAACTTCTTTGTGAAATCTCCCTGATCTTCTGTTCTTCTTTCTTCCAGTGCCTCGCTCCTTCATCCTTCTCTCTTTCTCTCCGCACTGATGTATGTCCACAGCCCACTCTTGAACCATCTGGAGGAGTGTGTGCATGTGTGTGTTGAGGATGACAGGTGCTCTGACTCTCGCTGTGGGTCACTGTCAGAGAGGCAGCAGTTGTTACGCAGATTCTCCAGCCAGCTCATGCCTGTTTACTTATTTGATCAACATTCTCAGGTTACTTTCTGATTCAAATTCTGAATATTAAAATCAGGCCTCAAAACGTCATAGGTCATAACGTGTTTGTATAAATTATATGAAGTGCAACAATTTTAGGAGTCATTTACATTTCTAAAAATGAAGACCACTTATAATGTTAATCAGTAATTCATAATTTAGTTTTACATCAACATTTTGCACTCTTTTTCTGCCCCTTACATTTAAATTTGCCTTTTTTGGCTGCACTTCCTTTTAGACTTCTACACAAATGCCCTTTTCACATGTGAAATGAGCAACCACGCTCTGCTGTCAGATCCAATATAGTGTATAACTGCTCCATCCTTCAATAACAAGCTCTCTGTGAAGCCTGAAATTACACGGTGACGCTCGAACTGTTAAGGTCACACATGTGATTATTTCAGGGCTAAATTTAAAAGTACTCTTTTGTTTCAAAACATCAGGGAAAATTTGATAATGACCTCTTTAACCCTACTGTATTATATTATATTTACAAATTTCTAAGGCCTCTAAATGATCAACATGATCAAAATTTTGCTGATAAACCTGTTACACAATCTACTACATGCTTTTTGTCGTCTGATTGATAGTTTAGACATTTTTAGCAAGCCTTTTAGTATAATTGTACAAATGTGCATCTTCAGATTGTGCTCCATGTGTCTTTTTACTGACTTCTATCAAATAAACGTAAGAATAATATTGTTAGTAGTATTTCAAGATAAACACTGGACTGAAGGGACTTAGCTTTACTTGATTATTCAGACATAATTTTTTTTGAAAAATCAAATGTAAATGTTCAAATGCAGTTATCAATATGATCATTCAGGCTTTTGAGGAACATCTATTTGTTCATCTCTCAATCATCATTGTATTGCATTGCACTGCATTACATGTTTTCATAATAAAACTAAGCATTTAAATCTCATCTTACGACTAAGATATAGAGTGACAACTGATATTTATATCATTTTATGTAAGGTATCTGAAACTGTTATTAAGATCTCATTGACTTACATTACAAGCTATCAATATTTTATCCTGCTTTTTGTCTATATAAGTATCAGCATCTGCACCAAACTGCAAGTTTTGCTCAGTTTGGGCCTCTGAATAAAACTGAGCTGTTTTTCCCTCCATATTCCCATTATACTATATGAGCCATAAAAGCCTGATATATCAAATATATTAATCAACAAAAATCACATATGTGTGCTTTATATATATATAATCCATTCCCACAGTGAACCGAAAAATTCATTCATTCAGTACCAAAGAATCTGTTCTGATCTGAAGTGAAATCAACTCTAACCTTTAATCCATAAATCAAACCACTTTGATTCATGACTGTTCGTGTTACATCATGGTGTGTGTTTGATGAGTGGATTCATGGTCATTGTTCATGATTAGTGAGCTGAAACAAAGGTTTTGGAAACAGTCCATACATTAGTAAAGAGAGAGAGAGAACTCATAAACTCAGACAGGCTCCTGAAAAATATTCCGCACAATTGAACAGGTTATGCTTTTTATATACACTAGTGTGATTGCCAAGAAAAATTATTTTGTATTTGACAATGATGAATTACATTTAGTCTGATTGGTGCAGTGCAAGCTGAATATTTTGTCCATGTATGGGACAGTGTGACTGCAAAATCAACTGGGCTTTGAGATAGGAGACTTCATTTGATTTAAAATGGATTTAAAAAAAATAAATAAATAAATGTTTCTGTTGCTCCAGGTGCACAACATCTCCAGAAGAAAGAGAAAAAGATCTGAGGAAAATTTATGGTTTTGTCCCAAACCAGCTATATTGTATTATTTATTTATTTATTAAATCGTGTGGATTTTTATTTTATTTTTTATTTTTTTCTCCAGTGAGCAGTCAATTGGTTTTGAAACGTCTCGGTTACGTATGTAACCTTCGTTCCCTGAAGGAGGGAACGGAGACGTCACCTTAGAGAGACCAATCCACTTCGAGTGTAACTAAACAAGACAATGCACATTGGCATGCGATGATTGCATCCAGCTGCCGCTGATCACAGTACAGTGTTAATTTTGGCAGGCATTTTTGATCTAGTCTTAGCTAGGCAGTTTCTCAATATTAAGTAGGCTACGCAAAGTTCGGACTTGAGTCCTCGGTAGTTCGGACTTCGCAAGTTCGACTCGGTAGTGCGGAAGGACACAAGTCCGGTAATTCTGCAAATGGAACAGCAGCGTAGGCTACTTGATAACGTCAGTCAGCTCGCCTAAGTTATCTACACTGTATTACAATACGAATACGATATTAAACACCACTGCCTCTTTTTGTTTTCATGTAATCATATTACAGTGACACGAAATATATCAAACAGCGTTGCCTCTTTTCTGTTTCATTTAAAATATTAATGGCCACAAAAATGTGGTTCATGCAACGCGTACACACATTACAATAAAATGAAATCATATCAAACACCACTGCCTTTTCGTTTTCTTCGAAATATAAAACACAACCCTCTTTTCGTTTTCATTTTAAAAATATAAAACATTAATATGTGGTTTAGATAATATGTGCACATTATACTCTGATTCACTATGTATAATAAAATGAAATATGACAAGCACAACCAGTGGCGGCGCCAGGGCGGGGCTTGACGGGGCTATAGCCCCATCAGAAACTTGCTTAGCCCCGGCACAGCCCCACCAAGGATTTCCCAAAGATTTTCCTGTTTTTTTTTAACTGTGGTGTCAGACTCATTAACATTGAAAAATAAATATTAAAAACCTAAAAAAAAAAGGTGCCTAATATGTGGCCTATAAACAATTAATAATATGAGGGAGGGGTCAAGCAACTCAAGCAAGCAACGGGCAAGGTTTGCGCAAGACAGTGAACGTCAATTCACTATAGAGAAAGTGAAAGTAAAAAAAAGTGACGGTTAACGCTGCATTAGCGGCGCATATTCTCTCCGAGGCAACGAGAGACGAATCTAATTTAACATGTGCTGATAACGGTATATAGCTGTTTTAAATTATTCCCTTAATATTTCTCTTGTGGCTCCTAAAGTGAAAAACATGAGACGAAACGTATTTCGCGTTAAACAGGTTGTTTTTGAAAATCGGTGCATGAAGCTGCTCTGAATTTTCATTGATGCCTACAGTGTTAATATTAATAATTATAGGCCTATAATTAATTGTATAAATTAATAGACCTATTTAAAAAAAAAAAAAAAAATCAATGAGGATGCGGTGATGCGCTATGAAATTATAATCGCGGGGCAATAATTTCATGTAATTTAATAATAAAAGTAATCTAATAATAATAATAATAATAATAATAGGCCTAATAATAAGAAGAATGTAACAGGCCTATATTAATTGGAAATGCTAAATCCTCTTAATATTGCCAATTTTTTATGCTTTTGACAATATCTCTGGCTATCTACACCAGTGGTTCTCACTTCCAGTCCTGGGGGCCCCCTGTTCTGCACATTTTGCATGTCTCCCTTATTTAACACACCTGATTGAGGTCATCAGCTCGTTAGGAGAGAGATCCATGAACTGAACTAACGAGCTGATGATCTCAATCAGGTGTGTTAAGTAAGGGAGACATGCAAAATGTGCAGAGCAGGGGGCCCCCAGGACTGGAATTGAGAACCACTGATCTACACAGGCATGATGCAAATCAGCACGCAATGTGTGCCCGTGTGGAAATTACTAGATATGTGTAAAATAAAAAATTAAAATAAAGATAACTTAAATAAATAAATAAATAAAATAGAACAAAACAATGAAAAAAAATCCCTTCTTTCTTTCTTTTCTATGTTAACTCATAAATTATATTACTTTGTAAGTGCCATATTTGGCAGTTGGCATTATAAGTTATTACTAATAACAGTGGCAAGTTTAATACCACAGGAAAAAAAGTTAAATATGCCTTTTTCGAAACTGCTGTATATAAAAAAAAAACTGATAGCTAAAGTTAAGCGTTCATTACTTTCTCTCAATTGAATTAGTTCTTTAGCACCCCCTTTGAACTGTTAAGCCCCCTTTGTCACGTTAACAAAGTAAGCGCTGTATACTTGGGTAAAGTTGGTTTTATATTCGCACATTCACAACATTTCCGCGCTCAATAACTTTCTAATTATATGTGCAATAAAGTTATTTTTTTTGTTAATAGTTAATTTTTTTTTCACAATCGATCAAAATGGCCAAGTATTGTTTTAATGTCATACTTACTTGCGAATATCCGCTGAATGTCCAGTGTAGTGTGCTTAACAAAGTAATTGAATGCAATAGTCCCAATGTGCGAATATAAAACCAACTTTACCCAAGTGCGCTGTATTACGATTAATAAATAAATAAATAATTTATGAAACATAACTTTTTTGCTCAGCCAAAACGATATGACCTGGAAGAAATAACAGATTCGTGAGACTAAAGATTTTCTGTTAGATTTACCCAAAACGAATTTTACCTCATGTTTAACCACTACAGAGACATCAGAGCCAGCGGAAAATGTCAGAAGGACTAGCCGCAGTGAGGCTGCTCTCGGCGGATACATGAGCACTGAGCGCCCGGTGATCCCCAGCAGCCCCTCACTGCAGAGCAAAGATCCAGGGGGCGGGGTTGGATCCACATCCAGGGGGTGGAGATTGGTAGGTTTAGTGGTCAGGGGGTGGAGACAAGTAGGTTTAGGTAAATGTAAGGTGGGAGGAGTTGGATCTAGATCCAACCACACCCCCTGGATCTTGTGTTCTGCAGTGAGGACCATCTCCAGATTTGAGTTTTAAACAACTACATTCTCGCCTGAAATACTCTTAGAAAGGCATTTCATGACACAATAACAGTAATATTTTGAAAATGTTGAGGTTTTCCTCCTCCGCCATTAAGACTCGCTGATTGGTGCGAAATGCATTCTGGGATACCTGGGTGCCTCAAGTTCTCACAGGTCACCTCTGGATGCATCCTTGATAAAGGGGGCGGAGCAAGAACACATCCGGAGATTTGAATTGCACTTGGCTAGATGCGAACTTTGAATTGGAACAGTACTTGGGCGACGACTGATGACGTTTCACAAGTCCACAAGAACACAAGTACAGACAAGAACGCATGTTGAGAAACGACCATTGTCTTTATCTTGAGACGAAAATGCTTAATAGTCTTAGTCAAATTTTAGTCATTTGAGTCTTTCATAGATTTAGTCTAGTTTTAGTCAACGAAAAGTCATTGCATTTTTGTCAACTTTTAGTCATTAGGCTACTTTTAGTCAAACTGCAGTTACCAACATTTATTTTGGTAGCCATTTTATATGTAGTCTTCAAACAAAAATAGTCATTAATTCTTCTCTCTTTAAATCAATAAGCTTATGAGAAATTTGAATCAAGGATTGAATTTGGAAAAACTGGAATGAATATTCATTTTTTGGTAGAGATACAAATTAAACTCATTTTTTTCAGATACAATAGGTTTACTTAACATGTATACATTTATTTAACATCTTTTGTTGGTTAAAGCAAGAGGGAGGGATAAGCATCAGTTGGTGCAGAACGAGGTGCGGGCAGAGGTGGAGGAAGATCGCCTGACCAAGATGGTTGGTATGCGACAGCAAGGCGCCTGGACTAGGTGGGAGAATGCTGAGCAGCGCAAGATCACCTGGGCAGAGTTGTGGAGTTCTGAACCACTGCGCATCAAGTTCCTCATCAGTTCGGTGTACGACCTTCTACCCAGTCCATCCAATCTACACCACTGGGGCTTGGTAGACTCACCAGCATGCCAACTGTGCCAAAGGAGCGGCACACTGGAGCATATCCTCAGCTGATGTCCAAAGGCTTTGGGGGCTGGGCGGTATCGCTGGCGCCATGATCAGGTCCTCAGGGCTTTGGCAGATACAATCACCGCAGCTATTAAGAGCAGTAAGTGTCAGCATCCCTCCAAGAATACCATCTCCTTTGTCGGAGCTGGGGAGAAGGCACAACAGCAGCCACGCTACCCAGGTGGGCTCCTCGCCAATGCAAGAGACTGGCACCTTCAAGTGGACCTGGGAAGGCAGCTCAAGTTCCCGAATCACATCCCGGCCACTTCACTCCGCCCAAACATGGTGATAACATTGGAGTAAACCAGGCAGGTGGTCATAGTGGAGCTTACTGTCCCCTGGGAAGACAGATTGGAGGAGGCAAATGAGCACATGAGAGCCAAGTATGCGGAGCTGGTGGAGGAGTGCAGGAGCGGCAGCTGGAAAGCACGCAGTGAGCCATTGGAGGTCGGTTGCTGGGGCTTTGCTGGACAGTCGTTGCTCCGAACACTCAAACTCATTCGAGTTAAAGGTCAACTGTGCAGACGAGCCATAAAGAACATCTCTGAGGCTGCCGAAAAAGCCTCACGGTGGCTGTGGATCCAGGGGGGGGGGGATCCGTGGAGTAAAACAACTGGCAGTGAGATGTTTCTAGAGACCTAAACAGGTCTACTTATTCTCAAATCAGCTGGACCGTCTGGAGATGGAGTCTCTACTCTCCAGGGAGCGCAGCTCGTGACAGCTCGTCGGCTGCCCGGTTGTGCAGCCCCGGAATATGAATGGCACGAAGTGACCTCAGATACTTCTGACTCCAGAGGAGGAGGTGTTGGGCGAGTTGCGACATGCGACAGGAGCATAGACCACCTTGTCAGTTGATCGCAGTGGTCGCAGTGTTGTCCGTGCAGACCAGTACGTGCTTGCCTCGTAAGTGTGTCTTGAGACAGTTCAAGGCCAGGCGTACTGCCAGTAACTCTAGGCAATTGATGTGCCAATGTAGTTAGGGGCCCGTCCAAACCCCCGACACTGCAAGCCAGTTGAATGTGGCCCCTCAGCCGGTGGTGGAGGCATCCGTGGGAACCACGGCATGCCTGGAGACCTGTTCCAGGTGCACTTCTGCCCGGAGAAATGAAAGGTTTGACTACGGGATGAAGGTTCGGCGGCAGGACGGTGTGACTTGGACCCAGTGAGTGCCGTGTTGCCATGCCCACCTAGGGACTCGGCCATGGAGCCAGTGTTGAAGCAGTCTCATATGAAGCAGCCCCAGTGGCGTGACTGCCGCTGCAGCTGCCATATGCCCCAGGAGCCTCTGAAACTGTTTCAGTGGGACCGCCATACTGCTCTTGAACGTATTCAAGCAGTTCAACACCGACTTAACACATTCTTTCGTTAGGCGTGCTGTCTGTTCGACCGAGTCCAACTCCATACCGAGAAAAGAGATCCTCAGCGTCAGGGAGAGTTTGCTCTTTTCCCAGTTGACCCAAAGGCCCAACTGGCCGAGGTGCGAGAGCACCAAGTCCCTGTGTTCGCACAACTGGTCCTGAGACTGAGCTAGTATGAGCCAGTCGTCGAGGTAGTTGAGAATGCGAATGCCGTGATCTCTCAGGGGAATGAGGGCTGCCACTTTCGTGAAGACACAGGTCAAAAGGGACAGCCCAAAGGGTGCTGCTTTGCTCGAGGATGCTGAAACTGCTAGAAATTACAGGCATACATCGTCAGTTAAGTCATGAAATTACCAAAATTGTGATTAAAGCTGTAAAACTGTGCTTGTATACATAAGAACATCTCTCAAATGCATGTACTGAAATATTCTGCAATTTGAGATCACAATAGGGCGCAAGATGACAGCCTATGTATTTTTTAATTCATAATTTAATGCACAAGTAGGCTAAATGTGAGCACAGTGCAGTTGTACTAGAAAATATGCGCTAATTTTTCTTTAATTTGTACAGTATGAAAATGAAATGATATTTAAATGCATAAAATAACTCATTTTATATTCTGGCATTTATGTGCTGTTGACTTTTTCACATTATTGCAGATGGGGATTCAAAAGATAACTTTTTATGTTTTCCTTTGTACAGAGATCGATTTAGGTTTGACAAAACTGTTGCAATGAATTCATTTTGACAACTAATAGTGTTAAACATTGACTGTTTTTTTTCCCCCCGAGTTCATTGATTATATAAAATTTAGTGAAGGTTGACTAAACATTGAACTATCTGCATGTCTCATCCATGAGTAGGCCTATGCAATGATGCTTTTGGGTTGTTGAGACCCAGAACCAAGCTGACTGAGCAATAAAGTTAGAGTGAGCCCTTTTATTAAAATACCTGGAGGTAATACAAAAATAACACAAAAATGGTCATATTCACTCAATTACCTGATCTAATTCACAACTTCACAAATTCTCAATTTCAATTACAAATATAAATGATAGGTGACAATAGTTTTTGCAAGTCTTCTATTTTTAAGAGAATTTCTCTGTGATCATAATATGGCCTTTGGGTACACTATGTAAGTAGCATATTATAAAATGAACGGTTTATAGTTGTCCTAATGCAAATGTTCAACACTGTTTTGATAATTATTGACTTAGAGAGTCTAGAGAACAGTACTGCACTGATTTGATTGATTTTGAGTTAAAAACTGAAGGCTAGTTGACAAAAGCATGTTTTTTTTTTAAATAATCTCAAATACTTACAGAATAGTTTGAATGACAGCAGTGATCCTAGAGGCAAAGTTGATCGGAATGAGAAGATCTATCATATGATATAAAGATACAGTGTATTTGTGAATATATGAGCAATTTTTAGCAATTTGAGGCCATTTACCATAGAAATCATGTGTTTTTGAAACCTTTTTAGCTGTTATAGCGCCACCTGTGGTCTGATCTCTATGAAACTTTGCATGCTTGTTAACAGTCATCTGACACATGTTTTCAGCAACTTTCATAAAGTTTAAAGTTTTTGTTGTGACAAAATTCAACATTTTTTTGATAATTATTGATCATTATTTAGTCCAGAGAATTTCGCTGCAGTGGTTTGATTGAGATTGAGCAAAAAACATAGGACTAGTTAGCAAAAGTAGGTTTTTAGCATATTTGTGAATATTTAATGAACAACTTGATGCACAGCATTAGTCCTAGAAGCAAAGTCGCTCCGAATGAGGAGATATATCATATTATATGTAGATCATGTATTTATGTGAATATATGAACATGTTCTACAATTTGAGGTCATTTTCTATACAAATATTGTGTTTTTGAAGGCTTTTTTTTACTGTTATAGCACCACCTATGGTCCGATCTCCTTGAAACATTTCATACTTATTAACAGTTATCTGACATATGTTTTCACCAACTTTCATAAAGTTTCAAGTTTTTTTTTAGGTTTTATAGGCTTTTGGGTATGTGTGGCCACGCCCACTTTTTAATGAGCCAGCTAACCAAAGGACAAAATTCAACATTTTTTCAATAATTATTTATCTAGAGAGTCCACAGATTATTACTGCAGTGGTTTAATCGAGATTGAGCAAAAAACCAGAGACTAGTTTGCAAAAGCAGGTTTTTGACATATTTATGAATAATTAATGAACGATTTGATTGACAGCAATGGTTCTTGAGGCAAAGTTGTTCATTATGAGGAGATCTATCAAATGATATACATATTGTGTGGATTTGTGAAACGCCACATGATTACAGAGCCAAAAAATCTCATTAGCGCCAACTAGTAGCCAATTTCTTTCAAAATTCTTACAGACCTTTAGGGCCATGAGTTGAACATGCTCACGGAGTTTTGTTCCGATCGACCTCCGTTAACTTTGTTTAATAGGTGTTTAAATTTCATTGGCCAATGGCGGCCCTGTTTTTTTGAGATACGCAAATGACCTCATATACACTGGTGCTCCTTTGAACCAAGACACTGCATACCAATTTTCCAGTCGATCGGAATAACAGTCGCGTAGTTATAGCTGTTTTTATGTTTTTTCCCCTCTTACAGCGCCACCAAGTGGCAGAGCTGCACAATTTTTTTTTATTTGACCAAAGATTGAGCTCATACACATTTGTACCGAGTTTGGTGAAGATATCTCATTCTGTTCCAGAGTTATGCTTCAAATAACATTTGTCTAACGTTAGCATAGACGGTAATTGACTTACTGTTTCACGTGAAAATCAAAATTTCAACTTTTTTTTTTTTGATAATTATTGATATTCAGTGTCCAGGGAATATTTCTGAAGTGGTTTGATTCCGATCAGGTTAAAAACTTAGGACTAGTTCGCAAAAGTAGGTCTCAGATATAATTCAATTTTGCAGAAAAACCGTGCATTTTAGAGAAAAAGTGCAATGTTAAAACAACAATGTTAAAATTTTAAGTCTACGACAAACGGTGTACGAGCTACGGCCAAAAATGTGTAAAATTTTAGGTTTTTGTGCTGTAGCGCCACCGTTAGGCCAATTGGGGTGAGGCTTTGTATCTGAGTAGCGAGCAATACTAATACGATCTGACCAACTTTCAGCTCTCTACGCCTTACGGTTTGGGCTGCACGATCAGTTTTACCGGAGAAAAATAATAATTAAAAAAATCCTTGTGCTTGAACCCCTGATTACGTACAAATGAATTGTTTTCAGTTGTGTTTTAGGCACTGAAACAGTCTAGTATAGTCAAATAGGCTACATTTCTGTGGCACAGAAGATTTCTGTGCCACCACAGACTGGTTGCTGGTCCCTTCCTGGCCACCCCTATGAAAACATCCTGGCTCCGCCACTGCAGAAGAGGGCAAATATCAGTTCATTGCTGAGTATCTCTATTGCTAAAACAACAACAACAAGAAAAAACACATGTTTGTGAATGTGCATTTGATTTACATTTGAGAGAAACTGAGAAGATTGTAAACAATACAAACTAGCCACCTTTCACTGAAAATTGCTGTTTTAAATTCAAAATAGGCCATCTGTGTGATTCAAGTAGATCCAATGATTTGAAAACGCTTGCTACTTCATACTTCAATACAAAACAATGCTTAATTTTGATAAAAAAATAGATTTTTAAATGCTATAATTGTGATTGTATGTCTAAATATAAATCCATTAGCAAAACATGTGAAAAGAACTATATTACAAAGTGGAAATGGTAAATGAGACAATAAAGGATCCTTTGCTGCCATCTAGTGGTCATAGTGGGAATCATGACATTCATTTTAATAGTAGGCCTATTTGTTTTTCTGCCAGGTGAAATCTTGGCTGAAATCTTCAACTTAGCATGGCCAATTTTCAATAAATTATCTCTATAAGTAAAAATGAAAAAATGCAGATGTTCTTTAAATTAAATTTTACTTTATTTTACAGTTTTCTCATTTTATATAAAAATGTGCAAAAATATGAATAACTTTGAGGCAAATTAATAATGTATATATTGAATATATATCTATGTTCAAATTACCTAACTAAAAGGTGAGCAAAATTTATTTTTTTTAGAAATAAAAATGAATAAAAAATATTTTATTAATTAATTTTTTTTCCCAATTTTTTTACTCCTGATGAGTTTGTATCCTTCCATGAACAAGCTAGTTAATGGGCTTTTGGTCACTGACTTGCAGAAAGTTTTCTGCGAGAGTTAGAGTTAGGGGCTACTAGAATAAAGGGGGGCACCAACACTGACCTTGCATACCCCTCGGAAAATGTGCAGTTGCACCCCTGCTTATACTCATGCTGTGATCAGCACCAGCTGATGCAATCAATGCATGCCAATGTGCATTGGCTCGTTTAATTACACTCAAAGTGGATTGGTCTCTCTAAGCGAGATCCCAATTCATCGGTCACTGACGTGACTTGGCGTGACCGACTGAAAGGGAACTGTTTTGATAAGAAATATGCTTTTGTTACTTTTGTTGTACAACCCAAATTCTGGAAATGTTGGGACGTTTTTTAAATTTGAATAAAACAAAAACTAAAAGACTTTCAAATCACATGAGCCAATATTTTATTCACAATAGAACATAGAGAACATAACAAATGTTTAAACGGAGAAATTTTACTCTTTTATCCACTAAATGAGCTCATTTCAAATTTGATGCCTGCTACAGGTCTCGAAAAAGTTGGCATGGGGGCAACAAAGGGCGAACATCTAGCTACTAATTAAGTTAATTGACATCAGGTCTGTAACATGATTAGCTATAAAAGGGATGTCTTAGAGAGGCAGAGTCTCTCAGAAGTAAAGATGGGCAGAGACTCTCCAATCTGTGAAAGAGTGTGTAAAAATATTGTGGAATACTTAAAAAAAAAAAATGTTCCTCAACATCAAATTGCAAAGGCTTTGAAAATCTCATCATCTACAGTGTATAACATCATCAAAAGATTCAGAGAAACTGGAGAAATCTCTGTGCGTAAGGGACAAGGCCGAAGACCTTTGTTGGATGCCCGTGGTCTTCGGGCCCTCAGACGACACTGCATCACTCATCGGCATGATTCTGTCATTGACATTACTAAATGGGCCCAGGAATACTTTCAGAAACCCCTGTCAGGAAACACAATCCGCCGTGCCATCTGCAGATGCCAACTAAAGCTCTATCATACAAAAAGGAAGCCATGTATGAACACGGTCCAGAAGCACCGTCGTGTCCTGTGGGCCAAGGCTCATTTAAAATGGACTGTTTCAAAGTGGAAAAGTGTTCTATGGTCAGACGGGTCCAAATTTGACATTCTTGTTGGAAATCACAGACACCATGTCCTCTGCGTTAAAGAGGAGGGAGACCTTCCAGCGTGTCATCAGCATTCAGTTCAAAAGCGAGCATCTCTGATGGTATGGGGGTGCATATATGCATACGGTATGGGCAGTTTGCATGTTTTGTAAGGCACTATGAATGCTGAAAGGTATATAAAGGTTTTAGAACAACATATGCTCCCCTCCAGACGATGTGTATTTCAGCAGGACAATGCAAAACCACATACTGCAGCTATTACAACAGCATGGCTTCGTAGTAGAATAGTCCGGGTGCTGAATTGGCCTGCAGTTCAGATCTTTCACCTATAGAGAACATTTGGAGCATCATTAAAAGAAAAATATGTTAAAGACGACCACAAACTATTCAGCAGCTGGAAAAATATATAAGGCAACAATGGGACCAAATTCCAACACCAAAACTCCAGAAACTCATAACCTCGAAGCCCAGACAATTTCAAACTGTTCTGAAAAGAAGAGGAGATGCAACACCATGGTAAAAATGCCCCTGTCCCAACTATTTTGAGACCTGTAGCAGGCATCAAATTTGAAATGAGCTCATTTTGTGCATAAAATTGTAAAATTACTCAGTTTAAACATTTGTTATGTTATCTATGTTCTATTGTGAATAAAATATTGGCTCATGTGATTTTAAAGTCTTTTCATTTTATTCAAATTAAAAAAAAAAACGTCCCAACATTTCCGGAATTCAGGTTGTAAACATTAGAATAACATTTATATTGTCAATAATATTTCAAGACGAACTGGTCTATAGCTCAGGTCTCTCTGTGTGAGAGATTTTCTCATTTTCATAGCACAAATGGTGCAAATTACCTCTCAGAGTTTAGTTAAGCTTAATACTTAAGGATTTGTTCAAGTCACTGACTCTAAGTTCAGGTACTAGTAATACTGCTGCTTCCTTTAGCACACAGCACTAGCAGCATTTGTGTCAGTCTTGAGCAGCTTGTTGGATGAAGTTGTGTCCTGACCTGCTCCTCACTGTCAGCACCTGTTCACATTGTAATGATGTGATTCAGTGAAGCGCACGGACTCAGTGTTGTGTCATTTTCAGGGCAGAACAGTCTCTAACAATTTACAATATGTTTCAGAAGAATTATTTGGCCTTGTACCAATTCCAAACAGATACATTTATAATATAAAATTAATACAATTAAAATGAAGTTCTTATTACTCTTAACGTTTTTTTTTTTTTTTTTTTACTTTTTACGTTTTACGTTTTAAATAAGAAGAAATAGCAGCTAAATTAATTTTATTCTTAAGAATGCTGGGTCTGGATTCACAAAAATGCTCTTTAAGAAGAAGATAAGAAATTGCAAAGAGTTTGTAAAACTGTGCAGTTCTTGAACATTTTTTAAATGATTCTTATCTTGAAAACATAAGAAGAACCTTGAGGTATTGCTACAAAGATTACTTACATTGTACTGCTGTTAGTCATGATAGGTTAGTCAGTCATTGTTTTTATTAATAGTTTATATTTTCTGTTTTCATTTCATTAAGTTTTACTAATTTTGTTTTGTGTTTTTGGTATTTTTATTATTATTTTAAATATGTTTACATTTTATTCGTTTTTATTTCAGGTTTCAGGTTTTTTACCAATGTAAACCTATATGCCGGGGCTCACCTCTGGATGCCCTGGTCCAGTTGAACCCCTCAGTAATATCAGGGTCATAGTTCACCCCAAAATCCAAAGAAAGTAAGAAAATATAGTTTGCAGTTATTATAATTAAAAAAACAGCATGTAAAAACAAAAACTGTGATTGGTAAATTTACATGACAATCAGACGGACTTGGTTAGAAAAGGCTTGTTGTGAAAACAAGACTTTATGTAGTTAGGTTAAATTTCTGGCTACATGACAGCAATGAGCTGTAAGTGTTCCTATCACCCAGACACATGCCTGAACACAAGAGTGACAGGCGTGTTAATCAATAGGAAACAGCTTTCAAGTTCAGGGAAGCATCACTGGTGTCATTCTTACAATGGGCCAAAATAACACAGGGCTCTCTGGAGTGCTACTAATTACATCTCTCCTGTTTCCTTTGCCAGTGCCATCACGCCCACGGAGGTTAAATGTCACTGATAATCGGTTCGTTTTACATCACATCAGTAGAAAATACACCCATTTCACAAGGGCGGTTTACGAGGTCCTGGAGTATGCAACATGGTGCATGCTTGATATTTTATATTTCATATTTGATGAAGTTCTGGACGTTTAGTCCTGCAGTACACAGAGACAGTGTTAATCCATTCAGATGGTAAATGCCTCAAACGAGAACACACTTCAAAACAAGTCAGTCTATATTCAATGCAATGGCTCTCTCTAGTGGACAATGGAGTTTATATATTTTCTTTATATATACAGTATATATATATATATATATATATATATATATATATATATATATATATATATATATATTATTTTATTTATTTATTTATTTATTTTTCATGTTTTGTGGTGTTTGCTAAGGTTGAATGTGGGAGGATTCCGGTGTCATTTGCATACAGTTATTTTTAGTTGTACATTGAAAACTGGCATTTATTATCACATTATTTTTATCTATTGTCTTAATTATAAACACACTGGATTGTAGCGTATTCATTTTTAGCGTGTAGTGCACTTTGTTATTCTTCTAGTTATTTTATAGCGGCTAATAAATCAGAAGTCTTGCACATTCACAGAAAATAGCTCACATTTGCGTTGCAAAATAAGGAGAATATCAGAAGAAAACAGTCCTGAATTTTATTTTAGACGAATCTTGAAACATTATTTGGCCTTTATAAAACCAATTCCAAACAGAACCCTTATTCTAGAAAAGTTGGGATGTTTTGTGAAATACCATAAAATGAAGAATATGTTATTTGTTCATTCTCTTCAACCTTTGTTTAATTGACTAAAGTATAAAGAAAAAAAATCCATTGTTTTCACTGGCCAGCTTAATTTTATTTTGCAAATATAAACAAATTTTCATTTTGAAGGTTGTAACAAAAAGTTGGTATAGAGGCACGCTTAACACTCTGTCACATCAAGTTTACTTTTAATAACAATGTTTAAAGGGTTAATTACATTTACATTTACATTTAGTAATTTAGCAGACACTTTTATGCAAAGCAACTTGCAAATGAGGATAATGGAAGCAATCAAAATCAACAAATGAGCAATGATATGCAAGTGCTATGACAAGTCTCAGTTACCTTAACGCAGTACACATAGCAAGGTTTGTTTTATAATAAATAAAAAGAAAACGAATACAAAAAGCATAGAGAAGCTGGTTTTAGGCTTTTTTTTTTTTGGAGAAAACAAGCGGTTAGTATATTAATAGAGTGCAAGTCTAAAAAGGCAATTAAAAAAAAAAAAAGGAATAGAGAGTTCTAGAGTTAGAGAGTCAAATAAAGATGTGTTTTAGCCGATTCTTGAAGATGGCTAAGGACTCAGCTGCTCGGATTGAGTTGGGCAGGTCATTCCACCAGGAGGGAGAGAACATTTAATGTAAAAGTCTGTGAAAGTGATTTTGTGCCTCTTTGAGATGGACAAAACGAGGATTTGTAAAGAAAAATATAAGCCAAGAGGAGACTGGTTTTCCTATGCTAAAGTAAGAAGCTTCCTTTGCTCCTATTAACAAACTTGCAGAACTAGCATATATCACAGGCGCATGATGCATACGCTTGCATGTATGAAAGTCAGTGGAAGTGAGATACAACTATGTATAACATTTTGAATATGGATATTTTTCTTACAAACAAGCATCAATTTTCTATAGGAGACTTTTATTTACCCCCCGAATGCGTGTGAGGCACATTTTATTATGGATGCGCGCACTTTATTTGATGTCTTTTGGACCTTTGAAAAAAAACACCCACCTACTCCCATTCTAAAGCTTGGAAGAGCAAGGATCATTTTTAATATAACTCCCATTGGATTCATCTGAAAGAAGAAAGTCATATAAACCTAGGATGCCTTGAGGGTGAGTAAAACATGGGCTAATTTTCCTTTTTGGGTGAATTAACCTTTTAATTGTTTGGGAATTGAGGATAGTAATTGGTAAAGTTTTGCAAGCATGTCCAATCTCACTTGATACAAGACTTCAGATGCTCAGCATATCTATGCCTCCAATATATGCCTCCATCATGGTACCTTCGTACATATGCCAGTCACCCATACTGTTTCCACTGATGCACCCCCATACTATGACAGATGTTTTCTTTTGCACCTGTCTCTGGTGAAAATATGGAAAGTCCCTTTGGTCTTTGGGACTGTTTTTTCCAAGAACAAGCTGAAATGAAATTCTGTCGAGATGAATGAAATTCTGTCATTAATTACTCACCCTCATGTCGTTCCAAACCCGTAAGACCTTCATTCATCTTCGGAACACAAATTAAGATATTTTTTGATGAATTCTGAGAGCTCTTTGACCCTCCCATAGACAGCAATGTAATTACCACGATCAAGGTCCAGAAACGTAGCAAGGACGTCATTAAAATAATCCATGCGACATCAGGGGTTCAACTGTAATTTTACTAAGCTACGAAATTAAAAAAAACTTATTTGGAGTGTGTTGCAGTCATCAAAATCAAAATTTATAGTTTATATTTACAAAATACATTAAAGTTGGTCAGTGAAAACTTTGGAAATATTTTCTTTGTACTTTTGTCAATTAAATAACCTACCTGGTCAACACTTAAAGAGAATTAACAAATCACAGATTTTTGATTTTATTGCATTTTACAAAACATTCCAACTTTTCTGGAATTTAGGTTGTAAAATTAATCAAATAAATAAAGTTCTTATTCTTATGTTTTTTTTTTTTTTTCAAAAGTTAGAAAATAAGAAGAAATAGAAAAAAATACATGATTTCAAAACGTTTCAGTCGATTTATTTATATTTTATATTTATCTCGTATAAGATGCATTTGGTTGAGTTACGCTACAGTAAAGCGCTTCATTGTAGTACTATATGATGATTATCTCTTCAGCGCTCGGTGCGAGCAGAACAACAATGCAGAATATTAATAACTATGACTGGCACTGTCATATACATAGCATTATAATGAGAACTCTATTAAAATAAAATGCTGTGATTTTTTTGTGTTTAGTTTAGTTTGTGTTTGTAGTTAGGTGCATTGCTTGAAGAACGCGTCCACAAAAGGAGTTCATTCAGAGCCACTCAGACGTGTTCATGTGCATTCGGGGCATTTTGTGCAGATAGCCTATAAATCGTAATATTAACATTATGTTATATAAATAACGAAGCGTATTCTATGTGAGATAAATGAGTTAAATCCCATTGATTAAAAACCGGCCATCATATACTTCATTCATCTTCAGCGCGCGCAGCTCAAAACAGAAATGCAGAATGTTATAACTTATATACATAACATTATAATGAGAGCACTATTGTAAAGAAAAAAAAAATTGTGAATTCTTAAGGGTTTCGCTGACGTTTAATGTTAACATTATTCAACCCGTTTGTATCTGCGAGGCGTCCATTACACATTTTCCCTGTGTATTTATGACTGTAGAATGCCTGACTTGACTCTTGGTAATGTATTTTGCCCCGCCCTCAAATATATGATTCGACTATCAGTTGACTATCGGCATGATTCGAAAATTCCGATTCGACTATGAAAATCCTTAGTCGGGGACACCCCTAATAAATATATATATATATATATATATATTCTCAAGAATCCTGTAATCCTGTATTATTTCACATTTTAAAACTACTGCCACACAGATAAATTAATAATATAAAATGAGTTAACACTAACACTAATATTTGGTCATTTAAATTAATTTAAAAAATCTGAGTTTGTCTTGTATGTTTGTTTGTCTTCCAATGTGGTAAGAGCAGTTATTATGTTTTTATCATGTGAACTAATAGTTTTCACACTTAGTTAGATATTTTTAATATTTAAAGCTAAATCTGCCGGGCTTTCAGCTGTTTAGATCGCAACGCAGAATCAACGGGGTAATCATGCGGCGGAGGGACATGCTTTTACATCCACGAAAGGTGGTGTACAGATGTCACTGTGTTAAAGAATATGTGCTGTCCCGATCTAGATGCGCTCTTCATTAACGGTAAGCCATTCTATTCGCCGTGGGAGTTTTACTCGTTCATTCCTGTGAGTGTTTACATTCCTCCACAAACACATGTGAGCCTGGCTTTACAGAAACTCGCTGATCTGATCACAGAGACTGAGCTACAACACCTGGACCCTGTTTTAATCATTCTAGGCAACTTTAATAAAGCAAATCTCTCCCGTGAACTGTCAAAATACAGACAGCACATCACATGTCCCACTAGAAACAGTAATATACTGGATCACTGTTACACAGCAATAAAGGATGCATAGCCTTCTTCCAAAATAGATTAATTAGATTCATTATTTTCCACAAAATTCTACAAACAATACCCCATAATGACAACATGAAATAAGTTTGTTTGAAATCTCTGCAAATTTCTTAACTAAAACGTGAAAAAAAAAACAAAAAAAAAAACACATGTACATAAGTATTCACAGCCTTTGCCATGACACTCAAAATTGAGCTCAGTTGCATCCTGTTTCCACTGATCATCCTTGAGATGTTTCTACAACTTGATTGGAGTCCACCTGCATGTGGCAAATTCAGTTGATTGGACATGATTTGGAAAGACACACACCTGTCTATATAAGGTCCCACAGTTAACAGTGCATGTCAGAGCACAAGCCAAGCCATAAAATCTGAGGAATTGTTTGTAGACCTCCGAGACAGGATTGTATCGAGGCACAAATCTGGGGAAGGGTACAGAAAAATTTCTGCAGCATTGACGGTCCCAGTGAGCACAGTGGCCTCCATCATCCACAAATGGAAGAAGATTGGAACCACCAGGACTCTTCCTAGAGCTGGCCTCCTGGCCAAACTGAGCAATCGAGGGAGAAGGGCCTTAGTCAGGGAGGTGACCAAGAACTCGATGGTCATTCTGACAGAGCTCCAGTGTTTCTCTGTGGAGAAAGGAGAACCTTCCAGAAGAACAACCATCTCTGCAGCACTCCACCAATCAGGCCTGTACGGTAGAGTGGCCAGATGGAAGACACTCCTGAGTAAAAGGCACATGACAGCCCACCTGAAGGACAAAATTCTCTGGTTTGATAAAAAAAAAATAAAAGATTGAACTCTTTGGCCTGAATGGCAAGTGGCATATCTGGAAGAAACCAGGCATAGCTCATCACCTGGCCAATACCATTCCTACAGTGAAGCATGGTGGTGGCAGCATCATGCTGTGGGGATGTTTTTCAGCAGCAGGAACTGGGAGACTAGTCAGGATCGAGAGAAAGATGAATGCAGCAATGTACAGAGACATCCTTGATGAAAACCTGCTCTAGAGCGCTCTGGACCTCAGACTGGGGCGAAGGTTCATCTTCCAACAGGACAACAACCCTAAGCACACAGCAGCCAGGATAACAAAGGAGTGGCTACAGGACAACTCTGTGAATGTCCTTGAGTGGTCCAGCCAGAGCCCATATTTGAGACCTGAAAATGCACCGACGCTCCCCATCCAACCTGATGGAGCTTGAGAGGTCCTGCAAAGAAGAGTGGGAGAAACTGCCCAAAAATAGGTGTGCCAAGCTTGTAGCATCATACTCAAAAAGACTTGAGGCTGTAATTGGTCCCAAATATGCTTGAACAAAGGGTTGAGCAATGGCTGTGAATACTAATGCATGTGTTTTTTTATTTATATATATACATACATACATACATACATACATACATACATTTGCAAAGATTTCAAACACACTTCTTTCATGTTGTCATTATGGGGTATTGTTTGTAGAATTTTTAGGAAAATAATGAATTTAATCCATTTTGGAAGAAGGCTGTGACATAACATGTGGAAAAAGTGAAGCACTGAATACTTTCCGGATGCACTGTATAATATACTGTTCTGATTTATATTCAGTTACAAAGAACAAGTAATCATTTTCAGATGTTTATACAAAGTGATTTACAATGTGTCAACAACCTGAGGCTAGACATACACACACACACACACGATGAAATTTTAATTTTCATATAAGCTCCTGTTACGTCAGCTCACCCCCCAGCTCCCCCACACACACACACTTGTTACTGTTATGTACAGCCACAATGTATGAATCTATGAAGAGTTCATTTGCAAAAACGGATAACCCCGTTTTTAACAATTCTCAGAAATCATGTTTTTTCATTGTGCATTCCAATTAATCTCAATCAAACTGCAGTTGGGTTATTTTGACTAGGTTAAAAAAACAGCTAACTAACAATAAAACACAATAAAAACATAATAACATAACACACATGATTTTTGAAAATGAAAAAAAAAATGGAGTTATCTGTTTTTGCAAATAAACTCTTCACATATTGCATTTTTTGTACTTTTTGTCACCTGAACTCATATTTTCCGGTTTCCCTTAAGCATCAAATTACACTATTTACAGCATGTTAACTCATGAGTCACACAGACAGAGAATAACAAGGAACTAAGAAAGTCTTTCCATCATTTGGTAATTTTTAACCTAAACTTACTCTGTAATTTAAAATGACACCAACAAAGTAACCAGGAAAAGGTTCTGATTCATTTGCAGGTCGTTTGTAGGTCAAATACTGCTGTTCCAGTGAATCCAAAATAAGGGATCGAAAAGGAAACAGAAAAAAAAAAAATTCTTTGGAATCTTTAAAGTCAATCTTTCCAAGGAAAGACAACAATAGTGCAAACGTGTGCTCACACAGATTCATTCAGCCATTCTTTGGAAACCTTATGTACTTGCATAACTCGTTTTTTTACAAAGTGACATCACAGCTACGCTGTATTTGTATCTCTCCTCCACACTCCAGTGAACAGAAAATCAAATTTTCACCAGCTGAAACACTACGAAATGGCAACTGGGCCGTCTCACTTTGAGGAGAACCTTCTGTGCCCTGTTTGCCGTGACATCTTCAGAGATCCCGTTCTCCTGCTGTGTTCTCATAGCTTTTGCTGGGCCTGTCTGGATCAGTACTGGGAGCTCAGTGGCTCACAGATATGCCCTGTATGCCGGACAGACTTCTGCATGGACCGTCCTCCATGCAACCGCGCTTTGAAAGACCTGTGCGAGATCTTCCTGCAGGAGAGAAGCACGACTGTGTCTGCGGAGCCCGAGTTATTCTGCAGTGCGCATGGAGAGAAACTTCAGCTCTTCTGCGTGGAGGACCAGCATCTGGTGTGCAGCGTGTGTGTGAACGATGACATACACGTTAAACACACATTCAGACCTGTGGATGAAGCTGCAGTGGCACTCAAGGTACAATTGCTTTTTTAGAAAAAATATTACTTTACATTTACTTTTTAGTTTTAATTTAAGAAACTTTAAGAGCATTTCCATGTTTCTTTTAAGGAGGTGCTCAAAACAAGCCTGAAGCCTTTGCAAGAGAAGCACAAGCTCTTAAAATTAGAGAAATTCATCTGCAAACAACGAGTGAAACACATCAAGGTAAAATCAACAGTTGAAAACTCTTCATGTTTTACAGAAATGAGTAACAATTAACTAACTTTTATCTTTGTAATGTGTTACAGAATCAAGCTGAGCACACAGAGACACGTATTAAGAAGGAGTTTGAGCAGCTTCGTCAGTTTTTGCATGATGAAGAGACAGCCAGGATAGCTGCTCTGAAGGAGGAAGAGGAGCAGAAGAGGAAGCTGTTAGAGGAGCAGATGATGAGAATTAACAGTGAGCTCTCATCTCTGGTAGAAAGAATTAGGATCACTGAGGAAGAAATAGAGACCGGCAATATCTCATTCCTGCTGGTATGGCCAATTATTTATCATTCTTTCTAACCAGGATCCAAAATAATTTTAATGTTTTTTTTTATTATTATTAATATATAAATGTATTATATTTGAACATTTATTTATTATTTTAGATGTATTTATTTGATTAATAGTCAAATATAATTTAGTTATTTGAACAAAAGCACAATAAAGACAGTATTATAATGAAATTTTACAGTTTAAAATAAATGTTTTCTATTTATTATCACATTTGAATATAATTTATTCTTGTGATCAAAGCTGAATTTTCAGCATCATTACTCTAGTCATCGGTGTCACATAATCCTTCAGAAATCATTCTAATGTTAATTCTAATGCTGATTTATTAGCATTTATCATTTTATAATTATGAACTATTATTATGATTTTGATTCTGAGATTTGTTTTTAATTGCAATGTCTCTTGGTCATTTCCATGTAAATCAATCTGAAGAAGTTCAAAGGCCCACCTGAAAGGTAAGTGTGATTTCTCTTGTTTGAACTCTGTGGTTTGATTGTGACACAAAATCCCATTCAGTACTGACTGAGGATATTCTTCCAGCACTCAATGCACCAGTCTCTGTCCAGAGAAGCTCCCAGAAGTGCTGATCAATGTGGCAAAGCACCTGGGAAATCTTAAATTCAGCGTATGGCAGAAAATGAAGGCTGATGCTCAATACAGTGAGTCTCACGATGGTTCCACGAAGAACCTTTAACCTTTCCATTCAACAAAAGGTTCTTTATTGTGGTTCTTTAAATTTTTAAAACATCATTCATACTAAGAAAAACAAATGTATATGGTTATTTTATATGGAATCATTTCTGCCATGGGATAAAATAAAATAAAAATTGCTTTTTTCCTGGAATTCTGGGTTTATGTCTCACAACTAGTAAGGTTTTTCACTGAAATCTAAGTTTGTATCTCATAATTCCAACCCGATCTCATGAAAGTGCGTAGTACGCCAAATAAAAACAAAAACTCGTGGTATAAGCAAAAATGGGCTTTGCTACGTGATGGGTAGGATTAGGGTTGTGGTGTGATGCGTATCATATGTACGCGAAAACTGCGTATTATATGCACGCCAAAAATGCGCGTTTTTTTTTTTTTGGTCACAAAATAATTAGGTAATTGTGACTTTACATCTTGCACATCTGAAAAAAAAAAAAAAATCAGAATTGTGAGACAAAAAGTAACAATTACCATTTCATTCCATGGCAGTTACCTTTTTTATTTTACTTTTTTTCCCCCCTGTGTCGGAAACAAGCTTCTATACTTTTAAGAACTGTACACAGAAAGACCAAAAATGGTTATTTTATTGCATCACTATAAAACCCTCCTTTTTGAACCTTAATACTGACTGTCAGAGATGGAAACTCGAGACTGGGACTTTATATATGTCGCATAAAGACTTGGGACTTGACTTGGACTCGTGAACAGCTGACTCGAGACTTGACTTGGACTCGTGACTCGAGACTCGTAAAAAAACGCAAGTAATTTGGTATGGGAGTTTATATGAATGTATCTCTGACTTTATAAAAGTTTAGATGGTATTTTCTTCTCATCGTGCCTCTGTATAATGCATATTAAAGTAGCTTTCATAACCACAGCGCTGCTTTGTTTACAGCGGCAACCAAGGACACGATGTTTAATTGATGTTCAAGCGCCACCTGATGGCAGACAGTGAATTTTCTTTCTAATTCAGCCTGTCTGCTGTTTTGTTTCGTGCAGATGTTTTATGTAGAATAGTTTCACAAAACTAAAGTCAGACCATTTTGTTTTTGCTTCAAATTTCGACATTATGCAATCCAATTTAGATTAAAAACTGCTCATGCTGCATGTATGCAGCCTCTTTGTTTGGATTGTGTTGTGTTTAAAATACAGTGGTTACTTCTAATTTTACATTGAAAAAGAGCACAATCAAAGCTTTAGTTTGTTTATATGAGATTTCTTTTATTTGTGTTATTTATTTGATTGATTGGGGTTTGTTTTAAAATTTCAATTTAGTTTTGTTGTTTGACACATTTCAGTTTTTCAAAGAAATGTGCAGCATTTTGTCTGACAATAAAATGACACCTTTTCATTTCTAATTTGTCTTATATTTTGTTAAAGTTTTTTTCTGAGAAAATCATATGAAATCAGTATTTCAAAATGGATTTAGCCTCAATTACTAGCTGGAAAAACTGTTAATAAATAGAACAAAGACTTGAGACGTGACTCGGACTCAACCTCAAAGACTTGAGACTTGACTGGACTTGGACCTCAGAGACTTGTGAACATGTCTGCTGACTGTATATCATAAACCTATTTAATTTATATGAAAAGCAAATGTCATGACATCCTCTTTCATCTGTAGTTCCTGTCATCCTCGACCCTAACACCGCTCACCCATGCCTGCATCTATCAGACAATCTGAGCGATGTGAGGTTTGGTCAGTGGAGTCGACAGGCCTTGGGTTACTCAGACAAACGCGAGGGCTATACGAGTGTCCTGGGCTCTGAGGGCTTCAGCTCTGGGACACACTACTGGGACGTCGAGGTCGGTGACAACACCACCTGGGCCATAGGAGTGATTTCAGAGTCTGCCATCCGGACTCGAGACAATCTGCCCAGTTCTGGTCTGTGGCGCCTCGGCTTTCACAATGGCACATACGGACAAGGCCTTTCAGGGGAGTTTCTCCAGTTGCTCACTGTGAAACAGAAGGTCCAGCGTGTAAGAGTCCAGCTGGACTGGGATGGAGGGCGAGTGTCCTTCTTCAATCCTCTCACCGACACGCATCTCCACACCTTCACGCACACCTTTAGCGAGAGAGTGTTTCCGTACTTCTGTAACGTGTGTCCGTCTCAAGCTCTGCGGATCTTACCGGTGGAAATGGCTCCAGCAGGACTGGAGGTGCAGAGATTTTCTGCATTAACCAGCAAAATATAGAAGTAAAAATCCTGTTCATTTTCTACACAAAGAAAATGAACGGAAAATTTGAATATAATTTTTTTCCATAGCGTTACTGTGAAAAGACATCACTGTGAAAGCTGCCGTGATTGGCAGAGCTTATATATATATATATATATATATATATATATATATATATTCAAAAGACATTACTGTGAAATCTTCTGTGATAATTAGTTTCTTTATTACTTTCACTACGTTTACAAGAAGTAAACATAGTACACACACACACACACACACACAATCATAAGGCTGCACTCAGGAAATTGTTAATTATGTGATGTAGGATTTTCACTTTAGTTGTCCAGTGCAACAAGATGTTGTCTTGTTATTTTTTGGCTTTTAAATATCATTGTTTCAAAAATTTATGCTTAACTGTGAAGTATTTTTATGGGTAGCGTGACAAACAATCCTACTGTGAATTGCAACATATGCTTCCTGTATTTATGAAGACCCTTCCCACCAAAAACACACAACACATTGCATACATAGATCTGAGTCAAAGAGCACACTCTTTTAGTTCTTTCTTCTGTTTTATTCTGTATTTATAAATAATACTTGAATTAATAAAAATAAAATGCAATAAAACATTTAACCTTTTTTTTTTTTTTTTTTTTTTGGATGTCCAATAATTTCTTCTGTGGTTATGAAGTTATGAAGCCTTGAAAAATAAATTGATCTATTGCCCAATCTATTTTGTCACCAGGCTGTTGGTTAAAGAAACAAAAGCATGATGTGATGAGAAGCTTGCCAGCTAATGCAAGATTTATTGGCTGTGAGATCAGGGAAACTGTAACAATGTTATGAAATACACAAAAAACGTATGATAAACTGGAAAATTGGACGATTAAAACATATAGTATTATATAAGTATATAAACATACTATAAAGTATCTAATTGATGGGACTCGATGTTTTTTACTTTTGTGCCTCATCAGCTGATCAATATATTTTAGTGCAAAAGAATTGAATGCATTTCCGATTTAATGTAGATCACAATTAGTTGAAATGATATGAACATCAGTAATCACACTCATCTCCAATAATATGTCTCAGTAAGATGAGAATTAAATGCTTAGTTTATTATCAAAGCTCTGTCATTTGTGTTTTATTGACCTGAAAATGGACATTTCAGAATGAGACTACAAGGCCTTTTACTAAAAATAGTATAAAATCAGATCAGAAGACTTGGAATGTAGGAATGTAGGAATGTAGTAGATTGTGTGCTGAAGTCTTTCAGCAAAGTTTTTATCATGTTGATCATTTAGATGCTTTAGAAACAACAGAGTATGTTTTAAAGGTTTTTAAAGGCACATATGAATTATTCTAATAGCAAAAGATGATAGGTACACAGTAAACCAGTTCCCATATGTACACCAAGCGGTGTTGATTTAACACCGGGAAATTTACTGTGTAGATATAGGCTGTGAGTTATGAAGGAAAAATATGCAAAATGCAAAAATGTGTTACAATCACCCCATCAGCCACTCTACGAGATGAGCCAGTCAGCACTTTTAATGTCGAGCACCTTTTCAGTGCCAGATTTGCATGCACCAGATTCCTCTTTTTATACTAAAATGCCCTGGAGTTTTTTTTTTTTTAATTTGTTGAACTGTTCTTAAGCAATATTTAAACTGTGAAGCCTTCTTTGTGGTTTCAGCTATACATATTCAATTTTGCATAGTGTTCAAGGTCACTGAGTATTCACTGGCTCTTCTGTGGAAACCAGTCTTTGGCATTCAGCACATTTTACATTGTGGTGCACTACACTCAACAGTGGTGACAATGACAGTAATTAGAGCATGACTCCTGCCAAGCTATCTCAGCACCTGTGATGGCCTCTAATTGATTATGAGATGGACAAAAATGTCGTGTAAATGCCAGAGAGGCATTCCTCTGAACTACTGCTCACATTTGTAACACTGCTGCCAGTAACAGCAATATTCAAAACAAGCTATGGCCGAGTACTGTCATGCGAGGCATTTTGAAAAATAGCTGTAAATGTTTGAGCATTATGCAAAACAAGACCTACAGAACAGGTATTGCTGGAATTTCATATAGAAAAACAATCATTTAAAAATAATTTTTTATCGATCCTATAACATTCCCAGATGAACACTAGTTTATTTTAAAAGATTTAAATAATTTGATTACACAATGCATTAGATAGGCGTATAAACTAATTTTTATATGAAATAGCATTTAATACAAATATGACAGAAATGTATTATCCGTTAATTAATCAAAAAATCATTTTTACTGTGGTGCACAATATATTTTCAGTTTAGAGTTTTGATCCTGGGAAATAGGAATTATTGATTTTATGAAACAAAATTATACAGGGTTTCTGCAGGTCTTAAAAAGTAGGTCTTAAAATGCCATAGTCGTGGCATTAAATATTAAACACACTACAAAAAAATGAATATCTTCCTCTGTGTTTTGCCTGGTTTTCCAATATAAATGTCTAAACATGCAACATTAAATCATGATATATTTATAAAATGTAACAAAATTAATGATAAATTGAACAAAAGAAGCGAGTTTATGCTTAAAACAACAAATCAGAGAGGTATGAAAACTTCTCTTTGAGTTAAGTAAATAACTTTTTCAGAGCCCACTGGCAGATAGGCTATTCGTTCTTGTTTAAATTATAAACTGCATTTTGATCAATTCTGCACTTCTGGCGGTGTTCATGTTTTCGTCAGTTATGCAAAATCCTAATGCTGTTATCAACCCTCAAATCGACGACTGAACAGGGAAACTGAGGCTGTAACATTCTTGGGAAATGGTATGTTTATCTTCACTGAAATATAGGTCTCTGGCTCCCTCTAGCGATTACACCTGACAACTTGATAAACTAACTAGAAAACTAACTGCTTTTATTCAGAGGCCCAAACTGAGCTCAAAAAATACTCAGTTTTAAAATGCATATCAGTCCTCACTCTAAATCTCCCAATAATGTCTTAGTAAGATTATATTTAAATGCTTAGTTTTATGATCAAAGCACTAACATATAATGCAATGCAGTACAAAGACGATTGAGAGATGAACAAATAAACATTCCTCAAAAGCATGATCACATTTGATACTCGCATTTTAACAAAGTCTGGATAATCAAGTAAACCTAAGTTGCTTCAGTCCAGTATGTGGTCATCATTAAATATTGCTAATAATTAAAAAGTTATGCTTACTTTGGAAAGATTATTAAAAATTTCACAACCTACAAGTGAGATTTTTACACTGTAAAACTAAAAAATTTCTAGTGACTGATTACATCTAAATTTTTCCATTGGCATAATTGAATTTCTGCGAATTGAATTTTTTCAATTGTGGAAATAGTCTGTTAACATTGGCTCAATGAGAAATGATATGTTGAGCCAACTGGGAAAACATTAAATCTACCAAATAATGTTATTGGCCCAATTAAATATTTTAAATAGTAATAGCATACATTTTTTGTTTTACCTAATCTAAAAATGTATATTAGCAAATTTATATTGCTAAAGCAACCTTACTGAATTGTTTATTCCCCGTTGTCGCAAAAGAAAATGATTTAAAAAAAAAAAAATGATGATACATTGAACACGGACACATTTTAATACATTTTTAATAAAATCTACAACAATACTGTAAAAATACCTTAATGATAAATACATTAAAATTTTCTACACAGTAAACCTTACAAAATCATGCATTTTAATTCTCATAAGATACACAAAGCTGATGAATTGCACTTTAAACATTAATGCAAAAATATCAAAAACACCATAAAATGTAATAATTTATCTGCGGTTACTTCAACCAGTGTTTAGTGTAATGTAACCTGAATATTACCATTCTCACAAAAGGTACTCTGAGCTCATGAAACTTACACTTCAAATGTTTGCCAAAAAATAAAATAAAATAAAATAAATAATCTCATAAGAGGTACTTTGAACTTTTTAGGGTTAGTTCACCTAAAAAAAAATGAAAATTCTGTCATTACCTTCATGTCATTCCACATCTGTAAGACCTTTGTTCATCTTCAGAACACAAATTAAGATATTTTTGATGAGATCTGAGAGCTTTCCGGCCCTCCATAGAAAGCTATGCAGCTTACACATTCAAGGACCAGAACAGTAGAAAAGACATCATTAGAGTAGTCAACGTGACTCAAGTGGTTTAAACCTCAACTTTAGGAACCAACGTGAGTGCTTAGTTTGCGCAAAAATAAATAAATAAATAACTATTACTAAAACTATTTACTAAAACATTGATCTGCAACCCAGTAGGGGAAGCACCACCACACTTTGGATATTATTTTGTAAATAAAGTAGTAAATTGTTTGTTGTTTTTTTCTGCATACAAAACTCTTGCGTTGCTTCATAAAATGTAGGTTAAACCACTGGACTCACACTGAATACTTTAATGATGTCTTTCCTACTGTTCTGTTACTTGAATGTGTAAGTTGCATAGCTTCCTATGGAGGGTCAGAGAGCTCTTGGATTTATCAAAAATATCTTAATATGTGTTCTGAAGATGACTGGAGGTCTTACGGCTTTGGGTACGACATGAGGGTGAGTAATTAATGACAATTTCCATTTTTGGTGAACTAACCTTTTACTGTAAATCCTTGTTGTACTCCATGTTAAGTGCACACAATAATCCAAAGAGTACAATAAATACATTTACAAAGTCTCCTAAGTTGTGAAGCACCACCTCCTCTTCCAGGATAACAGAGACATTTAGCACACTTGACAGGGCTCTTGAAGTGCAACTGCTGATGCTTACTATTCCAATTTTCATTTCAGTTGTGTGGTTCTCCAATGGCTCTGTAAAAAAAAAAAAAAAAAAAATATATATATATATATATATATATATATATATATATATATATATATATATATATATATATATATATATAAAATAGCAATGTCAATATAAGTCTACATATAACTTCAGTAATTTATGCAGCCTGCATTACACAGAGCCACGTCACACAAATTACATATAAGAGCTCATAGTATTTGACACTAATATGGAATTAACATATTCAATAAAAATTAAGTTAAATACTCACTGTGAAATTCCTAGTGGTTCCTTTTTTACACTTCTGACTTCGTAAGCTCAGACCTACCAATGGTGGGTTAACACTTCTCTTTGAGTTAAGTTGACACCTGAACAGTTTACAGTTATTTTATGACTGTAAGTCATTCTGCTCAAATGCTAATGAGCTTTAAATTTGCGTTTGAGCCAATTTGGTACTGAAAAATAGCAATTTTTAAATGAGTTACAGTAGATTTGAATAAATATCAAAAATATAAAAGGTGTGCATTATAGTTGACACCTAGATGAACAGTTTACAGTTTGTGTTATGACTGGAAGTCATTCTGCTCATATGCTATTAAAGTTAGAAAAATGTATACCAATATTGCATGTAACTTTAGAGACGGTAGGGCTGTCATAAAAAAAAAAAAAATCGAATTTCGAATATTCGTCGAATTTAAAATAAAAATCCACATTCGAATGCAAAACGTTGCATTGAAATGAACAACTGAATGGATTGTTCTAGTCAGATCTAGGTAGTGAATCACTAGATCGTGCCCACGAGCTCCTGCACAGGGAAAGACCGTGGCTCAGGAGCATCAATGCTCCTTGTTGTGCAATGGATGGATTTATGCCACAAAAAAAAAAAAAAAAAATGGTTTCAACTTCTGTTTCATCACAAATTGACTTAATTAACTGATATTGATACATTGTAAGTGATTTAATAGGCATCATTTAATTTTTTTTTAACTTAAAATGTACTTTTCTTTCTCCATGAGGGTGTGGCCAAAGGTTTCATTGGTACTTTGTCATCACTGCAAGATTTCAGATGCAACCCAGTCAGTTCTTCCAAGGCACCAAACACTAGACCGCTCCACTGCAACTACATACTGTGTGTCAGATGGTGGATCAGCACCTAGAAACGACGTCTACAGCCCTGAATGTCAGCGGAGACATGTCAGCTAGATGAGCTCCAGAGACAGATCCCCAGTGAAGACCTCGTTGGCCATCGGGACAAGACCACGAGAACCAGACAAGTCCTCTGCTCAATCTGACCTGTGCAGGAATTAAACCATGCCATGATGGTTTCGTCTGGCCAGAGGAGAGCTGCCCCTTGACTAAGCCTGATTTCTCTCAAGGTTTTCTACTCAGTTTCTGTCACTGATGGAGTTCTGAGTCCTTGCCGCTGTCGCCTTTGGCTTGTTTATTTGGGGATGCTTGGTTGATTGCATAGACACTATTGGAAGAGAGCTGAACTGAATGATGATTTCATTGAATCATCAGTGAACTGACTTTAACTGGAAAAAATGACTTGTTAATGTCCTCTTGCATTATTAACAAACTATTTTCTTGTTTGACTGTAAAGCTGCTTTGACACGATCAGTATGGTATAAAGTGCATTATAAATAAAGGTGACTCGACTTGATTTTATATACTGTAACATAGGGCTGGGCGATATGAGCAAAAATTCATATCTCTGTATTTTTTGGCTGATGTGCAGTATACGGTATATATCTTGGTATTTTGTATTTGGATTAAACAAATAAAGTGAATGTAAGCATAAAGGCATATATTATGTGCAAAAAGGGGTTAAAATCACATTACATTCTAACATTGTAACATTGCAATCTAAAAACAAAAATAATGCTTTTAAAGCAGAAATTAAATGTACTAAACTAGAATTGAAAATAATAAAAAAGCACAGACTAATTGAGTAAAAATTTTGATTACCCCATTTCACTTTACAGTTAGTGCTATCATACAAATACACTTACTTGTCGGTTTAAAATTCTACATATGTCACATGTATTTTCTACCTACAAATATTTCAGCAAAATGTATATTTTAGTCAGAGTTATTACGCTCCTATTTCATTGCGCTCCGTCTGTTTGGCGCGCATGCGCGTGGCGGGGCTCCTTCTAAATGGTCTATGAAGTTTAGCGAAGAATCGCAAAGCAAAAGCTCACGCACTTCTGACTGCAAAATGGAAATATTTCCATGGCTTTCTAACATTTACAGATGGAGAATATACCTGTGAAATGTAAGTTATGCGTTAAGGAAAACAGCAGGTCTCTGTCAGCGGCACACGCAGCCTTTCTGTCAGAGCCGCTTTAAACTGAAACTATAAATTATAGGCTACTATATCTTACGATTTTTTTAAAGCCCTTCATATAAAGCAAGATACATGTAGAACAAATTGTATTATGCACTTTCTCCGCAGCAGTTCAGTCTGTGTCCTCCCTAGATATGTTTTTCATATGCGCTCTTATCAAACTACTTATATCGATATTAACGGTATTGCTTCATACCGTATCGCTTATAAAGAATATATCAATATATCGTACAAACTCGATATACCGCCCAGCCCTACTGTAACACCTGGTTATTTTTATTTTTTTTGTGACTTCTGCCTCATTTTAAAGATGTAATTGGTAATTGTGAACAGTAGTAATATTTGTAAATGTTTGTTTGCTAACATTTTGTTCAGCTTGTTTAGGTTTTTCTTAGTTAGTTAACGTATAAACTGAATTTTGCAGTTGTATTACAGATGAAATGTTTGTCAGCTGGAGCTTTAAAGGGATAGTTCACCCAAAAATGAAAATTTGCTGTTAATTTACTGGCCATCCGAGATGTAGGTGACTTTTTTTCTTTAAGCCTGTATGTTTAGTCTGTATGACAAATGTTATAAATGGAGATTGTTATTAAATAATGGCTATTATGTGTTGTAAATTGTATGTTTTTAGTGATTAATAAACACCAGTTAATCATTTTGAATAATTTTGTTAAACTGAAATTATATGTTTTAGTTCCCCCACAATTTCTTATGAAGCCAAAATAATAAATCTTAGTTGAGGTAACATATAAAACAATTTTAATTGGCTGTAGTCTTCTAAATGTTTGACCAATTAAAACATTTTATTTGAATGGACTATAAAACTACTTTTTTTAGAGTGAGACTGTGTCTGTTCCCTGAATACTGAGGACAAATTATGCTTACTAAGGGTTATAGAATAAAATCAGATTGCGATTTAACCAAATTATAGCAAAGTAAGCTGAATAATGTCACAAAACTCTGGACGATTGATAGTACCCAGAATATCAAAGTCCAGTAAAGGAGGCAGAGATTTTTCACATTTTACTCTTAAATTCTCAAATAGCCTTCTTGGAGCTCAGACACACTCTCTCTGTTTAAATCTAGATTAAAAATACATATTTTAGCCAAGTGTTCACATAACAACTCATAACCTTGTACTCTAGTAATAAATGCACATGATCATCTTTTGAAATAATATGAACAGCATCTATGCTAATTCTTCTCCTTTTGTTTTCCTGTTTCTTTCTGTCAGGTTTCCCATCCCAGTGTTACTACAGCTTGGATCCAGCCTCACTTGTGGTTACTTCAGATGATGTCAACTACAGATGAACATACCAACCTGACAAATGTTATGTATTGTAATCATTGCCTTAAAGCATATGTTGAGTGATTTTCAACCCATTTTGTATTGTTACTATGATAATCTTTCTCTGAGTTCCATGAGATATACTCATTTATTTGTCAGCCAAAATAATATTTTGCATTATCTGAATAATGTATACATATTACAGACTTTGTGGCAGTATAAAGTGGATTTAAATTCCACGAACCTACCCTTTAATGTTTGTCCCTTTAACTGAACATGACTTTGAACACATAACTTGTATTATCTTAGAGTTATTGACATATAGACATTAATTTGTTGCCAGAAGATGCTCCCCATTGAGTCAGTCACCTCAGGCTGTTGATAGGATTTTTTTTTTTTTTTTTTTTTAAACCTTGAAATTTTCTAAAGCTGCTTTGATTGTGAAAAGCATTGTACCCTTACAACAGTTAACCACATTTTTACTATGGTAAAACTAGTAATCATAACTGTAGTAATCAGAGTTTTTTAGTTTTTCTCAAACTAAGGTTTTGATATCATGGTTCTACTAAAATACAAACCCGATTCCAAACAAGTTGGGACACTGTACAAATTGTGAATAAAAAAGCAAAAATGCAATAATTTACAAATCTCATAAACTTATATTTTATTCACAATAGAATATAGATAACATATCAAATGTTGAAAGTGAGACATTTTGAAATGGCATGCCAAATATTGGCTCATTTTGGATTTCATGAGAGCTACACATTCCAAAAAAGTTGGGACAGGTAGCAATAAGAGGCCGGAAAAGTTAAATGTACATATGAGGAACAGCTGGAGGACCAATTTGCAACTTATTAGGTCAATTGGCAACATGATTGGGTATAAAAAGAGCTTTTCAGAGTGGCAGTGTCTCTCAGAAGTCAAGAAGGGAAGAGGATCACCAATTCCCCCAATGCTGCGGCGAAAAATAGTGGAGCAATATCAGAAAGGAGGTTCTCAGAGAAAAATTGCAAAGAGTTTGAAGTTATCATCATCTACAGTACATAATATCATCCAAAGATTCAGAGAATCTGGAACAATCTCTGTGTGTAAGGGACAAGGCCTAAGACCTTTGTTGAATGCCCATGGTCTTCGGGCCCTCAGACGACACTGCATCACTCATCGGCATGATTCTGTCATTGACATTACTAAATGGGCCCAGGAATACTTCCAGAAACCACTGTTGGTAAACACAATCCGTCATGCCATCTGCAGATGCCAACTAAAGCTCTATCATGCAAAAAGGAAGCCATATGTGAACATGGTCCAGAAGCGCCGTCGTGTCCTGTGGGCCAAGGCTCATTTAAAATGGACTGTTTCAAAGTGGAAAAGTGTTCTATGGTCAGACGAATCAAAATTTGAAGTTCTTTTTGGAAAACTGGGACGCCATGTCATCCGGACTAAAGAGGAAAAGGACAACCCAAGTTGTTATCAGCGCTCAGTTCAGAAGCCTGCATCTCTGATGGTATGGGGCTGCATGAGTGTGTGTGTCATGGGCAGCGTACACATCTGGAAAGGCACCATCAATGCTGAAAGGTATAATCCAAGTTCTAGAACAACATATGCTCCCATCCAGACGTCGTCTCTTTCAGGGAAGACCTTGCATTTTCCAACATGACAATGCCAGATCACACACTGCATCAATTACAACATCATGGCTGCGTAGAAGAAGGATCCGGGTACTGAAATGGCCAGCCTGCAGTCCAGATCTTTCACCCATAGAAAACATTTGGCGCATCATAAAGAGGAAGATGTGACAAAGAAGACTTAAGACAGTTGAGCAACTAGAAGCCTGTATTAGACAAGAATGGGACAACATTCCTATTCCTAAACTTGAGCAACTTGTCTCCTCAGTCCCCAGACGTTTGCAGACTGTTATAAAAAGAAGAGCGAATGCCACACCGTGGAAAACATGGCCTTGTCCCAACTTTTTTGAGATGTGTTGATGCCATGAAATTTAAAATCAACTTATTTTTCACTTAAAATGATACATTTTCTCATTTTAGACATTTGATATGTAATCTATGTTGTAGTCTGAATAAAATATTGAAATTTGAAACATCCACATCATTGCATTCTGTTTTTATTCACAATTTGTACAGTGTCCCAACTTTTTTGGAATCGGGTTTGTAATCTTTTAGTAATGCTGGAGTAAAACTGTGGTTTGTAGTTACTATAGGTTTACTACTATGCTGCGGTAAGACCATGGTTATGGCAGTTACTGTGAATTTACTACAACAATAGTTAAACCATGGTTAATTTTGTGGTTGACTTTTGTATGGACATATGTGAATCGAATGCTTCTATTTGAAAGTCACATTGGATAAAACCATCTGATAAATATACTGTATGCATTTGTATGTTTAATCTGTTCACTGAAAATAAATTTGCAATTGCAATTGTACATTGTTTTTGATCCATTATTTTGTGCAAGGACATTTTGGTTAGCATAATCGAACTGATTATAAACCAGCGGCTCGTCAGCGGACCGCTGTCGGAAAAGCGGTGGCTGCCGCTGGTGGTTCGCTGGAATAACGATGAGCAAAACGCCGGTGAACCGCGGGTGGCGTCCGCCGGTGGGCCGCCGACTCTGCGACCAGGGGCCCGCTGGTCTTATGTTAGCTGGGTAAGGGGCCGTTCACATATCGTGTCTTTTGCGCGCTCAAGTTCGTTATTTCAAATGTAGACGCGCGGTATGCGCGCTCATAATGGAAGCGACGCGGTCGCGACGCGCTCATTTTTTCCAGGCGCGTCCACGCCGCATCAAGATAAAACAGTCTCAACTTTTCAGAATACCGCAAGCGCACCGCGGGTCATGTGACAAGAACCAACCAATCAGCTTCCTCACCTTTTCCGTTACTTTGAAACCTTAGCAGAAAAATGGAGGAGCAGCTCATCATTGCGGTCCAGGGATATCCTGAACTGTATGACTTGTCAAGCCCTCATTATTTTGTCTCAGATCAAGGATTTTTCGGTGGTGGAAATCCATTGCTGAAATTTCCTTGTTGTAACGGAGAGCGCGGCTGATGGTTGCTTAGCAACGACAGACGCCTCCGGAGCGCAACCGCCCGAGCGCTTTGGAAAAAAGGAGAAGGCGGCGCGCCTAGCGTTTTCCACGCGTTTTTAGACGCGATATGTGAATGGCCCCTAAGACGGTCCCTAAATATGTGAATATCGAATGTCCAACATTAAGCCAACTTTATGCCAGTCATGAGTACAGGCATGAATTCACCGTTATTCTGCAAAATACAATGCAATTTATATCAAATGTATTGTGTCCTAGAGTAAAACATTCGGAAACTCGGTTTAATTCGTTTAGCGAATACAACTTATCAGAGGCGGTAATGTAATGTATTGTAAGCTAATGTAATACCCACGTTTTTCGTTTTTATGTTGAAATTACTGAGACCTGCACTCTGTTTAACTTAAACATGACTTAATAAAGACAAAGTTCAGTACTCACTATAACGATGGAAAAACCGTCTGGAAATGATGTTTTGTCGCTCCTCAGTATCGGCCCGCTATCTCGCGCACAGACATTTGAATTCACACCAACGGTTTATCTCAGGCGCATGCGTATACACGCGTTTTCTGGTGCAAGGCTTGTTGGGCCAACACAGAATTTTCACTTCTGCTTGATAGATTGGCTGGCTGAGCACAATTTAATATGTTCAGTGAATATATATTTTTTTAATTTTAACTTGAGACCTTCAGATAAAATTAGTACAATGTGTGTTTTTTTTTTGTTTGGGGGTAATTTTTGGGAAGCAATTTGTTGAGTCAATGTTTATTTTTCAGTTTCCACAATTTTTCAAAATGTAAATTTTTTACAGTGTACAAATGCACCAAAAGGCCTTTTACTGGCTAATAATAATAATAATAATAATAATGATGATGATAAACTATCAGTTGGACGACTTAAAGTGCATATTGCAGGTTAAAAAAAAAATTCAAATCAATATATAACCTTGTATCAAAATATCATATGAACCGTTATTGCAGGGTTTGAAAATGTTTTACAAGGCACGAGGGCACAAATTTAGAAGAAAAAGTGACGCATTCCTTGACAGTTCTGAAAAAGCGCTTTTTTTCAACATCGCGTCACATTACGTCACGAGAGGGAGTAGTGAACCGCGCTCTGTTGATATTCAGTGGAGCGGGCGTGAGTCAGTGTGTTTTAGGTAGTTATTTTTTTCGGTTTATCATCGGCATGATAAATTATTGTGTTTGTGGAGGTTTCACAAACTCCAGCCTGTCAGGACATCGAGTCCACAAGGTTTCCTGACAAGAAATAGGACGGTATCTTCCGAGCCTCGGTGCGTTAGTTTGTGCCGCTGAAGAGACTTAATGCATCTGCTTCAAACAACGCGGTGGTGTGTAATTTAGCGATCACTATATACCGGAAGATTATCATCCCGGCGATATGATGCAGTTCAGCATGGGATATCGAAGCAAGAAGCGAGTGACTCCGAGCTGGTGTGGTTCCTTCATCGGGTCCCGCTCCGCCTGTTGTTGTTCGGCCGCCGGCGGAGACATGACGCTCACGGATCCGTCAGAGATGCTGCTCCACGAAAATCAACTGTGCACCGTAAGACTTGATTTTTAACATTTGCTAACTACCAAATCAGTGAACATAATTATTTAAATAATTAGACGCAACGAGATGTATATAAGTTGTTGTAAAGCACCACAGCTAGCTTGTAAGCATGTAAAAACGTTACCATATGAGAAGACATAGCTGGTAAGTTAACCTCAGTTTGCTAATATTATAACCATCAAGTCTAGTGACAGCTTAGTAACATTGTTTGCACAGTTAATTGGTAATTTTTTGTCATGTGGTGTGTTTATAAGGCTTTGGAGAGTGTGAAGATCTGAAGCAGCGGAGGCCAGCTGTTATGAACCACCTCCACTGGACTGCAGCTTTCGCTCCTGATGGAGATGCAGATGTGATGGAGGCCGAGTGGAAAAGTATGGTCAGCAGTGAATGTGATCTCAACGTTTGCTTGCTTCTCCCAGCGTATGCGTCAGGCCTCATGAGCCGCTTTTCCACTGTCGGGCCAGTGCGAGCCAGTGCTTTAAACGGGCTGGGCGGGGCTAATAGCCTCAGGCCTGTAGCACCGAGCCCAAAATCACGATGCGTTTCCACCGTCAGGCCAGAAGCTCTGCTTCACTAAAACCCGCCCTTTACACGCCTCTCTGGAACAACGTCACGCGACCCCATCATTTCATCAACAAAGAGAAGTTATCAGAAATAAGTCACTAGAACTAACGCGATAACAAAATGAACATGATAAAAGCGGCTGTTTGTTTGCATGTTCGTCGCAAACAAGCATCGATGTTTTACAATAGCCTATTAAGTGATACATTGTTCATAATGAATTAATTTATCAGGATTTAAAATTAGTCACACAGAAATAAAGCAATGTGAACCACTATTTCACAAAAAAAGGGGACAAATAGGCCTGTACCCTACTTATTCAGTAGAGTCTGTTTCTGTTTATTTGTAGTCACAGTATACATCACGTTAAGTAAGAATAATTTCTAAATTTTTCCATCAAAAATACACCTGAGTAGCAGAGGGAGCTCCCGAAATATATTTTTATGACACACAGGGAGCTAAAGTCTCCAGACGAGACTTATGACAAATAAAATATGTTACTAAATAAATACACGATTGTGATTGAGAATGTGATGCTGTCGTCTGATTTCTTCAAGCGGTCGTATTTACCATGTTTAGTATGGTGATATTAATGGATAGCGTGCGTAGTCTTTTGCATCGCTTGTAAATATTTCTGCCTTGTATGGTGATCATAATCCACATCGGATCACTCGCTGCTGTCTGAAAGTGAGTTTTGAGCTAAAATTATTTTAAAAGTCTTTAATGCTGGTGTTATAGCTGTTAACTTTATGAAATGATCTGCAGCGCTGACGCTCGAGACGCGGAAACTCCGCCTTTGTTCATAACCACTCCTCTAGTCCCAGCTGGCCCGCTTTGGCCCAAGGTTTTCGTCGGGCCAGAAAACCCCGGCCGTTGGCCCTGAAGAAGCACCGACGAGGCACGATCAAGCCCCGGAAGTGACAGTGGAAACGCGACTGGCCCTGGCACGCACTAGCACGCCCGCTTTTGGCCCGACAGTGGAAACACGGCTATGGAGTCTCTGAGAGTTATACTGCAGGTCTCCACAGGCTCCATGAGAACGCAGCACTGTCTGTCTTCCACTACACCTGCTCCTCTTTCCAGATCCCTCCAGAGGATCAACAAGATCAGGCTGTTGGCGTCTATCTAGCACAGCATTCACGATTTAACACACGTTAACCACGCATTAGTGTGATACCCAGACTGAAAGATTTGTTAAATGGGTTCGATGGTATATTTTTCTTTCGGTAGTATATGTTTGGTGCACATATGTATGTATGTATGTATATAAACAGTGTATATATATATGCATGTATGTTAATTAACAGTTGCAATGTTGTGTTTTTAGTTGGATATTAACAGTGCTATGAAATAACATGTTATGATTTAGTGCTGTATAAATAAAACAATTGAATTAACCATAAATGCAGATCTGCTTGATATATATATATAAATATATATATATAAATGTAAACTTCATAAGTTTTTATACAATAAGACAATTTGTGATTGTGATTATTTTTTTATTGATGGTCAACAAAACGGGCCATTCAAAACCTTTATAAAGTCCTCCTTCCTCTGTAAACTGTCTTCTAATGGCTGACACAACACATGCAGGTAAGGGCTGCTCAGAGCACCATAGGCCCAGCGGACAACTTGTCTGTATGCTGTCAATAGTGACTGTCTTATACCAATGGTATCAAAAAGTGTGACTTACAGGTAGTTGTGACCTACTTAAATATAGGCAACTTGTAATTGAAGAAGACAAAATTATTCAGATGGTTTTAAAATGGTCAAATCTTTAATATACTATGTATTTATACATGCATAGCTCAGAGTAATAAATGATCTCTGCCTTAAACACACTCATGTCTGCTGGCCTGGAGAGGTCTGTGCGCCTGTCTGAGGTTATCTGTAGCACAAACGGGTTCAGACAGCAAGCCTCAGCCTGGGTGCAGACTCAGACCCTGCACATCAAGTGTGGGGGTCACATTCTCCACTAAAGCCCAGTATGTATTTAACTCCCTGCAGCACTGACTTTCCTCAGCTGTGACCATGGCCTTGCATTTACCACGCAAACACTTAATGAAACAAAAACGTGTTTATCTCTCTCTCCTGCAGTGATGAGACACAGCTATATCACTTAAAGTCAGTGTCGGATATTAACGAGCGTGACACTCCTGATCAACGCTTATTAGTTTATGTTGCTGGTAAGAATCAATACTCATAGATGACCAATACTAGTTTTGCTATTGTCTGATTACATATCGTTAGCTAACGTGTGTATATCTGTGAGCTAACACTGGTCTCACCAAGACACCTGCTGTTCTCCTCACACATTAACTCAATCTATCTCCTCTGATCGTTGTTCTGTCTAATCCTGACCTTTCCCTGCTGTCTTGGCTGCATAGCATGCTCATAATTTTATCTGTGGTCCCTCACACAAGTGTAAATAAACATTTAAAATTTCCTCCACGTCCGAACTGTCGTTGCGATCCATTGCTTTCCTATGGTTAACATGGACCGCTCTCCCTCTCGTTACGTCACTTCCGGTTTAGGCGGTTTTCAGATGCGGAAGTAAAGTTCTCTCACAAAAACGACTCCAGAAGCCTTAATAGTGTATTTTAAAGAAAATCTAGTTCCTACATTATTTTTCTATACATCGACTCACAGGAGTCTCTAACCTGGAAAATGCCCTTTAAGGCATGTACAGTAGTAAATCAAATATGATCCCAACCCAAGACAAATCCCACCTTGTCTTTCAATCTTCATATGTACAGGAGAGGTTGTTGCTTCTTTTGGTATTTGTTTCAATTTCAATTTTGTACAATTTCAGTGTTTTGTGTTCATAACATTCAGTCATAATGTCAGTTTTAGTATAAATAAATGCACATCCGCTTATGATGCAATGGTCCATTATTTTATTAGCACACACAGGATTTGATCACAATGTATTACAGGACTATCCTTCAATTTAAACTGGTTATGGTGATGTATTGTAAGTCACTTTGAATTAAAAGCATCTGCTAAATCATGTTTACATTTAATAGACAAATCCAATAAGAAAAGAATACCATCATTATCCAGTTTTAGGTAGAACATTTTGCTGAAATAAACCAGCATTGGTTATATTTCCAGCAGGTCTGTATTGACCAACGACAAAAACTGTGTTTCCATCAGTAGCCAGACCTACTCCGAGCTTTGTAGTTGATTTCCACACAACCTGGGTGAAATGCCCTGCAAGTATATTAAATATATATTTATAGGCTATATTTATATATTTAACTAGACAGAATTAAAGTAAGCCAGTAATAAGAAATGTCAATGTCTGAACAATTTATAACATCTTTTTAATGTCATATATTCAAATTAAATCATTTATTCCCAAAATTATTATTACCTGTTTTGGGTTGATATCCTGGTGACCTAAAGTTGTAATCCTTGATCTCACTGTACCAACTGTCTACAGCCTTATTCCCTAAAATATACAAAACAATCAAAATCTTCAGTGCTTTTATTCTTAATTTGTTGCTGTTGGTCCTCTGTAGTGTGTGTCATGTGTTCCTGCCTCTTGTTTCCATATTTGGTCATGTTCCTGTCCTTGTTCTGTGTGATTATTAGTTTATTCAGTTCAGGTGTGTCTAATTATCAGTAATTGTCTTGTGTATTTAGTTCCTGCCCGTTTAGTAGTCATGTCTGTGTGTCAGCCTGGCCTTGTCTTGCCCTGCCCAGGGGCCGGTTGCACCAGCTGGACGTACACCCGGTCGTAAGGCTAGGCTGGATGTAAAATGTGCTTTAAGTCAAAATTAAAGAGTGTTAATTTGAGTTTATCCTCGTCTGCGTGTTCCTCGTTCCTCCCTGCTGTGTGCACTCTGACAGTTGCAGGTTTATATATAATTTAAAGTAATCTATAAAATGTGAAAAGTTTGGTTTGCAGAGAGCCCACTTCTTTTTATGCATATGATACTTAGTAAAATAAATAGCTGAATAACGAGTTGTTCTTTACTTTTCAAAATATCATTCTGAAAACAAAAAAGCACATCAAATACACAAATCTCTCGCACATCCTAGTTTTCTATTAATATAAATGTTTAAATCTTTCCAAAACAGTCTTGTGTAGATACAGTGCTTGAGATGCATTTTTTTTTTTTTTTTTTTTTTTGTGCATAGGCCTATAGGAATCCACACAATTATACCAAGTCTATACCTTCTCACTCTGCATCAATCTTAAGATGCTGTACGGAATTATTAAACTGCAGATTTTACCTTTGGGGGTCTTTTTGACAGAGCTGAAGGAATAAAACACATTCTCTCCGTCTTTCGTGGCACTGTGGCTCATTGACTTTTTGCTCAGCAGGTGATCTGCCCACTTCTGAGCAGCGCTGCACAGCTCGTCACTGTACGTCAGCTCTGGGGCTTGATGCTGCTTCCTGTACTGGTTATGGGCCTCCAGAAACTCCTGTTTAAATCTATTATCTGGGGAGAATCATACGAACACCAGCCCTTTATTCATAAACTAAATCTAGAAAATAAATAAAGTTGTAAACACACCCAAACTTTTCCGTAAATTTCAAATCAAGTCACATTTATGTAGGCCTAGTGCTTTATACAATACAGATGGTATCAGCAACTTCACAGTGATGGTGAAGAAGATAAAAAGCATTGTGAAGTTCTTCAATAATGAAAGAAATACACACAATTTCAGCTGAAAGCTGTAAAAATGTTGTTCAATTTTGATTCCCTTTAGTTTAATAACTGCAAAGTTGCAAGTTCATTAGCTATGAAGCAAACACAGTTTAAACTTTAAAGCAGTTCTGCAGAAGTATCATTATTCAACTCACATTAGTTCAGCGTTGATTCAGTTTAGTTCAATAATAGTGCAACCTTCACTAAATTATAAAACAAGCAACAAGCAGCTCTACTGAGGGGCAGGCAATATTGTTAATGAGTGACTATTATATACTTATGACTGTTTTATAAATAAATATATATATATATATATATATATATATTTATTTATTTATTTATAAAACAGTCATAAGTATATAATAGTCACTCATTAACAATATTGCCTGCCCCTCAGTAGAGCTGCTTGTTGCTTGTTTTATAATTTAGTGAAGGTTGCACTATTATTGAACTAAACTGAATCAACGCTGAACTAATGTGAGTTGAATATATATACATACAGATCTATCCAGAGTATAGATTTTTCACTTTAGTTTTGTTTTGGCCTTAAATCAGCATTTGGAAAAAATTCAATATTACAATTCCTGCTTAAAAAGTAATACAGAAATACATATTCTACATAAGTACATATGACCCACCTGCCATTGCTTCCAAAGTAAGCTATAAATAATAAAGATAACTGTTAATATTCACATCATAGCAAACATTTTCATTTTATAATCTATATGTGGCTCTTCATCGTTTCATATTACCTTCTTTTTTAGCTGTTTTGATGTTGTGTTCACTCAGTCTGTCTTCAGCTGGTAGTTTAAGCTCTGTACACAGATGATGTATATATACTGTTGGCTTTATCTCCTCCTCCGCCTCCACTTTCATAGACATTCCTTAACTCCATCTCTTTAATTTAATCTCAGGGGAAGGCTGGTCTTGCTAGTTGAGGAGTGATAGTAATGATTACCTGGAAGTTTTTGTAGTGGTTTATTGTTTGTTTGTTTGTTTGTTTGTTTGTGTGTGTGTGTGTGTGTGTGTGTGTGTGTGTGTGTGTGTGTGTGTGTGTGTGTGTGTGTGTGTGTGTGTGTGTGTGTGTGTGTGTGTGTGTGTGTGTGTGTGCTGAAGTATCACGATACCATGCAGTATTGTTTTAATTTAAAATTCAGTTTTACAAAATGAATCAAAATTTAATAAATAAAAAAATAGATGTAAGTGAAAACAGACAATATTATTCTCTGAATACTTAATTAATGTGAATGAATGACTGGCTATTGTTATCCATGAAATGATTTAAACAAAACTCATCTTAGCACTGCACAGAAGCTGCATGAAGTGACATTTAGATGTGGCATTTATACATTTAGATTGTATTTATAATTGCATAAATAATGTTATGAGATTAATGTTTTAAATACTAAATTCTGAATATAGAAATATGTTGGAAAATAATGTAATATGCCTACTTTTAGATGGGAAACTTAAAACGGCCAGCAGGTGGCAGAAGTCCATGATTGAATCAGTAGTCATTCAAACGATTCTTTCAAAACGGCTGAATCCTACAGGAGCGAATGAAATGACTGTTTTTATGAATGGCTTCGTGAATCAGTGATTCGCCCAAGACAACGCGGATTTGGATCGAACACAGAAACGAAACAAACAGCACTCTTGCTCGTGTCGTATTGCCGAACTGTCAGAAGCATTTTTTGCTCGCATATCTTGAAATTTCCTAGTTAGCAGCATGTATATTAAAACATAACATTATAAATGAATGAATATATATATATATATATATATATATATATATATATATATATATATATATATATATATATATAATGATTGATAAAAACCAAGTGCAAAGCCGCTATGCTGATGAATGGATTTGCATTCGTGATCGCAAAGACGCTTCCAGAAACGAACTACACCTGTTCTAGAAGTGGTCAAATGAATAAAACTGAGAAAATACTTTCTTGTAAGATATTATGATGTTGAATAAGTGATGCTTGAGCTGCTGTTTTTTAAAATAACAAAAGGGGCAAGTTCAGGCTCACACCGGTGCCGATTTGCTACGGTTTCCGGGTTGAACGACATGTTTCCGGAAACGGTGTGCAACAGGGCTTGAGATACGTTTTCTCATGTTTGGTTGGTGTGTCAAAAATGTAAGCCCAATCAGCAGCAACTTGTATAAAGCACGCGGTATTAAAGAGACATCTCGCACAGTGGGTCCAAGTGAAGTCATTTAATATGTGTCCGCGCTGCAGCTCGGTATACACAACAATTAAAGATATTAAAGACATGTTTGTCGTAAGAGTTTTATAGTAGCTTAGCATATGTTACATAATGATGATGCATTTGTAAGTAAATGTAATTAACATCAAAATAAATTCACAAGAGCAAGCAGAGGCGTCATGCCCATTAAAACTAAGGGGACACGTGCCCCCTCAGATTTTTGAGCCAAGTGGATTTTGAATGCAGCTTCCAAAAGACAAAAAAACAAACAAACAAAAAAAAAACAATTAGCCGAATATTATATATATATATATATATATATATATATATATATATATATATATATATATATATATATATACGGAGCCCCTTAAGGGACATTGTGGTGGGAAAAATTCGGGGTGAGTGGAAAAAATTCAGGGTGGGAGAATTTTTTTTTCAAAACTTTTGCGTTCTCTCGCAAAGATATTTGCGTTCCCTCGCAAAACTTTTGCGTTCTCTCGCAAAACCATTTGAGTTCGGACAAACTCTTCCTGTTTACTTTGCAGCTTGCAGTGGTTACAGCTCTGTATGTTCACAATGGAGCGGTTCATAGAGTTTTATTTTGAACTTCAAAGTAATACAGTCAGTGCTTATTTCGAGGCACGGTTTTGGGACATTCTAAAACGCTTAATGTGGCTTAATGTTTTAAAACAGTGACATTGGAGGACTAAATTCGATAATAATAAATCCTGATGAAAATTATTAGGCTAACATTAATAACCTTATTAATAATATTACTATTAATAAAGCAGAATATGAACGCAACGCCCTGCACGTTAAGCCATTTCTTCCCTATAGAAAACGCTTAAGGTAGGCTATAATGAAAGGTTCAGCTGGTATGTTCACAATGGAGCGGTTCATAAAGTTTTTATTTTGAACTTTGACTCAAGTATAAAGAAATACAATCATGTTAGTTCAAGGCACGGTTTTGAGACATTCTAAAACGCTTTAATGTGGCTTAATGTATTAAAACAGTGACATTAGGACCAAATTCGATAAAAATAAATACTAATAAAATTGTTAGGTTTATATTAATAACCTTATTAATAATATTACTATTAATAAAGGAGAATAGCCCAGAATATGAATGCAACGGATTTGGTATTTTTAAATCACCATTTTCATTATAGCCTACCTTAAGCGTTTTATGGGGGAGAAAAAGCTTAGGCTACGTGCAGGGCATTGAGTTCATATTCTGGGCTATTCTGCTTAGTAATATTATTAAAAAGGTTATTAATATTAGCCTAATAATTTTATAAGCTTTTATTATTATCGAATTTGGTCCTCCAAGTCACCGTTTTAAAACATTAAGCCACATTAAGCGTTTTATTATGTCCCAAAACCGTGCCTTGAACTAAGCACTGACTTATTAATTTATTTGAATCCAAGTTCAAAATAAAACTCTATGAACCGCTCCATTGTGAACATACAGAGCTGTAACCACTGCAAGCTGTAAAGTAAACAGGAAGAGTTTGTCCGAACTCAAATGGTTTTGCGAGAGAACGCAAAAATTTTGCGAGGGAACGCAACTATCTTTGCGAGAGAACGCAAAAGTTTTGCGAGGGAACGCAAATATCTTTGCGAGAGAACGCAAAAGTTTTGCGAGGAAACGCAAAACATTTGAAAATTATTTTTTCCTCCCACCCTATTTTTTTTCCACTCACCCCGAATTTTTCCCACCACAATGTCCTTTAAGGGGCTCCATATATATATATATATATATATATATATATATATATATATATATATATATATATATATTTGATACACTCACACCGGCGTCATTTGAACGTTTAGTGAGTCACGCTAAATATATATATATATATATATATATATATATATATATATAATATTATTTTTTTTTTATTAAACATAAGCCTATATCCGATCTACAGTTCTATCATGGCTGCTGTGTCAGACAAGATCCCCCCACAACCCCCCGCTTCACTCGTGCCCCCTCAAAAATATTGAGTGCATGACGCCCCTTAGAGCAAGTATATTGTTTGCACATGTTTATTTACATTAAAAGCAAAATAACTGAAATAATAAGAGCACAAGTATAGATCTGGAACTTCTTTAAGTCTGTCTAAATATCATGTAGTAATTGCAATGTCTTCTGGTCCATATCCTTTACTTAGGAAGGTGTGCTATTGTCTGTTGAGCTCAAGGCGATGGAGAGTGAGCAGACGGGCCTCGCCCTTTCTCTCCCTTTCTCGCCCGAGCCAGCATGCGCGGATTCGTGGGTTGACTTCTCATATGATTTTTGTGCTCTAGCCCGGAGGCACGCTAAACGATTTCTTCCGGGATAGAAAAATCTTTGTATACCACGGCGTCCGACTCCGAGGATTTGGGGCCTGCTTGGGGCCGACACTCTCCCGCCTAGCGACCAGGAAGCGCGGGCTTCCACGGCCTACTCAGAGCTTATAGACCTGCTGGCGCGCGCCTCAGGGAAGCTCTTTATTGATTGGCTCTATGAGCCCCGTGAATCCCAGTCATCTAAACTCAACGTTTGGCATGCTTTTATATTGCAAAAAACCCCCCAAAAAACCTGGAGATCGGTCTGCCAACCCTGCCAGTGTTACAGGGCGTAGCAGCCTCTAGCGAGTGCATCTCTCAGTCTCTCCCGCCCGAAAATGTAGTGGAACTGATAGGCTCGCCACACTTTTGGGGGTCTTTAGAGCAGCTGGTTCGGCCATCCCCTGCTGGTCCTCTGCTCCAGGGCACCGAGCTAGCAGCTCTAAGCACACCAGAGACCAGTTTCGGGAGACCGGTTCCCTTAGCAGACCATTGGCAGCGTGGAAACTACTGCCAGATGTGTCTCCATGGGTCCTGCGCACTGTAGAAGCAGTTTGGCGCTTCATCAACACATTCATCGGGTTTCTCCCACACTGTGGGTCCCAAGCAAGCTCTGGTAATCGAACAAGGGAGTTCCTGAGGTTTGCTTTGGGGGCAAAGCGTACCATTATCGGGTTCTTCCCTTCGAAGCAGTTACTGCAAGCATTGTAGGTATCCTCTCGCTGCTGAGAGTTTGAGGCCTTGCCAGAACCTATGAGTGGTAGGTCCTAGGTGAGCCTCCTTTACAAGATCCCAGCGTGTAGAGTGTAGTAGGCCTCCTCTCAATCTAGAGAGTCATCATGCTGAGGCCTCCGCTCCAAGAGCTCGACTGTTTTGGCGAGTGTCGTCAGGCCTCCTCTCGCTACAGAGAGTTTTTGAGGCCTCCGCTCACCGGAGCATGAGGAAGACTGTACGCCCTGAAGTGGAAGTGTCACTTCATGGTGCGGAGGTCGCCAGCTCGACCCAGTCAACTGCCCGATTGGTACATTTCTGGAATTCTTGCAGACCTGCTCCTCCACAGGGTTAACCCACTCCACCCTGAAGGTCTAGGTGGTAGTGTTATTGGCCTACCGCACCCCTCTTGGTGGCCAGTCAGTGGGCAGACTCCCCTTTGTTACACGTTTCCTCCAGAGCGCCAGAGCTCTGCTGGGTCAGTTATGTGAGTGGTAGCTGAGCCTCCTCACAGTATGTCCAGTGTATGGAGTATAGTAGGCCTCCCCTCAATCTAGAGAGTCATCATGCTGAGGCCTCCGCTCCAAGAGCTCGGCTGTCTCGGCGAGTGTCGTCAGGCCTCCTCTCACTACAGTGAGTTTTAAAGGCCTCCGCTTACCAGAGCTCTGCTAGGGCAGTTATGTGAGTGGGAGGTAACCTCATCACAGGATGCCCAGTGGGTGGAGTGTAGTAGGCCTCCTCTCGATATAGAGAGTCGTCATGTTGAGGCCTCTGCTCCAAGAGCTTGACTGTTTCGGCAAGTGTCGTCAGGCCTCCTCTCGCTACAGAGAGTTTTCGAGGCCTCCACTCACCGGAGCATGAGGATACTGTACGCCCTGAAGTGGAAGTGTCACTTCATGGTGCGGAGGTCGCTGATTGGTACAGTTCTGAAGTTCTTGCAGGCTCGTTCCTCCGCAGGGTTAACCCACTCCACCCTGAAGGTCTACGTGGTGGCGTTATTGGCTTACTGCGCCCCTTTTGGCGGCCAGTCAGTGGACAGACACTCCCTTGATCCACGCTTCCTCCAGAGGGTTCCAGCTCCTCCGGCCAGAGAGCTATGCTATGTGGTGGATCAGGATGCTATTACATGGCTTCGAGTCCTCTGATCTCCCCTCTTCTTGAGGGTCAAGACTCACTTCTCAGAAGTTGGCCTTCGGCGCAGGCCCCGCCCACTTTAGCCTTGGTGCTGGCCGCCATGGCTTGCCGCATCGAAGCACAGAATTTGTCACTGGGTGAGGGAAGCTATGTCGCTGGCTTACTAGGAGCATGGCACCCTCTCAAGCTAACCTTTTAGAGGGGTCCCCCTAGAGGACATTTGTGTAGCAGCAGGATGGTCCTCTCCGCACACTTTTATCAGGTTCTATAACTTGGATCTTAACACAGGTTTTATCCGCTTGAACCAGCCTTGTATGCTGCCTGGTTCGTAATCGGGCCAGATAGGGCAGCGTTTTTTAGCTTGGCGTGTTTGGTATATCGTTCCCAAAGCATCTTAGCTACACAGCGCTGAGTGAACCTATGAAAGAGAACGTCTCGGGTTACTCGCTTAACCCTTGTTCTCTGTATAATGTAATGTAATGTACAACTTTATTGTCCACCTGAGTGGAAAATTGTCTTTGGCTCACCAACATAGCAAGATTAATAACAACATACAAAAAGGATAAAATCACAATAACTAGTCACATTACACACACAACACAAAGAAAAAATGGATACAATTCAAGCCTTACACACTGCTTAATTAAAAAGTTGCTGAATTAATTATTCTAATTGCATTGGGGATAAAGGACCTCTTATACACATTTTCATTTGCTAGGGGAACTCTATAATGTCTACCTGACTTCAAGAGCTCAAACTGGCTAAAAAGAGGATGAGTGTCATCTGCAAGAATAACTCTCGCCTTCTTCTTTGTCCTTTCTGCATAAAGTTGTGTTAGTTGATTCTGAGGCCTGCCAATTATTTTATTTGCCAAGGATACAATTCTGGAAAGTTTATTCTTGAGTCTGCAATTTAGATGCTCATACCAGACAGAAAGATGAAAGGTTAAAACACTTTCAACAATGGATATATACACAAGTTCCAGAATGTGCTTACTAACACCAAGACCACTAAGCTGTCTGAGAAGAAAGAGTCGCTGAGAGCATCTTTTAAAAATATACTCTGAATTATCAGCAAAACTCAACTGAGAATCCAAAATTGGTCCGAGATACTTAAAATGTTCCACAATTTCAACTTGTTGACTCAAGTGAAATCGGCTAACATATCACATCTCGTTTTGTACACATAATTAATTCTTTAGTTTTGGCAACATTAATTTCTAATTGGCTAGAGCAACACCAAGTTTCAAGGGCCTTAATGTGGGTCAGGTAGGCCAGATCATATGTATGATTTGTTTTGTCCAACAGGCCAACCAGGGCCATATCATCAGCATATTTAAATAATCTTAAATTTTTCTCATTAATTGTAAATTCATTAGTAAAAATAGAAAACAGCACAGGGGAGAGAACACAACCTTGTGGGCAACCTTTGCTCACAGTGAGCATATCAGACATCACCCCCCTAACACAGACTCTTTGTGGACAACAAGAGAGAAAATTTCCAAGATCCACTAACCTTTTTAAAAGAAGATTCTTTTCATTGAATTAAAAGCTGAACTAAAATCTACAAATAAAATCCTAGCGTATCCTTTAGGATTTGTAAGATGTTTAGTAACTGTATTAAGAAGAGGCAGTACAGCATCGTCTGTGCCTCTATTTCTCTTATATGCAAACTGAAGTTGATCTTGCTTAGAGGCCACACTTGAAGTTAAATGATTAGCTAAAACTCGCTCCATAGTTTTGCATAATATAGAAGTTATTGCAATAGGTCGATAATCATTTGTCATACTTGCACCTGTTTTTTTTTCCACAGGTTGAATCACTGAGTATTTCCATAATTTTGGCACTGCACTTTTGTCCAAGAGAAATTGAATTAGCTTTGTAAAAACTCCCTTTAATTGAGGAGCACAGTCTTTAAGAAAACGAGCTTTAAGACCATCCGGGCCAGTGGTCTTATTTGACTTTAGTTTCCTAAGACTTGCAATAACATCTGTCTCCTTAATAACTATAGATTCCTCTACACTAAGATTTTTACATATCTCATCGCATTCTGTCTGACCTTCCACTGTGTCGAATCTACAATAAAAATTATTCAAATCATTAATTAAGGTTTGACAATTCCTGACCAAACTGTCCCAATTAAAAAAAAAATGACCAAACTGTCCCATTTAAAAAAAAAAATGTCCCAATTAGTCTCTTCAAAACAATCCTTTAGTCGCTCTTTACACCTGTCAGACCACACATGTATCTGCTTAATAACAGGCTTCGCTCTTTTCACAGCAGCCCTGTACTTGGGCAGAAGATGAATTACATTGTGGTCAGATTTCCCAAGGGGAGGTCTGAAAACCACTTTATAAGCATTGGTGATATTTCCATAGCAGCGATCAATAGTTCGATTTAAACGGGTAGGACAGTCCACATACTGTTGAAGTGTAGGCAGGTATTCAGATAAGTCACAAGAATTAAAATCCCCAGTTATTAAAACAGGTTGGTCTGCAGACCGGGCTAGCGCATCGTTAAAACTTTCCGTTATTCTCTCCCCTGCAGCACCAACATTCGGTCCGGGTACATGAGTGAATATAACAGTAATCTGGCCAAACTCACTCGGGAGATAAAATGGTCTAAAAGAAATTGTTAAAATCTCAAAGTCCGGCGTGCATACTTTTTCCGTACACAGTACTGTGTGGCCCAGCTGTTATCGACAAACACGCATAGGGAACGTTTGAACGTTTACTGCCAAGCTCCTCACGCTGCCGACAGAGGTCTTTTCGGCAGAGAAATCTGAGGAGCAGATGGCACGTTCGCCAATATAAGGATGGCGACGTAATAATGTCGAGGACGGCATCCGTGCCATCAGCCAATGAATTGGCTTGATTCTATAAGGGCTTCAGACATCCGGCACACCCAGCGGGCATTCCCAAAGCGTCTTAGCTACGCAGTGTCTCGTTCCCTATTCAGAGAACAAGGGTTACACGAGTAACCCGAGAAGATTTGCACCGTTTTTTCGGGAAGCATCGGGGAATACTCAATATAACGTGTATACACAGACTATACTACACAGAGCACAGCATGTATGGATGATAGCCTAGAATCGTTTAAAAAATGCAATGGCACCGCGGGCATTTTTAAGCTTTAGTATTGTGATACTACCGTAGTACCGGTGTATCGTGCAACTCTAGTGTGTACCTGATTTCTATTCAGGTGGAGACTTAAACCTGAACACAGACTCATGGGGACTCGTGTCACGGTGGGGACCTAAACAGAGTTGTTCTTTAAAATAAAACCATATGCGGGTTTGTCCTATGTCTTACTGAACTACAGTGAATTATCATCATTTCCTAAGTTTGTCCTTATCCACCGATCCTAAAATAATGAATATAGGCCACATATAAATATACATTATACAAAAAAGCTAAATATCAAACAATGGATCATTTTTATCAATATCCCCCAGCTAAAACTGCTCAATGTTAAAGTATGTCTGCTTCGTGTACAGTGAAAAGTGCAATAATATCTGACTTAATTTAATGTGCAACCCACCTGTTGAGATTGAGGAGGACCACCATTTACGTTCATCACACAGAAACATAATTCATATTTCTCATAGGTGAAGCTATTTATAGCATAGGTAGGACTATATCATGGCCACAAATTAAGAATTTGTTCCCCAGACTTAATTCGTGAGCCGCACATACTAGCTCTGTTCTGCCCGAAGTACTCGAAGATGCCGCCACCAAGCCTTTGATAGGAACTTAATCTAACTAATTTGTCATAAGTTTAAAAAAAAACAAAAAAACATTTGCTAATTGATTCTAACTAAAATCGCTGTTGTTAGCACTTAATATTTCTATAGTACAGCCAAACAGCGTAGATAATTCATAAAAACGTATATAAAAGAATGCTCATGCACAAACGTCTACTACACCAATAAGCTCTGCTGTACTATAAACCAATGAAATTGAAGGTGGGTTTATAGTACAGCATCATACACCATCATCCAGACATTTGAATTCACACCAACGGTTTATCACAGGCGCATGCGTACATGCGTTTTTTTGGTGCAAGGCTTGTTGGGCCAACACAGATTTTTCACTTCTGCTTGATAAATTGGCTGAGCACAATTTAATATGTTCGGTGAATATATATTTTTAATTTTAACTTGAGACCTTCAGATAAAATTAGTACTATGTTTTTTTGTTTGGGGGTAATTTTTGGGAAGCAATTTGTTGAGTCAATGTTTATTTTTCAGTTTCCACAATTTTTCAAAATGTTAATTTTTTACAGTGTACAAATGCACCAAAAGGCCTTTTACTGGCTAATAATAATAATAAACTATCAGTTGGACGACGTAAGGCATGTAGTAAATCAAATATGATCCCAACCCAAGACAAATCCCACCTTGTCTTTCAATCTTCATATGTACAGGAGAGGTTGTTGATTCTTTTGGTATTTGTTTCAATTTCAATTTTGTACAATTTCAGTGTTCTGTGCTCATAACATTCAGTCATAATATCAGTTTTAATATAAATAAATGCACATCCGCTTATAATGTGTCACGGATCAGTCAGGCCCTTCACTCCACCAATCACAGCGTTCCAGGTCACCTGAATACTAATCACCCGCACCTGCACCTAATCACCACGGCAATCAACCCAGCTACATAAACCAGCACCACTCACACCACACCGTCTGATCTTGTTAGTTTCTACGTGGACTCCGACCTCAAAAGAAGCAAAGATATCCTTACCTTCTAACAGACTTACCTTATTATTCGTCCTTGTTGTTCTCCATCTCTCTCTGTTGTCTTCCTCTCCCAGATCCTTTGTCGACGGTGTTTACTTGTGAGTCTGTGTGGATCCCCTCGTCTCGTCCTCAAGCCCTACTACAAACAGAACCAAGTCATTCACGGACAACCACCACTTTGTTTGCATACTCACCTCACTCTAACTTCTTTAATAAACTCACCTCTGTGTCCGGCTCCTAACGTAACAGAAGATCGGACCAGACTGACAACAGCACAATGAGCACTCCGGACCCGTTTCAGGAGCTGGTAGATTCCCTCAAAAAGGTACTACTACAGCGATCCACACCACCAACACCACCAGCTCCTCCATCATCACAATCACCTCCCACCATCACCAACCCGTCTTCACAGATCATACTCTCCAGTCCCATGGCCTGCCCAACACCCTTCTCTGGTTCGGCAGAGGAATGCGATGGCTTTTTAATGCAATGCACACTTAATATAAACCTTCACCCCCACGTCTTCACCACCGACCAAGCGAAGATCGCCTTCATCGTAACATCCCTCACCGGACCGGCGCTCAAATGGGTGGAGACCATCTTAAATCAAGCCGGTCCCGCGACTCATACCTTCGCCAACTTCGTTCTCCACTTCAAAGAAGTGTTCAGCAGTTCACCGGGGGACTCTTCCGTGGGGGAGAAGCTATACCAACTTCGTCAAGGTAATCAGACCATCCATCAATATGCATTGCAATTCCGTACTCTCGCAGCAGCCAGCGGCTGGAACGAGCCATTCCTCATCACCGCCTTTCAACAGGGGCTAGACCCCCGCTTACGGATCCACTTAAGCTCCTACGACGACACATTTGGACTAGAGAAATTCATTCAACTGGCCATTACATGCTCCAATCGGTTACAATCATGTTCCTTGGATCCATCTTCAGCCATCGCATCTCCACCTCCTCACCAACCAGAGACAAACGACCCTCCAGAACCTATGCAAACCGATTCCACTCGTCTAACCTTACCAGAACGTCAAAGGAGAATCAACCAGCGATTATGCCTATACTGTGGAGATGACAAACATCGGATACTGGAGTGTCCCCTCCGTCCTCGTCGAGTCTTGGTGAGTTCCGTACTCCCCTCATTTCACGGATACAAACCTCTGTCAACCCATGCACTGCTTACTGCCGGATCTCATGTTATTACAGTTACCGTCTTCCTCGACTCTGGCTTGGCGGGAAATTTCATCGCAGGGCACCTCCTCCAGCAGCTCCGACTCCCAACTTCGACCACGACGACCGCTTATGTGGTACAATCCATAACCGGAACACCCATCACAAGACGTTCCGTCCGCCGTAGTGCTGGACCGATTCGGTTGCAAATTGGACAACTTCATCATGAGGAGATACATTTGTTGGTTCTGGAGGGTTCCACGGTGGACATCATCTTGGGTCGCCCATGGCTGATGCAGCACAATCCCCATCTCTCCTGGAGGACAGGAGAGGTCCTAAAGTGGGGTGAAAGATATTTTCCTCATTGTTTCCCCAATCTATCACAACCATCACGACGAGACCCAGCAGTGCTACCGGTCCTCACCACCTCCATTGAAAGCCCAAGAGAAAAACTATCCATCGAAATCCCTGCCTGTTATTCCCACTTTAGCGACGTCTTCTGTCCGAAGAGGGCTGCCCAGCTACCACCTCACTGGCCATGGGACTGCGCGATCGATCTCATTCCGGGTGAGCCTGTACCTCGAGGACGAATCTACCCATTATCACTACCAGCGCAAAAGGCCATGGAGGAGGCTTTACAACAAGGTTACATCGTCCCATCTTCCTCCCCTGCTGCTTCCAGCTTCTTCATCACAAAGAAAGATGGTGGCCTACGACCCTGCATTGACTACCGAAAACTCAACGACATCACCATCAAATACTGGTATCCCCTTCCTCTTGTCCCAGCAGCACTGGAACAACTCCGCGGCGCCACCATCTTCACCAAACTGGACCTCCGCAGCGCCTACAATCTCATCCGAATTCGAGAGGGAGAAGAGTGGAAAACCGCCTTCGTCACTCCTACCGGTCACTATGAATATAGGGTTATGCCCTATGGGCTTGTCAACGCTCCCTCCGTTTTCCAAGGATTCATTCACGAAGTGCTCCGGGAGTTTCTACACAGATTTGTGATTGTGTATATAGATGACATCCTAATCTACTCCCGGAGCCTGGCCGAACATCGCCATCACGTTGCAGAGGTCCTCCAACAGCACCGAAAATTCCACCTATATCTCAAAGCAGAAAAATGTCTATTCCACCAACCCTCCGTTCACTTCCTAGGATATATCATCGATCAACGTGGCGTCCGCATGGACAAGGGGAAGGTGGAAGCAGTCACCTCCTGGCCCACACCTTCCACTGTCAAAGAACTGCAAAGATTTCTCAGCTTTTCCTACTTTTATCGAAGATTCATTGCCAACTACAGCACCGTCACCAGTCCCCTTACCGATTTGCTCAAAGGTCAACCCAAGATGCTCTCCTGGAACCCGAGAGCCCAAGAAGCCTTCAATAAACTTAAACATGCCTTCACTAGTGCACCTCTCCTCACTCACCCAGATCCGGAATTACCATTTGAGGTAGAGGTTGATGCCTCTACCACGGGCGTAGGCGCCGTCCTGTCCCAGCAGCAGGGGAAGCCTCCCAAACTCCATCCATGTGCCTATTTCTCCAGGAAACTCAGCCCGGCGGAGAGAAATTACGACATCTGCAACCGAGAACTCCTGGCCATAAAACTCGCCTTAGAAGAGTGGAGGCACTGGTTGGAGGGGTCTAAACATCCATTCATTGTGCTAACCGATCACAAGAACCTACAATACCTCCGTGATGCAAAAAGACTCAATCCCCGACAAGCCAGATGGGCCCTCTTCTTTACCAGATTTCAGTTTCAAATCATCTACCGACCAGGCATCAGAAACATTAAGGCAGATGCACTCACACCCCAGAAGACAGTAATGAGGAACCTGAAACCATTTTGCCTGCCAAACTCATCACTAATCCCATTCAATGGACCTCTCCACCAGTCGCATCAACTAATTCTCCTGCCAATCCGCCGGGCTGTCCACAACACCTCCAGTATGTTCCTCGCCTCCAACGTAACCAACTCATCAAAACCACTCATACGTCCCTTGGTACAGGCCACCCAGGGGCCAACGCTACTCTCTCGCTGCTACGAAATTGCTTCTGGTGGCCCAACATGGCCAGAGACGTGAGAAGGTTTGTGCAAGGTTGCCCGGACTGTGCCATCTCCAAGAGCCCCCGTCATCTCCCTACCGGTAAACTTCATCCACTACCCATACCTCAACGTCCTTGGTCACACCTAGGAGTTGACTTTATAACAGACCTACCCGAGTCAGATGGGAAGACCTGTGTCCTTGTCATAGTCGATCGATTCACTAAGTTCTGCCGATTACTCCCCCTAACTGGACTCCCCACTGCACTCCACACTGCCGAATTGCTCTTCAACCATGTCTTCCGCTATTATGGTCTCCCGGAGGACATTGTGTCAGACCGTGGACCCCAATTCATTTCGAGGGTATGGAAAGCCTTCACTCTCCTAGGTGTGACCGTCAGCCTCTCCTCAGGATACCATCCACAGTCCAACGGGCAAACCGAGCGAAAGATCCAGGAAGTGGGGAGATTCCTGAGAACCTTCTGCCACGGCCACCAGAACTCTTGGAACCAGTTCCTAGGCTGGGCCGAGTACGCCCAGAACTCGTTACGTCAACAATCAACTGGACTCACTCCCTTCCAGTGCGTACTCGGTTTCCAGCCTCCTCTATTCCCTTGGTCAGGAGAACCATCTGACGTCCCCGCCGTCGACCACTGGTTCCTGGAGAGCGAGAGAGTCTGGGACGCCGCACACCATCAGCTCCAGCAGGCAGTGCACAGGCAACGAATCACAGCCGACGTCAGAACGAAAGACACCCTTAATTACCAACCTGGTCAAAAAGTATGGTTATCCACCAGAGACATCAGACTGCGCCTGCCTAGCCGCAAATTAAGTCCCAGATTCGTTGGCCCTTTCACCATCCTGGAACGCATCAACCCAGTCACCTATAAACTTCAGTTGCCTCCACAGTATCGAATTCACCCAACCTTCCACGTCTCCTTACTAAAACCCTTCTCTCCTCCTATCTCCACAGGGCCTGACCAGAACGAAGAACCCTCTCTCCTGCTCATTATGGACGAAGGAGCAGTCTATCGAGTCCAAGAGATTCTGGAGTCTCTGCGTCGTGGTGGGAAACTCGAATATCGTGTGGACTGGGAAGGTTACGGCCCGGAACGATCTTGGGTGCCCAGAGACGACATCCTGGACCCAACACTCCTTCAAGAATTCCACTCAACACATCCTGATCGCCCAGCACCCCAAGGCAGGGGTAGACCGCTGCGACGCCGAGGTCGGCCCTCAGGAGCGGGCCGTGGAGAGGGGGGTACTGTCACGGATCAGTCAGGCCCTTCACTCCACCAATCACAGCGTTCCAGGTCACCCGAATACTAATCACCCGCACCTGCACCTAATCACCACGGCAATCAACCCAGCTACATAAACCAGCACCACTCACACCACACCGTCCGATCTCGTTAGTTTCTACGTGGACTCCGACCTCAAAAGAAGCAAAGATATCCTTACCTTCTAAAAGACTTACCTTATTATTCGTCCTTGTTGTTCTCCATCTCTCTCTGTTGTCTTCCTCTCCAAGATCCTTCGTCGACGGTGTTTACTTGTGAGTCTGTGTGGATCCCCTCGTCTCGTCCTCAAGCCCTACTACAAACAGAATCAAGTCATTCACGGACAACCACCACTTTGTTTGCATACTCGCCTCACTCTAACTTCTTTAATAAACTCACTTCTGTATCCATCCATCTCTGTGTCCGGCTCCTAACGTAACATGATGCAATGGTCCATTATTTTATTAACACACACGGGATTTGATCACAATGTATTATAGGACTGTCCTTCACATTTAAACTGGTTATGGTGATGTACTGTAACTCACTTTGAATTAAAAGCATCTGCTAAATAATGTTTACATTTAGCAATAGACAAATCCAATAAGAAAAGAATACTATCATTATTCGGTTTTAGGTAGAACATTTTGCTCATAAACCAGCATTGGTTATATTTCCAGCAGGTTTGTATTGACCAACGACAAAAACTGTTTCCATCAGTAGCCAGACCTACTCCGAGCTCTGTAGATGATTTCCACAAAACCTGATTGAATTGCCCTGCAAGTATATTAAATATATATTTATAGGATATATATATATATATATATATATATATATAATTTAACTAGACAGAATTAAAGTAAGCCAGTAATAAGAAATGTCAATGTATGAACAATTTGTAATGTCATATATTCTAATCAAATCATTTATTCCCAAAATTATTATTACCTGTTTGGGGCTGATATCCTGGTGAGCTAAATTCATAATCCTTGATCTCACTGTACCAACTGTCTACAGCCTCCTTCCATAAAATATACAAAACAATCAAAATCTTCAGTGCTTTTATTCTTAATTTATTGCACGTTTATATATAATTTAAAGTAATTTATAAAATGTGAAAAGTTTGGTTTGCAGAGAGTCCACTTCTTTTTATGTATATGATACTTAGTCAAATAAATAGCTGAATAACAAGTTGTTCTTTATTTTTAGAGCACAGAGTAACGTTTGCAATGATATATGTTAAGTTTAACAATCATGAAAGAATACTAAGATATTCATTGTGGAAGGGACATGGTGAAATGAAAATCTCACCTTGGTAAAAAAACTTTTGCCAATATCAATAAGTTATTTAAGGTGTTTCAACTCTAAACATGTCTCAAATGTACTCAGTCTACCCTACTGTTACGGCACGGGTCGCACCTTCCGGGAGGGGGGAGTTATCACTGTAAAAAAAAAAAGTTGAGCCAACTTAAAATTCTAAGGCAACCAGCTTCAGCAGATTTTTGAGTTTGCTCGACTTATTTTTGTGGGAGATTCTCAAATTTTTGTTGTATAAAACTTAAAATGACAAGTTGCGAAAATTCAAAAATCTGCTGAAGCTGGTTGCCTTAAAATTTTAAGTTCGATCAACTTTTTTTTTTTTTTTTTTTTTACAGTGTATGTCAGTCCTCTGTCGTGTGTTGTCATGTGTTCCCACCTCTTGTTTCCATATTTTTCCATATTCCTGTCCTTGTTCTGTGTGATAATTAGTTTATTCAGTTCAGGTGTGTCTAATTTTCAGTAATTGCCTTGTGTATTTAGTTCCTGCCTGTTTAGTTAGTTTTCATCTGGTCTACTCGTTATTCCCGGTGTTCCTGTCTGTGTGACAGCCTTGCCTTGTCTTGCCCTGCCCTGATGTCAACATTAAAGAGTGTTAATTTGAGTTTATCCTTGTCTGCGTGTTCCTCATTCCTCCCTGCTGTGTGCACTCTGACAGTTGCAGGTTTATATATAATTTAAAGTAATTTTAAAAAAAATGTGAAAAGTTTGGTTTGCAGAGAGCCCACTTCTTTTTATGTATATGATACTTAGTAAAATAAATAGCTGAATAACAAGTTGTTCTTTACTTTTCAAAATATCATTCTGAAGACAAAAAGCACATCAAATACACAAATCTCTATCGCACATCCTAGTTTTCTATTAATATAAATGTTTAAATCCTTCCAAAACAGTCTTGTGTAGATACAGTGCTTGAGGTGCGATTTTTTTTTTCCTCTTTCTTTTTGTTTTTCTTTTGTGTGCATAGGCCTATAGGAATCCACACAATTATACCAAGTCTATACCTTCTCACTCTGCATCAAGCTTAAGACGCTGTACGTAATTATTAAACTGCAGATTTTACCTTTGGGCGTCTCGTCACTGTACATCAGCTCTGGGGCTTGATGCTGCTTCTTGTACTGGTTATGGGCCTCCAGAAACTCCTGATGAAAGCTATCATCTGGGGAGAATCATATCAACACCAGCCCTTTATTCATAAACTAAATGTTGAAAATAAATAAAGTTGTAAACATGCCCAAACTTTTCCGTAAATTTACAGGAGGTCAAATCAAGTCACACTTATTTATGTAGGCCAAGTGCTTTATACAATACAGATGGTATCAGTAACTTCACAGTGATGGTGAAGAAAATAAAAAGCAAGGTGAAGTTCTTCAGTTATGAAAGAAATACGCACAATTTCAGCTGAAAGCTGTAAAAATGTTGTTCAATTTTTATTCCCTTTAGTTTAATAACTGCAAAGTTGCAAGTTCATTAATTATGAAGCAAACACAGTTTAAACTTTAAAGTAAGCCAGTAATAAGAAATGTCAATGTCTGAACAATTGACATCTTTGTAATGTCATGTATTCAAATTAAATCATTTATTCCCAAAATTATTATTACCTGTTTGGGGCTGATATCCTGGTGAGCTAAATTCGTAATCCTTGATCTCACTGTACCAACTGTCTACAGCCTCCTTCCATAAAATATACAAAACAATCAAAATCTTCAGTGCTTTTATTCTTAACTTGTTGCAGGTTTATATATAATTTAAAGTAATTTATAAAATGTGAAAAGTTTGGTTTGCAGAGAACCCACTTCTTTTTATGTATATGATACTTAGTCAAATAAATAGCTGAATAACAAGTTGTTTTTTATTTTTAGAGCACAGAGTAACGTTTGCAATGATATATGTTAAGTTTAACAATCATGAAAGAATACTAAGATATTCATTGTGGAAGGGACATGGTGAAATGAAAATCTCACCTTGGTAAAAAAAAACTTTTGCCAATATCTTCAGAGTGGAAAGACGCACACATTTCAAATTTCCCACAATCAAAGAGAACACTAATACACATGTGTGGAGCAAAAATCACGGCTCTGGGTTTTTGTGCACACAAGTTATTTAAGGTTTTTCAACTGTACACATGTCTCAAATGTAGTCAGTCTACCCTACTGTTACGGCGCAGGTCGCGCCTTCCGGAAGGGGGGAGTTACACTGTAAAAAAAAAAAAAAGTTGAGCCAATTTAAAATTCTAAGGCAACCAGCTTCAGCAGATTTTTGAGTTTGCTCAACTTATTTTGGTGGGAGATTCTCAAATTTTTGTTGTATAAAACTTAAAATGACAAGTTGCGAAAATTCAAAAATCTGCTGAAGCTGGTTGCCTTAAAATTTTAAGTTCGATCAACTTTTTTTTTTTTTTTTTACAGTGTATGTCAGTCCTCTGTCGTGTGTTGTCATGTGTTCCCGCCTCTTGTTTCCATATTTTTCCATATTCCTGTCCTTGTTCTGTGTGATAATTAGTTTATTCAGTTCAGGTGTGTCTAATTTTCAGTAATTGCCTTGTGTATTTAGTTCCTGCCTGTTTAGTTAGTTTTCATCTGGTCTACTCGTTATTCCCGGTGTTCCTGTCTGTGTGACAGCCTTGCCTTGTCTTGCCCTGCCCTGATGTCAACATTAAAGAGTGTTAATTTGAGTTTATCCTTGTCTGCGTGTTCCTCATTCCTCCCTGCTGTGTGCACTCTGACAGTTGCAGGTTTATATATAATTTAAAGTAATTTAAAAAAAAATGTGAAAAGTTTGGTTTGCAGAGAGCCCACTTCTTTTTATGTATATGATACTTAGTAAAATAAATAGCTGAATAACAAGTTGTTCTTTACTTTTCAAAATATCATTCTGAAGACAAAAAGCACATCAAATACACAAATCTCTATCGCACATCCTAGTTTTCTATTAATATAAATGTTTAAATCCTTCCAAAACAGTCTTGTGTAGATACAGTGCTTGAGGTGCGATTTTTTTTTTTTTTTTTTCTCTTTCTTTTTGTTTTTCTTTTGTGTGCATAGGCCTATAGGAATCCACACAATTATACCAAGTCTATACCTTCTCACTCTGCATCAAGCTTAAGACGCTGTACGTAATTATTAAACTGCAGATTTTACCTTTGGGCGTCTCGTCACTGTACATCAGCTCTGGGGCTTGATGCTGCTTCTTGTACTGGTTATGGGCCTCCAGAAACTCCTGTTGAAAGCTATCATCTGGGGAGAATCATATCAACACCAGCCCTTTATTCATAAACTAAATGTTGAAAATAAATAAAGTTGTAAACATGCCCAAACTTTTCCGTAAATTTACAGGAGGTCAAATCAAGTCACACTTATTTATGTAGGCCAAGTGCTTTATACAATACAGATGGTATCAGCAACTTCACAGTGATGGTGAAGAAAATAAAAAGCAAGGTGAAGTTCTTCAGTTATGAAAGAAATACGCACAATTTCAGCTGAAAGCTGTAAAAATGTTGTTCAATTTTTATTCCCTTTAGTTTAATAACTGCAAAGTTGCAAGTTCATTAATTATGAAGCAAACACAGTTTAAACTTTAAAGTAAGCCAGTAATAAGAAATGTCAATGTCTGAACAATTGGCATCTTTGTAATGTCATGTATTCAAATTAAATCATTTATTCCCAAAATTATTATTACCTGTTTGGGGCTGATATCCTGGTGAGCTAAATTCGTAATCCTTGATCTCACTGTACCAACTGTCTACAGCCTCCTTCCATAAAATATACAAAACAATCAAAATTTTCAGTGCTTTTATTCTTAATTTGTTGCAGGTTTATATATAATTTAAAGTAATTTATAAAATGTGAAAAGTTTGGTTTGCAGAGAGCCCACTTCTTTTTATGTATATGATACTTAGTCAAATAAATAGCTGAATAACAAGTTGTTTTTTATTTTTAGAGCACAGAGTAACGTTTGCAATGATATATGTTAAGTTTAACAATCATGAAAGAATACTAAGATATTCATTGTGGAAGGGACATGGTGAAATGAAAATCTCACCTTGGTAAAAAAACTTTTGCCAATATCTTCAGAGTGGAAAGACGCACACATTTCAAATTTCCCACAATCAAAGAGAACACTAATACACGTGTGGAGCAAAAATCACGGCTCTGGGTTTTTGTGCACAAGTTATTTGAGGTTTTTCAACTGTACACATGTCTCAAATGTACTCAGTCTACCCTACTGTTACGGTGCGGGTCGCGCCTTCCGGGAGGGGGGAGTTACACTGTAAAAAAAAAAAAAAGTTGAGCCAATTTAAAATTCTAAGGCAACCAGCTTCAGCAGATTTTTGAGTTTACTCAACTTATTTTGGTGGGAGATTCTCAAATTTTTGTTGTATAAAACTTAAAATGACAAGTTGCGAAAACTAAAAAATCTGCTGAAGCTGGTTGCCTTAAAATTTTAAGTTCGATCAACTTTTTTTTTCTTTTTTTTTTCAGTGTATGTCAGTCCTCTGTAGTTTGTTGTCATGTGTTCCCGCCTCTTGTTTCCATATTTGGTTATGTTCCTGTCCTTGTTCTGTGTGATTATTAGTTTGTTCAGCTCAGGTGTGTCTAATTATCAGTAATTGTCTTGTGTATTTAATTCCTGCCTGTTTAATTAGTTTTCATCTGGTCTACTCGTTATTCCCGGTGTTCCTGTCTGTGTGTCAGCCTGGCCTTGCCTTGTCTTGCCCTGCCCTGATGTCAACATTAAAGAGTGTTAATTTGAGTTTATCCTTGTCTGCGTGTTCCTCATTCCTCCTTGCTGTGTGCACTCTGACAGTTGCAGATTTATATATAATTTAAAGGAACACTCCACTTTTTTTGGAAATAGGCTCATTCTCCAACTCCCCCAGAGTTAATAAGTTGAGTTTTACCGTTTTTGAATCCATTCAGCCAATCTCCGGGTCTGGCGAGAGCACTTTTAGCATAGCTTAGCATAGATCATTGAATCCAATTAGACCAGTAGCATCGCGTTCAAAAACGATCAAAGAGTTTCGATATTTGTCCCATTTAAAACTTGACTCTTCTGTAGTTATATCGTGTACTAAGATCGGCGGAAAATGAAAAGTTGGCTGATATGGCTGATATGATTAGGAACTATTCTCATTCCGGCGTAATAATCAAGGAACTTTGCTGCCGTAACATGGCCGCAGCAGGCGTAGTGATATTACGCAGCGCCTGAAAGTAGTCCCCAGCTACCGGGCACTACTTTCAGGCGCTGCGTAATATCACTATATCACTACTAAAAATGTTGTTCGATTTTGATTCCCTTTAGTTTAATAACTGCAAAGTTGCAAGTTCATTAATTATGAAGCAAACACAGTTTAAACTTTAAAGCAGTTCTTCAACTCACGTTAGTTCAGCGTTGATGCAGTTTAGTTCAATAATAGTGCAACCTTCACTAAATTATAAAACAAGCAATAAGCAGCTCTACTGAGGGGCAGGCAATAGTGTTAATGACTTATATATACTTATGACTGTTTTATATATATATATACTTTATAAATAAAATGTATATGTTGCAGAGCTCATCATTTGTAAATCAAATTATATAAAAGTTATGTATAAAGCAGCTCTACAAAAGACAATAGTGTCATGTCCAGCTCAGTTTGGTTCTGTTGTCATCCAATAGTGTCCAATAGTATAGTCAGATATAATATTCACATCATAGCAAACATTTTCATTTTATAATCTATATGTGGCTCTTCATCGTTTCATATTACCTTCTTTTTGAGCTGTTATGATGTTGTGTTCATTCAGTCTGTCTTCAGCTGGTTGTTTAAGGTCCACTTTCATAGTTCATAGACATTCCTTAACTCCATCTCTTTAATTTAATCTCAGGGTAAAGCTGGTCTTGCTATTTGAGGAGTGAAAGTAATGATTCCCTGGACGTTTTTGTAGTGGTTTATTGGTTGTGTGTGTGTTTGTTTGTTTGTTTTGTGTGTGTGTGTGCGTGCGTGCGTGCGTGCGTGTGTGTGTGTGTGTGTGTGTGTGTGTGTGTGTGTGTGTGTGTGTGTGTGTGTGTGTGTGTGAGTGTGTTCTTGTAAGACCCACAGAGTGAGGACCAGATGTCCTCACAAGAATAGTAAGACCTGACATTTTTGACTTCGTGAGGACATTTGGCATGTCCTCACAAGGCAAATAAATTATTAAAAATACTGAATGAAGTTTATCTCAAAATGTAAAAATGCAAAAAGTGTCCTGTAAGGGGTAGGTTTAGGGGTAGGGTTGGTGTAGGACAATAGCACATACAGTAAGTACAGTATAAAAACCATTACGCCTATGAGAGTCCTCACATGTATAGAAATACAAACATGTGTGTGTGTGTGTGTGTGTGTGTGTGTGTGTGTGTGTGTGTGTGTGTACTAGGGTTGTCACGATACCATAAAAATGTCTTGCAATACTATACCAGCTGAAGTATCACGATACCATGCAGTATTGTGTTCATTTAAAATCCAGTTGTACAAAATGAATCAAAATTTTATAAATAAATAGATGTGCGATAACAGACAATATTATTCTCTGAATACTTAATGTGAATGAATGACTGGCTATTGTTATCCATGAAATGATTTAAACAAAACTCATCTTAGCACTGCACAGAAGCTGCATAAAGTGACATTTAGATGTGGCATTTATACATTTAGATTGTATTTATAATTGCATAAATAATGTTATGAGATTAATGTTTTAAATGCTAAATTCTGAATATAGAAATATGTTGGAAAATAATGTAATATGCCTACTTTTAGACAGGAAACTTAAAAACGGCCAGCAGGTGGCAGAAGTCCATGATTGAATCACTGAGTCATTCAAACGATTCTTTCAAAACGGCTGAATCCTACAGGAGCGAATCAAATGACTGTTTTTATGAATGGCTTCGTGAATCAGTGATTCGCCCAAGACAACGCGGATTTGGATCGAACACAGAAACGAAACAAACAGCAATCTTGCTCGTGTCGTATTGCCGAACTGTCAGAAGCATTTTTTTTGCTCGCATATCTTGAAATTTCCTAGTTAGCAGCATGTATATTAAAACATAACATTATAAATGTTAAATATATATATATATATATATATATATATATATATATATAATGATTGATAAAAACCAAGTGAAAAGCCGCTATGCTGATGAATGGATTTGCATTCGTGATCGCAAAGACACTTCCAGAAACGAACTAGGCCTACACCTGTTCTAGAAGTGTTAAATGAATAAAACTGCGAGAATACTTTCTTGTAAGATATTATGATGTTGAATAAGTGATGCTTGAGCTGCTGTTTTTCTTTTAAATAGCATCAGGGGCAAGTTCAGGCTCACACCGGTGCCAGACGTTTTGCTACGGTTTCCGGATTGAACGACATGTTTCCTGGAAACGGTGTGCAGCAGGGTTTGAGATACGTTTTCTCTTGTTTGGTTGGTGTGTCAAAAATGTCAGCCCAATCAGCAGCAACTTGTATATAAAGCACGCGGTATTAAAGAGACATCTCGCACAGTGGGTCCAAGTGAAGTCATTTAATATGTGTCCGCTGCAGTGTTGTATACACAACAATTAAAGATATTAAAGACATGTTTGTCGTAAGAGTTTTATAGTAGCTTAGCATATGTTACATAATGATGATGAATTTGTAAGTAAATGTAATTAACATCAAAATAGATTCACAAGAGCAAGTATATTGTTTGCACATGTTTATTTACATTAAAAGCAAAATAACTGAAATAATAAGAGGAACTTCTTTAAGTCTTTCTAAATATCATGTAGTAATTGCTTTCCTTAGGAAGGTGTGCTAGACACTGATTAATGTAACATAAAAATACTACATATTTATATATTTTGCTATTGTATTATGGGTGACACTTTCATAAACGTTTCTATGCTCCTCTGATTATATAACGGTAAATATTACAATATCATAGCACAACAACAGTGATCAGCAATAATGATCGATAAGCCTAATACTCACAATAAAAATAATAAGGTCATATAGATCATAACACAGTCTAAGGTAAGAAGTGGATTATCCTTCATCTGAAATGTTTGTCTTTTCATCCTGAAATGTGAGGCAAATGTTGGATCACAATAATTCGAAACCACAGTTTCCACAAATCCCTTTACTCGATTAGGATGTTCTCTTTTATTCTGGACAGCAAGGGCAGTGACTGTACCATCGAGTGTATTTTGCAGTAATAAACACGCATTTATACCCATTTCATCAGGCTCTGAAAATTCTTCAAAAAGAGCACAAGAATGGCCTTCTCAGCTGCCATAGTTGCAACACTTGCGTCATCAGAACAAGGTGTACGCACCACCGTTTCCGTTTAATAAACGTTTTGTACCATTTTTTCGGGGCTGAACGCAGCCCAGATGGTCTGAATCAAACCCTTTCTTCTGATAAACTGCAACATGAACAACGACGTACAAGTGCAGCTTCTCATTGCAAACTGAACTAAGCATCGGGGAACACTCAATATAACGTATATACACAGACTACACAGAGCACAGCAGAAAGACATTTGGCAATCAACTTGTAATGTTTCTGCTGGCATGCATGTTCAAATAAACGTTTTAAACAGTGTTCCGGCCCTGCACACAACATATCTTATACGGTACCGTATGGACGATAGCCTACTACCGTTTAAAAAATGCAATGGCACCGCGGGCATTTTTAAGCTTTAGTATCGTGATACTACCGTAGTACCGGTGTATCGTGCAACTCTAGTGTGTACCTGATTTCTATTCAGGTGGAGACTTAAACCTGAACACAGACTCATGGGGACTCGTGTCACGGTGGGGACCTAAACAGAGTTGTTCTTTAAAATAAAACCATATGCGGGTTTGTCCTATGTCTTACTGAACTACAGTGAATTATCATCATTTCCTAAGTTTGTCCTTATCCACCGATCCTAAAATAATGAATATAGGCCACATATAAATATACATTATACAAAAAAGCTAAATATCAAACAGTGGATCATTTTTATCAATATCCCCCAGCTAAAACTGCTCAATGTTGAAGTATGTCTGCTTCGTGTACAGTGAAAAGTGCAATAATATCTGACTTCATTTAATGTGCAACCCACCTGTTGAGATTGAGGAGGACCACCATTTACGTTCATCACACAGAAACATAATTCATATTTCTCATAGGTGAGGCTATGTATAGCATAGGTAGGACTATATCATGGCCACAAATCAAGAATTTGTTCCCCAGACTTAATTCGTGAGCCGCACATACTAGCTCTGTTCTGCCCGAAGTACTCGAAGATGCCGCCACCAAGCGTTTGATAGGAACTTAATCTAACTAATTTGTCATAAAATTAAACACACACACACACACACCACACACATTTGATCATTGATTCTAACTAAAATCACTGTTGTTAGCACTTAATATTTCTGTAGTGCATCCAAACAGGGTAGATAATTTATAAAAATGTATATAAAAGAATGCTCATGCGCAAACGTCTACACCAATAAGCTCTGCTGTACTATAAACATGGTGTCGCCCCGCCCCGTCTTCCAGACATTTGAATTCACACCAACGGTTTATCTCTGGTTTATCTCTGAAATTCCTTCAGATAAAATTAGTACAATATGTTTTTTTTTTGGGGGGGGGGGGGGGGGGGGGTAATTTTTGGGAAGCAATTTGTTTTCAGTTTCCACAATCTTTCAAAATGTAAATTTTTTTACAGTGTACAAATGCACCAAAAGGCCTTTTACTGGCTAATAATAATAATGATAATAATAATAATAATGATAAACTATCAGTTGGATGACGTAAGGCATGTAGTAAATCAAATATGATCCCAACCCAAGACAAATCCCACCTTGTCTTTCAATCTTCATATGTACAGGAGAGGTTGTTGCTTCTTTTGGTATTTGTTTCAATGTCAATTTTGTACAATTTCAGTGTTTTGTGCTCATAACATTCAGTCATAATATCGGTTATAATATAAATAAATGCACATCCGCTTATGATGCAATGGTCCATTATTTTATTGGCACACACAGGATTTGATCACAATGTATTATAGGACTGTCCTTCAAATTTAAACTGGATATGGTGATGTACTGTAAGTCACTTTGAATTAAAAGCATCTGCTAAATCATGTTTACATTTAATAGACAAATCCAATAAGAAAAGAATACCATCATTATTCGGTTTTAGGTAGAACATTTTGCTGAAATAAACCAGCATTGGTTATATTTCCAGCAGGTCTGTATTGACCAACGACAAAAACTGTGTTTCCATCAGTAGCCAGACCTACTCCGAGCTCTGTAGTTGATTTCCACACAACCTGGGTGAAATGCCCTGCAAGTATATTAAATATATATTTATAGGCTATATTCATATATTTAACTAGACAGAATTAAAGTAAGCCAGTAATAAGAAATGTCAATGTCTGAAGAATTTATAACATCTTTGTAATGTCATGTATTCAAATTAAATCATTTATTCCCAAAATTATTATTACCTGTTTGGGGATGATATCCTGGTGAGCTGAAGTCGTAATCCTTGATCTCATTGTACCAAGTGTCTACAGCCTCCTCCCCTAAAATATACAAAACAATCAAAATCGTCAGTGCTTTTATTCTTAATTTGTTGCAGGTTTATATATAATTTAAAGTAATTTATAAAATGTGAAAAGTTTGGTTTGCAGAGAGCCCACTTTATGTATATGATACTTAGTAAAATAAATAGCTGAATAACGAGTTGTTCTTTACTTTTCAAAATATCATTCTGAAAACAAAAAGCACATCAAATACACAAATCTCTCGCACATCCTAGTTTTCTATTAATATAAATGTTTAAATCTTTCCAAAACAGTCTTGTGTAGATACAGTGCTTGAGATGCAAATTTTTTTTTTTTTTTTGTGCATAGGCCTATAGGAATCCACACAATTATACCAAGTCTATGCTTTCTCACTTTGCATCAATCTTAAGACGCTGTACGTAATTATTAAACTGCAGATTTTACCCGTGGGTGTCTTTTCAGCAGAGCTGAAGGAATAAAACACATTCTCTCCGTCTTCCGTGTCACTGTGGCCCAGCGATCCTATGCTCAGCAGGTGATCTGCCCAATCTTGAGCAGCGCTGCACAGCTCGTCACTGTACGTCAGCTCTGGGGCTTGATGCTCCTCCCTGTACTGGTTATGGGCCTCCAGAAACTCCTGTTTAAAGCTATCATCTGGGGAGAATCATACGAACACCAGCCCTTTATTCATAAACTAAATCTAGAAAATAAATAAAATTCAGTAAATTTACAGGAGGTCAAATCAAGTCACACTTATTTATGTAGGCCTAGTGCTTTATACAATACAGATGGTATCAGCAACTTCACAGTGATGGTGAAGAAAATAAAAAGCAAGGTGAAGTTCTTCAATTCTGAAAGAAATACACACAATTTCAGCTGAAAGCTGTAAAAATGTTGTTCAATTTTGATTCCCTTTAGTTCAATAACTGCAAAGTTGCAAGTTCATTAATTATTAAGCAAACACAGTTTAACTTTAAAGCAGTTCTGCAGAAGTATCATTATTCAACTCACATTAGTTCAGCGTTGATTCAGTTTAGTTCAATAATAGTGCAACCTTCACTAAATTATAAAACAAGCAACAAGCAGCTCTACTGAGGGGCAGGCAATATTGTTAATGACTATTATATATATATATACTTTATAATTACTTTATAAATAAAGTGAATATGTTGCAGAGCTCATCATTTGTAAAATCAAATTATATAAAAGTTATGTATAAAGCAGCTCTACAAAAAACAATAGTGTCATTGTCCAGCTCAGTTTGGTTCTGTTGTCATCCAATAGTGTCCAATAGTGTGGTCAGATATGATAATGTTACTGAATATTAAGGGTCTTTTAAACCCCAAGTTGAATGAATACAGATCTATCCAGAGTATAGATTTTTCACTTTAGTTTTGTTTTGGCCTTAAATCAGCATTTGGAAAAAATTCAATATTACAATTTCTGCTTAAAAAGTAATACAGAAATAAATATTCTACATAAGTACATATGACCCACCTGCCATTGCTTCCAAAGTAAGCTATAAATAATAAAGATAATTGTTAATATTCACATCATAGCAAACATTTTCATTTTATAATCTATATGTGGCTCTTCATCGTTTCATATTACCTTCTTTTTTAGCTGTTTTGATGTTGTGTTCACTCAGTCTGTCTTCAGCTGGTAGTTTAAGCTCTGTACACAGATGATGTATATATACTGTTGGCTTTATCTCCTCCTCCGCCTCCACTTTCATAGACATTCCTTAACTCCATCTCTTTAATTTAATCTCAGGGGAAGGCTGGTCTTGCTAGTTGAGGAGTGATAGTAATGATTCCCTGGAAGATTTTGTAGTGGTTTATTGTTTGTTTGTTTGTTGTGTGTGTGTGTGTGTGTGTGTGTGTGTGTGTGTGTGTGTGTGTGTGTGTGTGTGTGTGTGTGTGTGTGTGTGTGTGTGTGTGTGTGTGTGTGTGTGTGTGTGTGTGTGTGTGTGTGTGTGTGTGTGTGTACCTGTTTTTCTATTTAGGTGGGAACTTAAACCTGAATACACACAGACTCGTGGGGACTCGTGTCACGGTGGGGACCTAAATTGAGGTCCCCACGGGTAAACAAGCTAATAAATCACACAGAATTACGTTTTTTGAAAATCTAAAAATGCAGAAAGTTTCCTGTAAGGCTTAGGTGTAGGGCAATAGAATAAACGGTTTTAAGCTAATAGGTTTTAAAATCACATCAATCACAATCTTCTGCAGCTAATTGCCTGTTAAAATAATAGCTGGTAAATAAAAGGCATTCTAGTCATGCAAGTGGCTTTACAAGTCTCTCCCATTAACTAGTAAAACAGGCAAGAGCTGAAAAGACATGAGAAACTCATTAGGTGGCAGATATAATTTCTGTTTGGGAGCCGTGAGGAAAGTACTTTTAACTTTTTACATAGACTTTAAACTTGACAAAAGGTTTTTAATAAAAGTAAATACAGGTGTATCTCAATAAATTAGAATGTCGTGGAAAAGTTCATTTATGAAATTGTGAAACTCGTGTATTAAATAATTTCAATGCACACAGACTGAAGTAGTTTAAGTCTTTGGTTCTTTTAATTGTGATGATTTTGGCTCACATTTAACAAAAACCCACCAATTCACATCTCTACAAATTAGAATACTTCATAAGACCAATATAAACATTTTTAGTGAATTGTTGGCCTTCTGGAAAGTATGTTCATTTACTGTATATGTACTCAATACTTGGTAGGGGCTCCTTTTGCTTTAATTACTGCCTCAATTCGGCGTGGCATGGAGGTGATCAGGTGATCAGGCATTGTTGAGGTGGTATGGAAGCCCAGGTTTCTTTGACAGTGGCCTTCAGCTCAATTTATTGAGATGCACCTGTATGTAATATGAATCAAACACAAAGAGATCAAATGTTCTCACATGGTCTTACAAACACAATTAACTTCCTTCCATTGAATGCTGAATGAAAAGTAGACATATATATACACGCTGGTTTGCAAAGACATGGGTGAAGTATTTCTAATCAGTATAAGATCAAGACCTGCATGAGTGTCAGGTAGGCACACATGGATATCAACAACTCAACAACAGTGATATTTATACGTACATCAATAATTGTTAATTTAGAAAATGCTTTTATCCAAATAAGGAACATTACAAACATTTTGTCATAAAGCCAATGATATCCATAGCATGCAATGGCATTAAGTAATTTAAATAAGTAAACAAGCTAGACTAGAGGTAAAAATGCAGAAACATAGCATCATTGTAGGTGTTTAAAACAAACAAACAAACAAAAAAAACATTATTATTACAGTTCCCATGTGATCCATTGCGGCTCAGAGTGTAAGTATTCCTTACTGATTGTTAATGCAATCATTGCTTATTAAAGGAATAGTTCACCAAAAAATGAAAAATTGCCAAAATTGTACTCACCCTCAGGCCATCAAAGATGTAGATGAGTTTGTTTCTTCATCAAAACAGATTTGGAGAAATTTAACATTACATCACTTGCTCACCACAGTGGATCATCTGCAGCGAATGGGTGCCGTCAGAATGAGAGACGAACAGCTGATAAAAACATCACAAGTAATCCACTCCTGTCCATCAACTTTAAACTGTCACTTCTGGTCAAAATGCGAATCCATAATCCATAATGCTTCCTCCAGTGAAAAAGTTCATCCTCTGTTGTTTCACATTAAAATCCACTAACATATTTGTTTAGAACTGTTTTTCCTTGTAAACGGTGCTTGATCTGTGCATATTTTTCTCCTGATTAGACAAGTTGTCTTTTTCGGAGAAAGCAATAATATGGATAGAGAACTCATATTTTAGCCCATAAAACAGTTTGAAAACATCTGAATAATGTATTTGTTTCTTACAAACATGTAGCTTTTTGCTTCTCAAAATGTCAATTGATGGACTTGAGTGGTGTGGATTACTTGTGGATTGTTTTGATGTTTTTTATTTTTTTTTTTTACAGTGGTTTGGTCTCTCATTCTGACGGCACCCATTCACTGCAGAGGATCCATTGGTGAGCAAATGATGTAATGCTAAAAATCTGTTCACATGAAGAAACAAACTACATCTACATCTTGAATGGCTTAAGGGTGAGTACATTTTTATTTTTTGGGTGAACTATTCCTTTAATAATTAGAGAACGGAAACATTTTGAGATGAATAGTATTTGTTCCCACTAACATGTAATAAAAGAAACTGCAATGCATTCAAAATATTGCTGACTAAAATACTCAGTAACATGTTTTGGTATGTACTGTGGCCTGATACACTGGAAAACAGATGGCTTTGTGTGATGAAGAACACTGTAACTGTGTTTTTTTTGCAACAACCGACAACCTAAACAAGCATCAATGACCAGCATGCTCTCTGATTACAGTGCAGGAATTCAAGGAAATGTTTGATGATTGAGAACGGTCAAATAACATGGTACCTTTTCATCTGCAGATGGTGAAACGAAAGCCCCACACAGTCAAAAACAAATAAACAGTTTTACTGATGCAATGTGCAACGTGTTGGTGCTGCATTCTTGTAAATTCTCATCGTTTACAGTTTTCTTTGAGGACCACTTTCTACCAAGTTAAGAGCGTTTTACGACAATGTGCCATTCCTTCGTGGTCAGAGTGCATTACATTACTGCCTGATCAAAAAGGGCTCTCTGTAGCACGTTTTTTGTCTTAATCACCTCTTTCTGTGTTCAGTGTTTCAACAACTTAATACATGCGAGCACATACTATAGTGAAAACTGTAAGAGCATTTTCTTGCATTAAAAGTCATCCTCAGGCCATCCAAGATGTAGATTTTTCAGTTTGTTTCTTCATCAGAACAGATCTGAAGAAATTTAGCATTACATCAATTGCTCACCAGTGGATCCTCTTCAGTGAATGGGTGCCGTCAGAATGAGAGCCCAAACAGCTGATAAAAACATCACAATAATCCACAAGTCCACATGACCCCAGTTCATTAATTAATGTCTTGTGAAGCCAGAAGCTGCATGTTTGTAATAAGCAAATCCATCAAGACATTTTTAACTTTAAATGAGTCTTGTATTCATAGTATTGCTTCTCCAGTGAGAAAAAGCCATCTTGTATTGTCTCTTGTGATACATGTTCCACTGATCTGTTTTTACATCATTCTGAAAATCTGAGCATGTAAAAACTTTGTGTTTTATGATAGTATGTATTTTCATGTGTGATGCATGTTATTAAGGTTTTTCTTTTTTCTTTTTCTGATCAGTTCTCACAATAGTCATGAATTATGTTGATATTTCCATGTTAAGTTTGCATTTGTAAGATTAAAAAAACATTTTATGATGAAATCTACCTGCAAGTATTTCTAGTTTTTGGATATCTAACTTACCTGGCGCCAGAAATGCCAGTATAGTTTAGCTCATGCCCTTTGATAAACAGGAATGTATTCCTATGAACATGGACAAGCGTGAGAAGACACAATACCACATTCTGCAGGTAGTGTAATTCCAGTTGCATGCAAATCAAGATCAGCTACTATATTGCAATGGACTGATGTATGTATATCTATTCACTTTTCTTTTCTTGTTTGTTCTTTTCAGAAGTTGTATTGCTGGTATGCATGATCTGTATCTATGTATGTTACAGATTTGCATCTTGTCTCAGTAACAAGAGATATAAAAAAATGAGAAATTCTACAGAAAAGAGAAAGTAGCTTCTTCTCTCTCCATTCACTTGAGGACTGCATGACAGCGAGCAGTTTCTCTAATTTAGCTTTGTGTGGAAACTCATTGAAATAGAAGCAGGCTGTTTGTACTGTCCTGTAATGATCGTATGAAGAGTGACCACTGAGAGGCAGCACATAACCCTCAACTACCACAGCTGGTCCATAAAAACATCCTGGACAAGGTTCCTATCAAGCAATTAGATTTATAAGGATATTGATGCTATAATGCTTCTAGGTATTTTATATTGTTTAAACCATGCTGACTAAACAAGAAGTATTATAATCATTTATAGTAACTGCAGTGATATTTTGTGAGCATTGATAGTTATAGATAAATGAATCTAAAACTAAAACTGTAGAAACTTTTTTGTTGCTTGAAATAAAATAATTGTTAGCTGAAAAAGATTTTAAAAATAAATAAATAAATATATATATATATATACATATATACACTTTTTTTTAGCTAGTTGCTATTCTTATTTAGTTTAACTTGCACACAAAAATAAAAATGAAAACTTAAATCAAAATTGATTAAAAAAATATATAGACATTTTAAAAAAGACACAAAAATAAATTTTGCACAAATATTTTCTGAATACAGAGAATCTAAAAAATAAAAACTATAATTTGCAAATGTTGTACAGTAGTACTTAATACTGGTTAAAAATTGACAGCTTGCCCCTTAATTTATCCAGAACTTTGGTTTATTTTGGTTGTCTGAATGCTTGATCACTAATTACATAACACAGATAAACCAAAAGGCAATCAGGGGCATATCAAGATGGTCCCAGCATGAAAGACTCTCACCAGCTGTCCTTACAAAAGCCTTGAAATGATTGCTGTTCTCACTGTGCACCGCGGCTCGTGCTAGCTTTTTGTTACACAGTCAGATCCAAAACTAGCTCAAAATAATGTTGCCATGTATTTCATTTATCCACATTCATTATTTGAAAAAACAAAAAATATTTTCCTTTATACAGGGTGTTAAAAGTTTTCTACATTGTTACTTTGTTGTTTGTTCCATTTTCTCTCAGGCTAGTCATGAATTTCTAAAGTGAAAGGCATTTTAATACTTAAAACCCAGAAGATCTATTTCTAATTACGTTGCTTGAATTATTTCTTTAGTTCATTAGGTGTGATAAACGGGACTATAAGACATCACTTTTTAATGCGCATCTTAAAGCTTGTGGGGAGAAATATCAGACTTTGTTGTAGCTGAAAGAGAGCTGAAAGCTAATATTAAATTAAATGAATTCAGGTACAGGACAGGTTTAGGCTGAGCTAATACCACAGAGCATGACAACATGAGCTCGGTTTGAAGAATCACTTCAGCTGTTTAATGCTCGCTGTAGCCTGAGGGAGGTGCCACCGTTACTGCACATCAACCCGAGGACAATCAGACAGCAAAAATAATTGGAAAAGCAATTCAATACTGATCCTCGCCTGTGAAATACCATTAGGTACTGCTTACCTCAGCAAATAGGCCTATAGACAACACATGCTTTTAAATTCACTGTTATTTTGTGTCTGCCTGAAATTCAATCTTGTATGTTGTGCTTCAGGTGATGTGTGTATGAAGAGAGCGCATTAAAAGGGAAAACAGTTTCTAGTTCGGGATATTTGTAATTTCCTTTGACATCCTCTCTGTCTTGAGCTGATTAAACATCCCTGGTGTTGTGTGCAAAGATATGAAACCAACGGACCGTGAGCCTAAAGCTGCTGAGTGATGATAAAAAATAAATAAATAAATAATAAAAAAATAAAGTAGGCTATAGGCTACGAACTTACATGAAGGCTTACACAATTGTTGGAGGAGAAGCACTGTAAATATATGTAAATGACCAGTGGGTGGCGCTAAAAAGCGTGTTCAGTTTTCTCTGAAACCGATAGGCCTAAACCATGGGATCATTTTTACCATAAAAGTAGCCAAAGTAGCCTATTGCGGTCACGGATAAAAAAAATTAAAATAAAAAAATAAGCATGAAACCAAAATTTAAAAACGCAAGTAAAAATCATCTCAATTTTCAGTCAAGTAATGAATTAATGCATATGTTAATGAAACAATTATATTTTATTTACTGACAATAACAGGAAACATGAATAAATGAGTAAGATGTAAATAAAAAAGTAACCATGACAATAAATAAACAAGTCAGCAACACATGAAACAAAGCTTTATTCAAACATGTTGTTCTAACAATCATGCATTTACAAGCGGTGAACCCACATCCTATTGACATCTCAACACAGCTGGTCCAGTTCTGCAGCTTTATTCTGGTGAAGCAGCTGAACACCGTGTTCACCTTGACTTGTCTCTGCTATCCATCACGACCCTCATTGCTGCAGTCAGACTGAATCTGATCATGGATGAGAAAGGGACATCGAGGCTATCGTTGTCTGAGTGCACAGAGAGGATGATGAAGACCATGATGACACCCCTGAACCACACAATCTAGAAGCAAGGGCAGGAGATCGCGTGTGGGACAATCTGACTGCTGCTGTCTGCTCCAAACATTTGTGTGCCTGCTCTCTGAGAACAACTACCTGTAAAACATTTACACAGTGTAAAAAAATTACATCTCATGTTGTCAGCATTCCATTTCTTGCCAAATTTTATTCATATGTTTACAATTACAAGCTAAATTTTGATATAGCTTCATTACTTTTGTGGTGTCGTGAACTGGTTCGATCTCCGCAGTCATCACCACCGGTGTCTTTACTCCAGGTTACTGCAGGGGGACTGGGGTCCCTGTAATAAGAGCACTGCAAGTCACTTCAGATAAAAGTGTCTGCCAAATGCATAAATCTAAATTTAAAAATAAAAAAATAAATTCAAATGTAAGTGTAAATGCTTTGTGCCTTGGGCACAAACACTCAAATCTGCTTATTTCTTAATGTTACATATTTCATACAACTTCTATTTGGGGCTTTAAAGGCTTATTTCACTTAAACATAAATTCAATCATTTACTCGCCTCTGCTGTTCAATCGTTGTGTGTGTGCGTGTGTGCGTTTTTTTCCAAACACAAAAGGTGATTTTGGTCAAGTTTGTCCTGCTGGTTTCTGTTCATACAATATCAGTCAATGGAGCCTGATTTTCAGATTCTTCAAGAAATTATTTGATGATGCTTTTGAAGCTTCTGAAACTCTGGTTTCATTGACTGATGTTGTATGAACAGAAACCAGCAGAACAAACTTGATCAAAATCACATCCTCAATGTATTTTGGTCTTTCTCTAGATGTTCTTGCTGGCTCTGGGCTCATGGATGATGAAGAGACCACAGAAGCATCCGGTCCAGAAGAGGCAGTAAGGGCAGATGCAGTGATAGAGCATCTCATCCATGGCACTGGACCATTTCCAGGATGCTGTGTGGACTTCAGTCTGCAGGCATTTCAGATCATACAAAGATGCACAAATATAATACACAAGCAGTCATTTTAACAGCACGATGTCATCTGATTTCTGTATTAGAAGTTAGAAAATGATTTCTTACTTTATATTTTTGTTTCAGGTTTTCCTTTTTTCCCCCACAAGTGCCGCCGTCACCTGTTCCACTTCAAAAGCTCTGCATCAAATGTACAGCAATCAAGAATCAGAAAAGGGCTGTAATAGCTCCGTTTGAAATTACAATAGGCTAAATAGAATAAACTACAACTTAAGATTTAAAAGATGTTTTATTAATTTCAGTAGTATACTCACTGAGAGCCTTTGATGGCAGCATTCATTCATCAGTCACTTTTCACCGGATAAGTTAAACACTTGTGCTCATCTGCAATTCTTTTAGAATATGTTCCTGTTTCGTGTTAAATAGACATTTAGTAATCGTATATGTATATTGTTTATTTAAATGCACTCTGGAGACGTAAGTGTGTTATGGGAGATCCTCTGTTTGCTATACATAAAACATGTTTTTACAGTAAAATCACAAATATACTGTAACGTTGCTGTCTAGCTTCTTTACGCCTTAAGCAAATCAACAGTTTAACAGTTGCTCCTTAAAAAACAGTTTGAGGACTTATTATGTAAATGTTTGCACCAGGAAAAATGTATTCTCCCTTTCAAAGAGCACTTCATTGTTAAAGACGTTTTATAACTCTTTTATTGACAGTATTGACCTTTTGTATTATCTGCTGTTTCGAGAATGTTATGGTGGAACAAAAGAGTTTGGTCAGAAAATGTTTAAGTAAATTACTGCGAGTAAATTACTTGGTATCCCCGTGATGGGTTTACATCAAATTTATCAGACTAGATGTCTTGGTAAAGCTATGAAAATTATATCTGACAATGGGCACCCACTGCATAATGAGTTTGAGTTTTTGCCTTCAGGTAGAAGATTTAGGATACCAGGACTTAAAAATAGGGGGGGAAAGTCTTTTATATGACAGGCAGTGAAGTTTTTAAATGAAAGATGGTAAGAAGAGTTTATTTTATTTTATTATTATTATTTTTATTTATTTATTTATTTTTTAAAATGAGCAGGTCTCATTCAGTGGTGGTGTTTTCTTTTCTTTTTTTTGTTAACTAAGTGTTGTGGACTTGTATTGTCCTACTGTGTAATTTATGTTGTATTTGTCTTTTGTGAGAAACCTACATGGAAACAAGTCACTGAAACAAAATTTCCCCAAGGGGATGAATAATAAAGTTACTACTAGTTTACTATACTGTAGCTCAACTACAATTTTAACACAGGTAACTGTGTTTTTGATTTGTGATACTCACATTTGTAAACACCCTCGTCGCTGTTCTCCATCACGTTCAGTGATGACGTATTGATCTCCCGTGGCCTCCTGGGATTGAAAAGTATCCATCGGATGAGCACTCAAGAATCTGGGCAGAAGCAGTAGGACATTCGGGAACTTCTCGATTACTCTTATGAATACTGCGGTTTCGGAAATACTTATTCACTTGGCTACTGCTTTTCCTCTACTATATAGTAGGTAAGTAGGCATATTCGGACGCAGTTTAAGTAGATGCATGTCCGAATCTCACAAGAATTAGTACGTCACCCAGGTAATTCTCGCCTACTCTATTAGGAATACTGAGGTTTCGGACGTACTTATTCACTCGCCTACTGCTTTTCCCCTACTATATAGTTTCGGACGCAGCCAAAATGTCCATCATGTGGAGTATCTCACGTAAATACAGTGTCTGTTATGGCTTAAAGTGAACGTAATTTTTTACTTTCAGTTTCACCAGGGATGAACTGCTGAACATTCAGCAGAACACACCAAAAAAATATCCTACCAGTTTTCGATTATTCTGATGTTTTGCTGAACATAGTAGTCGGCGGAGCAGCGGTGCTGATCAAACGCGTTAGGACGCGCAAACGGGTGAAGCGAGCCGGTGTGCTGGTGAAGCTCAGACAGCGTGGAATTTCAAACCCCATTGCCTCTCTACCCAACAAAACGGTTGAACTCCTTCTGCTTTCCCGGTTAAACAAGGACTTTTCAAACTCTGCTGCTCGGTTGAATGACGCCATTCCGGACAGTGTGCTACATCTGCCGGGCTTTCAGCTGTTTAGAGTGGATCGCGATGCAGAATCAATGGGGAAAATCACGTGGCAGTGGGACGTGCTTTTACATCAATGTACAGATGGTGGTGTACAGATGTAACGGTGTTAAAGAATATGTGCTGTCCCGATCTGGAAGCGCTCTTCATTAACAGTAAGCCTTTCTACTCGCCGCGGGAGTTTCATTTATTGATTCTCGTGAGTTTTTACATTCCTCCGCAATCGCACGTGAGCTCAGCTTTACAGAAACTCGCTGATCTGATCACAGAGACAGAACTACAGCACCCGGACTCTGTTTTAATCATTCTTGGGGACTTTAATAAAGCAAATCTCTCCCGTGAACTGCCAAAATACAGACAGCATGTTACATGTCCCACCAGAGACAGTAATATATTGGATCACTGTTACACAGCAATAAAAGATGCATATCACCCTATTCCATGGGCAGCTTTAGGACTCTCTGATCACTGTTTGGGTCATCTTATACCGACCTACAGGCAGAAACTGAAATCAGCTAAACCTGTATTAAGGCCTGTAAAGAGATGGACTAGTGAAGCAGAGCGGGATTTACAAGCCTGTTTCCACCACACTGATTGGAGTGTTTTTGAACAATCTGGACGAGCTCACAGAGACTGTAACATCCTATATCAGTTTCTGTGAAGATATGTGCATTCCTACCAGGACTCATTTAACCTATAACAATGACAAACCATGGTTCACTGCAAAACTTAGACAGCTCTGTCAGGCCAAAGAAGATGCTTACAGGAATGGGAACAGAGTATTGTATAAACAGGCCAAATACACACTGGAAAAGGAGATCAGAGTGGCAAAGAGGAATTATTCAGAGAAGCTAAGGATTTAATTATTTTCCAGTGACACAGCTTCAGTGTGGAAAGGTCTGAAAGACATCAACTACAAGACACCATCCCCCAGCACTGTGGAGAATCAAAATCATGAGTTTTATTGCAGGTTTTAAAAAAAAAAAAAACATTAAAACCTCCAGCAACCCCCATCTCCCCCTCACCTGCACTCCAGATCAGTGACGATGATGTGCCAGGCCCAGGCCCAGACGGTGTGACACCAGTCTGTCTGAAATCCTGTGCTGACCAGCTGGCCCCCATCTTCACTCAGATCTTCAACAGATCACTAGAGCTGTGTGAATTCCCTTCCTGCTTCAAATGCTCCATCATCATCATCCCCATTCCAAAGAAACCCAAGATAACAGGACTTAATGACTATAGACCTGTGGCTCTAACCTCCCTGCAAACCCTGCAGTTTGCCTACAGAGCAAACAGGTCTGTGGATGATGCAGTCAACATGGGACTGCACTACATCCTGCAGCATCTGGACAGACCAGGGACTTATGTGAGGATCCTGTGGACTTCAGCTCAGCATTTAACACGATCATCCCATCACTCCTCCAGCCTAAATTAACTCAGCCATCCGTCCCCACCTCTGTCTGTCAGTGGATCAACAGCTTCCTGACAGACAGCAAGCAGCTAGTGAGGCTGGGAAAATTCTCATCCAGCACCCGTACCCCTCAGGGTTGCGTCCTCTCCCCACTGCTCTTCTCCCTGTACACCAACGCCTGCACATGTAAAGACCCCTCTGTCAAGCTCCTGAAGTTTACAGATGACACCACAGTCATTGGCCTCATTCAGGATGGTGACGAGTCTGCTTACAGACAGGAGGTTAAAGAACTGACTGTCTAGTGCAGTCTTAACCACCTGGAGCTGAACACACTCAAAACAGTGGAGATGATCGTGAACTTCAGGAGAAACCCCCCTGCACTCCCCCCACTCACCATCATGAACAGCACTGTGACTGCAGTGGAGTCATTCAGATTCCTGGGCAGCACAATCTCTCAGAACCTGAAGTGGGACATTCACATAGACTATTGTCAAAAAAGGCCCAACAAAGGTTGTACTTCCTTCGCCAGCTGAGGAAGTTCAACCTGCCACAAGAGCTGCTAAAACAGTTTTACTCCACCATCATTGAATCCGTCCTCTGCACTTCAATAACTGTCTGGTTCAGCTCAGCTACCAAATCTGACCTCAGAAGACTACAGAGGGTAGTCCGGACTGCTGAGTGAATCATTGGTACAACCCTCCCCAGTAGGGGCGGATTGGGAGTAAAAAACAGCCCTGGATTTTCTCCCAAATAGGTCCACCACAACTACAAACAGCCGCTCCTATCTCGCAATATTACAGCAATCAATGTATTGAATTTAAGGCAAATAACTTGACAAAACCCATGGTAATCCATGGTGACCCTGCTGAAAACAAACAAACAAACAAAAATAAAACAATAGAAACCGTCACATAAATTCTAATGGTTTCCACTACAAATGCCATTACAAATGTGGCAATAAGTGGTCAGGTAGGAAAAAAAAACAAAAAAAAAACAATACAAATACTAAGAAATCCTGTCGTTAACTATGCCACCTGGAATACACCAGGACAGAACAGCCCTATACAAGGGCACACAGGTTTGTTGCCAAAGGCAGGGGGAGAATAAAAATATAGTAATAACAACAAGAATCACTTTCTTAAAAGAATTAACGAAAACAGTCAGTCAATACATCACAAAAGGTCTCAAATCACATCATAAACACAATACAAGTAACATACAAAATGATTAAATAAAAAGAAAATCAAGAGGTAAAGAGGCAGGTGGCCAACGGAGACCCTCAAATTTCTACCCCCCCTGTACTGGACACACCAGTACAGGGTATCACGCCAACCCCTCCCACTTTAAAGACCTAAATCCACACACAAAACAATAAAAAAAAAAAAAAACGCTTACAAATCAAAAGTCAATTCAATAATGGTTTACACACAAAACACCAAAGCACAAACAAACACAGCCACTGGCACTGAGGAGGGAAATAAAATGGACAAAAAGAGCCAGATTACAGAAACTTACACGCAGACCAGAGCAATCCTGTGCCAGTGCTTCAAACACAAATAAAACAAACAAAATAACAGAAGGGACCCAGGTGAGTTCCAGACAAACTGTTGAAACTATAACAAAGATGAAACGGAGCAGCAGTGCAGTCAGTTACTTGATGTTCGTTAGGCTTCAATTAAGATCATTGGAAACCCCTGGATGTGTAATCAAACCTGCCGGATATTGAACAAAGAAAAAAATAAAAAAATAAAAATAAACAATTCTTGTTAAAAACAAACAAACTCTCCATACAAACCAAGGAAACGGTAAAATGCTGCAATACACATTGTCGCTCAGCACGCAGGATTACAACTACTTGCAGGCCCATGACTAAAAACAAACAAGGTAGTAAGCCTCTCCATTGAACAGGCAAAAGGCATTTTTAAAACAGGGACTAACCTGAGAACTGGCCAACAGCCAGCACGCATGACAGACAGGAGGATAACCCAACTGCTAGCACTCATTCAACACAGCACGTCACAAAGGGGCAGTACCAAGGATGATGCATCCCAAGCAGCCAAACATTTCCCTCTTTTATATTCACAACACAGGCAATATAGGCTCATGAAACTTAACTAACCAATCATAATGAAGTACAAACACTGGTTCACCTATTTGGGTAACGCCAAGGGCACGTTCAGGCTCACACCGGTGCCCAACGTTTCCGGGTTGAACGACATGTTTCCTGGAAACGGTGTGCAGCAGGGTTTGAGATACGTTTTCTCTTGTTTGGTGGGTGTGTAAAAAATGTCAGCCCAATCAGCAGCAACTTTTATATAAACCACGCGGTATTAAAGAGACAGCTCGCACAATGAGTCCAAATGAAGTCATTTAATATGTGTCCGCTGCAGCTCAGTATACACAACAATTGAAGATATTAAAGACATGTTTGTCGTAAGAGTTTTATAGTAACATAGCATATGTTACATGATGATGATGATGAATTTGTAAGTAAAAGTAATTAACATCAAAATAAATTCACAAGAGCAAGTATATTGTTTGCACATGTTTATTTACATTAAAGGCAAAATAACTGAAATAATAAGAGCACAAGTATAGATCTGGAACTTCTTTAAGTCTGTCTAAATATCATGTAGTAATTGCAATGTCTTCTGGTCCACATCCTTTCCTTAGGAAGGTGTGCTAGACACTGATTAATGTAACATAAAATACATATTTATATTGCTATTGTATTGTGGGTGACACTTTCATAAACGTTTCTATGCTCCTCTGATTATATAATGGTAAATATTAAAATAGCATAGCACAACAACAGTGATAAGCAATAATATAAGAGTAATACTCATAATAAAAATGATAAGGTCATATAGATCATAACACAGTCTAAGGTAAGAAGTGGATTATCCTTCATCTGAAATGTTTGTCTTTTCATCCTGAAATGTGAGGCAAATTTTGGATCACAATAATTAGGAACCACAGTTTCCACAAATCCCTTCACTCGATTAGGATGTTCTCTTTTATTCTGGACAGCAAGGGCAGTGACTGTAACACTGAGCGTATTTTGCGGTAAACACGTATTTATACCGATTTCATCAGCCTCTGAAAATTCTTCAAAAAGAGCACAAAGAATGGCCTTTTCAGCTGCCATAGTTGCAACTCTTGCGTCATCAGAACAAGGTGTTCAACGCACCACCGTTTCCGTTTAATAGACGTTTTGCACCGTTTTTTTTCGGGGCTGAATGCAGCCCAGGCAATTAGATCATAGCTATATCACTGTGCTACACAAACATTACACAAACCATCAACTTTTAATCATTAAAACCATTAAATAATGGTTTCCTGTAGTGTGTTTTGGGACATGTTCCATTAGGATTTAGTGGTTTTAACAATAATATTTAACAACAATAACAGGCAACCAATTACCAGTAGAGACCAATAGGGTCCATGACAATTCCCATTATAACCAGTAAAACCATTACAAATTCTATTGATGGTTTCTATTTTTTAATAGGATTCTAAGGGATTGAAATAAATATATTATATGAACTTAAATATACTTGATATACTAAATATATTAAATATACTTATATAAACTTAAATATACTTGAAATCTACATAAAAAGAGCAGAAAGCAAAAATGTATGACATAATAATAAACATAAAATCTAGAAACCTGAAACTACATTCTTCAATTTGAGTATTCTTATGTATATGTATGTGTGTGTGTGTGTGTGTGTGTGTGTGTGTGTGTGTGTGTGTGTGTGTGTGTGTGTGTGTGTGTGTGTGTGTGTGTGTGTGTGTGTGTGTGTGTGTGTGTGTGTGTGTGTGTTAATCGGAGCAATCACATTATAGGCTTAATTTGACACTTTTTCTTTGATGATGAACCTATGGTGGCCGAGAGAGCTCAACGCGCTGCAACTTCAGAAAACACATGCAAATAGAAAATGCACCAGCAAATCAAGAAAACATCTTCACCAGTTTGACAGCAGGTGGTGCAATACCTGCAACGCAAACAAATAAAGAAACGCGCTGCAAATGCTCACAACACAACCAAATAAAGAATTGTATTTGCAGCACGTTTCTTTGTTTGGTGAGCATTTGTAGCCTGTGTGTTGTCAAATTGATGAAGTTGTTTCCTTAATTTGCAGGTGTTTTTTCTAATAGCAGCACGTTGAGCTCTCTTGGCCACCGTTGCAACTTTTAGCGCTGCACAGTTTTGTGCAGTGCTTTTGTAGTCCTTATAGCATCTATTTTCTCAGCGATGTAATTTGATTTATAAATAAAATGAGACAAACCGCAGATCCAGATCGCTCCACAAAAGCTTGTCTGTCCCATGTAATTTTCAACCGATTTATGAATAAGAACAGAAAATGGCCGCTCCACTTCACATTACTGTCCAATGAAATTTAAACTTGTGCCAGATCATGATTGGAGAGTCCTCGAAGCGTCTTTGGCCACTCAAACTCTCCTCCTCACTGTGCATTAGGAAGATATACACACACGTCCTCTTCCAGGCAGATTTTTAACATCTTAGTTGATTGGAGCCTCTTAATTATTGCCCTGATGGTGGAAATGGGGATTTTCAATGCTTTAGCTCTTTTCTTATAGCCACTTTATATTTTGTGAAGCTCAACAATCTTGTTCTGTACTATATTCTTAGGTTTTACTCCTTGTGATAGCTAGTTGAATTTAGCTGTTTGGGCAACATGCCATGTTGTAATTGCTAATTTTTTGCTTTAATTTTAAGGAGTTTGACATCAAAATTGAGCTCTCATTTTGACTGGGACACTACTGAACTGTTATCATGTGAGGAGCAGGGGACAAGACTAAAATCTTCTCCATCAGAGACCAACTGCACCGAAAAACGTAAGAATCACATTAAATACAACCATGCTGGAATGTTGTAAAGGCACAATTGTTATGGGGTATAAATGAAATATAATTACTATGTTCCTACTTCTTACCAGTTAACGTTTAGTTTGTGCTTGTTTTTCTTTATTTCGGTAGACAAGCAGTTGTTTTAGAATATAATAATAGAATAGTATAATAATAAAGCAATAAATCACTCTAAATTAACAATTTCAATTAAATGAAAGTAAAATCTTTGTCCACTTAAACTGTTTTTACTTCACAGGATCTGGATGATGAAGATGCCTTGGAAATCCAAGAAGATCCAATCAATAATCCCACACCTCTGAAATGAAAATGCTGTCATTTACTCTACTCTACTCGTTTGTCACTCCAAACCCATACGATTTTTATTCACCGTTAAAACACAAATGAACATATTTTAAATGAAATCTGACAGATTTCTGTCCCTCATTTGACAGTCCATGCAACTACCACTTTGATGCTTTAAAAAGAGCAGTTTTTAATAAAAAAATATCTGAAGAGCCATGGTTGCTTTATATGATGAACAGTTTGAATTTATTATTTATTTATTATTAATTTATTAATTATTTATTCACATATATAAATGTTGATCAGTGAACGTGAACAGAAGTACTTGGTTGACACATAAGAACAAACTTATTGTTGTTGTTGTTGTTTTGTTGTTGTTTTTTTGCTCTCCATGAAGCCTGTAAACAGCTTTATGTAAAGGTGAATACATTCATTTGAAGAGGATGTATGGTAACACTTTAGAATTAGAGAACACATTCCATATTAACTAAGAGTTTTCCCTCAATAAAAATTAATAGTAAAGTTTTTAAGTGTAGGTATGAGGTTGTTAATGTTTTAATGCATTAATATGTGCTTTATAAGTAACAGTCAATATGCATGCTAATAAGCAAGTTAGTAGTAAGAATTGGTCTCTAAAGTGTTACCAGTAGTGTTAATGATGCCCTGTAGTTTGTATTGTTGCACTGTTGTAACATTGTAAAGTGAATAAATGATTTGTTTTGAGACGCCTGTTTACTGTTTGTCACGCCCCTGGACTTTTATTTGTGTTTTCACTCCCCATGTGTGACCTAGTTTCTGCCATTTACCTCATTATCAGTTAATCACCGTCATTGTGTTCACCTGTCTGCCACTCGTTATCTCCACTATATTAGTTGCTGTCCTTTTGAGTTCCAGTTGTCGGTTATTGTGAATGTTACCCTGTGTGTGTACCTCCTCATCTTAAGTTCCATTAAATCTCTCATTCCCGTTTAAACCTTCGTCTTCGTTCATCTTATGTGTCCACCGCTCACACCCGTGACAGAATAACCGACCTAAACAAAAAGTGAAGGATAGCTGCGTGTTTCCCCTCGTTTTGTTTCCGTTTTTTTTCATCAGTTTTTATTTTCTGTTTTGTTATGAATGACCCTGCCTGCCTTCTCCTCATGCTGGAGCAGAGGAGCCTTTCCCTCGAGGACCATACAAGACTCTTTGTGGAAATATCCAACTACACCCACTACCCGGACTACTGCCTCTGCACGTTCTACCGGACGAGCCTAAACGACGGGTGCAGAGCGCGGTTGTCCGGGGATGGTCCTCGGGGAGATTTTGCCACCTTTGTGGAGTGGGTGCTGGTGTCTTGTGGATCCCCACTGACCGTGGACTACGAGGAGAATGACACCAGTCCCACTCCTGACCCAGAGCCCAGCCCACCATCACCCCGAGCCGCAGAGCGTCAGCCCGAGCCCACCGCGGACAGAGAGCCAGAGCCCAGAGCAAAGAGGAGCGACTGAGCTGGAGATTGCCCCGGAGCCAGAGCCTCATGGACCGTCCGACCAGGTGCGAGAGCCGGCTACAGCGCACGCGACAGTGGAAGTTACAGTGGAGCTTGAGGGTGCTGAAGGAAGCCCCGCCCACTGCACCGCCACTGAGGGTGAGCAGTCACAGGACTCTGAGGACTTAATAAATTGGGAAATTCATGCAGACATGCCTTCCATGCTCACGCCGTCATCTGAAGTCTCTAACTACCCAGAATTGCCTCCGCTGGTCCCGTCCAGCCCACCTTTGCCTCCGCTGGTCCCGTCCAGCCCACCTTTGCCTCCGCTGGTCCCGTCCAGCCCACCTTTGCCTCCGCTGGTCCCGTCCAGCCCACCTTTGCCTCCGCTGGTCCCGTCCAGCCCACCTTTGCCTCCGCTGGTCCCGTCCAGCCCACCTTCGCCTCTGCTGGTCCCGTCCAGCTCAGAGCCTCCCGAGTGCCCCCTAGAACCCGCGCTGCAAAAGCGCCCATCAGAACCCGCGCTGCAAGAGCGCAAACCAGAGCCCGCGCTACAAGAGCGCCGCCCAGTGCCTGCACCAAGAAGGCACCTCCCTGTCTCCGCGCTGCAAGAGCGCCCCTTTGAATCCGCGCTGCAAGAGCGCCCCTTTGAATCCGCGCTGCAAGAGCGCCCCTTTGAATCCGCGCTGCAAGAGCGCCCCTTTGAATCCGCGCTGCAAGAGCGCCCCTTTGAATCCGCGCTGCAAGAGCGCCCCTTTGAATCCGCGCTGCAAGAGCGCCCCCTTGAATCCGCGCTGCAAGAGCGCCGCCCAGAGTCTGTACCTGCAAAGCGCCCTCCAGTGCCGGCTCCTCGAAAGTACCCCACAAGGATTAGCCCGGAGGCTCAAAAATGCCCGCCCTCCCACCCGCTCCTGCCTTCTCCTATCATCCCAGCTACCTCAGCCCCGCCACCGCTGCATCCTGGCAGCCCCTCTGCTCACCCTCAGCCCACCATCTGTGCGGTGGGATCGCCGCGGGTCTGCCTGTCTCCATCGGCGTCGTGGCTGGGGGATCCCTCGTCTTCGCCTCCAGCCTCTGAATCCTGGACTCCACCTCGGCCCTCCGACCCGTCGGCTCCACCTCAGCTCCTAGCTCCCTCATCTCCACCGTCGCCCGTCGGCCCACCAGCTCCACCGGGCTCCTTCGTCCCTCCGGCTCCGCCTTGGTCGGTCGTCATCCCGCCATCGCCTCAGGACTCCACTCCTCCGGCTGTGCCTCGTCGCTTCGTCCCACGGGCTCCGTTGGGCTCCTCCCTCCCTCCAGCTCCACCTTGGTCCTCAGTCGCTCCGGCTCCACCGCGTGCCTCCGGATCTCCGCCTCCGCCTCGGTCGCCGGAGCCCTCGGCTCCACCTTGGCCCTCCGGATCCTCGGCTTCGCCCGGACTCATCAGCTCTCCGGCTCCGGCTCGGGCTCCTCATCCACCTGCTCTGCCGCCGTCGATCGGCCCCATGGAGTCGGCGGCCATTCCTCCTCCATGGCTCCTCCCTCCGTCGGCTCCACCCTGGGCGTCTTCATGGCTGTGGCCTGGGTCCTGCCGGGCTCCTCCTGCTCCGGATCCCTCCTTTCTCCGTCCTGGCTCCTCCCTCCATCTGATCCACCCTGGAATCTGGTAGTCGTCCTCCTCCCGGGTGTCCGTCCTCCTCCCGAACCTCCTCCGGTATTGCCTGCTTTCCTGCCAGCCTTTCTCCTTCCCCTTCTACGGCGCGGGGACGCGCCTTCCGGGAGGGGGGCGAAATGTCACGCCCCTGGACTTTTATTTGTGTTTTCACTCCCCATGTGTGACCTAGTTTCTGCCATTTACCTCATTATCAGTTAATCACCGTCATTGTGTTCACCTGTCTGCCACTCGTTATCTCCACTATATTAGTTGCTGTCCTTTTGAGTTCCAGTTGTCGGTTATTGTGAATGTTACCCTGTGTGTGTACCTCCTCATCTTAAGTTCCATTAAATCTCTCATTCCCGTTTAAACCTTCGTCTTCGTTCATCTTATGTGTCCACCGCTCACACCCGTGACACTGTTAAAATTGAGTTACCATTAAGAGTTCTTGTTATGTCGAATAGAACAAACAAGAAAATACTTAAAAAGGTGATGCAAATAGTAAATAGTAAAACGGGCACGATATTTTTACAGTGAACAGGATGTCATGGCTGGTCAATTTCATCACTCTGGTGTGCTAAAAAAATGTAAATATGAATGGGAATATACTTCAGAGATATTTTACTCATAAGAATTTCTAGGGGTGCCAATAATTGTGGCCAACATGAACTAGAGAAAGCATTTATTGAGATTTTCTCCCCACTTTCAATTGTTTTACTTCAGTGATAGGTTGGAATTTTGTGACTTTTTTTTGAATGAAAGATAAAAAGGATAAACAATGCAGATTTATTTTCACCCTTGGCTCATATTTACCAAGGGTGCCAATATTAGTGGAGGGCACTGTATTAGTGTACAAGTCATGCACCATGGTAAAAGCGTTTTGAGGTAATAACATAATATTGTGCAAAAACATGCAAAAATGACTCTTCATGAATTGATAATCGTAAAAAAAAAAAAAAAAAAAAAAAAAAAAAAATCCTGGGTTGCATTATTGTTGCTTCAGGATAAATCATTAGGTTTGCAATTACAAAACTTTATTTAGTTTTTTCCACATTTTATTGGTAGACAGAAGGCAGTTTCAGGACAATGTTTCCATGCACCTGTTTCATATACTGTAAGAGCAATTAAATGGGTTTTTCAGATGAAGATGCAGTTTTTAGAGTATGAATTGCACTGATATGCTAATCCACAGATGTTATTTCAACTTTGCTTCAGGTTAATTCATTCATTAACTAAGCTTTATTTGAGTAAGTTTTTACTAAATATGACTTAAGGAAGAATGAAAAAAAAAGACTAGTAACCACTAGCATTAAAATAAACTTTTATATTTTCTCATAAGCCGTACACATAAACAAACATGAGGTCCAAAGAGCGAAAAATAGTAATATACGGAAATAAGTGGAAACAAAATAATGTCAAAGATATACCTTATACATAAAATGCAAAATGCTAAGTTAAAAGATCTCCATGGTTACATCATGAACACATAAAATAAAACTATATATCTGTAAAATGAAGCCATGTTCAAAAGTGTTTAACTGAAGACTGTATTTAATATGTGTGAGTAGATAGGATGTTGTAGTGCCACAACACATGGAAAAGTATTAATTGCTATGACAATTGATTGACATCTGTTTGCCTGAGCTTCCTTTTTAAGCCACAGAGAATGACAGAGAGGAAGACATGAGCCTGTCACTGAGATAAACACAGACAGAGAGAGAGAGAGAGAGAGACGCTTGCTTTAAACTCGACTTTTGTTCTCGTTCACAAAGACAGTCACAGTCCAGAGGACAATGTCAATGCTAGTTCAGACATGGGTGAGCCGGATGAAACCTCTTTTTTTTCCCTGTATTATTACTTTATGAGAAAACACACAGCGGAGCTTAGAAGTCCTGTCTGTCAGATGTAGAGTCTGTTTTATTCAAAATCTCTCTACTGTTAGCATGTATAACAGAAGTCATTTTACCTATCTCTATCCTACCTATCAGTATGACCAAATGAAAGTGATTAATGGAGAATATTCTAACAGTTTTGTAGTGAACAGAACTGACTAAAAAGTTTTAAAACATTTGTGAAAATAATCAGCTAGTGATTTTTAGCAGATTGCTTTAGAGTTGACAGAATGTTTAAGAATGTTTAAGTTCAAAACGAGTTTGCAGAATTGTGTTTATTTGTAGTTTGTATTCCTTTTTTAAAAGTAATTTATTTATTATTAATTAAATAATATTAAAATAAAGAATAGTAAATTAATTGTTGTAAAGTGTTATGGTTCTTTTAAGATGTTGGATAAGTAATATCCCGTATGGCCTAAAATATATGTAGATGTATTTTAGTTTTAAATTTCAGAATATACAAAAATTGCCAAAAGTATATTTATTTTGCTAAAACATATTGTTTTAAATTACATTTACATAAATATATTTTTGATGTGTTTTAGCTGCTTAATATAATTTGGGCAATTTTATTTTTAAGTCATTCTCTTATAATGTACAATAAATAAAGATAGATAGATAATGAGGTAGATAGATATAAAGTTTTAATCAAAACATTTTCAGTTTAAAAATTTGAAAACCTGCGCTGTTTACAGCAAATATTTTGCATATATTTTGGCCAGAAAAACACATCAAGAATGGATGTCATTGTCTTAATGGGTTTTATAACCTTGCACGCATTTTCACTTTCAATCAAATGTTTAGTTAGGTTTAATGAACGATATGCATAGAAATGCGTTCTACTCATGTTTCACGAAGGAGGCCCGGTTTTGTGTAACATCTCCCATCCTAACTGTACACCACATGCTCCTCTGAACCTTGGTTTGCGTCCCACTTGTCTGCGGTGCCAACTTTCATTTCCCTCCATGCTATAATTAATGAGCATTAATTTTCATTAGGCACCTGTTTGCATTTGACAAGAGACAATGTCTTGTTCTCAGTCAATCAGTCAGTCTGCCAGATGGGTGAGTAGGAAGACAAGCATGATCTCGTCATTCATTCTTTTCTTGTCTAATTTAGTTTTCCAAATAATATATGCTTGCAGCCAATGCTTTGTCAACAGCCTGTCTTCTGTAAGAAAAAAAGAGCATATGCAGCCAGAACAATTACTCTTCTCCTAATTTATCTTAGCCTTGTTTTATATCAGCACTAAAGTGCCTCATATATAAAAGACTGGCCAGGATATGTGATTGATATTTTATGTTGACATTATGGAGTTGGAAAGGCCAACCTCACAATATCTGTCATATAAAACAAGCCTTTTAGAAATGTTCTGCTCTTTTATTTACAACCCTGGTCTGCTTCTGAAATTTTAAGGCTATATCAAAGACATAAAATGCATCTCTCACAAAAAGTCCATTTTGTACCCTGCATGTTCGTAAAAAAGAAGACTTAATGTGCGCTCACATTTACCAAATTTTTTAACCCATCGTGAAACCTGCATTGGGAAATGTTTTGCCCTCACTCGAAATTTACAAATGGAATTTCTATTTAAGATATTCCATATTTCTATGGAAGCTCATTTCCACCATGAAAGAAAAAAAAAATCATGCTTTGGTAAGTCATAATTATGAGATGAAAAGTCAAAATTATGACTTTAAGTCATATGACTTCAAATGCCAAAAATTCTATGTCGAAATGATGACATACTAAGTCAAATTTATTACATACTAATTCACAATTATGTGATCAAAAGTCCTTATTATGGCATACAGCAATTATGACTTTAAGTTAACATAAAAACATAACACAAAAGGTCAAGCTTTTGAGATAAAAAGTCAAGATTATGACATACTAATTCATAATGTCATATTTATGACATACCGAATCAAAATTATGAGATTAAAAACAAAAAATCAAAACTGACCTAAAAAGTCAACATTTTGAGATAAAAAGTCTATATTATGACATACTAATAGTTTTGAGATTAAAAATCAAAATTATGACATACTAAATTAATATTATGAGATAAAATTTTAAATGATAACTTATTCGAAATTGAGATAAAGTCTAATCATGACTTTGAAAGTCAAAATTATGACATACTTTAAGTCGTAATTTTGAAATGAAAAAATCCAAACTATAAATCATTTTATTGTCATCTTTTTTTATCTCATAATTTCGATTTAAGTATATCATAACTGTTTTTTTTTTGTCATAATTTCAACTTTTTGTCATAATTTAGAATTTTAAAGTACGATTTATGTCAACATTTAAAGTCACAATTTAGATTTTTTTTTTTTTATCTCAGTTTTGAATTTTGACCTTTGATCACGTAATTTTGAATTAGTATGACAATTTTGACTTTAGGTCATACTTTTGACATTTCATCATATAATTTTAACTTTTTGTTTCAAGATTTCATCTTTTATGTCATAATTTCTACATTTAAAGTTATAATTACAACATAACAAAGCATGATTTTTTTCTTATTTCTGCTAACAATATTACAGTATTCTCCATTTTCCTTTCTTGTTATTGATAGCTTTTCCACTTTTGAAAACTGTCAAGACTCTGTATATTTTGTGTAACAGCTCCTGACCATCTGTAACTACCTCTGTCTGATGCTTTTGGGACTCATTTGTTCCCCTCAAACAAACACTGTTCATATAGCATGTGTCGGATAGCGAGAGCACTAGCGCCGCAGCTTGACTGGCTCTGAGACTTTCAACCAGGCTTGTTTCTGTTGTTTAGTCTGAAAATCAAAGCTGTCTGGTAGAATAGAAGCACTTTGAGACCTGTCTGATCTTCACAAACATGTGCAGGTCCACTTCAAAGCTGACAGCAGGAGAAAGAGCACATGTCTGCATTAGCATAGCAAAGAGATGATTCAAATGAATGCAAGACTAAATCACTATTCATATAATTCTGCATGCAGCACATATTCATCACAATATCAATAATATGACATAAAATCCACTAATTGATAGCATAATAAGAGTCATACATGACACACTGAATATGTGAATATTAATAAACTACTTTGCATTTTGCAAACACTTCTTTTACATATATTCATACCTCAGCTTATATTGCACTACTTCATGTCAAGACCTACTGAAAAAAACTCTTAATTATGTGATTTGAAATAAGCTGGTGATCCTGATGAGTATTCAGAAGGCACAAGAGGAACATTGCTTGAATATAGCTGAATATATTTGAACGTTGTGGTACTTCAGCGTGTGCGAGATATTCCGCCCCACTCATTGAAAGGATGCACCGCAGGGCTGGAAGAGTTGATTGCCTATTGATAGGATTTATTTAAAGCATTTACAAGAGCAAGTGAGGGCTTTTCTTTCTTTTAGAGTGGCAGAATGGGAAGGAAAGAGAATGAGTGAGAAGCACTGAACAGTGTCTATTTAAAAGACGACTGTCCTTGACCTGTTTCTGATGGTTTTTTTATGTCTGGGCTGAGAAAATTGCCAAATATCTAATAGAGATTTACCTGAATAATATGAAGAACATGATAAAAACTCAACATCTCCACTCTCCAAATCTCCAGGAGTTCTTTATTTATTCACTCGTTTCAATTTATGACATACTAAGTCATAATTATGAGATTATTATAGATAATTATGAGACACTAAGTAACAATGATGCTAATTTTTGCCTTTGTATCTCATAATTACGACTTTTTTTGTCATAACTACGACTTAGTATGGCATAATCACAACATTTAAAATATAAAATATACCGTATTGTCCCAAATATAAGATGACCCTGATTATAAGACGACCCCCCTTTTTCCAGATGTACCTTTTGGAAAAAGGCTTTTTGAAAACCAAATCTTGTTTTTTTTTTGTTTGTTTGTTTGTTTGTTTTCTCTCTGTAAAACACATTTTTTTTCTTAAATTATTTTCAAATTGCATTATTTTCCTATTTTAATTTTTGTTTTGAAAGTATGGTCAATACTGGTAAAATGTACCAACAATGACATTGAAAAATATACACTTTTTGATATACCATTTAAATAACAGGTAGCCCATCTGAATTATATAACATTTAGGCTATCCATCTCATAGTAGCCTGCCAAAATTTTATTATCAGTAGAAGTGAAATCTTATTGTAGTCTTCAAATCTGGGTATAGTCTTATGTTTTAAAATCACTTACAGAGGAAGTTTGGTCCCATCAGGCTAACATGACAGTCACGACTTTACAACACACATAACATTACATATTTCATGGCACACTCGTTATATGCGTTTTTGGCGCCACCTATTGTTGTGGGTGTATTACTGACATGTCAAAGTCTAGACCACGAATATAAGACGACCGCGTTTTTTCAGATGTATTTCCAAGAAAAAAACATCGTCTTATATTCGGGACAATACGGTAATTTTGAATTCCTTTTATTATTATTACAATAATTTCACCTTTTTATCTCATTGTTGACTTTGTGGGTCATACTTTTACCTTTTATCTCATGATTATGACTTGTTATATCATAATTTTGACTTTCGGGCCTGGTTTCACAGATGGGGCTTAGCTTAAGCCAGGACTAGGCCTTAGGTAAATTAAGATATTTAAGCAGCTTTTATAAAAATGTCTCGGAAGAAAACTTTACAGGTGTGCATCTTGAGACAGAACAACGGCGCTGACATATTTTAAGATATGTCAGAGCAAGATATTTTCAGTTGAGACAGCTCATACATGCATTTTAGTCTGGGACTAAGCCTTGTCTATGAAACCGGGGGTTAAAGTCATCATTACGTCATGTAAAGTCTTATTAGTATGAACATGACATAACATCTCAGGAAATTGAATCATTTTTGTATCTCTTTTTTCTACTCGCTAAAAGGCATGCGTACCGATAATAACTAATCGATAACACTAAATTAGTATACCATACTATACTATATTAACTGATAGCACTATACACGATGCACTTAATTTATACATACTGATAGACTACTTTGCATATTGCAAACGCTACTTATTCATATATTCATACATCAGTTTATATTGTACTGCTAAGAAAATGTATTTTAATTGGAAAGAGATTTATCTGATTAGCTAATATTAAGATTAAAAAAAAAAAACTCCTGGAGATGTTTTCATCAAATGATTTTAAAGAAGCTGTATTTTTGTATTCATTAAAAAGGTTTACAGTAAGAAATGAATCATTTTGGGAAAGTTTAATGTTGTAAATGTGACAAGCTCAATACTGACCAGCTCAATACTACTTTTTCTCGTTAACTCTCCTAATGATCAGACACTTTTATTTGCAGAGTAAATTACTGGCCAACTGTCAATATAGTGTGCATCTCATCAGTAACTTAAAACCACTTTTCACCGAAGAAACAAAGACACACATCTTTTGAAGGAAATTATGACACAATGTTCATTATTATATTAAATGACCTTTTATCTAAATGAGGTGATGCATCTTAAATGTGCTGCTTTTAGTGTAATTGCTTGAGTGTTTGATTAATCAGCATTGGGATGCAGGTTTAAAGCCCCTTTGAGCACCAAACCATCATACAGCACAAAAGCACTAATGAGGGAACCTTTCATTTTTTTCCTTCTCAGAAAGTTCAGTAAAATATGCAATTTACATCTTCACACCTTCACATTCACAATTCCATTGAACATCATTTCCAGTTCATCTGAAAGTTCATTCATCAGAGGCAATTGAGCAGATTATAGCACTGTGACATGAGTTTGTCCTGCTCTCTGTGTGAAAGCTCTTAATGACTGTGTCTGCCACTGGGACATGTCCTTAATGAGCAAGTGTTTCTGAGGATATATTTACTCTCTCTCTCTTCCTCTATGAAATCCTCCCTCGCTCAGTGTCACTTTTATTTTGTTAATTTCCTGCGTCATACCAGCTAAGCATATTAACAATGAATTATTGCATAGGGATCAGATTTATTACCCCATAGACATGACCAATCAACCAATAAAGGCTTGAATCTTGAGGTTTTCTGAGGGTAAGCCAGCACACATCGGTTTTAACATTAAACTTCTGTTCATACATTTGAATTCACATATAAATGCAACAGGTAGATGTAATAAGTAATTAGTAGTAGTAGTAGATTAAATATTACATGTGTTTTTTTATGTTTAATATTTTATTTAAATATTACATTATTATTAGTAAATATTACTTTGTAATGCGAATGGATGCAATTTTATATGCGATTCAAATAAATAATCCTTAAATGTAGGCCTTTTTTACATAAAAAAAAAATGGTGTATGTTGCCTGAAACATTTAGAAATTGACATTTGTGGCTTGAAAATTGTTTACAGAAGCATCAACGCATAATAACAATTCACAGTGCTGAAAATGCTTTTCCTGTCTTGATATTGAAATTAGGCTTTTACTCTGTGTCAAGTAAACAGAAAAACCTGTTCTGCAGCCTTTTGAAAACTCTGCAGGCAGCCAATTACTCTAGTTGCAAAGATGATGTAATTGCCATAAATTGTTACAAGGAAAATATAACATTCATGCAAGAGGCTCCTACTGCTGACAACAGTGTTTGCTGAGGCAAATGTTAAATTAAAGTGTTAGTTCACCCAAAAATGAAAATTAGTCCATGTTTTACTCACCCTCAGGGCATCCTAGGTATGACATTCTTCTTTCAGACAAATCCAATGAGAGTTATATTAAAAATCCTTAGTCTTCCAAGCTTTAGAATGGGAGTAGGTGTTTTTTTTTTTTTTTCAACAGTCCAGAAGACGTTAAATAAAGCGCATCCATCCATAATAAAACATGCCTCTGGTCCTCTGGTCTGTGTGCGTTCGTGCGTTCAGTGGGCGTGGCTTTGGATGGACAATTTTTGAGCTTGGATGGAATGCGATTGGATAAAATGACAACGGTAAAAGCATGGTAACACATCTGTCTGTTAAACTGTTGCGGGTTGAGCACAAAAAAAACAAACACAAACACATACAGCACAATTATAGTAATATACTTCTCGAACAAATTACTCTTACGAGTCGGTTCTTTTTTAGTGAACTCAGTTAGTGTAGTCTTGGGGCTTTTTCTGTTTAATCAACAACTTAACAGCGTGACCAGTATAGTCTGATTCATATATATTTTGAGCTGCAGTTCTTAATGAATCGTTCAGAAAGACTCAGGGAAAAGAGCAGACAGGATATGCTTCTTGTATGAAGTGACTGCCAAAAAAGCAGTCTGTGAGTTAGCATGGATTGGTTTGCAATTTACAATTAGTGGAGATTTCTGAGTTTCTGTATTCATTTATTTTATGCCCTTTATTCAGGTAGTGTTTGAAAAAAAATCTGGTGAAAAGTTATTGAGCCTCATTCTTAAAAGAAGAAAGAAATTTGTACTTCTGCTCATAAACCATTTATAAATCTGTAGCCTAAATTCCACTGAATTAAATGTGAGAATTAAATGTAAATGATAGCTTACATAATAATGATTATGATCAATCAATACAAATTAATACTTAATTGTGACCTAATATAGTCGTATCCTTTTGCCAAACAGCAAAGCAAGTGTTTTAGTTTACCTATTTATATTACACTCCTGCTACTGTACAACAAAAGTCTAGGAATCATTTCATCTAATTTAATGTGACTTGCGAAATGAAAGCAATTCATATTGTGTTTCCTCAGGCAGATATGATCTAATAGTGTTCATCTCTGCAGAATGTGATGACGCACTGTCTTTTCACTTGCTCTTGCCATACAATGTCTGCCATAATACTAAAATTATATTCACACTTACATTACAGTTGTTCTATGGTGTCTGCAGAGGCATTAAACACATATTAAATTTATAACATTAAGCCTAGATATATCAGATGCTAGATAACAGATATAAAACAAAGAAATGCACTACATGGGAGATAAAGCGATTAAGACTAGAGTCAGTCTGCAGATGCAGCACTGCATGTCAATTATACAATGAACTCAGAATCAATGTTAGAATCATTATTCAATAGCGTTTGATGCCCTCCGTCTCCATTCTAGGTCAGGAATCAATACATGCGATTACTTTTACAACTTTACATGATGAAGTCACCTACTCACTCATTTATTTTGCTTTACCAAACAGACATTTTATTTTTGATGTATTTCTGCTTAAACATTTGTCATTTACTCACCTTCATGTTGTTCCAAATCTATATGCATTTCTTTCCTCTGTTGAACACAAAAGAAGATATTTTGAAGAATGTTGATAATCAAACAAGTAAGAAGTAGCCACTGATTTCCATTGTATGGAAAACAATACTATGGATGTCAATGGCTACCAGCAACTAATATTTATCAATATGGCTGTTTATGATACTTGCTAGTAACTCTGTAGATTTGTTGATCATTTGCTTTTTGAGGCTTTGAAGGGTTTTATTATCAGCAGGTAATTTTAACTCTCAGGAGCACTTGAACATTTGACACGGCGCTGCTCCTCTTCATCTGAAGAACCTGTTGAACTGACAGAAGTTCAACCTCCTTCAAAGTAGGTGGGTGATCTGAAATTGAAAACACTGATATTTTTAATAAAGCAATTTGTGTAATTTCAGTTGTTTTTATTGAAAGTCTTTCTTCAAATAAGACAGTAATAAAAAAAAAATGTATATGTTAGATATATATTGGCAGAGAATGATTAAATTCACTGCCAAGGTTGAGTCCCAGACTATGTTATTTTTTTTTCCTGAAGGGACCATAATTTAACTACGGGGACATCTCTCCGAAGCTAACTGAACCGCTGAAGCTAGTGAGAACACCCAGGATGCGAGCGACATCTTTAGTTAATAGATCACCCATATCGTCGACATTTGCGTCATCAGCCCTGATCCTCATTTGTCTGTTTTCAGAGACAACACTGCTCTGATTCTTCAGGTTTACACAAGAATATTTCCCTGGACCAATGCCACAGGGCAGGAATCCCACACATCTGACCCTGGCAGGAGGACTATATACACAATTGAAAGCATCAATCTGTCCCACTGGATACATGGCCTAACATTTGTCTTGCACTGCCCTTGCTGAAGGTTAGATCTGGTTTTATTGCTTTGTTGACTGCAGTAAAAAGAGTAGGGGAAGATTATCAGTGAATAACTGCTTTCAATCGATTCATTCCTCAAAAAAGCTTACCGTATGACATCAGAAGACTTATTAAAGGTCACTTTTATGGGACTTTAGTGATGTTTATTTTGTAATTTTATTAAGTTTATTTTGAAACTGTGGCTAGTATATTCTTATATTCTCCCGATTTGGAACAGCATAAGCATAAAAAAAAGGAAATATGAGCATTAAAATTATGTGTCTGAACCAATTAGTTTCTCTTAGATGTCAAATTCTGAGCTGAATTAGTGATTGCAGAGTCTTTGAATGGAACCAAACTATAATTAGAAGTGAATTAACCTGCATGAGAAAGAGACGGTATCGCAATTCATTCCTGATGGTTAATAATTCAATTCTGAAATTCAATCAGATATTTTTAGATAGATTACAGTGAGCTTAAAACCATATTTGTGGGATCAGATAAGCATTCTTCCAAGATATTGTCCTTGTATCCTTAACATAACTTTACTATGGACAGTCTATGACTGCAGTCAAAAGAAATGGCTATTACAAATGTAATAAATATTAACAGATAGATAAATTGATTATAAATGTATAGTGTAAGACTTGTAATGGCTGTATATGAATATCATTATGTCATGAACAAATTCACACTACCTTTCAAAAGTATGGGATCTGTGAGATTTTTTAAAAATGTCTCTAATGCTAAGGCTGCATTTATTTGATCAAAATATGGTAAAATCAGGAATATTGTGAAATATTATTACAATTAACTATTTTCTATTTGATATTCCTGTGATGAAAAGCTGAATTTTCAGCATCATTACTCCAGTCTTCAGTGTCACATGATCCTTCAGAAATCATTCTAATATGCTGATTTGCTGCTCAAGAAACATTTCCTATTATTATCAGTGTAGAAAACAAAATTTTGATTTTTTTTTTCATAGATTATGTGTTTGTAAATTCTATAAACTGTATATGACTCTTATGTCCCCAATAGTTTTTTTTTATTCCTAAGAATTTTTATTCTGATTTCCAAATTGGAAACCTATTGATGTTTTATTGTGTGTTGTCATGTGAACATGTTGGCATCAAGGGAGATGGATGCAATTAGTGATAAACACTTACTTTTAAGTAAATAAAATGCATCATTGGCCCCAAACATGATAACATGAATCTATATTTGCAGAAACAGGTGTGTAAATGATCTGTGATCGGTAAATCATCCTTTCTGGTTCCACAGAACAGGAAGGTGATAAGAATCTGTGACAGCATGAAATATTGATGAGCAGAAAATGTACGTGGCATACTGCCATTAATTTTTAATATAACATTACAGACTACACGCTACAACTGACCTATTGGTAAGCCCCTCCCCTCGAACGCAGACTAGCAAATGACAGTCGAGTATCAGTTGCATGGGGAGCGGAACTCAGACATCTTTAGGTTTCAGCGCCATCGAGAAACATTGGAAGATCCGAAGCTCGCATCGGTTTTATGGGGTTTATGCTTCAAAAATGGAAAAACGATGTGCCTGGGGTACTTGTAACACTGATTCCAGGTATCCTGAGAGGATCGACAATATAATTTATTTAATTACATTTCCTGAATCCAAATAAAATAGACCAAAATGTCCCTAAGTATTCAACTCAAAACGTTCATTTTCTGGTTGTCATACACTCATTAAGTTACAATTTTCATCTGCTCAAGCAGAACGTTAATGTTATCTTGTGCTTTAGCAAGGTATCTCTGGCTAAAACTAGCTAACGTTAAAGTTAGTGAGTCCATGCTAACATACAAACCTAAACAGCGGACTGTTCTCACGTCTTGTACAGTGTAGGTCAAAATCATATAAACGAAGGTCTACATTTCAGTGCCTCTCCATATTAAACTGGTTAAATGTACATTAATTTAATCGTACCTTGCCATACATGAACAGTGTTGATCCGCGATCGTGATGAACGACCGTAATATGAGACTTCTCCCGCTTGCATTGTGATCTGTAAACCCTCCTTCGAGTTACCCACCGTGTTTATTTTTAAATATTTTATAAATCCCTCCATGGAATATTTAATTCCCATTTGGTGGTCTTCTGTGTCCAAAATTGTGCAAAAACATCGTGGGACAAGTTTTTCACACTGTAGCTGTCATTGTAACACAGTGAGCAACTCCATTTGTTTGAGTAACAGTAACTAAGGGGGGCGGGGCTTACCGATAGGTCAATTAAGTTCACTTCTAGAGGAGCTGAGATCTGCATTGACCCATGAAGTCCATTGATTATATCCCCAAATCACTTAACACAAGAGTGACAGGGTAGGTTAGTCCATCTTGAGCGATGCCTCTCAATCACCTGCTTTGTCCGCCTCAGGAGCCTCTGATCTAGATAATCACGTGCTGTTCAAGTGGAATAATTAAACACTTTCCCTATGGGCTGCCCATTTCGCCACACTCACCTGTGCCATGGAAATGGCACCGACCACACGCAGAGATTTCAGAAACACCTCAGGTAGATTGAGCTCCCTGACAGAGACAAAACGGCACTTCTGTTCACAAACACACACATGCATACAAATACCAATGGATTATATAAGGCTAATTGTCATTCACCATCATAGTTTGATTAATCTCTTGTTTTTTGGAAAATCATAGAAATGCTATTGTGGATTTTTCATTTGCTATTGGGAGAAAGAACACCAAAAATATATGCTTGTAGTTATTTCCATTCACCACCATAGACGTTTACTAAACTATGATGATTTCCACTTCTGAGAATCCTAAAAATGTGAAAAGGGTCGGAGACATTGCAAATATGGCCACTGAGTGAGCTTCTATTTAATCTCTAAGGAAAATGGTGTGAATTTATCGGATATGAAAGATTCCTTATGACAAAAAAAAATTCTGTCTTTTACTCAGTTTCCACTTGAACCTTCCTTTGAGGCTGTTTAAACATTAAAAGCTCGATTTCTCAAAATAATAATATGTTCTGGTCTTGCTTAATGTCCATGTCACTTGGGGTCCTTTTGTTTTCCACTCGACATTGATACCTGTAGGTCTGTCAACGAGGCCACACACTGCGCTTCATATTGACCGAACATCTATTCAATTCTGCTTAAGTGCATCTGGCTTCTCCGTGTCTTCTACTCAATACAAGAGGCCGATAATACAGCGGGACATTAAATGTTCTTCTGTTCTTAGAAGAAAAAATATGGAGTATGCTTTGATCATGAGAGTCAGACCCCATTCTCTGGTTGTCATGAGCTCTTCATTTCTGTAAAGTCACACTCCGCCTCTTAGTCACAAGCAACAAATTACATTTCCTGTGTTCGCAAGAGACCTTCTGTAGGTTCTGCTCTGGTTTCATTGAGATAAATGTGAAAAGGCCAGTAAATGTGACATGACATTTGAAAGCAGATCATCTTGTGATCAACATTGTACTCATGTAATTCTGCTGTGGAAATGTCTAGTGAAAATTTCAGCCTGATTCTAATATATGTTTTCATTTTGAATATAACTAGATTGTGACTAAATTAGGTCAGTCTTTTCCCAAAAGATTGTTACATGGCAATGACAGATGCTGAGCATTATCCAAATTTAGACAACTGTTCAGCATAATTATAATTATCTGTAATTCCCAAACCAACAGTAATTTAGTTAGGAGAGCACTTCTGATGACTGTATGCACAGAATAGCACCAAACAAGTTTCCCATGTCATTTTTTTTTTTCAAAGACAGACGGCAAACCACGTCATTTAATTGCAACATCACTAAAAAAAATTATTGATTGGCTTGACCTTTGCCCTTTTGTTAATCAAATTCATATGAAGAGGCTTGTCAAACTACATAGCCAAGCAACCTTTTCACCTGTAATTGTCTGTCAATGCTGCTATCGATCAAGATGCCCACAGGCTTTCTCTTGTGTAATCAGTTTCCTTGTCTGTCGATCCATTAACTCAAAAGACGTCTGAGGACGCACAGAATCTTAGTCTTGCTAACTGGTAAACATCAGACTGGATTATCAGACAAAGTATTTGTTTTACTAAAACATTTGCAGTAAAACAATACTCTCTCATGTGTTTTTGTCTCTTTTTTGTACTTTTTGTATATATATATTTCAATCATGACAGCTCTCTGAGAGTTTAGTACGGTAGTATAGGTGACGATGTTAATGTGTTTGGTCTCAGTGGAATAGATCTGCTAAGCTGCTGCTGCCACGGCAGAGCAAGTACTGAGACTGCCAATACATCCACAGACATGTGAGCATGTAAGGAACACTGTATGACATGTATAAAATAATGCCATACATAAAATTCATGAAATCCCACAGTCAGGGCCAGTTCTAGACATTAGGAGGCCCTAGGCACAAATCATGTTGGAGGCCCCCCCACCTCCAATAAAAAGCACTTGAAACAAATATGATTCCTAACCTTTTTATTTATACAACATTTAACTTTAAATTTTGTATATTTATACTTATACAGTAAAAAAAAAAAAAAAAAAAAAAAAAAAAAAAAAAAAAAGGAAAATTACTATTTTAAATGTTTTTTTAAAGAAGTCTCTTATGCTCATCAAACCTGGATTTCGCCAATAAACAATAATGTTGTGAAATATTATTACAATTTAAAATAATGATGTTCTATTTTACTATACTTTAAAATGTTTTTGTGATGCAAAATGTTGATGCAAAATGATTTTTGCAATGTGATACTTTGATGATGCAAAAGTGATACTTTTTTCAGGATTTTTTGATTATTAAAAATAAAAATATAAATCTTGACCGGTATTATATGTACATATTCATCAAACTTTATCTAAGGTAATCTCTTGTTTGTTTGATGAAGATGTTATTGTTGTTGTTGTTGTTGTTGTTATTATTTTGCTGTTTTATTTAATTGAATCACAGTTCCGGAATACCATTTCAGTGAGTGGTTTTATCATTTTTTCCCTAGCTAGGTATTTGCAGGATTTCCCCCTCCCATTTAATCAACATTGACAGCAGATATTGTCATATTATTAATATCAATAATATGATATTATATTGCATTGTTACCCTAAATATGACGTGTATATATATATATATATATGTATACACAAATCAAGTGGAACAGAAAGACACGATCACTACAAAGCAGAAAAAAAGTTATATAGTTCGCAGCTCCTGAAAGATGTGCTCATTACGCAAACATTCAGAAGGGTGACCCGCTTTGAAATTGCAACATTAATTGGTTTAATTGCAGATGAGTGACAATTCAACTATATCCAATGAACAATGAGGCTAGTATTTCTGCCAGTCTTGACTGGTGGACTGGAGTATAGGGGATGTTACGGTTATGGAGGCCCCTCCTCAAAGCCCGAGGCCCTAGGCAATTGCCTGCTCTGCCTTTAGCTAGCGCCGGCCCTGCCCACAGTAGCAGATCTATACAGGTGGAGCTGGGGAAGGTGGAGGGTTTCTGAGGTGCTGAAAACTGCTACAGCAAACACTAGCCAAGTATTTGAATGTTGAGCAGCGAGCTCATTGGCTCCTAATGCAAAAGAAACCAATCAGCTGCACCATGTGAATAATGATGTCATTATGTTTATAGAGTTTCATGAAATTACATTATGTATTGTGTGTGTGTGTGTGTGTGTGTTAGGGGTGTGTGATATACTGTATATAGGCTATAGTCTGTGATAATATTGTAATTGTTGTTTTTACAATTTGACATTATTGAGTATTTTGCAAAAACCAAACAAAACACCTACGGAGTGCACGCATAGATTACGCATATATTATGTGATGAAGTCTAGTGGGTTAAACAGTGCATATGTGCATTTAGAGCTTGTTCTTTCACTGCATGATTCGGTCTATTAAAATGCGTTGAGAATGAGCGCTTGTTAACAGTGACTTGCTGCTACATAGCGATTTTAATTTCACATTTAAAGTATCTTTTCATTTTTAAAATAATTTCAAATATCAATATTCAATGTTTTATGTTTGAAATATCAAAACATTATGCATTTGTAACTGCAAGTTAAAGCGCTCCATGTCCCTCTGAGCTACATTAAACTGTGTAAATACTGTACATCTAAATGCCATTCAGATGCAACTTCTGCAAAGATTAATTTTCTTGATACTGGTTTCATTTGTTTGGTAACAGTCTAAATGTCTTATTATTCTAATTGACTGATTAAATGTAACAATTTGACTCAAAAGATGCACACTTTTAGAAAAAAAATGGCTTTATTAAAGGTAAAATTGTCCATAAAAGGTAAAAATCAATTTAAACTTATATGAAAAGATTCATTTCTATCCCTGATGTTAACTGACCACACAGAATAGGCCTATGAAGAATATCAAAAACTGCAGCTGTCCAGGGGTAGTCAGATATCAGCACATCACATTTTTCAAAATATCGTCTAATTATCGTTATCACGATATCGCACACCCCTGGTGTGTACACACAAACACACACACACACACACACACACTTTATATAAATGTTATATAAATTATATTACAATATAAAAAATGTAGGCTTTGCAAAATATAGCCTACATATCATTTTTACTGAAATAAATTTAGCATTATATAAAGTATAGCAATACATTATTTTAATATTGTTTATTTCAAAACACTTTACAATTTTGTCAGATTTTTCTAACTCTTTGAAAATGTTCATTCTCTAAAGCCCGAGACGCCACGATTGTTTCACGATGCCGTCTGGGACAGCCGAAGATCGTGCAGCGTGTCTCGGGCTTAATAGTGAACTCGAGCAAAATAATTAATTTAGCACACATACCCTGTGACCTGTGCTTGTCTTGTTAATAATGAAGGCTTCTGGGATGTGGGCAGGGCTTCTGGACTCTCCTCTCAGTCTCCCGCTGTTCTCATCTCACACACACGCGCGCGCGCGCACACACGCTGATCCTGATGCTGGAGTCAGAGCATCACCTGCAGTGAGCAGCGCTGGAGTCCCGGAGCAGCTCTCACAGCCGCTGTCTGGATGTCCATGAAAGGCAGAGGATCCAAATACCAGAAAAGAGTGTCGTTTTCTGAGGATGAAGATGAGCAGTGCTGGAAAGAGGAGAACGGCGGTGTGGACGCACATCACCTGAAATCCGTCAAGACGGTCAGGGATTCATCGGGATATTACCGGTACAACATGTGAGTGTTCATACAACTCTACAAACTCACACTAATGTCTTGGATCTCAGTGATAAAGTAGAGAAATTAAACATAACGCGAAAAAGAGCAGAATAAATCATTTTAATTACATGAAAAATATAATACATAATATTTCTGTACACTTTTTAAGCTTAAAATATCACGTTTCATAGTCATCTTTTAAGTATGTTTTTTTTTTTTTTTTTTTTTTTTAATTAAAATACATTAAATATGTTGTTCCGGTTGACATAGTCCTGTTGATCTGTCATTAACTTGATGCAAAACAAAACAAAACAAAACAAAAAACGGCACTGAAATGCTAGACCATGCAAAATACAGTTTATTTATTTATTTATTTATTTTCTAATATAAGCTATGATATAAACCTCGAAGCTACACCTAGTGGAAGGTCATATCTCCACTGAAGATTAATGTATGCGTGTGGGTTTACTGCATGTCTGTGTAAGTGAGCTAATGTCTGTCAGAGAAAGCCTTTCAAAATAAAGTAAAATTAGCATCAACCACCCCAGTCTTTATTGTGTACAAATTATCAGCAATTATTATTATTATTATTATTATTTATTTATTTATTTATTTATTTATATAGAAAATATATAATTCCCACCTGAAATGAACAAGTTGGTCATTTTATTTTATTTTATTTTTTTTAAGTTTATTAAAAGTGTTGGGTACAACGGGGCTAAAGGTGCCCCGGGTTAAAAGGCGCCTTTCATATTATTTTCATCTAAACCACTAGATGGCACAAAAACGTGGCGTAGCACTTTCCAAAACATTCAAAGATGCACGTGAATATTTGTCTGATCCTTGATGCGATCGCGTGCAGCAGAGCAAAATTGATCCTGTGCTTACTTGATCTAATATTTTATGTTTTTTTAAATGTTGTAGATTTAAGTAGGAAATTAGATTCGCTAAAACGAATGCATTTTGAGACAAAGGTCTTCTTAACAATTTTCAGTTTTGCTTTAGCTAATTAAAGCAACAGCTTTTAAATAACGAAATAATATGTAAAAGTATGGTATTTGGGGTAAAAAGCGCCTCTGCTGTTGGGGCTAAAAGGCACAGTAATTAAGATGATAATTAATAGATGGCTGACTTTTCCATTTGTTGACAAGACATGGTTAGATTCAGATGGTAAATATCGCTATGTTGGGTGTCCTGTGTCCATATTAGAAAGAATCACCATGTTTAGAATGAAACCATCATATTTAAAAACATGATATTAATCACATCATATAATAAAATATCATTTGTTGTTACTACTCTAAATATATATTCAATTATTATTGGATCTCCTTCAGTGCTTTCAGAATCTTTACTTTGCAGAAAATAGTACAAACTTTGCTAAAGTGATTGTTTTGAACAAGTATTAGCTTAGACATTATTTAAAAACAATATATTATTTTAGCTGAAGTATTTGTATCAACACCGTGTGCTTTTTACCCTGTGTGTGGGGTAAAAGGTCCCCCTTGCCACCTCATACATTTATAATATTTTTAAACAAAATAAACAACTTGAATGATTTATTTTCACACAAAATCTGTTGCTCCCTTAATGTTCAATACAAACGTATATTTTTTTTTTCTGCAATTATACATTTTAGGCGCAGTGAATAGCGCATTTTTTCTTAAGGTTTGCCTTTAGCCCCGTTGTACCCTAATGTGTAATAAAACAAAGGAAGATCCAGGTAGCAATATTTCCAACGTGCATCATTTCCAGTTCTGCAGCAAAAAAAGGTTAGAAAATATAGCACATAAAATGCAAGCTAGAAGGCAAAGAAGCTGGTTATTTAAGATGTTTCAATTGCCATTTCCACCATCAGAGAATGCTATTAAACATTATTTTATCCAATATCCAAGGTCTTGATTGGTAGCTTCAGGTCATGAAGGTATCAATAGCTCCCCCTCCATCAGTTTATCTGAGACTTTGAGTTTTATTGACTTGGGGTAAAAAGAGTCTTATAAAAGCATGACATACAGCTGATTAGTAGCAAACACTATACACATATTGATTTTGAACTTACATGACCTGTATTTTACCAGCTCATGTTTGTAAAATGAAATGTCCATGATGTGTCCACTGTTGATCATTAAAATAACAACATGAATTACAATTATTTTGTAAACAAATAAGTACTTAACTCATGTTTAAACCCCAAAAGAAGATGTTTCTTAACAAGATTTTGACTTTTTCTCATAAAAATGTGTTTTTTTTTTATTTTTTTGTCCAAAAGTCAGGTAATTTTGTTGTGTGTTATATATATATATATATATATATATATATATATATATATATATATATATATATATATATATATATTATATATATCGTTTATATCATTTTTATCCATTTTAATTTCAGTTTTTGGTTATTTTACTACAACCTGGATTCCGAAAATGTTGGGACGTTTTTTTATTATTATTATTATTTGAATAAAATGAAAAGTAAAAGACTTTCAAATCACATGAGCCAATATTTTATTCACAATAGAACATAGAGAACATAACAAATATTTAAATGGAGAAATTTTACACTTTTATCCTCTAAATTATCTCATTTCAAATTTGATGCCTGCCACGGGTCTCAAAAAAGTTGGGGGCAAAAAAACGGCTCAAAAAACAGTGGGCAACAAAGGGCTGAAAAAGCAAGACATTTTGAAAAGATTCAGCTGGGAGAACATCTAGCAACTAATTAAGTTAATTGGTATCAGGTCTGTAACATGATTGGTTATAAAAGGGATGTTTTAGAGAGACAGAGTCTCTCAGAATTAAAGATGGGCAGAGGCTCTCCAATCTGTGAAAGAGTGTGTAAAAAGATTGTGGAATACTTTAAAAACAACGTTCCTCAACGTGCAGTGGATAGCATCATCAAAAGATTCAGAGAAACTGTGCATAAGGGACAAGGCCAAAGACCTTTGTTGGATGCCCGTGGTCTTCGGGCCCTCAGATGACGCTGCACCACTCATCAGCATGATTCTGTCATTGACATTACTAAATGGGCCCAGGAATACTTCCAGAAACCACTGTCGGTAAACATAATCCGCCGTGCCATCTGCAGATGCTAACTAAAGCTCTATCAGGCAAAAAGGAGGCCATATGTGAACATGGTCCAGAAGCGCCGTCATGTCCTGTGGGCCAAGGCTCATTTAAAATGGACTGTTTCAAAGTGGAAAAGTGTTCTATGGTCAGACGAGTCCAAATTTGACATTCTTGTTGGAAATCATGGAAGCCGTGTCCTCCGGGCTAAAGAGGAGGGAGACCTTCCAGCGTGTTATCAGCATTCAGTTCAAAAGCCAGCATCTCTGATGGTATGGGGGGTGCATAAGTACATATGGTATGGGCAGCTTACATGTTCTGGAAGGCACTATGAATGCTGAAAGGTATATAAAGGTTTTAGAGCAACATATGGAAGCTGGAAACCTATATCAGGCAAGAATGGGACCAAATTCCAACACCAAAACTCCAGAATCTCATAACCTCGATGCCCAGATGTCTTCAAACTTTTTGAAAAGAAGAGGAGATGCTACACCATGGTAAACATGCCCTCATCCCAACTATTTTGAGACCTGTAGCAGGCATCAAATTTGAAATGAAATTTTAAAATTTATCAGTTTTATCAATTTTAAAATGAAATTTTAAAATTTATCAGTTTAAACACTTGTTATGTTATCTATGTTCTATTGTGAAAAAAATATTATGTGATTGAAAAGTCTTTTACTTTTCATTTTATTCAAATTTAAAAAACGTCCCAACATTTCCGGAATTCGGTTTGTACATCAAGTTGAACACAAGCTATGTATGTAAGTTATACATATATTATTAAAATAAGTTACATTGGGATTTTTTCACATATTTGTTCAAGCATCAGGCAAAAATCACAGTCTGATCAATAAGAAAGGTATAACACATGGTTTGAAAATGTGGCCATTAGTGAAGTACGATGCCTGTGAATTCACATCTTGATTTATAACCTCAATGCTGACATTTGCTTTTCAGGATATACATGATAATTAATTCAGAACTGGAAATGGTCTTCCAATACATCACTGAGTCAAAATGTCCATTTGTGTGACTGATGCATCTCATTAGTGGTGGATGTGCTGTGCACATGCTGTCCAGACTCTGAAATACCCACAGCTGTTTATGTTTCAAAGACAGCATGTTCTTTCTGAATAAATAGAGCTGCGTCCTGCATAATGACAGATAGTCGTCCTCTCTCTTGATTATGCACGTCTATAGGAAGCATTGCTGTGCAATGATGAACAAGTGCATGTCACAGGCATGTTTTAACATTTTAATCATGTTTAAACTCTTACTTTTGCACCTGATTAACAAGGATCTGCATAATGTATGCCAATCGATCCATTTTTCACGATAATAGAGAGGGTGTTTTAATGAGAGGAATAGAAATAGTTTCAGCACTCAACAAGGAATTTCTGATCGCTTTGGTCAAATGTAATTTTTACCACGGCTTACCTTTCACACCAGCATTTTCATAAAGAACAGCTAAACATTTGTATGAGCTGTACTTTGAAATTAAAAGCTGCGATTGAACGAAAATCCTCGATACAGTTCATTCTATAGAATATTAGTAGTTAGAGAATGATATATCAAGCAGGACTTAGGGAATTAGAAAGTCTTTTACTTTTCATTTTATTCAAATTTTAAAAAACGTCCCAACATTTCCAGAATTTGGGTTGTACATCAAGTTGAACACAAGCTATGTATGTAAGTTATACATATATTATTTGTATAATTTTTAGTTATTAAAATAAGTTACATTGGGATTTTTTCACATATTTATTCATGCATCAAGCAAAAATCACAGTCTGATCAATAAGAAAGGTATAACACATGGTTTGAGGTACTGTTCATGTCTGTAGCACAAATGTTGCAAAGTTGAGTACATGGGTGATAATATAGAAAAAAAATATTTGACAATATTTGACCATTTCAAATTATACTTTTTTTGAGAATTTTTGATAACACCGAAAATTTTCCTGAAGTTCTGTACACCTCCCATAAAGAAATAACCAATTCCACAAATATCTGGCCAACCAAATACAAAACTTAAAAAGTGCATGTTCTGGGAACATTCAGGGAATCATAAACTAACGTTCTCAGAATGTCCTTGGAACCCAAAAATTGGTAGCTGGGTTATGTTTTAAAAAACTTTATTATATTAATGCTGAAATTTGTTTTGTTGACAATATGAATTTCTTTACAAAACCAAGGGCCAGATTTGCTAAACAGGGCAAATTATCATTAGAGCACAATTCCATAAAAGCACAAATGGGAGGGGAAAATTCTGTGGGTTATTTACTAACAATGCACACATTAAAGAACACAGACGCAGCCTGATCATTTCTATAATGACCAGCACAATCTACCAAGAGCCGCGCAAATTACCGCCTGCTTTAAAAGGTTAGTTCATCCATAAATGAAAATTAGTCCATGTATATGGCTTTCTTCTTTCAGACGAATCCAATCGGAGTTATATTAAAAATTTTCCTTACTCTTCCAAGCTTTATAAAGGCACACTGTAAAAAAAAAAATAAATAAATAAAATTAAATTTACGGTAAAAAAATGTCAGCTGTGGTTGCTGGAATTATGGTAAAAACATTTTAGGTTTTACGGTTTTAACTTAAATTTACAGTAAAATACAGTAATTACATTAACTGATTTAATGTTACTATACCAACCTACTGAAGTACTGAAATCTTTTGAACCTTTGAAATACACTGATAACCACCAAATGCAGGTGGTGGTGAGAAAGTCACACGATGAACCAAAGACCATCACAAACAGCTTTTAAATAATAACATATATGTGACCCTGGACCACAAAACCAGTCTTAAGTCGCTGGGGTATATTTGTAGCAATACCCAAAAATACTTTGTATGGGTCAAAATTATAAATTTTTATTTTATGCCAGAAATCATTAGGATATTAAGATCATGTTCCATGAAGATATTTTGTAAATTTCTTACCGTAAACATATCAAAACTTCATTTTTGATTAGTAATATGCATTGCTAAGAGCTTCATTTGGACAACTTTAAAGGCGATTTTCTCAATATTTAGATTTTTTTGCACCCTCAGATTCCAGATTTTCAAATAGCTGTATCTCGGCCAAATATTGTCATATCATAACAAACCATACATCAATGGAAAGCTTATTTATTTCAGATGATGTATACATCTCAATTTCGAAAAAATTGACACTTAAGACTGGTTTTGTGGTCCAGGGTCACATATAGAAGGTGCACAGTGTCATTTACACAAGGACTAAACACCATTATGGTGAGACTCATTAAACTGAAATATGCAATAAATATTAATTTAACAACATTAGATGTAACATACAACCCTAATAAACATAACCGATAAGAAAAAACTAAGAAGAAACATAGTTATTTCAAAGAAAAAACATCAAATTCAAACAAAATTTGAAATGCAATGCAGGGTATTCTGGGAACGTCAGTTTACGTTTTTTCCCTGTAAATTCTACAGGAAATTACCGTTAACCATTTAACAGGTTTTTACTGTAGCATTTTCACAGTTTTTTTATTGTTAAAATCACGATCATTTTTTACAGTGCATGGGTGGGTTATTTTTTTCAATAGTTCGCGTAGTCAAATAAAGTGCATCCATCCATATTAAAACATGCCTCACATGGCTCCGGGGGTGGGGGAGCCTTTGGGGAGACCTCCTGTAGTGAATCGATGCATTTTTGTAAGAAAAATATCCATATTTAAAACATTATAAACCCTTTTCTCTCACTTCTGCTAACTTTAGTATGAAGAAGCCGTTCCGGCGGATGACGTAGGACATACACATCGCACATGCGCCGGTGATTAGAGACAAACGCGGAAGCACGGGGGAGAGAGCAAAACAAAACGCCAGTCACGAATTAGAAGCACAAAATGAGGATTTGTAAAAAAAAATATCAGAGGATTTTGATATAAGCCAAAAGGAGACTGGTTTTCCTTTGGTAAAGTAAGGAAACTTTGCTTCCTTTTCTCTAGTAAACAAACTCTCAAAGTCAAAGACTCTCATGCACACGTGCTACGCATTTGTCCAGTGGCAGCGGCAGTCTCTTGTGAACACGCCTACAACAGTTAGTGGAAGTTACACAAAGCTGTTTATATCATTTTAAATATGGATTTTTTTTTTTTTTTTTTTTTTTTTTACAAAACCTCATCAATTCCCTACAGGAGGACTTTATTCCCACCCATGCCATTATAAAGCTTGGAAGAATTTTGAATATAACTCTGATTGGATTCGTCTGAAAGAAGAAAGTTACCTTGAGTGTGAGTAAAACATGGGCTAATTTTCATTTTTGGGTGAAGTAACCCTTTAAGACATGTATTATTTATTTATTTTTTTGGCCATTAAATAATGGCACAAATACAAGTAATTTGATGAGTGCAAACTAAAATCGCATTGCGTGATTCATTTTAATACTCTCCTCCCATTAATTTTGCATCTGAAAGGGAAACTCCTTTTTCCCTTTGGGAACAGATTTGTAAAAAAAAAAAAAAAAAAAAAAAAAATTTAACGTAAAAAAAAAAAAAACAAACAAACAAAAAACAAGTAAATCAAGTGAGTTTGATTCTCATGGAATACAGGTGAATATATATATATATATATATATATATATATATATATATATATATATATATATATATATATATATATATATATATATATATGTTTAATTCAGGATAAAAGCATCTGCCAGATCAATAAAATGTAATGTAAATCTTATAAATCCTGTCAAATCTTGTAAAAGCTCAAATATAAGACTTTCACATTTTTGGTTACTACATATGCAGTAGGAAGTTTAAACTTATTAATTCATACCTTCAAGATTCAAGTCATGTTCTGTATTTGCTAGTCGAGGGGTTTTAGTGGAGGCCGAGCTCTTTGCGTTTATTGAATTGGCATGGTAGAAGGGTCTGCATGGAGAGTTTCGAGTTGAATGCTTCCCCTCCTTTCTGGCCTCTGGTGACGTGGGCGTCTGAAGCTCCAGGGACCTGGACTGTGTGAAATGAATTTCCCCGCTCAAGTAAATCCTGCAGTAGAGACTGGGTTCATCTCGCTTCAGACTATAAATTCAGCCTTTAAATTAAACAAACATTCATTTACTCACACCCTACTTTATCACCAGGTAATGCATGTAGTAAATAAGGTTTGTGCTGAAGTTCTTTGATGTCTTGAATGAGTTGTTTTTATAAGAGTACACAATATAAAATTTAATTTGCCTGTGGGTTTTCATTTCTGATTATATTTTCATGTGTTTCTGACTTTTGCTGACACTGTGTTTTTCATTAAGGATTATATTTTATTAAAGCAGATAAGTTTGGGTGTTAGTCAAAGGTTTGTTTAATTTAATACAGCATGAATATGGCTCAGTAAACAGAGTTGGTGGATTTTAATACAAGGGAGTTTAAAGGGATAGTTCACCCAAAAATGAAAATTATTTGATTAATTACTCACCCTCATGTCGGTCCAAACCTGTAAGACATTTGTTCATCTTTGGAACACAAATCAAGACATTTATAATTAAGATAAATGTGTGAAATATCCTAATATGTGTAATATCCTTTTTAAATTCATATTTTCGTATATAATCTTGAATGTGTTAAATATATATTAACATTTTCCAGTCATGCTTTGCTTTTAAGTATTTGACCAGAAATTGCTCTCTGTGAGTGCAGTCTCTAAAAATTATTATTTGAAATATATATGTTTTTTAATCAGTCGTGATGAATGACTGTGGAAAAAGTAATGGAAAATCAGGAAAATCATTGGTCAAAACGTGTGAAAATCCTCTCAGAATAAGTTTTGCATTTAGTACAAGGTTCCAGTGCCAAATTCTCAACCAATTCCCCAAAATGTTTTGATGTTTTTGTATGCTACTTTGTATTGTAGAGTGTGTAGAGAGGAATATAGAGGAGACTTTAATATGAGCATCCTTTGAATGAGTACCAATGCCATGATGTCTGAAGATGTCAGGAGTTTGTAAACTAGCTACAAGGCCCAATATTATTAAAATTATGAAAAGTATTACCCATCCAAATGAGGGAAATGAACTCTATTCAAGCTCACTGACTGTTGCTCTTCATCTCAAGTGCTCGCTAAACAAAATGAGTCAGCTCGATTTGAGCACAGGCGTCAATACACTCACCTGTTGTCTGATTGTGGCATCTGTTGCGTTTCATTAAAAAGCTATTAAAAGCCAGAGGGCGATCTCACCTTCAGCAGGACCATCCGGCCCGAAGCACCTTCTGCTTTCCGTCCCAGTGGAATCACGTACCTGATGATACACCACTTGTCAGCTCTCAGTGAGAAAGTCAACTTGTTGGCTATTTGTCAAAGGCATGAGATATAATCAAGCAGCCAAGTGCTGAGGAAGTCACTTCCACTTGGATGAGCTTGACTAATGTTCACAAGGTAAAAATAGCCTACTTATTTTTCAATTGCAGGAAATCTTCGGATAGTTTCCCCCATCGCAGGATGACCCTACAGCGAGAAAAGGGCCGACGACAGGCAGTTCGCGGCCCGGCGTTCATGTTCAACGCCCGTGGCAGCAGCCTCACGGCGGAGGAAGAGCGCTTTCTGGATGCGGCGGAGTATGGTAACATCCCGGTGGTCCGGAAGATGCTGGAAGAATCACCCACGCTCAACGTGAACTGCATGGACTACATGGGACAGAACGGGCTACAGCTGGCCGTCGGCAACGAACACCTGGAGGTCACCGAGCTGCTCCTGCGGCGAGACAACCTGGCCCGTGTTGGGGATGCGCTCCTGCTGGCGATTTCTAAAGGTTACGTGCGTATCGTGGAGGCCCTGCTGGGACATCCGTCCTTTGCGGGCGGCGAACGACTCACCCGCAGCCCCTGCGAGCTGCAAGACGACGACTTCTACTCGTACGACGAGGACGGCACGCGGTTCTCGCCCGATATCACGCCTATCATCCTGGCCGCCCACTGCCAGAAATACGAGGTCGTGCACATGCTGCTGATAAAGGGCGCCAGGATCGAGCGGCCGCATGATTACTTCTGCAAATGCGCCGACTGCACGGAGAAGCAGAGGAAGGACTCGTTCAGTCACTCGCGCTCCAGGATAAATGCGTACCGCGGTCTGGCCAGTCCTGCGTATCTCTCTCTGTCCAGCGAAGACCCGGTACTGACCGCACTGGAGCTGAGCAATGAGCTCACCAAACTCGCCAACATCGAGAAAGAGTTTAAGGTAGGATGGCCGCCGCTGTGGGACTGGATTAATATGCTTTTGATTTTGCTTTAATGGCTTTTTATTTGTTTTGAATGTTTTAATTTGATTTGCATAATCGTTTTTCTTTATTGGCCGCGTACACACTGCAGTTTTGGAAGTCACAACCACTTTTAAATATGAGTGAATTAATCTACTACATTAGCTGCACTGCATATAGAAATAATAGGCTAGGCCTACATGCAGGAACTGTGATTTCACATTCATCAAGTGGTTTTGATGAATCCATCAAAAAAGATTCACAAAATTACTTCAAACTCACTTTTGAGACTGGACTATCATGGTCCATCTATCTTATTTTTAAGTTTGCACCATATGTGGCCATGTACATAAGGTTTTTGGAATCACAACCACTTTTAAACATAAGAGTGAATTAATTTAATAAATTATTGCACTGCACTACATATAAAAATAATAGAGGAGTCACTCCTGATTCACACTTGATGCAACACTGTAAAATACAGTCGAAAAAAAAAATGTGGGCATTAAAAAGCAAGTTTTGTCATTTATTTTAACACATTTCACTAGTTAATCACATCTTTAAAGTGACGCAGCAACAAACACTGCGTGAACCGTGATGTCCGATTTGTGAACAAATTACTCTTATGAGTTGGTTTTGATTTAATCAGTCAAAACGATTCACAAACTGATCTCAAACTCACTTGTGAGACTGAACTGTAATTGTATTTTTATGTTTGTGCCATTTTCTTTTTTGTTTGTTTGTTTCTTGAAATGCTTTTAATTGATAATTGTTTGTGAATGTTTTGATATTACATCAGACTTATTTTCCTTTTAAACAATTTGCATAATAGTTTTTATTGGCCATGTACACACTGCAATGTTTTGGGAGTCACAACCACTTTTAAATATAAGAGCAAATGAATCTTTATTAGTGCACTGCATATAAAAGTAAAACAGGAGTCACTTTAGATTCACACTGCTATAAATAATTTTTTTGTGTAATTTTTCATGTTATCAGGTTGCATTAGTTGATCACATCTTTAAGTGACCGAACAAAGCATGAACCGTGATGTCTGATTTGTGAACAAATGACTCCTATGAGTTGGTTTTGATGAATCAGTAAAAATATTCACAAAATGTTCGCAATTTTAATCAGATTCAATAAGTGAATCATTCAGAGCTGTTACTGAGAATACAGCTGACTCCCTTACATTTTATTTGGTCTTATTCGAAATGAACCTGCAGTGTGAACGCGGCCAGTTGCGATATACATTTTGTTGTATCTCAAACTGTAAATTTCCTTCTCCATCCCAGACTTTCACAGAATCAGAGTTCATCTTATGTTTGCCTCACTTATCTCAACATTTATCTCCATTTTAACAACATTTTAACTTCTGTTGCGTGTGTGTGTGTTTGTGTGTGCTGCCGCCATCAACAGGATAAAAAGAACCGTAATAAAGAGACATCGCAGCACAATGGCTTCTTTCTGGTAAATATGTTTGACTACATAATTTTCACTAATTCAGACTAACAGTAACTAATTGTCATGCTTGCTGATTCAGCTTTTATGTCAAGGCTGGCCTGTCTGTCTGTCTGGACAATTGAATCGCTGAATCGCTATCAGTTCTTGCAGCAGCAGCAGAACCGTGAGACATGTTCAATATAGTGCAGAGCCAGAGATTCACTTCAGATAAACTGAGCTCCCTCTTCAGCTCTGTACGTTTTATTTCAGAATGAATCATTTGTTGTATTTTATTAAGCTGCAGAACTCATGTATTCAAAGTTCACTGGTGTACAAATAACCACTGATAAGATATATAATAATGTGTGAATCTCACAAAACCTGTCATATTTTAAACAAAATTGAAAAGAATATGAATTGCATAAAGACAACTAAGAAATCTTTTATAACCATAACCTTTTTTGCATTTGCATTTTAATATACGATATATACATATGTTAATGGCCCTAAAATCAGACTCCATTTTCTATCTAAAAATATGTTATATATTTAATTATACGATTATATATATTTCTTATATTTTTTTTTTTCTTGATTTTGGAGTCAAATATGACCTGGACATGAGATTCACCTAAATTTTACTTTCATTCATGATGTAGAAAATACTTTTGTATTCTGTCTTATTGAGCAAATGAATATCACATTGTCACATGCAACCATTGTACATCCATCATGCATGGGATAAAAGCTGTCGTGATGTCTGGTGTCTGATTCTCATGTAACATATGGTCGGTAATATTGCTTTTCTCATGCTAATAAGAGGTTTGTTGTCATCCTGGTGGTGTGAGAAGGTATAATGTTATCCCACAGAGAATAATAAAGCACACAGCATGTAATGTTTTAAACAGAACCTCAGCAGCAGTGCATGCTGAGAGATCACGCTGATATGACGTCTACCTGATGTCTATCAAGTGAACCCTGTGGAGCACACGGTTTGATTATGCTTATTTAGTACTGTCAATAATGTTTTTAAATGAAGCAAAGAACCATTTGGCATCATGAGTTGAGTGTATCTGAGGTTAACAAGTGAAGTATTGACTTTTCCTCATGGTAAAAAATTTATGGTGCTATGGTTTAATAATTCAGTCATGAAGAAGTCAAAGAATCACCCAGGATGATTCACATAAACAATGCAACTCTCAGGAAACAGCTAGTCATGTCAAGTGAGTCAATGCAGGATCTTCTTCTAGAGTTCTGGAAAACACAATTCATTGCTATTGGAAATAGTTAGGCCTCCATAACTTTTTTGTTTTCATGTTTCACTTGTAAAAACTGTCGGCATGCTGTTCTTGAATAATTTTTCCTAAATGTGCTTTTGAGTGTGTTATAACTTTTATTTCTGCATTAAAGTCAACATGAAAGTGTATTCACAAACCATTTTACCTAACACTGGTTATTTAAAGAGAAAAAAATATAGGGTGGGACTTAAATTTTTTTTATTTACATACTGAAAATTGGTTGTTGCATGTCAGAGTTTCCCCTCTTGAAACACTGATTGTGACCATTGGTTGAACAGCCTCGATGATTTTTTAATTATTTTAGCTAAAAAAGAAATACATTTCTGAGATCATGTAATTTAATAACTTTAATAAAAGGTAAAAAAAAAAATTGTGTGAAATAATATGCAACAGTTAGTCATTTACGTTGAGCCCAGTGTTATGGAAGTAATAGGATGAGTTCTGATTTCATATTGACTTTAGCTTACCATTTTCTGTTGTTTTATGCTGTCATGCATTCTATGATTATGTAAACTCTTTTCTGTTCCAAAGAGTTTTATGACACAAAATATTTAAAGTGGACCTAAAAATTATTTGGACACGTAACACATAAAAATGTCTGAATATCATTAGATCTAAAATGTCAAACAAGTGTCATTTATTGGAAAGAAATATAGTGTAAGCACATGTTACAAGCAAACATTTTACTAAATTTAGTTTTTAGGCTCTAAAGAAATAGTTCATCCAAAAATGAAAATTTGCAGAAAAATGTTCTCACCCTCAGGTCAACCAATATGTGGAGTTTGTTTCTTCATAAAGGAAATTTGGCATTACATCACTTGCTCACCAATGGATCCTGAATGGGTGCCATCAGAATGAGAGTCCAAACAGCCAATAAAAACGCAATAATGCACAAGTAATCCACACCACTCCAGTCCACCAGTTAACGTCTTGTGAAGAGAAAAGCTGTGTGTTTGCAAGAAACAAATTTATCATTAAAGGTGCAATAAGCAATTTTAAATATTTTTTTTTCACATTTTCACAACAAGACAGTAATTGATAGACTGGAGTCATGTAGATTATTGTGACGTCTTAATCAGTGGTTTGGACTCTCATTCTGACGGCACCCATTCAGTGCAGAGGATCCATGGGTGAACCAGTGATGAAATGCTATATTTCTCCAAATCTGTTCCCATGAAGAAACAAATTGATCTTCACCTTGGATGAACTGATGAGCAAATAATATTCAGCAAATTTCCAAAAATGGAAATTCCTTTAAGCGTTAAAATCAAGTGTTTGCTTTTGGTCAGTGGTTCATTTTGATAGTTAATGTGATTCTCTACACCAGTGATTTCTTAGATTGGACATCTGTGTGATCTGCATCAACGTATATCCACAAAAAAATCACCAAAACATGAGCTGAACACACTGACAGTTCAAACTTGAAGAAGAAAATACTGACATTAATGAAGAGGAAAGATCCTGCAGCATTTGACACATGCAGATCCAGATACTTGATTTGATATGTTGTTATCTAATAAAATGACATTAATACATTTTTAAATGTCCAAATATTTTGCGGGTCACAAAATGTTCTGCTTCTCACCGGCTGAAAGTGTTTGTTCCATAATGACAGTAATGTTTTGATATCAAACAGAAGAGCACTATGCAGTGTTTCCATAAATATCACAGTCATTACAATCACAAACTCCCCTTTGAAAAATAGGCATATCTTGGCAGAATCTCCTAGACAAACTACATACGAAAATTTTAGAGAACTATTAGTGCTGAGTGGTGTTGTGTTTGGAGTCTGATGGGTTCTGACAAATACTCCATCTCCTGCTGTTGCCCTTGAGTCAGATGTTACAGTGGTTGTTCAAGCCTGACAACCTTGTGGACCCCTGTGGACCGTGAGCTCTTGTTTTACAGTGTTTAAACAAACCTTCTCTGCTCTTTCTCTCCTTCTCTACAGAATGACTACAGGAAGCTGTCTATGCAGTGTAAAGACTTTGTAGTTGGCGTTTTGGATCTGTGCAGGGACACGGAGGAGGTGGAGGCCATCTTGAACGGAGATATATCCGCCGAACTCGAGGAAGGCCAGCATCATCGCTCTCTGCTCAGCCGAGTCAAACTGGCCATTAAATATGAGGTTAAGAAGGCAAGTGTCCATCTAATGATGCCAATACAGAGATTACACAGCACTTTTATGGATGTTTAGATGTTTTTTACAGAAAAAAATATATATATATATTAATTTAAATTGTATTTACACTACAGAAGATATTTTTATGTTTTTGAAAAAGTACTCACAAAGGCATTTATTTTATCAAAAATACAGTAACTACAATAAATATTATTAGAATTTTTAATTGGAAAAAATAAAGGAAAATTTTATTTAGCCATTAAATTGATCAAGCGTGATAGTAAAGCTATATACTAATATATATACTAATATATACTATTTCAAATAAATGCTGTTCTTTTGAACTTTGTACTTTCTAAAATGCATCATGATTTACACAAAAATATGAAGCAGCAAAAACTGTTTGACATAACTATAATAATACTAATAATTAAGTACCAATAATAATTAATGAGCGACAAATCAGCATATTAGAATGATTTCTGAAGGATCATGTGACACTTGAAGACTGGAGTAATGATGCTGAAAATTCAGCTTTAGCATCATATGAATAAATTAAAAATATATTAAAATAGAAGATCATTCTAATAGAAATGATATATATTATTCAAAATTGCAATGAAATTGCACATTATATAAGTCGTAAATTCCGTAAATATTTTTAGATATTTTTGTATTTATTCTGCTGCAGTATTCAAAGTTCATCAGTGCATAAAAAAAGTATGTTTTAGATTATTTATTTTACAGGAAAACAAGAAAACAATACTGATTATCAATATGATTTCTGACAGAAATGGGTGGGAATAATTAATAGTGTATTTATTTTGCTGCAGGATGTGCATTCAGAGTTAACTGATGCATAGAAAAACACTCTGTAATGACGCATAAATCGATGAATCTCATGCTTTCAGCAACACAGCTTACTTCTCATATTGACCACAGTGTGCATCGCTGGAGATTGTTGACCTCAATATGTAGTTATAAAATGACCTTGTAATCAGCCTATCTGCTAAAACACTATTTAGGATTGACGTGGATTGGTGTTTGTTAAAGCTGCTTTGGTTTACATTGTCTGAGATATTTGGGTGAAGGATGTCTTGGATTTTAACTGAAAAAATAATGAGAAAAAGAGAGCAGTAGATAAAGAGAGCTGCAATTAATCACATGTATTTTATTGTGAACGTGTGAATAATCCTCAATGCTGACTTAGTTTTGTTTAATCACTGGACACACGTCGTCCGCTTTTCTCAAACCCACAAACACATTGTCAATCCGATGAAGCGTTAATCAGGCTAACAGCTCCAGTGCCGCGCAGCCTAAACGCAACCACCCTGACATAAAGTGTAATTTAAAGATGAGATTTCAAGAGCCCTAAATGCTCCCAGGAGGATGTGGAGTGTGAGGCTCTGGGTTGTGTTAGGAAATGAGTTTAGAGTCAACCGTCCGCATTACGATGATTAATTTGCTATGTGGTTTTTCATGCCTGAGAAGTGCATCCTGTTAGATTAAAAGTCATAGTGGGCGGTTGTTTACTTTTCGGCAATGGCTGGTTGTATTGTCACTTCAAACAAGAAATATTTGTTTGGTTCAAGTGGTTCAAGTGTATTGCATACAGAAAACAAGTGGTTAACTATTCAAGTGGACTGCATGTTGGCCATAATCAGTAATGTGTCGCAAGAATGATGCTGAATTCAAAACAATATACTGCTACATTACTCTTAATGTTTTTGCCACATCTTTAAATGGCAGAAATGGTATTTTATATTGTGAATTCAGCCTGAAACTAGCGGATTACTCAATAAGAGACTAATGTGACAGACATATTAGGTGACTAATCACACAAGCACATCTACAATTGAATTTAAGCAAAGCGGTAGGCAGTAGGCCTGTTGCAGTTATTACATAAGGGCCTGATTGTGATTATTTGCAATAACTATGAGCATTTTGCACTTTGCACATTTTGCCTCTTTTTATTCTCATTTTATTTTTTTTCGTTCTGCCGTGCTGGGTTATAAAAACAACAGTGTGAATCAAAAAGATAAATATTTCAAAATGTATTATATTTGTTCATAAAATCCTAAATAGAAAACATGCATTTTATTTTTCATAAATCATGTTTTTTTTTATTGTTTTTTTATTTTTATTGTGCATTCCAAGTAATATCAATCAAACTGTAGTTAGGTTGTTTTGATTAAGTAATAATAACTCAAACAAATACAGGTAACTTACAAAATTAAAGTTCACTGAAAGTAGTTTTTTAAAAGTTTGTTTTTTAGCAAAAGCAGATAACTCCACATCTCCTCAGCTGACAATGTAAAGCTTTGTTGTTTTGTGATCAGAGACTGTATGGTTGTGATTACATGCAATACAGGGAGCTTCTTCCTCACTACTGTAATGTGCTGCTTTAACAAGGTTCCCTGAAAAAGTTTCGTCTTTTATTTTCCTTTTATGCCCCGAAGAATATATCATGGGTTCATCCAGTTCGTCAAAATGATCCATCCTCGATCACTTTTTGTCAGCTTTGACGAAACTCCTCTTAGCTAGCGCATCTTTTCATTTTCTGATGTAAACCGTGAACTCGCGATGCCTTCAAAGTGGACAATACTGGCTTTTTTGACAAAACGTGTTTAGGGTCCAGATTGCGCTATATGTGGAGAGTAATGCACAGTAGGCAGTTAATTGAACTCATATATATGTATACACAACAGTTCTTTCTGGTCATCGAATCTGATTGGCTGACAGGAGTGTGATATTCTAGTGATAATAGAACTCAAACCGTTTCACTGTTTGTATCACTCCACTTGTAGTCTTTCTCACAGCGAGTGTCATGCTGGACTCCCAAATCCACTATAATTTTATAAATAATACAGTTTTTGTGTCACAGAATGTACTTTTAAAGGAACACTCCACTTTTTTTGGAAATAGGCTCATTCTCCAACTCCCCAGAGTTAATAAGTTGAGTTTTACCGTTTTTGAATCCATTCAGCCGATCTCCGGATCTGGCGATAGCACTTTTAGCATAGATCATTGAATCCGATTAGACCAGTAGCATCACGTTCAAAAATGACCAAAGAGTTTCGATATTTGTCCTATTTAAAACTTGACTCTTCTGTAGTTATATCGTGTACTAAGACCGGCGGAAAATGAAAAGTTGCGATTTTCTAGGCTGATATGATTAGGAACTACTCTCATTCCGGTGTAATAATCAAGGAACTTTGCTGCCGTAACATGGCCACAGCAGGCGCAGTGATATTACGTAGCGCCTGAAAGTAGTCCCCAGCTAGGTAACTAGTTATAATATAGCTGGGGACTACTTTCAGGCGCTGCGTAATATCACTGCGCCTGCTGCGGCCATGTTACGGCAGCAAAGTTCCTTGATTATTACGCCGGAATGAGAGTATAGTTCCTAGCCAAATCGGCCTAGAAAATCGCAACTTTTCATTTTCTGCCGGTATTAGTACATGATATAACTACAGAAGAGTCAAGTTTTAAATAGGACAAATATCGAAACTCTTTGGTCATTTTTGAACGCGATGCTACTGGTCTAATCGGATTCAATGATCTATGCTAAGCTATGCTAAAAGTGCTATCGCCAGATCCGGAGATTGGCTGAATGGATTCAAAAACAGTAAAACTCAATTTATTAACTCTGGGGGAGTTGGAGAATGAGCCTATTTCCAAAAAAAGTGGAGTGTTCCTTTAAGAGGGTTTTTTTTAGGTGAGAATGTACTTGTTTAGATTTCAAATATGCAGTTTGTTAAAGATAACATCCATTTGAAAATTTGCTTAGACATTTTCGGAGATGTGAGCTCCATGGTGTCAGCAGCCGTTCAGCGCTCATAAACCCACTGAGAGCAACCTTTCCTTGACGAATTCTTCTGCAATTTGACGCTGGCTCTGATGTCTCTATAGTGGTTAAACATGAGATTCCTTTTCGCTCATTTTGGGTAAATCGGGTAGTGTTTGGTCTCAATAATCTGTTATTTGTTCCAGAGCAAATAGATTTGGTTTAGGGCAAAATCTCTTCACATTATATTTTATGTAACTTTAATGCTGTATATTAGAGCGCTGTCTTTGTTCCTTTGACTGAATTGCCTAGCAACTTTTATGATGGCTGTTGTTGTTGTTGTTTAATAAATATTATTATTCAATAAATGCTATTTTAGTAATAGTATTTAGTTTTGGGAAAAGGTGATGGTGATGTGTTCGTGATGGTGATTTTCATTGTTCTGCCATTAGATGGCGACAAGAGACTGTTTTTATGAGTGAGTCAGCAGTAAAGACTTTTATACTGAAAGAAACTGAAACACTGCTGTAAACAAAGGAGTTATTTTTACTTTCAACAACATCTTATAAGACAGCCAACGAATAAACACTGAGCTGCACTGTGATCGGAAATCAGATGAAAGGATAGTACGACAAAGATACCGCTTTCCTCTGTGGACATTTAAACTAATGTTTTATTTGTGAATATGAGATTGAGCTGAATGAATTCTGAATCAGATGCAGGTAATCACACTCGCTCAGTCTATCTCTCTCTCATAATACTTGACTCTTACACTAATACAATACGTTTTCAATGGAGCAACTCAACGTTCCTTTGTTACTAGTTCTTAAGTGACATTATCGAATTAGTAACGAAGGCTTGGGCTCAGCTGTTAAACTGTCAACTTGAGATTTGTTGTTTCTTATGTATTTACACAATGTTCAAATAACGATTTTCTTTTGATAGATTGTTTTAGAAACATTTTTGAAGACATAATAAATACTGTAATATATATGCGTGTGAATAATCTAGACATTGTTTCTGAGATTGTACAGTGAAAAAATTGTTTTCTGTCTAGATAAGGACAGAAATGAAGTGATATACTGGACAAAAGTGATGTGCACCACACTGAGAGAGACAGAAGCTGTTCCTCAAGAATGTAATGGGCCTCTCTGGTGCAATGAGTCGTGATTGCGTTGTGAGTTAGTTTGTGTTACCAGCAGACAGATATAAACCCGTGCACCCTGATCAGATTGGAGCTTCGCCAGCTGTTGAGGAAGATGCCATTTTTGTGTGAGTGCAACCTGAGACGAAGACAACACCTCAGGAACCTTTTCAAGGGTCTGGCACCGTTGTTTGGATTCCCTCCAAGCAGCATTTACTTATCAGCAGAAATACCAAACCCCAACGGCTGCTCTAGACAAAACCAATGGATCTCACGCACACCAGGAGACAGTGAATAATCTCAGACCATCTACCAAAATCAAAACCATGCTACATGACCTTGCTGTGACATTATTCAGGAAACAGCAGCAGCAGTTAAACCAACTGGGCTGATAACATGTTTAAAGTAATAGGAGTGAACATTTCAGTAGAGTTTTACATAATTTAATATTTTTGATGTAATATTTTAATCTATATTAATTAAAATATATTATTTCATTGGAAATATCTTATATTTTTATTTTAATAAAAAATAAATATTAAAAACAATATTATTTAATTTATTTATTATTTTAATAGTTTATTTTTACATGATGTTTGAAAATTACATATAATATATCTGTATTTGAATATTATATGTAATAATATTTTACAATATGCTTAAGTTTAAATGGTTGCTAGAGTGTTGTTAGGATTGTTTGGGTGGTTGCTAGGGTATTGTAAGGTGGTTGCTGGGGTGTCGTGTTTGGTTGCAAGGTAGCTGCTAATTAAGTGTCTAATTTATCTCTATTCAAATATTTGCTATGATAGTACTTATAAATATTAAATATATTTCATTTTTGATTCATATAGTATGCTTACTAGGGTGTTTGGATGGTTGCAGTCTAGTTAGGAGTGATCCCTCCTTTAAGTCCTGCTGTGAGTTTAATATTCATTCACCTATTAGGTGTATTATTCCTTCTTGCTTCCATACATCTTCTTGAATGTGTCGTGGTAGCTGTGGCAGGGCAGTCCAAACTCAGACATTCAGACTTTAGTGAGCATTAGTTTTCTCTGAAGGAGAGTGACGGAGATGTGTTTGATGCTGATAGTTGTGTTGTAATAAGCCGGTTTGTCCCTGCAGGCTGCTCGCAGAGGATCAGATGGTACTCGCTGTGGCTCTAGGGCAGCTCTTTACTAATGACAGGAGTGAAAGGGCCGCCGCGGGCTGCAGATACTGCGCTTATGATGATCGCGGGGATGACAGGCACAGTTTAGTGAAATGCAATAATCTTTGATGCTTCTCTGGGGATTTAAACTATTTAGAGTGCCAGTATTTAGTGTGATGCTGTCTGATTGGATGGGAAACTATGCACCTGCTAGAACAAATTATTGTAATGTTAAATAATAAGCTGAAACTTTTTTATATCCTAATATAACATTCTGATATTATATTATAATAGAAAAAATGCAGTCATATTATATTAGAATATTTTATATATTATTATTATATTATATTATATTATATTATATTAATATATACTTTTATTAACATAAATAATATTAAACATTTTTTTATATTTTTAATATTCTATTCAAATTTCTATATAGTATAATATATTCATATTATATATTTACTCTCTCTCTCTCTCTCTCTCTCTCTCTCTATATATATATATATATATACTATTTTAATGTTATAATATAATATAATAATAACATTGAAATAATTTATTATTTTTTTATAATGGTAGAACATTACATATAATACCATCTAATATATATATATAAATATATATATATATATATATATATATATATATATATACACACATATATATAGATAGATAGATAGATAGATAGATAGATAGATAGATAGATAGATAGATAGATAGATAGATAGATAGATAGATAGATAGATAGATAGATAGATAGATAGATAGATAATCAGATATTATATATAATATTTAATGTATTAATATTAAACTTTCTATATGATTAATATTCCTCTAATATAGCTACATTTGAATATTTTAACATGTTTAATATTATACATAATATTTTAATATATATATGATGTATATGTAATATTTTATTTTAACATAAATTCATACAATATAATATCATTTTAATAATTCATTTTTATGGTAGAACATTACATGTAATACCATGTTATATATATCTATATTCAAATATAATATATACTAATGCATACACACATATGTATTTATTATTTATATTACATTCTGTCACGATTGCAGACTGTGGCAAATGAAGAACACAGAGACGAGGATAAACTCAAACTTATGTCTTTAATAAATAATACAAAATGAGGTAACACAAGACAGGAAGACTCACAGAAACACAACATCGACGTTAATACTGGACACAGGACCGTAGAAAACACAGGGCTTAAGTAATAAACATAAACAAGATAATTAAACAAACACAGCTGGACACAAATGAACTCATAATGAAACAATAAGGACAGGAACAGAACTAAATATGGGCATACAAGAGGTAAACTTAAGTCAAGGGGAGCACGAGACAGAAAACCACAAACACAAACCTGACACATTCAGTTTATCTATATTCAAATATTATGTAATATTTTAAATATTATTTTATAATGTAAATACAATATTTTAAATATGATCGTATATTATATATAATAATGTTAAATATATTAATAATGAACTTTCTATATGATCTATATACCTCTAATTTGAATATTATATGTAATTGTATGTGGATATTATATATACATTGTAGTGTTACAGTTTTGTAAGTGTGTAGATAACACATGAACATAATATATTAAATATGATAAATATGGGTTAAATGAAACCAAAAGCACTAAAAATGGTTGTCCCTGTTCTAAGATATTTCATTCTCTCTTCTCAGTAATCTAATTGTGGTCTGTTATTCATAGCTGTTCTCTCGTCCTGAGTTCACATTCTTTCATATAATTATGTGGATGTATTTTCAAGTCATTTATTCTGAGCCTCGTAATTTATGGCAGGAAGGGGTTTATAGGACAGGCGTGAAATTAACACCTGTTATTCTCTCAGGACTCAAATTAATTAACCTACTACCTTAATAGAGAACGACAGGCACACGGGAGGTGGTGGTGTGTGTGTGTGTGTGTGTGTGTGTGTGTGTGTGTGTGTGTGTGTGTGTGTGTGTGTGTGTGTGTGTGTGTGTGTGTGTGTGTGTGTGTGTGTGTGTGTGTGTGTGTGTGTGTGTGTGTGTTTGCGGCCCACAAAACACATGTTGGATTTCCTGACACCGTGTGGAATGGAGAGGATTTTCTTTGGTAGCAAAACTTCTCATTAACACTCTTACAGGTAAAAATGTTTCTTTAAAAAATCTGAGCCATTTCAGCTATTTTACTACCTTCAATTCTCTCTTCAAAGATATTTCCATGTCAGCAAACCTGAACGAGCTAAATTATTGCTAATTTAGTTTTTACTAAAAAAAGTAATTGCTTCAGCAAGATGTCATTTACTGAGATAATGTGACTTTTTATGTGAAAGAAAGTTGAAAATAATTATTTTAAGAGCCTCCAAATTACTACAGTAATAATAAGTAGTGTTATAACACTATAGTTTATATGAAAATTCAGTTTTTTTTTTATATATTTTTAATTTTTCATTTAAATTTTAGTCTAAGTTTTAATAATTTTGTTGTTTTTTTGTAAGGTTTTTCTTTTTCAAAAATGTCTATGGTTTTAGTACATCAAGTTAAAGTAATTAGAAAACTAATAAGAAATGTTTTATTGGCAATTAGCTAGTTGAAATAAAATAATAAGTTTTATTATTATCATAATTGCAAAAATCAACTAAAGTGTTTAGTTGGACAGTGATTCAAATGAAAAATGTTTTCTTAAAAATAATATTTCAAAAAGCATGTATAATTTCAAATCAAATGGTCTTAGATTTTGTTAATCATCTTACATTAACTGGGTTATTATAGTAAGCTAAATCTAAGACCATTTGACATTTGATCTAAGACCATCAGCACAGCTACTTTTGAATGGTCATCAGTGGTGAAGGATCTGCTGAATAACTGAGAGCAGGACTGGACCGCTGAACTCTTTATTGTCCTTCCTGTCCAGTTCATTTGTCAGTGATTCCACATAATAATGAGCACAACTCGTTTCTGCACCATTCAGCCCAGATGAGTTACGTGTGTGCTGGGATGTCGCTGTGGTTTGTTGCTATGGAGACATCTTGAGGAAACTTTGCAAGATGCCATCCTCGCACGCAAAGTGATATCTTTAAACAAAGTCAAACCAGATGTTATTTGTAGTGTTAAACAGTGATTTATAACTAGTTTTCATCAATTCAAAAGGTACACATTTGTACTTGAAGAAAATATTTTTCCATTTGAATGCATGTTAAAATGTAATTTATTACTGTGATCAAAGCTGAATTTTCAGCATCATTACTCCAGTCTTCAGTGTCAGAAATCATTATAATATGCTGATTTGCTGCTTATGCATTTCTTATGATTATCAATGTTGAAAACAGTTTAACTCTTTCATATTTTTGTGGAAACTATTATAATTTTTCAGGATGTTTTTATGAATAGAAAAGCATTTATTTCAAATGGATATTTTTTTGTAACATTATATTTATCATTATGTCTTTACTGTCACTTGATCAATTTAATGGGGCCTGAGTAACACTTTATTTGAAGCCTTTATGCACACTGAATGAGCTCATAAATAAGTGTAAACGCATATAGTACATTATAATACTTATCTATTAATTGCTACACCTTTAGAAAGTATAATGCTTTAAAACACAAACAACTAATTTCAGATGTAACAAGGAATCTACATTGATTATAATACATTTTAACTTTAGTTATAATTATACATGCAAAGATATAATGCTTTACAATGTACATTATAAATAAATATGCAATATACAGTACATAAAGGCTTCAAGTAAGGTGCTACCAAAATACTTCCTGACCACAGATGAGTTAAATAATGAATCTGTCTCTGTTTCTGCAGTTTGTGGCTCATCCGAACTGTCAGCAGCAGTTGCTGACGATCTGGTATGAGAATCTGTCTGGTCTTCGGGAGCAAACCATTGCAGTGAAGTGTCTGGTGGTTTTGGTGGTGGCGCTGGGACTCCCTCTGCTAGCTGTGGGATATTGGTTTGCCCCGTGCAGCAGAGTAAGACACATTTTAGACACATTTTCAAAAACATGCCTTGGTCCTGCAATACAATTTTAGACACACCTACTTTTTATTTATTAGTATAGTCTATTTAAGAGTATTTTCTCTGCAGGTGTAAACTTTGTGAAGTCACTTTTGTTGCTATGCGGATTATTATAGTTAACTTAAATTAAAATTATAAATAAAAACATAAAATAAAATAGTAACATAAAATGTTACTGGAAATAAACATTAAAAAAAATAGTTATTTTAATACATCCAGTTTAAACTAAATGAAAAAGAGAAATATTTCCTTGGCAAACAGTATTTCCTATTTCCTTATTTCCAATATGTTTTTTTTAATGGTTTTAGTTTTAGTTAACTATAATAATAAGCCTGGCAGTAAGGTGACACATTTGCAATTTATAAATTACAAAAAGTCTTATTGTGTCAGAATACACAGCTACTTTTCAATACTTTTCAACTTGAAATAAAACAAACGTTAACAAAAATAAAATACAAAATAAAAAAATTATTTCAGCTATAGTTGCCAAGGAAATATTTTCATATTAATTTAGTTTAACTTGATGTGTGAAATAAAAATGATAGAGACACGCAGTATATAAAACAAAAAAGTCTAATAAAAATGACGAAAGCGCACAACAAATTTACAAAAACTTTAACTAAAATTAAAATGAAGCAAAATCTAAAAATAAAACTGATCTAAAATATGCAAACTATAATATTATCTCAGTGATAGTAAAATAACTGCTGCTAAGATGCATGCAATGCTACACTGCAAAAAAACAACATTTATTTGTTTTACAAAAATACTATTTCAGTCTTTCTATTTCAAATTTCATGTTTAATTCATTGTGTTACATGCCATTTCTTTGTAATTTTTTGTAAATTGCTGAGTGAAAATTGTTTAAAAGTAAATTTGACACATTATCTTTTCCATGTTTTCTCAGCTTGGTAAAATACTCCGCAGTCCTTTTATGAAGTTTGTTGCTCATGCGGCCTCCTTTATCATCTTCCTGTGTCTGCTGGTGTTCAATGCGTCCGATCGGTTTGAAGGCATCACCACCCTTCCCAACGTCACCGTCACTGACCACCCGCTCCAGATCTTCAGAGTCAAGACCACACAATTCACCTGGACAGAAATACTGATCATGATCTGGGTAGCAGGTAATGCACCAACATTTGTAATCAATATTCATTCATTTAAATGATTTCAGCTCTACATGATCCCTCTGTACAACTAGCATTTAGAACAAAAGAGATCTGCAAGATATTCGCCTACAATTTAATCCCATTACTGTCTAGGAGAAGCAATTGAGAGATTGAAGAGATCTCATTTGTGATTGTTCTGTCGTATATAAAATTGTCCGCTTTAGTAGTACGGGCCATTTATTCAAGAGGCTAAAATATGTCTTTCCTGCACTGTCAGAAATAGAGTTCCTCACTTCAGGACTAAAGCAGGATGATCAATGAACCTTTCAATGGTTTCGACCTGATGAGACTGAGAGAGAGTGAGAGTTTGAGTAGGTTAGAGCCAATGTTCTCTGAAGTGACTGATAATAATGTGTTTTCTTAAACACTCATTTCCTTCCAGGTTAGTGCTGGGTAGTAACTTTGGTAACTTTATTTGAAGGTGTCCTTGTTACACGTTGCATGAACTTACTTTTATAATTACTATTGATTATTATGCATAATTACATGGAAGTAACCCTAAGCCAAACCCTAACACTAACCATATAATAAGTACATGTAGTGAATTAATATTACTCAGTACTTAAATCTATAATTACACTGTAACAAGGGCACCTTAAAATAAAGGGTAACACTTTATTTTAAGGTGTCCATAATACAGAGTAATTACCTAGTTAGGTACTTAGTAGTAGACTACATGAAACAAAATGTCCTTACCATGTAACTAAGTTATGGAACAGCCTATAATTACAGTTTGTAATTATGTACATATAATAGACAGCTACTGTTACACATATGTAACATACTGAGTCTGTTACACAGCTACTTATGTAACCAAAAATTGTTACATATCTGTTGCAGACTTTATACAACGTAATTATAAATGGAAGTACACCGACATAAGCTGCTTAAAATAAAGTATCAAGTATATTAAAATTACAGAATATTACACAGGAATGTGTAAAATAAAGTGTATCAAGATTGTACTTAAGTGTACAAGTAGCTGTGTAACAGACTCGGCCTGTTACAATATGTGTAACAGTAGCTGAACCGGTCCCACTTTATATTAGGTGGCCTTAACTACTGTGTACTTACATTTAAATTAATCATTTGGTACAATGCACTTATTGTGTACATACATGTTTTTACATTGTACTTATATTTTTAAAAAATACCTGTATGTAGTTACATCTGTAATTAATTTATGTAATTACATTTATAATTACACTGTTGACCCATCTCTTGCACCTTAACCCACCCTTAAACCTACCCAAACAACCAAATCGGTCCCTAACCTTACCCGTATCCCTCCTCAATAGCAGTAAAAGTGATTTGCAATACAATAAGTACATTGTACTTATTTGTTAATGCAAGTACATAGTAGTTAAGGCCACCTAATATAAAGTGTGACCGCTGAACCAAATACAGGTGCTGGTCATATAATTAGAATATCATCAAAAAGTTGATTTATTTCACTAATTCCATTCAAAAAGTTAAACTTCTATATTATATTCATTCATTACACACAGACTGATATATTTCAAATGTTTATTTCTTTTAATTTTGATGATTATAACTGACAACTAAGGAAAATCCCAAATTCAGTATCTCAGAAAATTAGAATATTTACATTTGAGTTTCAATTAATGACCGTCCTTACAGTATAAATTCTGGGTATCTCTTGTTCTTTGAAACCACATTAATGGAGAAGACTAATGACTTGGCAATGATCCAGAAAACGAAGATTGACGCCCTCCACAAAGAGGGTAAGTCACAGAGGGTTACTGAAAGGTGTGGCTGTTTACAGAGTGCTGTATCAAAGCATATTAAATGCAAAGTTGACTGGAAGGAAGAATTTGGGTAGGAAAAGGTGCACAAGCAACAGGGATGACTGCAAGCTTGAGAATACTGTCAAGCAAAGCTGATTCAAACAGTTGTGAGAGCTTCACAAGGAGAGAACTGAAGCTGGAGTCAGTGCATCAAGAGTCACCACACTCAGACGTCTTCAGGAAAAGGGCTACCAAGCCACTTCTGAACCTGAGACAACGTCAGAAGCGTCTTACCTGGGCTGTGGAGAAAAAGAACTGGACTGTTGCTCAGTGGTCCAAAGTCCTCTTTTCAGATGAAAGTAAATTTTGCATTTCATTTGGAAATCAAGGTCCCAGAGTCTGGAGGAAGAGAGGAGAGGCACACAATCCATGTTGCTTGAAGTCCAGTGTGAAGTTTCCACAGTCAGTGATGATTTGGGGTGCCGTGTCATCTGCTGGTGTTGGTCCACTGTGTTTTCTGAGGTCCACAGTCAACGCAGCCATCTACCAGGAAGTTTTAGAGCACTCCATGCTTCCTGCTGCTGACCAACTTTACGGAGATGCAGATTTCATTTTTCAACAGGACTTGGCACCTGCACACAGTGCCAAAGCAACCAGTATCTGGTTTAAGGACCATGGTATCCCTGTTCTTAATTGGCCAGCAAACTCACCTGACCTTAACCCCATAGAAAATCTATGGGGTATTGTGAAGAGGAAGATGCGGTATGCCAGACCCAACAATGCAGAAGAGCTGAAGGCCACTATCAGAGCAACCTGGGCTCTCATAACACCTGAGCAGTGCCACAGACTGATCGACTCCATGCCACGCCGCATTGCTGCAGTAATTCAGGCAAAAGGAGCCCCAACTAAGTATTGAGTGCTGTACATGCTCATACTTTTCATGTTCATACTTTTCAGTTGGCCAAGATTTCTAAAAATCCTTTCTTTGTATTGGTCTTAAGTAATATTCTAATTTTCTGACATAATGAATTTGGGATTTTCCTTAGTTGTTATAATCATCAAAATTAAAAGAAATAAACATTTTAAATATATCAGTCTGTGTGTAATGAATGAATATAATATGCAAGTTTCACTTTTTGAATGGAATTAGTGAAATAAATCAACTTTTTGATGATATTCTAATTATATGACCAGCACCTGTAGAGTGTAACCGAAACTTTCTGAAAGTAGTGACCTTTTGTAATATTTCTACAGTTTTCAAGTGTCATTTTTGTCCACGCATGGCTTTTTACATCTTTTTTTGTAGTTAAATGTTTATATTTTTAGGTATATTTAGTGTAAATGTATCTGTTTAAGATTCATTTTTTCACTGTTACTGCCATCCTTAGACTTTTGGGGTTGTTCAGATTTTTCTCTTATGCTCACTAAGGCCCTGTCTATTTGATCAAAAACACTGTAAAATTGTGCAACATTATTACTATTTAAAGTAACTTTTTTCTATTTTAATACATTTTAAAATGTAATTTATTCATATGACGCAAAGCGGAATTTTCAGCATCATTACTCCAGTCTTCAGTGTCACATGATCCTTCAGAAAACATTCTAATATGCTGATTTGCTGCTCAACAAATTATCTTATTATCAGTGTTAATTAGTTAGTTAGTTCTCTTTTGAAACCGTGTTACCTGAACTACCTGAGCTTATCTTTGAGGACGTTTCAAGGTTCCACACTCACTATAAGAAATACAAAACTAGCAAGCAAACGCTGTTCAGCATATTATTTTAGAGTCATTTAAAATGAGGCATGTTCATTCATCACTGTTGCATTGTGAAAGGAGCTAGTAATGCAAGGCTTTTCACAGGCAATGCATCATTGAGAGGGCAACCCGCAGATTGGATTGGGTTTAGAACATTTTCCTATTTCGTTTGTGGTTCAGAGAGTTCACTCACGCTGAGTGCACCTCATTACATTTGATGTAAGAAAATGTTTCGCCATTTCATCCAGGACAAGATGGTGGGGTAATGCATTAGATGAGGGAAAACTGATACATGTTGCATGCCATGTGATGTTTGCATCTCTTATTTTTCATTTTAAGAGGTTTTGTTGTTGTTGTTGTTTTGACTGTTTTCATCATCTAGGTTTGAAATTGAGTTTAATTTGATGTCAGTGTCACCAAATATAATGTGCTGTTGCTGCAGTGGCTCTTAATAATTCATGATACCATGTGACTTTTGCAGAGTGTTTGCTTGCATGGTGCAAAAATCCAAAAGTGTTGCTTGGCTTCCACCTGGATAGTGACAGAGTGACAGTCTTTCAGTCAATGACGACACCTTTGAAATGTTAGAGTGTAAAAGCCATCCTTATTGTGCTTGTGTTAACTGAACAAACCTGCACTGACTGCAGAAGTGACCATGCGTGAAGTCCATTAGTAGTGTGACTTTTTTTTAAACTAAGCACACACTACATGCCTTGAATCTTGTGGTGTGTGCTAAGCTTATGGATAATTGCATTTATTTGATTTATGCATTTAGTTTACCCTAAGATTAGGGATAATTACATTTTTTTTGTGTGTGTGTTCAGCATGTTCATTTCAAGTGTGCATTCAGAATGTGTGTTCAGATTGTTTATAGTGTGTTTTCAGAACATTTATTGACAGTGTGTCATGCTGTGGAGTGCTCGTTCAAAGTGTGTTTTTAGAATGTTTATTCATAGCGTGTTCAGAATGTTCATTCAAACTGTGTTTTTTCAGAATGTATGTTCAGAATATGACTCATACAAGTGTAACATTGGGGAAGTGTGTTTGGGCAGGTTCATTATATTGTGGTGTTGGTTGAGGGCTCAACATGACCCCTCCCCCGAACCTCTGACCATTCCCCCATCAACACAACCTCCTGTCACTGTTCTCACTCATTCGTATGGCTTCTGCTGAAATAAAGCATTTAAATTTTTTTGGGGTAGTTTTGGAGATGAAAATAACCTTTCCATATCAGCATGCTTTCAGTGTGAGAATGAATTGAGTGAAGTTTTTTTTATTACTTGAATTTCCTTTGGCATTCTTCTAGCTTAGATTTAAAATTAAAAATATAATGCAATGTAGTTAATCATTTTAACAGGGATTCGCTGAGGCCCCATCATAATTTTCCTATCAGACTGTGTTCTCCTCAGGCCCTTTGATTTGTCTGATTAATTCTCTCTCTCTCTCTCTCTCTCTCTCGCTGTCTCTTTATCTCCTCCTCACCTCTTATGTTCTTATATCTCCATATCTGAATATGAGCTCAGTCCACAATCAGTTGTGCTGTTTTGTCAGCTCTATGATTTTCTTGTCTGATCAACTGGGTGGATGTTACAAATCCATGTCTAAATTTCAGCTCTTAAAATAATATGTAAGAAATAAGGAATTATATGTTGTTATATGTAGCATATTTTCAGAATTTTGAGTATGGCGTTTTTGTGATAAAAATTAAACATTTTAAATAGAATTTTTAATATTTTAAGTAATATCTGATTATAGATAATAAATTATAAATTTGCAGAGTGAAATTGCAAAGTTCATTTTATCAGTATGCAAATGTATAATTATTTCTTACAAATGTATATCATTTGATTACAAAACAAAAAATAAATACATTTTATCATGACAATTCACACATTTAAATTAGTTTAATGGGCCAAAGAAAAAACAAACAAACAAAATCCTCCATAATAAAATGCCTATATGCATAATGGTTATGTGAATTTTGGGGTAGAATTGTCCATCAAATTTCAATATAAATTTCTTATGCAAAAAATACATTTTTCTGAATTTGTGACCTGGATATGATTTTGCCTAACTATTCTCATATATCTTTCATATACTGTATCTACACAAATACATCAGAAATGCCTTCCATTGTTTAACACGTTTGTTTCTAGCACATTTCCATCCGTTTTCCGTCAGAAAGAAAGAGTGAAGGATGAATGTTTGGGTATTTTCCGGCACAGTGTAGATGCTTGAATTGCTTGAGTTTGAAGTTACCACAAGAAATGATAGCTACTCTGCAAAACTTGTCTTGTTCAGTTCATTCAGCTCACAGAAATAAGCTTATTTCTATTTTCAACTACATAGCACACAATACTGGTATAAGCTACTGCTGTGTTGACCATCAGAACGCCTCTGTTTTCTGCAGGAATGATGTGGTCGGAGTGTAAGGAGCTCTGGACGGAGGGGCCGAGGGAATATATCATGCAGCTGTGGAACGTTCTGGATTTCGGCATGCTCTCTATCTTCATCGCAGCATTCACCGCCCGCTTTTTCGCCTTCCTACAGGCAATGAAAGCCCAGGAGTATGTGGATGAGAACATCCACGCTCCAGACCTCTCAATGGTCACGCTGCCGCCGGACATCAAATATTTCACATACGGTGAGAGAGAATCTGAGCACTGCTCTGTTTCAAAGAGAATCTGAGAGAACACACTTTTAAAATATATATATATATATATATATATATATATATATATATAAAAACGTAACATTACATTATACATGAATACTGGTAGTTTTTTAACATCCACATGCACATACATTTTTTAACATTTTTGTTACTTGAAACAAAATAAATGTAAAACAACTAAACCTAAATTTCCTGTATTTTCAGCGAGAGACAAGTGGCTTCCATCGGATCCTCAGCTGATCTCTGAGGGTCTGTACGCCATCGCTGTGGTCCTGAGCTTCTCTCGTATAGCCTATATCCTCCCGGCCAATGAGAGCTTCGGCCCGCTGCAGATCTCCCTCGGACGAACCGTGAAGGACATCTTCAAGTTCATGGTCCTCTTCATCATGGTCTTCCTCGCATTCATGATTGGCATGTTCATCCTCTATTCTTACTACCTGGGGGCAAAGGTTAACCCCGCCTTCACCACGTGAGTGACACGCACGCACTGCAATGTATATTTACAAAAATATAAAAATATTAGGTATGTGCATAACTATACGTATTTTCAAATGCACTAGTTGAGTCAACCAGGTATATATGGATCAGTTAATGTCTACACATTCTTGTGCTAAAGACAACTATTACAGATAAAACAAACATGCAAATCATTTTTTATTATTTTTAAAGTTAAATTGTAATTTTTAATTTGCAATTAGTTTTACAAAAATACACTTACTAGTCTTCACAAATTGATTGGTCAGCTGTTGCAATGACTAGTCACTTAAGTCAGTTAAGTGATTTTTTAGCAGTGAGTTTGCCTTGTTTTAGATGGACTTTTTTTGTTACTCATCTTACCACAATAAATGTGACTTTTGTGCAAGATGGTCATAAATATACCACATGCAGCTGCTCAAATCAAAGTAAGGCTCTGTGGTCTGTCAGCATCTGTAGTGAAATACTCTGCAGCGCGCGCTGTATGAAGCAGATGCTTTGGAGCGGCGCAGACCATGCACTCGCACAAATGCAACCACGTCAAATTTTAACTTGCACATTCTCAAAAAATGGTCGCAGTCTAGAGCCCTGGAAATGAATTCTTGGTTTCCCAGCATCAAATGTGAGGCTGTCAAGTGCTAGAGCTCATTTCACACTAGAGTGCCTCCAACAGGATGAGGTTTGTTTCACAGAAAGTCAGAGGCGATGAAACCTGCTAGTCCTACAAGTCAGAGAGTGTACTGTGTGTGTGCTGTATGTACTCACAATAGACTCCTGAGATTCAAGTCTGGAGTTGTTTCCTCAATCCCATCATTCTTGCATCTGTGTGAGTGGAGGATGTTCATTTTCAGAGCTGATCTCCGGGGATGTAAAACAGATTTGCATTGCTGTCATTCTCCTTATCTAGTCTCTAGACATTTGCTTTCCCAGAAAATTCCATCTGATTGTCTAGAGCACCTGTGGATTTTACTTGAAAGTTACTTACTGTAATTGTTCTGATGTGCATTCAAAGGCAAAATATGCAGACCATATGTTTTCACTCACACCAACCACTATAAGTAAGTTTCAAGTTCAAGTTCAAGTTGAGCTTTATTGTCATTCCGCTACATGCGAAATGTCGTGCCTCACAGGACCACAGTGCTACATAAATACAGGCATACAACAATGGAGTAAGACAATATAAACCTATACACAACTATCCTACTGATAGATTTTGACTATAAATATACTATCTATAAAAAGTACCTATACAAACTAAAAAATACAAACTATACGAATGCTTCAGATAAATACTGTACATGTGCAAGGAGAAACATTGGGTTCAAGCAGCTGGCTGGGGAACAATACAAGATGATTTGTAGTGCATGAGCATGTAAACACATATATTACTGAGTTCTTTTTGTGGGATTTGTGTACACACAGCAGTGTGTGTGAAAAGTGACTAGTGCGCATAGAGGAGGAGAGTGTGCTACTACAGGTGGTTTGTACAGGCCCACTCACCTGTGTGTAGCACACTTCGAATTGCACGTTACATGTTGCAGGAGGTAGGGGGTTTGTATGGGGGTTCAGAGAGGGGCGGGGTGATTTAAGTTCAGGGCTCTCACAGCCTGGGGGAAAAAGCTGTTGAGCAGTCTGGCAGAGCGGGCTCTGATGCTCCGGTACCGTCTTCCTGATGGTAGGAGCTGGAAGAGACTGTGGGAGGGATGTGTTGAGTCCTTCACGATGCTGTTGGCTTTGCTGAAGCATCGTGTGAGGAAAATGTCTAGGATGGAGGGGAGAGGGGCACCGATGATCCTTGCAGCTGTGTTCACTGTCCGCTGGAGGGTCTTGCGGTCTGCTGCAGTGCAGTTCCCGTACCAGACAGTGATGCAGCTGGTCAGCACACTCTCAATGGTGCCCCTGTAGAAAGTGGTGAGGATGGGTGGAGGGAGACTTGCTCTTTTCAGCCGGCGGTGAAAGTGTAGGCGCTGTTGTGCCTTCTTGGAGAGTGACATGGTGTTGGTGGACCAGGTGAGATCCTCTGTGATGTGCACCCCCAGGAATTTAGTGCTGCTGAATCTCTCTACAGGTGAGCTGTTGATGGTCAGTGGGGGGTGATCAACAGAGTTTCTCCTGAAGTCCATCACAACCTCCTTTGTCTTACTCACATTGAGGGACAGGTTGTTAGTGCCACACCATTTCGCCAGCTGTGCCACTTCCTCTCTGTAGTGCGTTTCATCGTTGTTGCTGATAAGACCTACCACTGTTGTGTCATCAGCGAACTTGATGATGTGGTTGGAGCTGGACTTGGCAGTGCAGTCGTGGGTCAGCAGTGTGAAGAGCAGCGGGCTGAGCACACAGCCTTGTGGGGCCCCTGTGCTCAGTGTGGTAGTGCTCGAGGTGTTGTGGCCGACACGGACTGACTGAGGTCTTCCGGTTAGAAAGTCCAGGATCCAATTGCAAGTTTGAAGGACATACATAAGAAAATTACTCAAACAACAATGTAAAATGGGTTACAGGCACTTCACATTGACCTTAAACACTCTCTTCTCTCTTGTCTGTGTTCACAGGGTTGAGGAGAGTTTTAAAACTCTCTTTTGGTCCATATTTGGGCTGTCTGAGGTGTCTTCTGTGGTGTTGAAATATGATCATAAATTTATTGAGAACATTGGCTATGTGCTGTACGGGATCTACAATGTTACCATGGTGGTGGTTCTGCTCAACATGCTTATTGCCATGATAAACAGCTCGTACCAGGAAATAGAGGTGAGCTATTTTTCTCATCCACAATTTAAAGAACTTCACTGAGCATGAGATCACCAACACGATACTTTGTGTCAAAATTAAACATATGAACAAGCTAATCATAATCAAGATGTACAGTTTTTGCTGCAATGCAATAGAAGAACCATTTTTAGTTCCCCTAAGAACCTTTGAGTAAACTGATAAGTGACCCTGGACCACAAAACCAGTCTTAAGTCGCTGGGGTATATTTGTAGGAATAGCCAAAAATACATTGTATGGGTCAAAATTATCTATTTTTCTTTTATGCCAAAAATCATTAGGATATTTAGTAAAGATCATGTTCCTTAAAGATATTTTGTAAATTTCTTACCGTAAATGTATCAAAACATAATTTTTGATTCGTAATATACATTGCTAAGAACTTCATTCGGACAACTTTAAAGGCGTTTTTCTCAATATTCAGATTTTTTTTTGCACCCTCAGATTCCAGATTTTCAAATAGTTGTATCTCAGCCAAATATTGTCCCATTCAGCTTTCAGATGATGTATAAATCTCAATTTAAAAAAAATTACACTTAAGACTGGTTTTGTCGTCCAGGATCATATATTAAAATAACCTTTTTTTCTTAGTGTAAAGAAAATTTTTATCTAAAGAACCATTTTCCACTATAAACAACTTTTTGTGGAATGGAAAGATCCCATGGATGTTACAGGTTCTTCAGGGGACCATCAATGACAATAATGAACCTTTAAGGGTGTGGTCTTGTTATAGATTGTTAAAGGAATAGTTCACCAATAGTTCAGTGTCTTCATGGGAAAAGATTTGGAGAAATTTAGCATTACATCACTTGCTCAGCAATGGATCTTCTGCAGTGAATGGGTGCCGTCAGAATGAGAGTCCAAACAGCTGATAAAAACATCACAATAATCCACAAGTAATCCACACCACTCCAGTCCATCATTTAACAACTTGTGAAGTAAAAACTGTGCATTTGTATTAAACAAATTTATTAAGACATTTTAAAAGGGATTCTTAACCCAAAAACGTTTTTCTTTTAGCTGAATTAATTTTAATTTTTAGCTGAAACCATGGTCTTTTGTGAATCATAAAGTGCAAGTCAGCAGCTGCCTGTCTTTGCGAATAAAGCTAGGAACTCAAAATGTATAGGCTTGCCTGTGGCTTCTGACGACATATTGAGGACTTATGAAGCGAAATGATCGATCTATGTAAGAAACTAAATATTATTTCTATCATAATATTGCCTCCTCCAGTAATGAATCAGGAGAGAAATACGCACAGATCCAGCACCATTTACAAGCAAAAACCATCCAAAACAGTTCTAAATAAATATGTTGGTGGATTTTGATGTGAGAGGACCAACAGAAGATCGACTTTTTCACTGGAGAAAGCATTATTATAGATTATGTACTCATATTTTGGCCAGAAGCAACGGTTTCCACTTTACAAGACATTAATTGATGTGGATTACTTGTGGATTATTGTGATGTTTTTATCAGCTCTCTGAACTCTCATTCTGACGGCACCCATTCACTGCAGAGGATCCATTGGTGAGCAATTGATGTAATGCGAAAAATCTGTTCTGATAAAAAAAAAAAACAAAAAAAAAAAACTTGTCTATATCTCTGAAGGCCTAAGGGTGAGTACATTTTCAGCAAATTTTCATATTCGGGTGAACTATTCCTATAAAGGCTTCTTTGACAAAAATGCATCTGGAATCAGATCAAACTTGTCCTCCGTGACTCCAATAGTCCCCTGGGAGAAAATTATGTCTGAGGCTTTTGATAATGCTGCTGTTAAAATGACTGTAATCTTTCAGAAGGACTCTAAGAGCCTTTGAGGGCCGCAAACGGGGTTTCAACTCTCGCTGAGCAATTATACTTGTGCAAATGGCCCATACTTCAGATTTCTGGAGAAGAGGCATTTAACATCTATTGCTGGCCGAAAATTTAATTCTTATACAACACTAAACCTCATTATATATCCTATAGAAAATCCTATATCTAATTTGGTTTTCCTGGTCAAAAATGACTGGCCTTTTATAACCTCGTATTATGCTATATTAACAAACATTTTTATTTAACAAAAAAAATCCTTTTTGGGGCGGGGGGGGGGGGGGGGATTGTTATACACTGAGTGAACTAAATCAGTATGATTTAGTCCAATGTGATAACATTAACTAGCATTGTCTAGAAAAAGTAGATTCTCTCTGGGTCAAAATGACCAAAACACAACATGAGGGTTAACCCTTTCCTAGTCTTAACCTTAGATCGAAGCCTCAGCCTCTCACAGGACTATTCAGTTCTAAATAAAGCAGAACATAACATACATGATGAGGTGATATCTTCACCCTGTTTCTGACCTGTCTCTTGATGATTTCTAATAGTTTTATACAGTATCTAATGGTCTGTTTCTCGCAGGATGATGCAGATGTGGAGTGGAAGTTCGCTCGGTCTAAACTCTGGCTCTCATATTTTGACAATGGCAAGACTCTCCCGCCTCCGTTCAGCATCGTCCCCAGTCCAAAGTCTTTTTATCTGTGTATCAAGAGACTGGTCAACCTGCTCCGGTGTCGCCGGCGCCGCCTGAAAAAAGACGTGGAGCTGGGCATGGACAACTCGAAGTCCAGGGTGTGTGTCTGTTGTTGTTTATTGCTTGTATTAGTGTGTCAGGGTTGCACAAAATACTGATTTTAAGAACTAGCTTTTTTTGGTTTATGAGTGTGAATTTGAATTGAATTAGCCAAAATACACAGAAAGGTGAATTAGAATTTAAATTGAACGACAAGAAGAGGAATGTTTCGATTTGGAGTTCAATGAAAATTCAACAATATACAGTAGTCCATAGATATTTTATTTACTACTTGTTTTCTATTTTTATAAATCTAGATAGATAGATAGATAGATAGATAGATAGATAGATAGATAGATAGATAGATAGATAGATAGATAGATAGATAGATAGATAGATAGATAGATAGATAGATAGATAGATAGATAGATAGATAGATAGATAGATAAAAGTAGATGTATAAAATTTAATTAGAAATCTAATTACATTTATTTAAATATATATTACAATATGTATTAAATCATAAATTTATAATATAAAATACAGTGACACAGGTAAATATACAAAATACAATGATATAATATTTCTAAGAATATTCTTTCTTTTTATAGCTGGCATTTCAAACATTAATTATTTATATCAATTAATGATTTTAGAAATATCCTATATATTGCGTATAATAACATGCTCAGTATTTAAAGTAAGTCATACTGAAAAATGAAATGTATTAAAAATAGATTTTTAAGAGTTATGTGGATTTCCATAGACTTTCATTCTATTTAAATTGCACTTTTTAAAATGTAAATTACAATTCATGCTATTGCAGTTCAAATTCAGGGTTTGAATTTTTATTTATTTCAATTCCATTCAGAACCTTAGTGTGTGTGTGTGTGTGTGTGTGTGTGTGTGTGTGTGTGTGTGTGTGTGTGTGTGTGTGTGTGTGTGTGTGTGTGTGTGTGTGTGTGTGTGAATATCTTTCCTCCTCTCTGAAATCTGTAGCCTGACACAGTTCTCCACCTTCCATTCAGATTTTAAAGGATGAAGCACCTCTCCTCTCATCCGCCCTGCTCTCAGTGTGATAATTCACTCAACACCATTCATTTTCTACCTCCATTCTCAATAAGACTGTTCTTTTTGTTCAGTGGGAATAAGTCACAATGATCCATCTGTCCAATAAAGCCCAGATAATACCTCCCTATGTCATTAACTTATCGACATTTCCCAAGCCAAACCGTTTTTTAGCTTTTCCACGAAAAAAGACAGATAGTTCTGTCCTTATTTAGCCTGCGGAGAGAATCGATGGCGTTTCAATGCGGAATTGAGGGGAGCAAGCTCTGATGAAGAGGTGAGAGATGATCATTGTTTCCTCAGGGCAAATGTCACTTCATCTCCTGTGCGAGCGTGAGCACGTGGCCACAAAATCACGAGAGTAACCGCATTATTGTGATTCATCTGTGGCAGAGGCCTCCATCTAATTCACTCTGATCAGGCCAGCGTCTCCCGTGGGCTGCGTAATTGAAAAACTGACAAGTACATGTGCAGAGCCACATCTACAAGACACGGAAGAGAGGGGCTCATCTGGCGTTTGCCTGCATGGCTGCTGTTGTTGATGTTGAATCAGTTGCGTGAGCATCAGGGAACATTCACTCATGCGCAAGACATTCAAACTGTTATGAGTTCAATTATAAACGCATCAGATCGTAATTTGTGATTTTCAAACCACTACCACAGGCTGTTGTTTGAGTCTGGCTGTACAGTAAGAACTGTTGAACTACACTGTAAGAAATCTGTGAAATAGGGCACAATGTACATCATCATATTGATTTTTTTTTTTTACAGGTGTTTTACTGTATTTTGAATTTTGCATATCATTGCATTATCCATTGCTGGATTACTGGATAATGTCCTGGCAGAAAATTACCAGTGCATTTTCACTATTATAGTACTTAGTGACATTTTAAATATTTTTTCAGTGTATATTTTAATTTAGATTTAGTTATTTCGATATATGCTTTTGACATTTTTTTTTTCAGGATTTTCCAATATTTCTAGCTTTAATGTAGAATAATATAATATTTTGTATTGCCTTTTAATATTTCTTTATGTTTCGGTTTTAGTTTTAGTAGTTTTTTAACTTAAGCTTAAACTAAAATTAGAATTTTTTCCTTGGAAATCAACTGAAATAACTGCATTTTAATTTTTATTATTATATATATATTATTTTATTTCAGCTTTATTTCAATTACTGACAACATTTTTAATGGTTTTAGTTAACAGTAACAACAATGCTGAGAAAGTCTTCAGTGAATTCAGTGGTTTGTTACGCCCCCTGGTGGCCAAAAGTTATAGATCATTTTATTTTACATTTACTGTATTTGCTTCTGAAATTTGATCCATTTCTGAATGCTGACTTACATGCTTAAAACTGCAGTTAGCTACATGTGAAGCTGCAAGCACTGTTTATATCATTAGTATCTTTATTCTATTGTTTTTTTGTTTTTTTATTGTGATTGGTTTTGTTAATTTTTGTTTTGTTTGTTTGTTTGTTTTGTTTTGTTTTTACTGTTAACTTGTTAAATTATTTGAATTATTACCTAATTGTAAAAATGGCTACATGCCATTTCTTCATTTGTTAACATTTACATTTATATTTAAATATATTATATTATTATAGAATAGATGGATAGAGATATATTTAATATCAATATTAAATATATCTCTATGTATGTAAGTAAAAGGAGAAAACATAAATAGGTTTTGTTGTGGTGTTGAACTTGGAATCAACACCACTTGTAAATTCCAGATATTTTTGATCTCAACTACTGAAATCAGTTAATCAGTTATTGAAACCCCTGTGAGGTCATCATTAATAATCAATATTTCTCAATGCTTCCAGCTGAACCTCTTCACCCAGTCCAGCATGAGGATGCCAGACTCTCACAGCTTCAACAGCATCCTAAATCAACCCACACGCTATCAGGCAAGATCACCATCACGTCTCTCTCTCTCTCTCTCTCTCTCTCTCTCTCTCTCTCTCTCTCTCTCTCTCTCTCTCTCTCTCTCGCTCGCTCATATGATGAATCATCACTGCAGATTTCACCCTTATCCATTTCTCTGATCTTCATTTTGTCTGATTCCCTCACACAGCAAATTATGAAGCGTCTCATCAAACGCTATGTACTGAAAGCACAAGTGGACAAAGAAAATGATGAAGTGAATGAAGGTGAAGTGTGATTTACATTAAGATTCTTGTTTGCCATAAAACCAACCAATCGGATATTGAAAAAGGATGATTCTATGATAAAACTAATATGAAATTTAGGTAAAATTGTCAACAACAAAAAAAAAGTCTCACAAAAAAACCTATCCAGGTCATATTGCACCTCATAATTAAAAGAAAAAAAAGAAAAAATAAATAAATAAATAAAATATATATATTTATTTTTTTTCATAATTTCAAATTTCATATATATTTGTGCTTGATCTGTAGGCGAGCTGAAGGAGATCAAGCAGGATATTTCCAGTCTGCGATATGAGCTGCTGGAGGAGAAATCTCAGGCTACAGAAGAGCTCTCACTCCTCATACAGAAACTCAGTGACAAACTCAACACGCGACCTGTCCATCCACACTGACACAAATCAACGGTGAAGCCATTCTTTATTCTATTCCACTTTAATATGCAGAGATCCTGAGCTTTGTCTGAACATTGGCAGATGAGGGCATAAATTATACACTTCTCCTTTAAGTTACTGTTAACTAGAAGGTCAATTGTGCAGTGACTCTTTTTTGCTGACTGTGTATTTCACTCTTTAATAACAATGAGGATTTGATTGACCGTTCCATGCACTCAAAGATTTCTGTATTTGAATTTCACATACAATTTCCAGCCATTTGGATTACACCGTTTTAAAATAAACTTATTGTAATGCATATGTGTCATACATGAATGGTTTTCAGAAAGATTCTGCATCTCTAAAATTTTAATGTCTTGAGACACCATTGTAGTTTAATTAATATTTTGAATATATTTTTATTTATATTTTTTTTTTTTCATTTTTATTTGAAAGTTTTATTAATTGTGTTGTTTTTTTTCTCTCATTTTTATTATTTAATTTTTAGTAATTATATTTATATATTCATTATTTTAGTACATCAAATTAATCCAAATTAAAATAAGAAAATTTTCCTTTTTTTTCAGTTAATGTTTATTTTATTTTATTTTAAGCAACATTTAAGTAGTATTTATTCAGACTGCTCAGCATAAATCTGTTCATTGTAAAAACAATTACATTTATTCAGTAAACAAGCATGAACAAGCAATATTCAAATAGTTAAAATTTAGATTGAAACAAATAATTATTGATGACAAATATATAAACCTAATAACTGCGTACTGTATTTAAAATGCATTCATTTTATTACTATTACAAAACTTGGTAACCTGTTTCATTTATGGATGACTGACACACATGCATCACAGTATGTTTATTAGTTCATGTTAAAACTGTGTGATCCAAATGGATGGAAATGTATAAACAATTCAAATGCATACATCTTCAGTTTAGATCTAAACATTTTTGAAAGTGTAGAGTGTATTTTACCTCCACTTAATTCAATAATAACTGGAAGTGCAATATTCAGTACACAAGTGTTCATTACCTCCTGTACCTGTAGAGCACTGAAATGTGTGTAGTGACTGTATAATCAAATATTCTAGATGATATATGTAAATCTGTCCTATATAAATTGCTATATTTAATTGTTACTTTTTTATGTTTATTTTTTTTATTATTTATTTATGTTTAGTTGTGTTTGTTGCACATATCTGTGTGTATAAAATATCATGCATTTTATGTAAAATAGAGGTAATTCTGAATATTTCAATTAGCAAAATGTACAGTATTTCTCAATCAACTTTAGGCAGGGAAGTTGTTTGTTGCACACTGTCTTTATCCATTCCCAGCATTCCTTGGGAACCTGTATTAGTGTAATTGTAAAACTACAAAGTTAATAGATGAAATATTAGTGGTCAAGTGTCCATAAAACCTTTAGGATGGAGAGACCTTCTGAGAGCTTCTAGCACAAATCTATGCAGGGTAAATGTTTATCTGTATGTCACTGTTGTCAACAAATTTTGTCAACAAGTTGTTGTTTTGTTAAAGTCACTTCAGCTGTATGAACAGAAGTTAATTAGCTGTTTACTGGCTTTCTGTTTAATTAATATTCAGTACTTGTTGCCTGAATCTTATTTCAAGCGATAGTTTGTCCAAAAATGAAAATTCTGTCATCATCATTTATCGAACCCGTATTATTTATTTATTTGTGTGAAATACAAAAGGAAGAAATTTGAGCTGCACTTTTGCAGAGAAAGTAAATGTTGGTTTATAATGTAAAACCATCCAAACAGTCAATTACGGCTTGTGGGAATTTTCATCTGTGAGTGCATTATTCCTTTAAGAAGTGTTTTTGTTTGTTTTAGATGTGTTTTGTTTGTTGGTTTTGTGATGTCAGAGAAGAAACGAGCTTGTGCAGATTATGATATTTAAAATATTTTTGTGTAAAAACCTGGATTTTGAGAATCAATGCCATTCAACTGAGTGTTTTTTTTTTGTGTGTGTGTGTGTGTGTGTGTCATTATGAATTGTTTGTCCATAGAAGGCGCCATTTCATTTCACAAAGTGCAACTGCATTCTTAAAAAACTCAAGGCTCTCTTGATGAATTATATATTTAGGCTATAGCCAAATGAAAATCAGTACATGGCATACTTCATGATAGACACAGTATATCTGCAGTACAGTATATATTTAGGATCAGAGCAGGGCTACTCAACAAAAAAATATGTGTGAAAATATGTCAATTCAGATTTGTTTTTGCTTGTATTTTCTTTTCATTTACTTAGATGTTTAAGCTATGCATTTTCATATAATTATTATCAATCAAATGATTTTAGAGGGCAATCTGAGAAATGTAACTACGACATATATAAATATTACTGTAATACAATAGCATTGATTTTTAATGTTTTCTATATAAAACCTATTCATGAAAACAAATGTGTTGAAATTCATTTATTGTGAGCGCATCACACAGGTCTACAAGTGAAACCTAAAGCAAATGCCCATTCGGCAAGTGTTTCATATCAGAATGGAGTCAGATCTGAGAAACTGTCTCTATTGAAACAAACACGCTTTCGATGAGGACTTTGCCTTGGAATGTGGAGGCTCTTCGAGGTCCTTCATCAGTGCTGATACAAATTATATAAGACGAATCGAAAGAGTGAGTATGTGCCATTACAAAAGTTTTACACAATGCTTTAACTCTCTGGTTGTGTTCGGGTCAAATTGACCCGGAAAAGATTTTCTTTTCTTTTTTGCGAAAATACTAGTTAACGTTATCGCATTGGACTCAAACTTACTGACTTTGTTCAGATAGGGTATAAGTACTTCTCATAAATTTCTTTAGAATTTTCGTAATTTCTTGTGGGTTTTATTTCACATAGTCACACTTGTTGTGTTCCTGGTTGTTTTTTAATTGCAATTTTTTTTTTGCAATTTTATACAAAATAAAAGCATTTAAAAGCAAACTTCCTCATTAAACATGAAAGCACACTAGTGTGATAAACATTGCAATTTTTTATAATTTTTTGTTTAATATTGTGAAAATTATTCATAAAAAATATTTTTTTTTCACTCAAAAAAACGAGGTACCTACTCAGATAAATGAGGGTTACGATTAATCAGATGCAAATAGAAACACAAAACTAGTCCTAAATGAAAGAAAACAAGTTGGCAAAAAGAATGAATCCAGTATTTAGTGATAATATAGCATGACAGATTTATAAGCAGTTGTTTGGAGTCCGGTCATGTGTGACAGGAGTCCGAACACAATCAGAGGGTTAAATCAGCGCTCTTAAGAATGCTTTGATGTCTACACACGACACATCCACAAATAAAATCAACCCTGAGGTGGAAGATTTTCTGATACTGGCTTTGATATCAAATGTTTTCCCTTTTTTTGGCAATATGCAGAGTCATGTTCTTCCTGCGTGAGGTTTATATGAAAGTCTGTTTTTTTTAACTCATCACATGGTCGTGGTCTGATCCTCAGGAGTTGCAGCAGAACATTCTGAAAAAGTTATTCACGATGTCCCATGGTTCAGTTGTGACATGAAATATTATGCAAAGGGCCTGCAAACAATGCAAGTCTATAGAGCTGTGCTATTTGAAGGAATGCCATTAATGCCATTAATATCAACACAACATTCTTAGGTTTTGAAATGTTATTTTGAAATGATCAGACACAACGAATATGAAGCATTTGATTGGTTTTCTTTATTTCAATAGAATGCATCAAAAGACCAACCAATGCCTCCTCTGAGTTTAATATATAATATTAAGTGTCACCTTTCTCATAGTTCATGAATCACATTTATCAAAAGGCATTTGACCCAGATTAGTGAGGACGGTGGACCATGGACGTGAGCACACAACAATTATGTGTCATAAAATAGTTAATTTACACTCTAATGGGGGTTTAGAGTTACTTGATGCTTGCAAACTTCAGCAACTTTTAAATGTGGGCCGCTGGTTTGGAGAGTTCAGACCATTCAGTGACTGATTTCTGGGAACGTTCCCTGTTTTTGGTATCTTAGACCTGTCCTTGGAAATGTCGTCGTTTTACAGCACATTCAAAACCCACTAACAGCCTTCGAAAGCATTTATAAAATACCATGTGAAAGTTAAAATTATAAATAAATAAATAAATAAAGCTAGGCTAATATACAGTTTACTCAAAGTATATGTCTAGAAACATTTTCACTGAAACTACAAAATATTTTAAATATTAAAATAAATATTAAATGTGAAATATTGCCCCAGGCCTAGTTTTATGTCATCATATTTATTTATTTTATTTTATTTATTTATTTTTACTCGTTTTATTTTAGCTTTTGTCATTTTAAGTCACAGTTTTGAATTGCAGTGGTTACTGTCTTTCACTGTGTGATTTTGGTGAATTGCATTCAAATATCAAAAATGATATATTTATAATAATCGTAAGCGGAACCAACAATAATTGAAAAACAAAACATAGCCTACAAGAATGTATTGTCCCCGTTTGTTTGTTTTTGAGATATTATAGGCTATTTTTATTAGGCCTACTGAACTTGGAAATGTCCCGTTTCCTTTTCAGAAATCTGGTCACCTGACAAGAAAAAAAAAAAAAAAAAACACCATAGAAGGAAATGAGGTTTAATGAAATTTGGCTGCCTTAAAAATTTTTAGAAATATTTTTGACATCGGCGCTACATGAATAAAAACAGAGGGAAGGGCTGTCTCGTTCACTTTTGCCAAAAACTTCAACATCCATAATGCATTTATCTGTCAGTTGGCGGAAGTTGCGAAAGTTCTATCAGGCTTCATAACACTGTCAAAATCATACTATATTTATTTATATCAAGTCAGTTCATTTTATTTGAATATCTATTTAACAATCCATGCCATTTCAAAGTGGCACTGCCGAAAAGCGTGCTCTAAACCATGCTTTTTTCTCTTTCCACCAAGCATGCTAAAATAAACTCGGGGACTTTTATTATGGATTGACTGTACGCATGGCACGTTTTCCGTTTCTGGTTCAAAGCGTCACTAGTCACTTCTGTTGCAACTTCCAAGTCTCACAGAAACTTTTAATACTCATAAAGATTGACGACTATGGAAATATTCACGGTCTGTGAAAGAACTACATGATATGACTAGCTGTGGTCTCAATCTGCGTTGCACGAGCTCGTGTGTCAGGATGGCCGAGCGGTCTAAGGCGCTACGTTCAGGTCGTAGTCTCCTCTGGAGGCGTGGGTTCGAATCCCACTTCTGACAAACACATTTTGTCATTGAAAAGAATCCTGTAACACAATAGTAGTGTATCACTCAACACCAACGAATCCTAAAGAGGCTGACGGAAGTGCTACCAATTCTACAGGACATCTCTAGACCTATGTTTATTATTGTAAGCTGTGTTGTATACATTCTTTTTTGTCTCAGTGAATAGCATGTGTATCTTTCATGACACGCCCAACCATTCAGATATAAACAAATTCACCCTTACCCTTATTTTTCTTTTATCACATCACAAAGAAGCATGCTTCAAACAATGAGTTCAGATTACAAACCACCATTCAATACCCAGACTAATGTTACAGCCCTTGTTTAACATTGTTTACATTTCTGTGAAGCTCATCAAATATTTAGGAACAAATTGCCAGGCAGTTTTAAATGAACTCTCTTCAGCTAGAATGAAAAATGTATGGAAGCTTGTTTCTGCCAACAGATAAAAAGGTAACGGTGACTTTTTATCAAACAATTCTGACGTTTTTTCTCAGAATTGTGAGATAAAAAAAATTTTTTTATATATATATCTCGTGGCAGAAACAGGCTTCCATAGAAACGTTACTGGAGTAGTATTGTGACAACAACTAGCTCCAGTTTTTCTTATGTAGAGCATACGGTCTAAAAACAGTACTTATTTTCTGTACTTATTACAGACTGTTGTCTTGATCTAGTTTAGTTCTGTAATGCACAGCATGCTTGCACTGGAAGCTTTTCACTGGCATTTTATTGTGATCAGTGAACTTTGAGGCTCAGGCTTGTGAAGGTTTGTTTGGTTTGTGTGGGTGTGGAGGAATTACTTACAGATGACGCTGATTCTTTACAGACTTCAGCACCATACTTTATAATCACTTGTATAATTATAATTATATACATGAAATATAGCTATCTTCTGTTATCCGAGTTTTATTGATACCCATTCATTCATGCAAACATCACATTAACCACTTAATATATAACATTGACACATACTGTAACTGATGTTTGAGCTATATTGTCAGGACTGGGCATCACAAATATGAAGTCCAGTTCATTTAAAACTGTCCAAACAATTTGCACCTAAACATTTCATGAGGATCCAGAAAGTGGAGTGTTAACTGGGAGCTGTAACATGATAGTCTGGGTATTGAATGCTGTTTTGTTATCTGAACTTAGTGTTTGAAGCATGCTTTCTGCAAGTGGTGTGATTAACAGTGACAAAAGGCAAGAAAGAAAGGGAGAGGCCTTGCATGTATGAGCATATATATTTTTCTTGGCCTGACTGCATGGGCGTGTGCTGAAATGAACATATACATCTGTATCATCATCATGACATGACAGTCTTTACTGAACAAGACAAGATGAGAATAAATCTAGAAATGTTCAAATGTTCATGAGTTCATGTGAATGAGTAAACATGTTGATGGCAACATTAGTGACAGGTGGGATCATTTTTTTCTTAGTATACCTATTCAGTGTTATATAAGGGTTTTTTATGGATAATAGTAACCATATGTGATGAAACAGTTTAAAATGGGTCAATAACTGATATATAAGAATTTTGATGACTGCAGAAATCATGTAATTTCAGTATACACAGTAACCCCTTGAAATGATCAATAATGGGATACCAGTCACAACTGTGACCAACCATAAAACACACACTTTTCTTAATTAATTTCTGAAAAATTATTGATTATTTCAAGGGATTCCAATTTTCTTGAGACACCTTGTGATGCAGCCTTTTCCAGATCACGTGTGGCAATGAGATTTAATTTTTTGATCATGCAGCGGCAAGAAAAAGTTAGGCTCTTGGGAATTTTCCTAAAGAACTGCACACTGTCTGTGTAATCACGAAAAGTGTGTTCTACTTGATTCACATTTTCAAATTCTGGGAAGGCTTTGACAAAATTGCTGCCATTGTCTGTGACTGTGGCACAGACCTTAACCTGGATGCTGAATTCACTGTGAATCTCTTATTTTTCCTGCAATTAAAATCATACGTGTGATGTCCCCGGAGTCTTGTGCATGCAAGCCAGCTGATTTCCTCTCCAGTGTTTCCTTTTTGACCCAATGACAGGTCATCCCAAGATAACTTCTGTGATGAGAAGTCCATATATCTGCTGTGGTACACACTGTTTCGATGCTTTGAAGCTTTTCAACCAGAGATGTCTTCATACTTTGAAATGATTTCTTAATCCACTGCGTCAAATTTTTTCTGTACATAGGTGTTTTTCCTCCACTAATTCCCTGTATAAGATTGCAGAAGGAAGCATTCTCCTCTAATGAGAATCATTTTCAATTATGAAGTCAAATATCAGGGCATTCACTTTCCTTGAAGTGGTGAGGGCTGCTACATCAAGTTTTGCTTGTTTTCCTGAAAGACCACATGGGGTGTTCACGGTGGCACTGGTTTCACCTTCGTCATCTGTTGACATCCTTTTCCTTGCTGTGATCTGCATGGCCTTTGGGTACATTCTCTGAAAAAAATATTAAAATTTTATATTAAATATATATCAGCAGTTTATTAGACATAACCTATGTTTAGATAAAGAATTCCAATATGCATAAATCATGAAAGTATTTGTTTCTTTTAACATCACATTAATATATTAGCATTAGCATAATATATTAGGATAACAAAATATTGTTAATAATATAGGTTGTTAGAGTCAAAAGTATTTGACACTGGTTTCTGTAAAGGCATCTAAATGAACTACACTGCAGTATTCAGCACCTAAAAAATAAATCCCTCAAAGATTACAAGTCCAACCATTAAATGTTCTCTAAATTTGGGTTTTAGAATTGCAGATTGAACCACTATGCATTTTTTTATTTTTACCAGGTGATTTAGAATAGAGGAATATTGAATTGAAATAGAATTGAGGACACTAGTGTTAGAGGATCAAGTTTTTTTAATAAACAAAAAGAAAACAAGTAGATAGAATAGAAATAGAATATAGTGGTAGTGTTAAAGGGTCAAGTTTTCATATATAATAAATAAAAGAAAACAAGATAGAGAGTGTTAATGTTAAAGGGTCAAGATGGAAGAGATGTAATATAATATATAAAGTAAATGTTAATGTAATCATTTTCAAAGACAACAAGGTTTAGAGAGAATATCTGTGGTCTACTATAGTTGTGCCCTAAAAAGGGGAAAACGTATACAACTTGCAGAGTTTTGATTGGCTAACCGTCTGTCCTGTTGTCTCTGTTGTCATGTCATGACTTGTCCTGTTGTTGAATCTTACTAACTTTAGACTGTCAATGCCTTAAATAAGAATCTGGAAATAAAGAATTAGATTTAGTAACTTACATCAGCAGGGGAGCAGAGCAGTTTTCACTGTTTATGCACTGATAAATGACAAGTCATTTTAGGACAAATCAGCTGCTAAGTTCAAGTACACTTACAGTATGTTTGCTATAGAACTGAATCTGCTTGTTATGGTGACACAGCTCTTCAGATGGTAGGAAGAACCAGTTCTTGATTAATCACTGTAAATACAGTCACAAAGACTGACGGAGGGCAGGAGGGGCCTGTGTGTCAAGTGTGACAAACATGCCCAACGATTTACGTAGAGATAGAATTGTTTGCATTGGTCTGTCTTTTCACTGTCGAAAGATGCAAGTCACAGTGAATAGAGCAATAGGTTATTATTAAGGCCAGCAAATAGGGTAGCATTTGCATAGCACTCCCAAGTTCTCCCTAACTGAGGCCTAGAAAACAAATTAGAATTTCACCATAAATATGCTTTTAATACTGGTCCTTGAGTTATAAAATGCATAAAAGACATTGCAAGCACATATATTTGACATGCCAGGCTTGCAGAATATCACTTCTAAAACTTATTTGGCTCCTTCAGTTTACGATTACAGTAACAGTACTCCTTGTTTGTTTATGCTGTGTTAGCTAGCAGTCTCTTGAGCTGTTACCAGGGTGAGAGGAACAACACACTCCTCAGAGATTAAGAAAGGATTATAGGAAAAGCCAAGCATGAATGCTTTAACTGCCACACAGATCTTATTAGTTTATCTGGAATGTGCATGAGGATATATATATATAAAAGGTTTATTTTAAATAAATGGTGCAATTTGTGCTTGAAAGCCCTGGGAAATGTTTAGCATTTCATTTTTTTCCCCCATGCATCTCAGGTCCAGCACTGATCATCATCACCCAGAATAATCATCATCGGTCACATTAGCTTAATTCCTAAAACAGTAGCTTAATACTAAATATATGTGTTCATTTGTCACCTGTCCTGCTCTTTCTCTTACTGTTCCTTCCTGCTTCTGTGTCTGTGTATGTCTTTAAACAGCTTTTTGGCCAGCTAAACTGGAAGAGGGAGACTTGACTCTATTCCAGACCGATGCAATTCAACTTGGCCTGCAATGTAGGCGAGTATGACAATAAACCACCTCACTTGACCTGAACTGTCTTTGCTTTTCTTTTCAAAATTTTTTCTATGTAAATGTAAATAATTCTGAGATATAAACTCATAATTCTGACCTTTTTTTCCCCTCACAAATCTGAGTTTACATCTCGCAAATATGCCTGTTACTTATGCCGCTATCCTGCAAAGTTTAGCTCCAACCCTAATCAAACACACCTGAACCAGCTAATCAAGGTCTTCAGAATTGCTAGGGCTACAGGCAGGTCAGGTTTTTTTTCAGGGTTGGAGCTGAACTTTGCAGGACATTGGCACTCCAGGACCGACAATGCCTATCCCTGCTTTAGAAGAAATGAAATGAAATGCAATAAAAATGTAACTGAAATTTTTTTCACAATTTGGACAATTTTCAGAATTGCCTTTTTTGTCCTCATTCTGAGATTACATCTCACGATTCAATTATTTTATTTTTTTTAATCTCACAATTCTGACTTTTATTCTCAGATTTGCAGGTTTATATCTTACAATTATGTCTTTTTCTTAGAACTTACAGAAAAAGTATGAGTTGTAAGATATAAACCCAAAATTGCTAAGAAAAAAAAGTCAGAATTGTAACATAAAACGTTGAATTGCCTTTTTTAAAAATCAATTTAAAATTCCATAGGACTCTAGCTAAAAATATCACACATAATGTTATGGTAAATATTCAACTTTTTATTGCACTTCTCTGTCCAAATACTAAACTAGTTAAAATGCTGTTCCACAACCACCTTGATCACCGGCCAGTGACATACCTCACTACAGAGTCAGGAAAAGATAATATCTCCAGGAACTGCATGAAGACTTTGCCCCCAATTAAAACATCCTGCGGATGAGTTCTGGTTGGCTCCTTTCAAATTTAAAAGGTGCAAGGTTCAATTTAAGATTATAAGTGCATGCAACCCAAACCAAAACATCAGAATCAAAATCAGAATTAACTTTATTGCCAGATATGTTTACACATACGAGGAATTTGTTTTAGTGACAGAAGCTCCACAGTGCGACAGAATACACACACACATTCACTAATGCATTTCGTTCCAATTAAAGTGACATTTAATGGTGTCTTCTCATCCAGAGATTTCATGCACACAATCTGCTGCTTAAAGAGTTACATGGATCAACTTGAAGGCCTTTATCCAAACATAACATGTGATAGTATTTCAAGTCTGTACATGTTTAGATTGTGTGTTTCTTATATAGTTTACACTATAGGCTGTAAAACAGGTGTATAATGGTGATTTTGCACTTTTACAGAGTTCACTGCATTCACCTCCACAACGAGAGCTGAACAGGATGAACCAGTTCCTATGAAACAACTGCAAACGCACAACAACTGATTGGCAAAAGGAGGTGTGCAGACATTTGTGCATGAGGCCAGACATGTTGTCAGAATGCTATATGCATGCTGGTCCCTCTCTTTAAACTACAGTTCTGTCATGACAACGCTGCTGCTGCTGCGGCAGAGCGAGAACCAAGACTTGCTGCTGCCAATACATCCACAACATGCTGCTGTGAGCATGTAAGAAATACTGCTGCTGCAGATATAACATACATGAAATAACCCCTGGCCTATAGCATACATGAATCACCTCGTATCAGATCTTTACAGGTGGAGCTGGGGAAGGTGGTGGGTTTCTGAAGCCAGCTGCGAACTGCTACAGCAAGCACTAGTCATATATCTGAATGTTGAGCAGAGAGCTCATTGCCTACCTACCAAAAGCTGGGAGGTTTTAAAAGAGTGCTAAGGGAATTATACAAATTAATATATGAATTAATTAATTATATGAATGTACCTCTGAAGGTTTTGACTGTCTTCAGAAACGATTTGATGGCATTTTGTTTTCATATTCACGAAGTGTTCATAATCGCAATACTGCTTTGTCCAAGGAGTTTACGGGAAACAGCTGTAATTCAGCTTTTCCATAAGCGCTACCTGCTGTCAGCGAGTGGATTTACAGAGACTTATATTAACATTCAGCCTGTGTGCAGATTCTGTCTGGCCAAAAATGGACCGAATTTGCATGCCCTACTGTAAATTTTGACCGGTTGATGAAAAACAAGCTAATGTGGATTCTACACATTTTAACAATTCAGATAAGTTATTTTTAGAATTATTTATGGAGCAGATAAAATACATATAATCATTTATTAATCAATTATCATTTTGACTTAATCCATTTCTTTATTTAAAGGCTCATATGTGAGGTTTACCTTTTTATGAAACTTTTTCAAAGCTTTACATTAGATATTTGAACATGCTATTAAACTGTTGTCAGTCAAGTTGTCATTTAAAATCATTGGTAATCTTATTGTTTTAGTGATTATGCAAACAAAAAGTCATTTTATTTGTTGTTTGTTGATTTTTAAATATAAAACTTGAAGTGATTTATGTGTCGGTACTTTTTGAACATCTCCAGCACATTTTAACAATACCGTGATAATACTGATAACTGTGATAATTTTGGTCACTATAATCATACAGGAGAGAACCAATCAGCTGTGACATGTGACAATGATGTCATTAGTTCAGATTGAGTTAGACCTATCGGACTGCGCCATCTAGAGTTTCATGCCAGAACTCTGTATTTCTGTCATGACAACTCTCGGAGGGATTGGCATGGTAATGTACAAGACAATGTTAATTAGGTCTTGGTGGAATAGATCTGCTATGCTGCTGCTATGGCAGAGCAAGAACCAAGACTTGCTACTGCCAATACACCCACAACATGCTGCTGGGAGCATATAAGAAATACTGCTGCTGCAAATACAACATACATGAAAAAAAAAACACAAAGCAGGAGACATAGAAGGGACAATACAAGTCAAAAGAATAAAATACCCCCCAACAAGCAGATCTATCACCAAGACATGTACTGCTGCTGCTTCGAAGAGCCATGTGAACTGCATGTATTACTATCTGTGTGCCTGGGCTACCCAGCTTAATGCTAGTGGCCTATGGCTATGTGTGCCTGGGCTACCACGCCGACCAGCTTAATGCTAGAGGTCCTATGGCTATGTGTGTGTATCCTATGTGTGTGTATCCTAATTACCTTAATTTCGAGATGACAACACGTGACCTTCGGAGCTGTTCATGTCTTTGGACTTGGAATTTTGCTTTTCTATGGCAACACTATCAACGCCTAAACAGAGCCTGCGGTGGTGGTCAGGTGGTACAGCGGTCACGTGGTACAAGTCGTAGCTCTCAGAAAAGTCCCAGTTCACAAGTTGTAATTACCAGTTCTATGAGGACGTGAACGCTTTTTACAAGTTGGAATCTGGTAATTACGGGAATTCCGATATGGCGTGAACACACCTTTAGACCCATAGACTGTGGTTAGACCAATCGACTGCGCCATTATGCCAGAAGGCCCTGATCACACCGAACGCGTTTTTTAGTTCTAAAAACGCGAGGCTCACCGCACTGCCTTTTTGGTCACTTTTTAATGTTGCTAAGCAACCACCAAATCAGCTGTCCTGTCAGTCTACTCAAAGGATTATAGCGCGAGCGGTCTAAAATCTTTGGTTTTTGCTGTTAAGTAAACTGTCATATTAGCAAAAACCTTAAAAAAATACAGCTCCGGGTAACCCGCAACAGACACCAAAAAGTTTATCCTCCATATCGCAGTCTCCGAACTTTTTAACAGTGTTGCCAGATTGGATGGACGATTTCCAGCCCAAAAACCTATGCCAAAAACTCACAAAAACCAGCCCAAAACTTTAACTGTTAATAATGTGATAGAATGTAAATCTCCATTTTAACTCCTTATAACGAAATAATAACGGCAAAATAATATAAATATAATGCTAGATAAATTTCCCATGGATCAAATCAGGGAAAATACATTAAAGAGAACTACCAAATATGATTAAAATATGCAAGCAGTCAAAACGGCAATCAAGAAATTAACCGATACCCTCGAAAAACACACGCATCATTTTTAATGTCAACTGTCAGAATTTAAATGCAAAAAAGTGCCCAATAAGTGATCAGAATAAGTCTTTCGTGAAGTTCACATTATTATTATAAAATTTTGCACATGCGGTAAACCTACGCGGTTTTAAAACAGAGCTCGCGTCTGCCCTTTGAACACAAAGGTTAATATAATAATATAATATAATATAAAATGTTAATATAATATTCCATATCAGTGCTTGGTAGATATAATTATTATATTTTAGACATGATTAGACAGATTAATTAAATATATTTAATGTTAGACCCTATTTATTAATTTATCATTTATATTAATCATAATTATATAGGCTACATAATAAATAATCATATGTCATATACAATTTGGCATTTTAAAAAATGCTACATTAAAATGGGACTAATAATTACATAATAATGTAGTCCTAATTTAAACAAATGAATAAAATAAATAATAATAAAAAAAATCATCCCATACAGGTAACACCTGCATAACTGTCAAAAAAGACTGATAATAATTAATAAATATAAATAATCAAATTTAAAATAAAAATATTAATGTTGCAAGTTTACATACTTGAACGTGTTCTAATGGTTTATTGTTGAGCTATGAATGGGTGTCCCTTATTTTGCCTCACTAAAGGAGGCAACCCTAGGTATGACTTCACTCAAGCAGTCTTTTCCTATCAGAGTTATGAATGAATGATTCACTTTCACTCTCAGCACTTCCTTAATGAGGCACAAATAATTTTCAAGAATGTGCATGTATTGCATCAGGACCTTTGAACAAAGAAATTACATTTGGAATGACATGAATATATGAAGACGGTTCATACGGCTATACAGTTTAAACATATAGGATATTGCAAGAACATATTTGACTTGCAAATACAGTGGTGGCCAAAATTATTAGAGCACTAGTATTTTCACCAGCTAAAAATGGTTTTAAGTCAGTTATTTCTATCTTTTGTGTCAGTAGGAAATATCGGTTTACATGTCCAAATGCTCATTTTGCCATTAATTGCAATAAGCCAGTGAGATTTTTGTTTGGTCTGACAACAGTCAGTGCTCCATGCTAAATTGACGTTTAATTTTTAGCTGGTGAAAATACTAGTATTCTAATCATTTTGGCCACCACTGTATATTTGACTCATCAGACTGAATGAACTCTGTAGACTGAGTCAAACCAGATGTTTGTTTACATCTGGTTGGTTACAGTAAGTAATCTCCAGTGCTAAAAGCTGTTACCCAGGAGGATTGAGTAACAAGCTCCTCTGAGATAAACAAATAGATGCACTGATAGTTACTGCAGTGCAAGTAATAAAATGAGGTCTCTCTCTCTCTATTTCCTCTCTTTTCCTGCATCTCTGTGTCTGTCTGTCTGGCTGTCTCTCTCTCTCTCTCTCTCTGTCTGTGTGTGTGTGTGTGTGTGTGTGTGTGTGTGTGTGTGTGTGTGTGTGTGTGTGTGTGTGTGTGTGTGTGTGTGTGTGTGTGTGTGTGTGTGTGTGTGTGTGTGTGTGTGTGTGTTAGTTAAACAGCTGTTTGGCCAGCTGTCTGAAATGGAAGAGACTCTGTACCAGACCAATGCAATCATAAATACTTGCAAATATGAAATAAAAACAACCTTATCTGACCTGAACTGAGCTTGCTTTCATTCTCTCTCTCTCTCTCTCTCTCTCTCTCTCTCTCTCTCTCTCTCTCTCTCTCTCTCTCTCTCTCTTTTTTTCAGTTGACAACATCATGTAAGCTTTAGTCCCTCAATGACTAACTTTTGCTTCATTTCTACCTTTACTTTTAGGCGTTATAAAAAGTTTTTATAAAACGTTATGTTCAAATGCTTGCTTAACAGAAACATATTTCTAAATGTCTGCTATTATTTAAACAGCATCAAAATTCTTTTTAAAGTTGCATGTAGCCTACTATAACATCACAAATGACCCAGAGGCAGTCAGTCATGCGTTTTCATGAGTGTTCTCATCATGAATTTCTGAATGCAGCAGTAGTTGGAGCTACGCGCTTTGCGTGCAATGAGGGCGCGTGCATGACTCATCAAAAAACTTAAAGGCTTATAAAAGGAGCGTCGCGCGAACTTCTCTGCATTGCACTTCAGGACTCAGGAGCAGCTCACGCATTGTCTGAAACACTCAGCCTTCACTACCCACTCTATTCTACACGAGTAAGTACCTTTTGACTGTCTACAGTTTAGTACGTATGATCGTGCTTTGGATACGTTATGGCGGATGTATTGCTTGCCGCGCTGCTATAACAAATAATTCACGGCGTTGTTGCATAGATTAAGCTTGTGTTACTGCAGCTATTTAAATATGCTCGAGTCCATTCAATGCACGCATATCCAAACCGATCGACATAAGTTTTAAAACTGCAGTATGTTATTTTTATTTCTAACGTTTTGCATGATCTTACATGACTATTTTGAAGTACATCACTGTATGTGCATGAATGAAAACATATGTTATGTAATGTGTGCGTGAAGAACTTTACTTGGATGCAATCTAGTAAACAAAATGTAGCTAGCGTGCAAATCTTCCTTTACAATCGCTTTGATTACTTCCTTTTAGGCTGCTTTCTTGCTCATGTGCTCTGCAGTTCCTCTCTTAACTGTTTTCCTGTATTTACTCTGTTTTTTTTATTTTTATTTTTTACAGTGGCTCCCTACACGCTCACGTACTTTCCAGTCAAAGGTTTGTATGAAAGGCTGATTCTATAATATTGTCACATGATGCGTGCCTAACCGCTCTGAAAAGTTTTCGTGAAGTGGTTCAGTTGAGGCAGTATTATGCAACGGAGCTGCAAACAAATGTGCAAGTTGCATGCAGTATGAGCCAAATGCAACTATTAAAAAATGATCATATTAAGTTATTGGTTGAATTTGCATGCAACTTTAACAAGATTTGACATATTATTTGCATAATTTATACAACCCGATCTCATGAAAGTGCCTATAAATAGTACGCCAATTAAAAGCGAAAACTCGTGGTATTGATACGCAAAAATGGACTTTGGAGTGTCTGTGCTACGCGATGGGTAGGATTAGGGTTGTGGTATAGATGCGTATCATATGTACGCGAAAACTACGTATCATATGCACGCCAACAAATTTCGTATCATATGCACGCAAAAAACGCGCGTAGCATAGACAAGCCAAAGTCCATTTTTGCTTATCAGTACCACGAGTTTTGCGTAGTTTGGCGTAATATTTAACCTCTTAACTGTCACCCGTTCCCCCTGTGGGACGCCTAAGTTTACTTAACTATTTTACAATTAAATCCTAATCTAATCATGACAAACTATATATCGTTGGAAAGGTCTAAGACACCTTAATATATATTTTACCACTTTTTTTTTTGTTAAATTATGTAGGAAAAGTAATAGATTAATTTATGATAAGAGTGCACCTGAAAAATCTACATAATAACAGGAGTTCTGACCTTGTCACAGAAAGTCTTCTTAATTACATTTTTCTCTATCACGCTTTAGAAAACATAAGAAATTTTATATCAGTTGAAAATTTTAAATCTCAAAATTCATCCTTGGAAACCCATTTTAAAATCAGACATTGCATTACAATGGGAGTGGTACATCAAAATCATGTTACAAAATGTTTTCATTCATGAATTATAAAAATTTAAGTTTGGATAGTGCACTTTAATGTCTATGTATTATGTAACCTCTCTGTTCAGAGAATAAAGTTAAATATTCTTCGCTCCACTGCTAATCTTTGGCAGCCTGCATGTTCTCTCAAGCCAGCCAGCTTTTGGTTGTCCAATCAAAATGTGACATTTGTCTCTGAAGGCAGTTGCCCTAGATTGGGAGGAATGGCTGTGAACCCCAGCCCACACACACTGGAGGAAAAAAAACAATTCCTTTGTTGGCTGTAACTTGAGTGTTTGCAGACTTGTCTAATCACATGTCTTTAGTGCATGTGAAAGCACACTTAAGAGGATTGTAGAATGCTGTTGACTGTGTCATGTGCATCTCACAGGCAGATGTGGTGCCTTGAAGATGATTCTGGCGGACAATGAGCAGCAGTTTAAGGAGAACCTGGTGTCCATTGAGGAGTGGATGAAGGGTGATAAGAAAGGCTGCTGTGTGAGTTACAGAATTACCTTTTCCAGTTTTTATTATTTTAATTTTTAGAAAACACAAATCTATGCATGGTTTAATGTTGTTCAAGCTGTAGCAGGTTGTTCCTTCTGTAACTTGTTTCTTGATTTGTTTTAGCTCTTTGGACAGTTGCCTAAATTTGAAGATGGTGACCTGGTCCTGTTTCAGTCCAATGCCATTTTAAGGCATGTGGGTCGCAAACATGGTAATGATCACCTTTTTAATGCATTAGAATAAAATCAAGCATACTTAAATTTGTTTTATAATGCTCCATGAAATCCCAATATAGTCCCAATGTTGGGAGAAGTTTTTATCATGTTACAAGTTGACCAACAAGTTTTTAATATTAGAAGATCCACAAACATGTTCTTTTTGTCAAAATCCTTTATCCCTGAAACATGTTTCATTACATTGTGCTTGGTTGAACCCCATGAAAAAAAAACTTTTTTTTTAATCTTAATAACTTTGGAACACTTTGGGGGGGCGGGGGGAATTAACTTCATATTTAAATACAATTTGTAAACCAATTATAAAGGTTTTGGCAAATCTAGACTTTAAAAATTTAGAATAAATCTAAGAATATATTCTTATTAATATTCCTATTAAGTTTTAAAGTATTGAAGTATACAAAAGTATAAATTATAGACAGAGAGAGATTTATAAATATTGTTTAAATTTTATATATAATTAATTTTCATTGTTATATATATATATATATATATATATATATATATATATATATATATATATATATATATATATATATATATATATATATAAACCTATTTTTATTAATTTGATATAAATAATAAATAGATTTGTTATTTGCATATTAAACATTTCTTTGTGATAACTGGATGTCATTCACTGAATTAAATATGCAATGTCATGTGGCAACAGTTCAGCATACTACTGTTTAAAATCTTCCTTGTTGCATAATACATACTTTTTTTTATTATAAATATTTAATATACAGTATATACCAAACTACCACAAACTGTTCTTTTACACATTTAGGTGCATATGGAAAAAACGACTGTGAGGCTTCTCTTATTGACATGATGAACGATGCAGTTGAAGATCTTCGCCTAAAATACATCAAGATGATCTACCAAGAATATGTGAGTAGTGATGTGACTGTAAATCTCATCTGAGTATGAGAAGTAATTAAAGTTTAAATCATATTTTATATAGAAATTAATTCCAGTTTATTTTGCTTTTCTTTTTTCATTTAATTTGATATAAAAAAATAATATAATACACTTTATACTATATATTATTTAATGTAATTATAAAATATTACTTTTCAAACATTTTATGTTTTTTATATACCAGACATTTAGACACTGGAAAAAAAAAATGGTCGCCCTTTAGAGCCATTTTAGGGCAAATGCATAGTAAACATCATATGATATAACCTAAGAAATTAGTTCATTATTTTCTATTTTATTGTGTCCCCATCTGTAGGAGACTGGTAAGGAAGCGTACTGCAAAGATCTGCCCAACCACCTCAAACCATTTGAATCTATTCTGTCCAAAAGCAAATCTGGATTCCTAGTTGGCGATCAGGTGAGAAATCCAGCACAAACACCAGAAGGGTAATGAATGTAATATAGTACATGCTTAATTCTGACTGTCACTCATATTTCAAATCTCCTCACAGATCTCATTTGCGGACTACAACCTGTTTGACCTTCTGCTGAATCATAAAGTGCTTCACTCTGCCTCTCTGGACTCCTTCCCAGCTCTCAAGAGCTATGTGGATAAGATTGCTGCCAGGCCCAAAATCAAAGCCCTCCTGGAGTGTGAAAAATTCAAGAAACTTCCCATCAATGGCAATGGCAAGCAGTAATTCAGTAGAATATTCTCAAACAATGGCACTTGCTGTTAAAAAGCCTTAACTGGTGTTCTGTGATTAGCAAAACCGCTCATGTCTTTGTATGAATATCTATTTTGTATGTTTAACTGTTTTTGATAGTTTTTACTAACCGAAATCCATGCATCAATATGAATTAAAAAAAAAGTAAACATCCAGAATGGTTTCAGTGCTTCTTTGTTAAAGAACAATTTTATGTCTGTATATAAAACATTGTTTTAAATTGCATTTAAAAAAAATAACCATTTCAGTTTTTAATCATTTTACATTTGCATTTAGTAATTTAGCAGATGCTTTTATCCAAAGCGACGCACAAATGAGGACAATGGAAGCAATCAAAATCAATACAAGAGCAATGATATGCAAGTGCAATGACAAGTCTCAGCTAGCTTAACGTGGTACACATAGCTTTTTTAATTATATAATAAATAGAAAACGAATAGAGCAAGTTAGTGTTAGAGGCCTTTTTTGCTTTTGTTAATTGTATAATAAATAAATAGAAAACAAATAGAATTGAAAAGCTAGTGTTAGTATTTTTTTAAGAATAGAGCATGCTATCAGAGACCATTCCTTCATCCACAATCACTCCAGATCCCTCAGAATACCAGCTCCATGTTGGTGCTTCTTTTTCAGTTCCCTCCTCTCATTCTCTATAGGGTTCAGGTCAGGGAACTGGGACAGCCATGACAGAAGCTTCATTTTGTGCTCCGTGACACATTTTTGTGTTGATTTTGATGTTTGTTTTGGATCAGTGTCTTGATGGAAGATCCAAACATGGTCCATTATAAGATTTCTAACAGAGGAAGTCAGGTTTAGATTTTGTATCTGTTGGTATTTGATTGAATCCATGATGCCATGTATCCGAACAAGATGTCCAGGACCTCCAGCAGAAAAGCAGGCTAAAAAAAAAAAGAGCTTTTTGGCAGCAAACCCACCAGATGGGTTTGCTGCCAAAAAGCTCTCTTTTTTTTTTTTTTCATCTGACCATAGAAGCCAGTCCCATTTGAAATTCCAGTCGTGTCTGAAAACTGAATATGCTGGAGTTTGTTTTTGGATGAGCCAGGAGTTTTTTTCTTGAAACCCATTTGAACAACATGTGGTGATGTAGGGGCTGTTTGATATATATTTTTTAGACTTTCTGACCCCGAGACTCAACTTATTTCTGCAATCCTCCAGCTGTGATCCTTGGAGAGTCTTTAGCCACTCAAACTCTCCTTCTCACTGTGCATTAGGACGATATAGACATGTCCTCTTCAAGGTAGATTTGTAGCATCTTTAGTTGATTGGAGCCTCTTAATTATTGCCCTGATTGGGAAATTGGGAAATTTAGCCATTTTCTTACAGCCACTTCCTATTTTGTGAAGCTCAACAATCTTGTTCTGCACATCAAAACTATACGTTTAGGTTTTACTCCTTGTGGTGGATGATTAAGGGAATTTTGCCTTTGTGTTCATCATATTTATAATTCTGTGGAACAGGAAGCCATGGCTGGATCCCAGGTGAAAAATAAGTGCACTTCCATAATGTACTTAACGTGCACTAATTTTGTACTTAATATACTCAAAATGATCCTTTAGTACTTTGACCTAAGGTCAACTTAAGATCATCTAAGTGTACTCAACTGTGCTATTTTGAGACACCATGAATATGAACTAAAATGCACTTTTAACATACTATCTTTGTATTTAAAAAAAGTATTTAGTTACCACTTGTAGTACACTTGAACCCATCTTTCATACACTAGTACACCCAAGTGTACTACATGGATCGCTGTGGGTTCGTGTAGGGCAGGCATCCTCAAATCTGGCCCACTCCTGCAGAGTTTAGCTCTAACCCTAATCAAACACACCTGAGCATGCAAGATCATTAGAAAATCACAGGTGAGTTTGATCAGGGTTGGAGCAAAACTCTGCAGCAGATTGGCCCTCCAGGGAAAGATTTGAGGAACCCTGGTGTAGGGCAATTGCTTCCCAGCTTCTTTGCACATTCTCGGGAGCATTTGTGACAGCTGATTAATGCCCAAAGGAACCGTGCTATACCATATCTTGTGGTTAGCATCAAATCTCCTCTTAGGGTGCAGATAGAGTGCTTTTGCATCAGGTGGGAGTTTGCTGAGATATTTCTCTAGTGAAGAAACTGGCCACTCTTCAAACATAGGCTAGCACCCCTCCGATTTTCCCTGTCGACCTCCGGTGGGTTTTTGTGGTTTTTCGTTTCCTCATTAAATGTCAACGTGAAGTATTTCGTACCATTTTCATCTCTCTTTAGTTCAAACGAGTCTGGCGTAAGTTGTCGATTGCCCTTCCCTCTTCTTGCAAAGTGAAGCCTAACTGAATGTCATCCCACACCTTGTTTAATAAACCTTTCGGTTTGCCAGGGTCAAGTGCAGCAGATCGTTTCTGCTGGTCTTCAGATGAAATGTGAGGGTATAGTGTGATGTTCTGTCTCTACCGGATCGTCGGATCCGTTTGATAACTTATCTTAAAACGTTGTTGGCGGACGTAAACTCAGGGTTTTGCATTAAATTCCATGCGCGGCTAAGACTTTTAACACTCTTTGTGTTTTGAAAGTAGCGGAGACCAAAAAAAAAAAAAAAAAAAGCAAAGTAGACAGCATCACGGAATAATTTACCGTCGCGGTTGCGCTGTAGTATTATTTTGTCGTGTGAGGCAGCGGCAGAAACGCAGGAAGCTTGAATGTGCTGCTTTATTCCGTGATGCTGTCTCAGCTAGGCTACTTTACTGTTTTTTTTTTTTTTTTTTTTTTTTGTTTTTTTTGGTCTCTGCTACTTTCAAAACACAAAGAGGTAGGCCTATGTATACTAGCAGTATATTGTTTTTTTTTCCCCCGCTTGACTTGCACTTCGCAATGACACAAGCTTGTTTCTGCAAAGATGTTCAGCACGTTTTCTGCAAAAAACGTCTGACGTGTTTACGTTTTAGGTGGCTTGAGGACATGAAAAAGCTCAGCTAAATCCGGTCTGACCGTTCAGACTGAAACGGATTTGCAGAAATGCGATTTAAATAGGATTCCAAACCACATACGAATGTAGCTCGAAACGGATTTGCACAAACCGGATTTCATGTAGTTCGTTGCCGTTCAGACTACTTAAATATGATCGGATTTCAATCGGATTTGCACAAAAATCGGATTTGGCCAGACAGTCTGAACGAGGCTTAACTGCGGATACCATACAGTTCACCTTTACTGGTCCTAATGGAGCCATAGAAATCGCACAAAACTTGAGCTCATTTGTGATTTCTCGATGTGTTTGAGGTCGATACTGAGCTGTTTTTTGGATAACCATGACTTAAAACAGTTCACAGCCCACACTGTTTGCTGCACTGTGTTATTTTCATGTCGGATTTTTTCTAAATTGTCCAAATCTGCAGATGTAATGGCTGCACTTCTTGCTGTTTGGCCTGTTAGTGAAGATTCCCCTGCATCTTCATCGACTTGGGTAAAGTTGGTTTTATATTCGCACATTCACACATTTCTGCGTTCAATAACTTTCTAATTATACGTGCAATAAAGTTATTTTTTGCAAATTCTAATCAGTGACCTCGTCAACCTACTAAATTTTTTCGCAATCAATCAAAATGGCCAAGTATTGTTTTAATGTCATACTCGCTTGCGAATGTCCGCTGAATGTCCAATGTAGTGTCATTAACAAAGTAATTGAATGCAGAAGTCCGAATGTGCGAATATAAAACCAACTTTACCCAAGTTCTTCATCGTCTGTTGAGCTTTCGTAGTTGATATCAAATGAAATATTCATAAAAATGTGTCATTTACCATGTTTGTTTATTCTTAGATTACCTAATGTAGACCCGGCTAGAACAAGCGTAGTGATACAAAATTGTTAAAGGGCGTTCCTGTAGCTATACCAGTACAATATCTAATGGTTCTTAACCAATCAGATTTGAGAACAAGAACAAACTGGCTATATATTATTTACATGACAGTCATGCACACCCCCCCCCCCCCCCCAAATGAGTTCATATTTTCATATATATTTGTGTTTGATCTGTAGGTGAGCTGAAAGAGATCAAGCAGGATATTTCCAGTCTGCGATATGAGCTGCTGGAGGACAAATCTCAAGCTACAGAAGAGCTCTCACTCCTCATACAGAAACTTGATGCGCGACCTGTCCATCCACACTGACACAAATCAATGGTGAAGCCATTCTTTATTCTATTCCACTTTAATATGCAGAGATCCTGAGCTTTGTCTGAACATTGGCAGATGAGGGCATAAATTATACACTTCTTCAAGTTACTGTTAACTAGAAGGTCAAATGTGTAGTGACTTATTTTTTTATTTTATTTTTTTGCTGACTGTGTATTTCACTCTTTAATAACAATGAGGATTTGATTGACCGTTCCATGCACTCAAAGATTTCTGTATTTAAATTGCACATACAATTTCCAGCCATTTGGATTACACCGTTTTAAAATAAACTAATAAACTTATTGTAATGCATATTTGTCAGTTATACATAAATGGTTTTCAGAAAGATTATGTATCTCTAAAATTTTAATGACTTGACACACTATTGTAGTTTAATATTTTGATTTATATTTTTCATTTTTATTTTAATTTTTTATTGTTTTTTTTCTCTCGTTTTTATTATTTAATTTTTAGTTATTATATTTCTGTATTCATTATTTTAGTACATCAAATTAATTAGTACATTAAATTATTCCAAATTAAAATACGACTTGGAGAAACGTGTTCATGCCTTTATCACCAGCAGGGGTGGATTATTGTAATGGTCTCCTTCCAAAGAAGACCATTAGACAGCTGCAGCTCATCCAGAACGCTGCTGCCAGGATTCTGACTAGAACTAGAAAATCTGAGCATATTACACCAGTCCTCAGGTCCTTACACTGGCTTCCAGTTACGTTTAGGATTGATTTTATAGTACTTTTACTCGTTTATAAATCACTCAATGGCATAGGATCTAAATCTATTGCAGATATGCTCACTGAATATAAACCTAACAGACCACTCAGATCTTTGGGATCGAGTCAGTTAGAAACAACAAGGGTTCACACAAAAACAAGGGGAATCTGCTTTTAGCTATTATGCCGCCCGCAGTTGGAACCAGCTTCCAGAAGAGTTCAGACGTGCTAAAACATTAGCCACATTTAAATGCAGACTCAACTCATCTGTTCAGCTGTGCATTTGTTGAATAAGCACTGTGCTATGTCCAAACTGATTGCACTGTATCTTATGAATAATCATTTTCTATTTTTAACTGTTTTAAATGCATTTTAAATCAATTTCTAGTTCCCTGCTTTATTGTCGTGATTTATTTTTTTGATTATTTTACTTCCTTTTATATAAAGCACTCTGAATTTCCATTGTGTATGAAATGTGCTATGTAAATAAACTTGCCTTGCCTACCGTCCTGTTTCTGTACTACTAGACTTTGACAGGCTTTTATTTTGAAATCGATGTAGCTCTGGCGCGTCTCTGCCTTCACGCATCTGTCAGCTCCCACAGCCATCTGCATAGTTAGCCAGGTGTAGTTTAAACAATGTCTTCTGTTGAAGAAATTTCCAACTCCGTGGCGGAGAATTTGGAGGAGGACGGAGTAGAAGAGGAGAACACTGTAGAGGAGGCGGAGATGGAATATGAGGAGCCTGTTAAAGGAGGTTATATCTTTTATAGGTGAGTTTAGCAGCTAGCTTAGCACGATAACTGAATGAATGTGTGTGCAGCTACTCTCTTCAGTAAGAGATGTTTAGTTATTCTCCTCTGCATTATGTGAGACAAGCTTTTAGTAACGTTTTAGATTACGTCTGGCTCGTAACGTACATGCAAACAGTGCACTTTAGTGTGCAGGCAGCTGTATTAGTTTTGTTTGAGTGATTCGCATGAACTGAATCGGGAGCTTATAGAAGATCTGAATCGTGAATACGTTTTAGTTAATGGTGTAATCCTTTGTTAATATTTCAGTCTATAATCGCTACAGACGTGCTTTGATGTTAGCTCTCTGAGTGAATCACGTGAGCTGAATCAATATGTCAAAATGATTCATTTGAACTGAATCAAGAGAACTGAACAGGATGTAAACAGTGTGTAATCCAGAGCAGAACCAAGTACTTTTCATCTCATTTTTACACTAAATTAGATGTTTTCTTATGGTGGCTTTCATTTTCTCCAGAGGTATACGTGGGCTAAAGGAGTCTTTTAAGTCTTGTAAAACTGTAAAAGTCTGTTTAATCCAGGTAACGTTATACAGTAGGTGTTTTCTGAGGGTAATTTTTCGACATTGATTCATTGACTCATTCATTCTAAGTGGCTGAGTCACATGAAATTAATCCAGAAAATTGAGCCTAAAGAAATATGTTCTGTTGATGCTGTCACCTATTTTCTGGTTGAACTGAATAAAACCGTGAGAAGTCTTTGAGAATTAGAGATGCATATGAACCATTTTCTTTATTGATTCATTCTGTTGACTGGATGGTTTAATGCGGACACTCTGTGATGTATATGTCATCTCGAGTGATATTGCATTCAGGAGATGCATATGATCTAAATTGCTTGTTTGAGCACTACAAATTTGGCTTTATTAATTTAAAAAGAGGTTCGTTTAATGAAGTCTTGGTGAAACGACTAAGCCATTTAACTAGCAATTCTATGAACTGTCATTTAATGCGCTTGTTTTTCTATTTTAGGGAAAGAAAAGAGTGGGCCGATCTAGAACCCGTTCCTCAAGATGATGGACCAAACCCTGTCGTGAAAATAGCTTATTCAGAGAAATGTAAGTGTCTCTTATTCAGTCAATCAGGCCATTGATTTCTCATTTCTTTAATTAATTTAAGTACTTTTATATAGCGCTTTTCTAGGCACTCAAAGCGCTTTACATTGTGAGGGGGGGGGTCTCCTCATCCACCACCAGTGTGCAGCATCCACCTGGTTACAAAACAAACCAATCTAATCATGCTGTCAGGGTTTGTTTTCTTTATTGTATATTATCAGGTGTTCATTTGCTGAACATGTTTGTCTTTTTATCTGCAGTCACAGATGTGTTTGACATGTTCAGAGCGCTCCTGAAGAACGATGAGAAGAGCGAGAGAGCGTTTGCATTGACTGTTGAAGCTATCGACCTCAATGCTGCAAATTACACAGTATGGTGAGATAGCAGATATTTAAATGACCATCTAAATGTGAATATGTTAGGTCCCAGAGCACTTTTAATGGCAAGCTTAATGCACTACTAAGATTTTTTTATATATATACATATATATATATTTTATGCTTACCAAGGCTGCATTTATTTGATCAAAACTACTGTAAAAACAGTGAAATATTGTTATTTAAAATTGTTTTCTATTTTAATACTATTTAAAATGTAACTTCCTGTAATTTTCCTGTGATGCAAAGCTTAATTTTCAGCATCATTACTCCAGTCTTCAGTGTAACATGATTCTTCAGAATTCGTAATATGCTGCTTTTCTGCTTATCACATTGATAAAAATAAATGTTTTTTAGAGTTCTTTGAAGAATAGAAAATTCAAAAGAACAGCATTTTTATTTGAAATGGAAAACATCATAAATGTCTTTAATGCATCCTTGCTGAATAAACATTCATTTCTTTTCAAAACAAACATTTTAAATGTACATAACACATACACTAAGTCTGCAGTGGCTACAGATTTAAACATAAGCAAGCTTTCTGGTTGCTTTGGTCTGCAAAAAGCTACAAAGTCAGTGCAAGACACTTGCATCCTACATTAAAGTGGTGTTTGATGTCTGTAGGCACTACAGGAGAGTTTTACTGCAGGCTCTAGATAAAGACCTGAGAGAAGAGATGAAGTATATCACAGCCATCATAGAGGATCAACCTAAGAACTACCAAGTCTGGTAAGTCCACCTCAACCTTTTGGTACAAATTTGAAGTTTGAGTAAAAGCCAATCAATCAATAAAAGCATTAGCAATGTTTGATGTTTAGATTTTTTTTTCATTAGTTTTGCTGTATGTACAAAATCTCTCGTATTTTACCAGCACACTATAAAAAATAATTTTTCAAAATTGTAAATAAAAATTGTCTTTCTGCTTTAAAATGTCACAGTTTATTCAGTGTGTTACTTGTAGTTTCTTTAGCCTCTTTCACACAGCTATTCTGGAAAATACACGGATAATGTGAGCAGTGATTTGTCCCGTAATCATTTGATTTTGGTTCATTCACACTGCCAGTGATTTTCTGGAATCTGCGCGTGCGTTCACACACAACCCGTAAAGATCCCGTAAAGACACGTGACATTAGGATGTGATGTGTAATGCAACGCGTACCATTCCACTAACTGGCGAATGATCTCCGTTTCAGTGCGGACAGTGATGAGCTCCCTGATCTCTGCTTCATTACAGTTTGCACATATTATTAGTATTAACTTTGTATTAACATTGATCTGCCTTCAAAACACCCGGTAAAAGAGTCGCATGATTACCGCGTCATCAGCTTTTATGGCATTGGTTGTGGCTTTTGTTCACACAGAGCTCATTCCGAACCCGGCAATGTTACTAGGTCCCCAACCCGGGATCGATCCTGAAATGAATCCCGGGACATGTGACGTAGTGAGACCAACCATCCCGTTACTCAGTCACTTGTCACAGAAATGATACAAAACAAAACACACTCTTACAAGTTCAACTGTCTTTTCTTTTTAATTTGAATCAAATAATGGGACTTGAACTTTAAGGCACTTGACTTGTTCAAACATACCAACAATCACAATTAAACCACTAAATTTAGGTCATCTCATGAATCACTTCAGCATATCATAAACCATGCAAGGTATCAATATGAACTTAGATCTCAACTTTAAAATCAAAGCTTTGGACACAGTAATTCATGCATCAATTTATCAAACCAAACATGATGGAAATTTTCTTACATGCAAGGTTCAAAAGGAATTAAATGAGATTTGTTTGTTGTGTGGGTATGAGTTCAGTTCATGTACGAGAGCGTGTATGAAAGCTTGTTTGACAGCGTATATGAGAGTTTGTTTTTGAGTTCCGCTAATCCCATCTTTTCTGAGAGTTACTGATGAGTAAGTATCTTTGTCGAGTTAGCTGAATGAATGGAGGCCTACCTAAAGACCAAGCATAGTCAATGAAGTTGTTTTCCAACCAAGATGCTCCAAACTCACAGTACCGCATTCCGATCCAGTGCCGTTTCACACAGCCAATTAACGAGTGGCACAGCAACTTCTGAACTCGTCCTCTGTGCAGCCAGCAACAGCAACCTTTTGAACATGGTGATTTTGAATCTGGTTGTTTCCTCGACTGCGGCTTTATTTCAGAAGATTCCACTTTCACACGGCTCAGACATTGAATCCGGAAACTCCTCTTCAATGTAGCAATGCAACTTTCATATCTCGGAATCTTCAATCATTTCTTTTCATTTTACACTTTATTAACATCTACAAACTTCAAGAACTCCAACTTCTTACTCTTAATAACGAAAACCCTCACTTTCATCGCAAAGATCTGTGCAGCAGACAAGGCTCACACTCCTCTCTCCTTCCACACACCCGTGTTCAGTTTTATCTCCATTTCACTCGGCATAACCGCTTAACTGACTCCTCCCAAAATGAATACATTGCATTTTGGGTATCGTAGTTCGTTACCATCACACTCCCCCTCCTTTGCTCCAAACATCTCATAGTTCCTTATGAGATGTTTAAACGTTAGAGTCCTAAGAATTCTTCATCATCTGAAGATTCTTGAAAAAGATCAATGAGCTTACGTTTCTCTTGCGTTTCTAGTTCAGAGGCAGTTGGAAAGCAAAGTTTCAAGTTGCAAACGTGCAACACAAACATCTTCACCTGTAGATTCCAGTGCTATTTTGTAATTCACTTGTCCCATTTGGTGAATTACACGATAGGGTCCTTTCCATTTCGGTGCAAGTTTAGCGGTGAAGCGATCCTTTGCACTTGACTGTGGAAAGTTTCTCATCCAAATTCTCTCTTTTAATGACGTCTCGTCGATTCTTGTTGTCTTTGTGCATTTTTACTATTTTCCTTTGGTCTCCTTTGTAGTCGTTTTAAATGATACACTGTGTCATAGTGGGCTGCATCAGGTGACAGATCATGACTTTCACCTTTCAGAAGTTTGTCCATCGGCCCTTGTAGTTTTCTTCCTAATTGAAGTTCGGCTGGAGACATTCCGGTGGTTTCCTGTACTGCAGACTTGATGGCAAATCTGATTTCTGGTGGGTATTGATCCCATTTTTTATGATTGTCATCCACAAACACAGAAATCATACTTTTAAGAGTTCTGTTGATCCTTTCAGTCATGTTTGTCTGTGGGTGGTAGGCTGTAGTTAGCTTTGGTGTCACATTCCAATTTTCACACACTTCTTTGAATATTGCCAATATAAACTGTGTACCTCGGTCAGAGATAAGAGTCTGAAACTCCCCATCTAGTTAGTTTCTCTTTTCGAAATACATTGTCAACAGTCTGAGCAGTAGCTGAACGAGTGGGAAACATTTCGACCCAACGGGTGAAATCAACAAATACTAAAAGATATTCGTTTTGACACCAAGGAGCTGATTTGGTCGAGTACTGTTGATTTTCTGCATTTTCCCAGCAGGTTTTCTTTGGTCACTTCTTAAGGTCTGGCATTTTACACACCTCTTCACAAACTGTTTGATGTCTGACCACATCCCAGGCCAGAAAGCGACTTCTTGAATTCTTTCGTAAGTTTTGAAGATTCCTGCGTGTCCACTCATGGGGTTACAGTGGTAATGTTCCAATATAGATGGCACAAGATCTTTAGGAAGAAAGATCTGGTAATGGGTATGATTTTCAGTCAGGGTTTTTAGATATAGCTGGTCTTCGATTACTTCATATTTCTCTTGCTGACTTCCTTGGTTCTCAGTCAGAGTTTGAAGTATCCGCACAATTTCTTGATCACTGTGTTGGTTCTCCCAGATTAATTCATCTGTTAATGAAAAAATATTGACATCCTTTTGAGGTGAATACAAATTACAGTTTACATGAGGCGTAATCCGTGAAAGTGCATACACAAAGTTTGTATACAGAAGGAAGAGATGTTCGAAATTGGGATGTCCAAAGATAGGTGGTGTCATCAGGCATGTCTTCAATTCTTCAAAGGCCTTTTGGCACTGTGGTGTCCATTGGAAAACTCAGCCCTTTTTCTTTAAAGAGTTAAGTGTTTCAGCAATTTGAGAAGTTTTCAACAAATCGATGGTACCATCCGGCTAAGCCAAGGAATCGTTGAACTTCCTTCAGATTTCTTGGAATGGGATAGTTTCGAATAGCTTCAACTTTTGTTGGGTCAGCGGTAATACCTTGGATATTTAATACATGACCGAGTAATGTCACTTCAGGCAAGCAGAACTTGCTTTTCTGAAGATTGATGGTTAAACCAGCCTTGTGTAGTTCATGGAAAACAGCTTGGAGGTCAAGGAAGTGCTGAGCAATAGATGGAGAATAGACAATAATATCGTCAATATACACAAAACACATACTTCCATGTAGCTCTCCCAAGACAGTCTCCATCAGATGTTGAAAAGCGGCTGGGGCATTAAAGGGATAGTTCACCCAAAAATTAAAATTGTCATCACTTACTCACCCTCAAGTAGTTACAGACCTGTATGAATTTCTTTGTTCCGCCGAACACAAAGGAAGATATTTTGAAGAAAGTTTGTAACCAGGCTGTTTTGGGGCACCATTGACTTCCATAGTAGAAAAAAAAAAAATACTATGGAAGTCAATGGTGCCCCAGAACTGCTCTGTTTCCCACATTCTTCAGAATATCTTCCTTTGTGTTCAGCAGAACAAAGACATTCATACAGGTTTGGAACTACTTGAGGGTGAGTAAACGAAGACACAATTTTCATTTTTGGGTGAACTATCCCTTTAAGTCCAAAGGGCATTACATTAAAGTGAAATAGCCCAGCAGGAGTGGTAAAGGCAGTCTTCGCTTTACTGGAAGCATCCATAGTAACTTGCCAGTACCCACTGTTAAGGTCTAAGGTAGAAAAGATTGCAGATCCTGAAAGTGATTCCAAGATTTCAGAAAGATTGGGTAATGGATATGCATCATTGTCTGTTATAGCATTTAACTTAAGATGGTCGACGCAGAATCAAAGTTGTCCATTCTTTTTCTGCACTAGGGCCACCGGGGAAGACCAACCTGATTGTGACGGTTCCACAATGCTGGTCTCCAACATTTTTTGTAGCTGTTGATTCACAATGATTTGTTTGGAAGGTGACATTCGATAAGGCCGTTGCTTTATGGGCAGGGTAGAGGTCTTCACGGAGGACCCGAGACTCAAGGACCCGGGACCCGGGTCTGTTTAACATTGTGTGTAATTGCCTACCCGAGTCGATCGGAGAACACCGCACCCGCCAGTGATCAGTGTCATTCAGCATGCGTGTGTTTTGTAACTTGCAGTTTGTAAAATTAGGATGAGAAAATTGTGAGCAGGAAATAAGGTGAAGAAAAACTAAACAAAAAAACACGTTATCTCAGCCGCCAGAAGCAGAGCGCGGGTGGAGTTAATGTAGCCTACTGCACGCGAACAGTGATCATGGAGTCCTTCATGAGTGATTTGGGAAAAAAAAAAAAAAGCTGAAACAAAACTGAAGAGACGCACCTGTTATTAAGCACGCACGCAGTAAAGTGTAGCACACTACTACTTCTGCACGTTTTTTGTTAAATAATTTTTTAGCAAAATGTCTTATTACAATCAACAAAAAGTATCGTTATTGTTGCATAAACGCAACAAAGTTGAATCGAGATGGAGAAAAAAAAAAAAAAAAAAATGCAAAGTTGCATTAGCCATCCGTCACTAACCGTGACAGCCTGTAGACTTTTAAAGCAATAATCAGTGGATTAAGAAGTCTCTTTCAGTCGGCAATAGAGAGGAACGAACAGCCAACATGCATGGAAATTTATTGGCTAGGAGGATTGCATGCATTGCAGTCAGGGAGAAGGCTACTAACAGTAGTAAGGGAATTTTTTTTATTTATTTTTTTTCTCGCAACTTGTTATTGACTTAATAGCAGTTTGCTGTGCAATATGTGCCGATCGGGTGCAGTCGGGTCTGTGTCTTCCCAGCCGGGTTCGGGTCCAGCTTTCGAATAATGGTCGGGTCCGGGTAGTACACTTAAGGCATTTCCCGGGTCTTCCTGGGTTTGGGTCCACTTTCGAATAAAACACGGGTCCGGGTTGGTTCGGTGCAGCACATTTACGGTTCTCTTCGGGTTCGAATTTTTGGACCCGTGAAGACATCTAGATCAGGGTCATCTGATGATCTTCCAAAAGTAGGAAAGATTAATTTAAGATGGTCACTCTTGACAACGACAGCATTCACAGGAGGCAATTCACCAATGGATGGAGGTGATAATGGAGTTTCCTTCGGTGGTTCCAAAGATACTTTGGTACTTACTGACAACTCATTTACTTTATCACTGAGAAGGTCAAATTGAATAGTCACATGTGAAAAATCTTCAACAAATTCATTGTGACCTTTTTGAAAGTTTTGCTGAACAGCTCTAATGTCGTCTTGTACCTCTTGCTGAAGTTGCCCTACCATGAAACAAACACTGGATGTCAATGAATTTTCAATTTTTTTTAAATTCATACGTTATTAACAATCTCATGGTCTTCACCATTTGATCAGTCTCTGTTTCAATATGTTGTTGTTTTTTTTTTTAACACAATCTTGGACATTTGCTGTGTGTGATTTGTCTACTTTTATCAGCAAGATTTTTTAATTGGCTTTCATGTTGCAAAGAACTCAGCTTTAATACACTAGAAAGTGTGCTTATAGCTATTTCTTGTTTCTCCATGATGGAAGACAATTTATCCCATTTACCTTGAACTTGAGCAGTAAGTTGACCAATCTCCCTTGGGGGTGTGGGAATCGTTCCAGGCAAATCATACTGAGTACCTGAAGATACTTGAGAACCATCCCTTGCAGGAGAGGGAGTACACAATTGCATGTGGTCCTGGTCGCCCTTCCTTACAAAAGGTTGCAGGGGGTTACCAGAAGAAAAGCTTGAAGGTGCAAACTGCACATGGTTTCCTGAATGCAATGCAGTAAATCGAATTGGACTATAGGGACAATTAGGTACCTGAGGTTGTAGGGCAGGTGTCCAGACTGGAGTAGCAACATCTGGAACATCTTGCACATCAATATCCACCAAAGTTGATGATGGGTGCAAACCATCTGCCATTTATGTACAGTCTGAAAGATAGAGTATGTATATGCTGTCTGTATATGAGATGCAAGCAAACAAACAAACGTGAACATTTATCAAGTTTTACAAAGTTCAAAACGTTTTTGAGTCACAGTTCAACATTCAGTTCAATGTTCAGTTCTTTAAATTCAAGTCAAAGTTCAGTGTTTTGAAATAACCATCAACAATTTATAAGTTCAATTTATAAGTCAATTTTTAACAATTTTTGACGTTCAAGTCCCTGTTCGGGAGCCATTTTCTGTGAAGTAGTGAGACCAACCATCCCCTGTTACTCAGTTACTTGTCACAGAAATGAAACAAAACACACTCTTAAAAGTTCAACTGTCTTTTCTTTTCTTTTTAATTTGAATCAAATAATGGGACTTGAACTTTAAGGCACTTGACTTGTTCAAACATACCAACAATCACATTTAAACCACTAAATTTAGGTCATCTCATGAATCAATTCAGCGTATCATAAACAATGCAAGGTGTTTGCAAACTTTAAAGTGAAAGCTTTGGACACAGTAATTCATGCATCAATTTATCAAAACCAAACATGATGGTGATGGAAATTTTCTTGCATGTAAGGTTCAAAAGGAAATGAGATTTGTTTGTGTGGGTATGAGTTCAGTTCATGTTTGAAAGCGTATATGAGAGTTTGTTTTTGAGTTCCGTTAATCCCATCTTTTCTGAGAGTTACTGATGAGTAAGTATCTTCGTCGAGTTAGCTGAATGAATGGATCAAGGCCTACCTAAAGACCAAGCATAGTCAATGAAGTTGTTTTCCAACCAAGATGCTCCAAACTCACAGTACCGCATTCCGATCCAGTGCCGTTTCACACAGCCAATTAACGAGTGGCACAGCAACTTCCAAACTCGTCCTCTGTGCAGCCAGCAACAGCAACCTTTTGAACATGGTGATTTTGAATCTGGTTGTTTTCTCGATTGCGGCTTTATTTCAGAAGATTCCACTTTCACACGGCTCAGACACCCTGAAGAAAGGAGCAGCTTGCAGGAACATTGAATCCGGAAACTCCTCTTCAACGTAGCAATGCAACTTTCATATCTCGGAATCTTCAATCATTTCTTTTCATTTTACACTTTATTAACATCTACAAACTTCAAGAACTCCACCTTCTTACTCTTAATAACGAAAACCCTCACTTTCATCGCAAAGATCTGTGCAGCAGACAAGGCTCACACTCCTCTCTCCTTCCACTCACCTGTGTTCAATTTTATCTCCATTTCACTCAGCATAATTGCTTAACTGACTACTCCCAAAATTAACATGTTGCATTTTGGGTATTGTAGTTCGTTACTGTCACACGTGTTTGCGTTCACATAGAAGGCACTCCGGCAATTTTTGGGGACCAACGTGCAGTGTGAAAGGGGTTTTTGTAATTATTTGGGAAATGTACTAGCAATTTCTGAGTGAAAGCTGTTTCAAAGCAGGTTTGTTATAGTTAACTAAAATGAAATCAGAATCAAAAAGAGCTTTATTTGCCTAACACACAAGGAATGAAAATTAAAATGAATAAAAGCTATAAACATCTCATTGATACTAAAACAACCATTGCAAAGCCATTTTTAGAATATATTAGTAAATCAAGTCCTGTTGGTTATTATTGTTTATTACTCAATTTGTGCAAATATACAGGCATCACAGGCGGATGGTGGTGGAGTGGCTGAACGACCCGTCTGAAGAGCTGCAGTTTGTAGCAGAAATTCTTAGTCAAGATGCCAAGAACTACCACGCGTGGCAGCACAGGCAGTGGGTCATCCAGGTACAGATTCAGATCCAGATCCAGTTCCAGTGTGGTGTGTAACGGTTTGCTGATCTGCATGTGTACATGGTCCGTCTCTGTGTGTCACAGGAGTATAAGCTGTGGGATGGAGAGCTGGAGTATGTGGAGGAACTGTTAGAGGAGGATGTGAGGAATAACTCCGCCTGGAATCAGAGACACTTTGTTATTAGTCACACCAGCGGATACTCCGACCCAGCCATCCTCGACAGAGAAGTGCAGTGAGTCTCATTTGTTTCCAAATCATAGCTTTTTTGCTCAAAGATAAATTGTATAACTCCATGTGATCCTTAGTTTTTTTGCAAAGCTGAAATTAGGGATGCACAATATTATCGGACCAATATCGGAATCTGCTGATAATGGCTTTAAATGTGAATATCGGCATCGGCCCAATATAAAAAATTAAGCTGATGTCTTGCCCATTAGAGGAATACATTAACTCACATGTGCTCAGGGTGTGCTAGCGTTTAGATCATGTCAGCAGTGTGACTTATTCTTGAAGCAAAGTTTTTCCTGAATGATGATTAGATTCACTGTTTTGGATCACTGCATTTAAACTGAGAATGCACCTATGTGTTTGGTGTGAGATATAGTCAGTAATAGCAGGTGCAGTGGCAGCCTCCCCTGGGTCCTAATGCCCACTCAGTAAGGAGTTTTAATTCTGTAGGGGGCACTGTTGGCCTACTTCTAATAAGACGAAAGCAAAATACACAAATAATATTTAGACTGTTTTTGATTAAATAAAGCATTAATTTATGCCATAAAATCATGAGTATGTTTTGATCTTAAAGTTCAGAAGCTATAGCTTACATGAAGAAAGAAAAGATTTATAAATGCTGATTTATTCATTAATGTGTAATGTTATATTTTTAAACAAATTATGAGCTCTAAAAGATTTTCAGAATTTTTGAAACTCTTGCTTTAGACCATTTGCAAATGTTAAATCTTCAAATAAAATTTTAAGCTTACCACTGCATCTTTCTGGGGGGAAAAAATGCAGCGATTTGAATATAGTTTATTTTTAGTTATATTCAAATCTTCAATGTTCTGTCATTATAAAAGAAATTAATTGTTGTTTATTTAATTTCTTCTGATTAATTGAAAGAAAAAGAGTCAGAATTGCAAGTAAAAAAAAGTCAGATATAAACTCTAGAGATATAAACTCAGAATTGCAAGAGAAAATAATTTTGAGAGTAGCAGAGAATTTATGGAAATATGGGAACGGGCTATATAATAGTGCGTAGTTCTATAATTGTTCTATAACATTAACAAAAATTTATTACATATAAAATGATTAACATAATAGAGTCACAGCACTGTGCCTATGTATCACTTAAAGCTGCTTATCTGAATAGCACGCTAGTGTGGTTGCTTGTTGTGACATTACATGCAACATGTGAATGTTTATCTGGTTTCACCTGCTTTTAAAGGAACAGTTTATGTAGAATTTACACATTAAGACCATTATCTGTTACTGATAAGCAAATATTGCCAGTTAAAACCATTCAGTGCCTCGCTTTCCCTTTCTCTCTGTCTTTCTCTCTTTTAGGTACACTCTTAAACAAATAAAGAAAGCTCCTCACAACGAGAGTGCTTGGAACTATTTAAAAGGGTGAGTGTTGCAATTTGCAAACAGATATAAATGGCCTGTGAAGTCATCCAAGTCAACCAGCAGATGGCAGATTCTCACCATTAACAGACGTAGATGTATTGCATAAATACACAGTTTTAACTGAAGAGCCAGAATTAATGTTTATGACTATATATTGGCAAAAACATAACATGGATCATTAACAGGGTTTCCAAGGCAAGCATCACTACTATTATTGTTGCTCATACTTGGAAATATAAATATGTATAGTATTTTCATGAATTTAAACATTGCGCGCATATTGTGATTTGTCTCAAAGCATCTGTTCTGTGGCTCAGGATCCTACAGGATGGTGTGCTCTCCTCATATCCTGGACTGCTGGAACAGGTGACAGAGCTTCAGGACACATGTAGTTCTCCATATCTCACCGCATTCCTGGTCGACCTCTATGAAGATGCTCTGGAGACCAACAACTCCTGCTACGACCAGCAAGAAACACTCAACAAGGCTTTGGAGGTGAGCTGTGAGTTTGCATATAGAGAAAACAGTAGCTGTGTGTGTGTATGTATATGTATATATGTGTGTGTGTGTGTGTGTATATATCTAAAGAAATAACTAAAGAAATTAGCTAAAAAGGAAAATTTGCTGAAAGTTTACTCACTCTCAGACCATCCAAGATGTAGATGAGTTTTTCTTCATCAGAACAGATTTGGAGAAATGTAACATCACTTGCTCATTAATGGATCCTCTGCAGTGAATGGGTGCCGTCAAAGTGAGAGTTCAAACAGTTGATAAAAACATCACAATAATCCACAGGTAATACACACATCTCCAGTCCATCAATTAACGTATTGTGAAGCAAAAAGCTGAGTGTTTGTAAGAAACAAATCCATCATGAAGACATTTTTAACATAAACCTTTGCATTGGGCTAAAAAGTCCTCTATCCAAAATATTGCTTCCTCCAGTGAAAAAGTCTGAATCAGAAAGAGAAATATACACCGATCAAGCACCATTTACAAGTGATTTTGATGTGAGAGGACAACAGGGTATAGACTTTTTCACTGCAGGACATGTAATTATGGTTTATGGATTTGTATTTTTATGGCCATCACGTCGCAATGATGGCTTTTTTTTTTTTTTTTTTTTTTTTTTTAACAAACACGCTGCTTTTCACTTCAAGACATTTAATGATGGACTGGATTGGTGTGGGTTATTGTGATATTTTTATCAGCAGTTTAGACTCATTTTGACGGCACCCATTCACTGCAGAGAATCCATTGGTGAGCAAGTGATGTAATGTACTGATGTAATGCTACATTTCTCCAAATCTGTTCTGATGAGAAACAAACTCCTCTGCATCTGGCCTGGAAATGTTCAGCAAATTATCATTTTTAGATAAAATATTCCTTTTAAGCTTTTTTTCCAGAAAAAGATACAAGTAAACTATGCACACTTTTTCCACTTTTTCTCTGCTACTGTGTACAGTCACATGGCAGTTGTGTTAATGCATTTACGTCATGCATACATCAAATACTGATATTAATGTGCATGTAAACATAATCACTGTGAAGTCTCAGTTTTGTGTGAATAACCACTATAAATAGTTGCCTTTAAGGTAAGTAACAGTATATTGTGATTTAAATCATTAATTAATCAACAAAGCGTATTAATGAAGCAGAACTGCTGTTGTAAAACTTCACAAAAATTACATAATGTGCCCATCTGCAAGATTACTGTAAGAACGGAATATTATGGATAACACTATCAAACGCTTTTTTAATCCTAAATATTTCATTAGCCCGTATCACATGTAAAGTGTTCTCATAAAGAATATGTGGTTTAATTATATGGTGTAGTGATTCATCTCTTTTAGCATGTGGGTTCACTCATAGATATCTATATTTCATAGAATCTGTTAAATATTTCACAGTTTGGTGGTTTGTACAAAAATAGACGTCATCCACAGCCAGTGATTAAGGTAATTAGAGATTTTGGAATTCTGTTTTTGGCTGAAAGCGCTTATCTTTTAAATATTAACTCAACACAACCTTAATAAATGTTAATTAATAATTGATCTGTGGTTCCATACCAATAAACAAAATGAATATAAAACTTAACATGGCTGCCTCTGCATGTCAAAAAGCTTGTCTCCACCATAAAGGAAGGAAAATCGGGACAGAGAAAGTATTATTCGCCTCTTGAGTATTTCTCCGTGACAGGCCTTGTGTTTTCCTCTGCAAACGTGCGGATGTTGTGTCTGTGTTGAGGTTAATGAGATTTCTTTGCTGTGGGTTTCTCATCCTGTGCCGCGATGATGATGGAGTTGAAAATGATTTTCTGTTTTGAAATTGAGGCCACATGCATGTGTGTATGTTAAAAAAACCACATCAACCTTTCAGCTGCACGCATATGAGATGAGGAATATGAAAGCTGTCAGAGGAAAAGTGTCCATGAAATGTGTATGAAATGAATAGTTTTGTGCCAAGACAAAAAATAAACTTTATAGTAATGTGGGGTGGATGGTATTCAGCGAGTCGCAGAATTCTAGACCTGATTGTAATCTCTAAGGATGTTTTCACACCTGGCTCGTTTGGAGTGTTTTTCATAACCTGGTGCAGTTTCCCATCTTAGTTTGGTTCATTTAGGCATATGTAAACATGACATTCACACCAAAACAATCTTAGTTCAATGAACCAAACTGTACCCTAATTCATAATGGGAAATGCCTTACGTAAAAAGCAGCAGTGTCTGATTATGTGGGTGAGCACATTAGTTATCCCAGCTTTAAAAAAAAAAAAAAAAAAACTCTTTATCCTAAAGTTTTGTGTAATTTCTGTTCTCCAAAACAGGTGCAAGTATGAAGCTTTGATTCCCAGTCTAATAAATATGTGACCCTGGAGCACAAAACCAGTCTTAAGTCGCTGGGGCATATTTGTAGCAATAGCCAAAAATACATTGTATGGGTCAAAATGATCGATTTTTCTTTTATGCCAAAAATCATTAGTATATTAAGTAAAGATCGTGTTCCATGAAGATATTTTGTAAATTTCTTACTGTAAATGTAAAAAAACTTAAATTTTGATTGGTAATATGCATTGCTAATAACTTCATTTTGACAACTTTAAAGGCGATTTTTCTCAATATTTTTTTTTTTAATTTATTTATTTTTACACCCTCAGATTCCAGATTTTCAAATAGTTGTATCTCGGCCAAATATTGTCCTATTCTAACAGACCATACATCATCTGAAACCTGAATAAATAAGCTTTCCATTGATGTATAAATCTCAATTTTGAAAAATTGACACTTAAGACTGGTTTTGTGGTCCAGGGTCAGATATATGTATTATATAGGGTCAGATATATGTATTTATAGATATATGCACACATAATTGGTATATTCAAAATGTATATCCAAAAAGAAAATTCAGTTTAAGTCCCCGTTTCACAAAAAGCAATCTACACATCTGAAAATGCTCTGAATTAGATTCTTGAACCAACTTCATTTTGTAAGTTCTAACCCTCAGTTTCAGTACAGAATCTATGCTAAAGTTCTCACAGTTGTAGAGAAATGGAATTTACATATTTCTAGAATGTTTCTGTAGAATTGGACATTGTAGCTCCAACTTGGTGAGAGTTATTTATTGTAACCCTCAAATGGAGAGCTTCTACAGTGAAACTCCCACAAATAATGTTATAACATAAAATAATGATAATATTCTGATTGGTTCTACATTGGAATGCTCACATCAGTTTTAGAATAATTATAAAAGATGATATAATGATGATATTTGATGTAACCCTCATATGGTTCTAGAATGTTTCTGAGGGCTTGTAATATCAGGGATTAAAGTTCTCCGTCGCTACGACGGATTTCCGTTAATTGCAGCGCGTCTACGACGGATTTCCGTCATTTGCAGGGTTCCCGCCTGTCTTTAATGTGTTAAATGCACTTTTCATAATTTTAAGGCCGTAAATAGGTTTACATTTCTCAAATAGTGTAATAAATTTCTTAATTTTAGTTTGAATAGGTCTTACATTAGGGAAAGACGAGGCGTAGGCTATTCAGCCTGCTGAGGAGGATGTGATCAAAGCCTGGAGTGGAGTGAAAGCACGTTCCTCTCTCCGCTCGAAGCGTTCTGTAATCACTCCGCTTGGGATCCACTCCGGGTTTTCTGCTCCCGCTCACGGAAAAACTGCTCCGCGTTGTTCATTCCATTAGTTATTAGGGATAAATGAAGGGAAAAGATACATGTAGCGCGTTGTTGTTGTTGTTGTTCTACCGGCACACCAAAAATCATCCCCGCTGCGGCTGCAGCTTCTCACAGAAACATAGTAACGCCGCTCGCATCATTCACAGCCGGGTTATTATCAGAGAACAGAGCAGAATTTGAATTTCGGCGCGGGATTGCGGCTATTACCGGTAATAATCATTCTACTCATTCCCGCAGGTTCCGACGGAATGCATCACATTTGCACCTGCTTTTAAGTCTTGAACTCACTCGCGTGCTCTCATCTGTGCACAGATCGCGATAATTAGAGTGACAGCTTTTAATAATTATTAAGGGAGTTTGCAAATGTGATATTGATTTAATACAACAGATCAATAAACAAGTACTGCATTTTTGCTCTATCATCAACGAAAATAGTTCCAAATAAAGTAACAGCTGAGCCGCTGCCCATCTCTAAAAGCAAACACAGAGGCTACTGTATAATTTCAGTTATTTAAATCATTTAATAGTTCTGTATTCAAAATTGTATATTTAAAACATTAATCTCCACATGAATTTATGAATTTAATTGCACTCATGCCACCTCTGAGCCTAATTAAACGTCTGAAAATGTACCTACAAGCCATTTTTGTGTTCTTCTGTGCCACCTCTGTAGTACAAATTTAATTTCTTATTAATACTAATTTCATATAATTGGTAACTTATGTCTTATTCTACTTCTTATTAATAAGCTTATAAACATATATATTTTAATTAGACAGATGAAAATGATGCCATTGCAAAAAAGAAAATGTCCTGTAAATCACTTTGTCAAATGTCACCTCGAATTAGGAAGGAGAATTTTTTTTATCAGAATTTTTGATTATTGATCAGAAGCTGCTCCTAATTAAATTAGGAGGACAAGGCTCCTAAAATAAAAGTAAGCATAGAGCCATGTGTAATATATTAGATCCATGCATGAGGTCTTAAAGAGACAGCAGCCTAAATAAACCTGCTGCTGTCTTTCATTATACAGTGAAGACTATCCAGTGTTATTTTACAGTTGAATAGATTATAGTTAGACCTAACTGAAAAAAAAATAAGCACTGATAATTTAATTTGTATCTTGTTATTATTTTTGTTTGTGCTATTGATTGTCATTAATTTATTTGTTCATATATTATTATTTACTAAATTATTCAAAGACATACTTCTTTTTTTAGTTAAAATAAATTAGATTCTGAGTGCAGGTGATTGTTGGGTGGGGAGGGGATGTGGGCCATGGGAAATAGTCCTGCCACCACAGCTGGAAAAATCCTAGAGGAAACACTGCATACATTTAATACAATTAGAAAAAAGCATTTACAAAAGTAAAAAGAAAAGTCCCCTGTAAATCATTTTGTCAAATGTCACCTCGTATTAAGAAGGCTAATTTTTTTATCAGAATTTTTTATTATTGATTAGAAGGTGCTCCTAAATTTTTTAAATTAGGAGGACAAGTGCTCCTTAGTATAAGAAGAAAAACACGGCTCTTAAACTGGATGTGTGACAGGTACGACTGTGGATCGGGGTTTGGCCGAGGAAAAATTTTCAGTCAAAAGATTTTTTTTTGCTTTAACCCCTGTAATATGGAACCATCACATGGTTCTAGAAAGAATGTCTTCCTTAGTATTATTTTTTGCAATACAAATATCCATAAACATCCATAAATCAAGAGACAATTACTTAAGATACAGGTGTAAAATGTTTTGAAAATTGAACAAAATGGAGCGTTTATGCTTTAAAAAAGAACAAATCTGCCAATGAGGTCAGAAATGTCTTTCCCTTTGAATTAAATAGATTTTTCCGTGCCCATTGGCAGATATTTGTTCTTGTTTTAATTATAAACCCTTCATTTTGATCAGTTTCTACTTATGTCATTCTGCTTCTCAAGTAAATGTGTCTTGATTTAATAGTCTTTAGACATTTGCTCTGGAAAACGACAAAAATACTGATGAAGAACATTGATTTCTTTTTTGGTCAGAGGGTACATGCAGTGAAAATTTTTTCTGTATTGTAGTGGTTGTGAACAGAGCTATTCAAGCCTTGAATTGTTGTATTCATTTGTAAAAATGAATTAAGTAATGGAGATTTGTTGTATTTTCAAACTTTGAAGTGTTGCTAATGTAACTCATTGTCTGTTCCCTAGACATTTACATTAAGAAACAAGCGTTTTGTGTTCCCTTTTATTTATTCACTAAATTTTCTTTTCTTGGTTTTTAAAAGGGTCTTTAAAAAGTCTTTAATTTTGCTTCATTAAATCTGAAGAAGCCCTGAAAATGGTTTTAAGGGGAACTACTGTGGAAACCTCACAAAGTTCTAGAATGGTTCTGACAGGTTCTTCTGTGTAACTTCACATGGTTCTAGAATGGTTCTACAGTGGAAGCCTCACAGTGGTTCTAGAACAATTCTGAGAGGTTCTACTGTGGGAAAACTCATACAGTTCTGAAATATTTCGAATGGTTTCTACAGTGGAACCCTTAATTCTAAAATGGTTCAGAAGGGTTCTACTGTGGAAGCCTTACAATTCTAGAAAAGATTCTGCTCGTGTTTCTCCCATGCTTCTAGAGAATTTCTCAGCAGGTCGAGCTGGAGAACTCAGACCGCTGACCTTTCAGTAAGGCTGTGAAGTGCAGAATATTGATGAGCGTAAGCAGCAGATTTCCTTTCATAAGGTCTGAACTGGCTTTTACTGCTGCTCAGAGGGAGCCGGCCGTCTCACTGCTGTACGCAGACGCTCTTTACATGGGAAAATGTCAGAGCTGCATTTAGACTTCCACTCCCCTGTTGTTTTACACTCTTAAATATGTATAGTGTTCACGCAATATCTTGGAGTTTACCATAATTTTTTTAAAAAAAATTTTGTGGTTCTCGTCAGAATGCATTTCCACGTCTCCCCTCCGCTATCTCCATCAATAAAAAGAGCCTTGATTTTTCTCACTCTTTTACACCTTTTTTTTTTTCTAGCTTTGTAAACTCCTGGCCGAGGAAAAGGACACCATTAGAAGGGAATACTGGAATTACGTGTCCCGTTCTCTGCAGAACACGTATGGCTCAGGTGACCCCGTTTCCTCCTCTGACCCGCCACCTTGTCCCTCGTCCCAGCAGCCCGACATGGAGGCCAGTGACCCTTGAGGAGAATCGCAGGCCTGGACACATGCTTAGACAGAGAAATTCTGAGACATGATAGACTCTTTATCTTTGTATGAGTGCTTGCGTGTGCAGGCTTTAACAGCAACGCTTGTAAGTCAAAGAACGATGTAAAACTCCAAGTAGCCATATGCTTAAACGCGTTCAGAGTGAACTGTACAGTGAATGAAATGGACTTGTGGGAGTTTGGCAGTTAATCATACCAGTCATACTTATGTTTTAGACTACCATCTAACTTTTCAGAGGTTAAAAGTGTCATTTATCAAAATGAGTACATTGCCGACATGCTTCAGGTGTAATCAGAAACTTTTCTTGCCAAAGCATCTTCTGGTCTGTGTTACCAAACTCTGCTCAGAGTGTGACTGTACACGCTTTTTTTTTTTTGTATGTTCAGAAATAATAATGGGTAATGCTAAAGCTGATTGACTTATTTTCTTTGTCTTACATTTCCTGGTTGAAATAGGATCTGAAAGAGACTTGTTACTAGAAGTGTTGTCTAAAGTGTTTGATTTATAGGCAGGTTTCAGATTTCAATGCCATTTTTAGCAGATACTTAACCAGTATTATACTTAATCTTTTGGAAAGATTTTTTTTTTTTTTTTTTTTTACATTTATGAACATGCTTGACTAAACAATTATTTACTTTTATATGTACACTACCTTTTTAAAAGTTTGGGGTAAGATTTTAAAAAAAGTTATGCTTTTATTCAGCAAGGATGCAATAAATTGATCAAAAGTAAAGACGATAATGCTAATGTTACAAAAGATTTCAGCTTTGCATCACTGGAGCAAAAAATATATTCTCGAATAAATAAATTGTAACTATTTCACACTATTAGTTTTTACTGTATTTCTAATCAATTAATTGCAGCCTTGGGAAGCTTAAAGATAATTATTTTAAAATTTTTAAAAACTTATGTCAAGTATACCTCAAACAGTGATTTTTATCAAGGAAAAGCTGAAAGGTTTAAGCAAAATCAGCTTTCACACATGCAAACAAACATGCAAAGCAAAACCGGGGTTAATGGACAAATGTGTTATTTTTGCTCAATATATTAACAGTTTATACAGGTGCTGGTCATATAATTAGAATATCATCAAAAAGTTGATTTATTTCACTAATTCCATTCAAAAAGTGAAACTTGTATATTATATTCATTCAGTACACACAGACTGATGTATTTCAAATGTTTATTTCTTTTAATTTTGATGATTAGAGCTTACAGCTCATGAAAGTCAAAAATCAGTATCTCAAAATATTAGAATATTACTTAAGACCAATACAAAGAAAGGATTTTTAGAAATCTTTGCCAACTGAAAAGTAGGAGCATGTACAGCACTCAATACTTAGTTGGGGCTCCTTTTGCCTGAATTACTGCAGCAATGCGGCGTGGCATGGAGTCGATCAGTCTGTGGCACTGCTCAGGTGTTATGAGAGCCCAGGTTGCTCTGATAGTGGCCTTCAGCTCATCTGCATTGTTGGGTCTGGCGTCTCTCATCTTCCTCTTGACAATACCCCATAGATTCTCTATGGGGTTCAGGTCAGGTGAGTTTGCTGGCCAATCAAGCACAGTAACACTATGGTGATTGAACCAGCTTTTGGTACCTTTGGCAGTGTGGGCAGGTGCCAAGTCCTGCTGGAAAATGAAATCAGCGTCTCCATAAAGCTTGTCAACAGAAGGAAGCATGAAGTGCTCTAAAGTTTCCTGGTAGATGGCTGCGTTGACTGTGGACATCAGAAAACACAGTGGACCAACACCAGCAGATGACATGGCACCCCAAATCATCACTGACTGTGGAAACTTCACACTGGACTTCAAGCAACATGGATCCTGTGCCTCTCCACTCTTCCTCCAGACTCTGGGACCTTGATTTCCAAATGAAATGTAAAATTTACTTTCATCTGAAAAGAGGACTTTGGACCACTGAGCAACAGTCCAGTTCTTTTTCTCCACAGCCCAGGTAAGATGCTTCTGATGTTGTCTCTGGTTCAGAAGTGGCTTGGTAGCTCTTTTCCTGAAGACGTCTGAGCGTGGTGACTCTTGATGCACTGACTCCAGCTGCAGTCCACTCCTTGTGAAGCTCTCACAAGTGTCTGAATCAGCTTTGCTTGACAGTATTCTCAAGCTTGTGGTCATCCCTGTTGCTTGTGCACCTTTTCCTACCCAAATTCTTCCTTCCAGTCAACTTTGCATTTAATATGCTTTGATACAGCACTCTGTAAACAGCCACACTTTTCAGTAATGACCCTCTGTGACTTACCCACTTTGTGGAGGGTGTCAATGTTCGTCTTCTGGATCATTGCCAAGTCAGCAGTCTTCCCCATTATTGTGGTTTCAAAGAACAAGAGATACCCGGAATTTATACTGCAGGGATAGTCATTTATTCAAACTCAAATGTAAATATTCTAATATTTTGAGATACTGATTTTTGACTTTCATGAGCTGTAAGCTCTAATCATCAAAATTAAAAGAAATAAACATTTGAAATATATCGGTCTGTGTGTAATGAATGAATATAATATACAAGTTTCACTTTTTGAATGGAATTAGTGAAATAAATAAACTTTTTGATGATATTCTAATTATATGACCAGCACCTGTAATCTCGTTCACACTGATAACGATTTGAAGACATCTAAAGTCATTTATTTTTGCCATTTAAGAATTCATTTCTGATGACAAGGGTCATGAACAACAATTTTAATTTTTGCCTGTATGATTTAGCCTATATTAAAGAACCTAGTGATTTTGCACGTAAACACTCATTATCTGTTTGTTTTCACATCGAGGCCAGAGAAAATCTGATCATTCTAAAATATCTTTTATCATTTTTTTTTAAAAAAAAAGGTTTTTAGTTTGCTCTATATTTAAACACTCATTAAGAGCAGCTTATTATGTAAGCCCGTTTCCATCTTGGAATAATGTTTTTTGCAAATAAAAACGGCTTCCATAGCTCATTGCTTTTCTGTCAGGATGGTACAGGTATGAGAAAGTCTGTCCTTTATAGCTTCCAGTGAAGGATATTTCTGCTTCATTAACTTAAGCTACTGTTTGCTATTATGAGTCATTTTTTTTTGTTACTAAGCACAGGCCGTATTTACTCTGACTTCAGCAGACATCTGCGGGCAGAGACCGGGGTCAAAGCAGGACAGCGTCCCTAAAGTACGAGGGGGTAATGATCCTCGTTCAAGGGCACTCATCTGATGAAGAGCCCCATGGCAGGATCTGAAGTGTTTATGGTGCAGAGCCCTGGCAATGAGATCTTCCTGCTGTAGCATTAGAAAATTACAGTATTGAGCACATCAGAGAAAGAGAACGAAGTCAGAGTCGCGAATTGCGTCAGAACGTCCAAACAGCTGATTAAAAAGGAAGCATTTTTTTTTTAGGATAATGGACTCTGTTTAAAATGAAAATGCCTTCATAATGAATCTGTTTCTTTAAAACACAGCTTTTCACTTCACAAGACATTAATTAATGGACTGGAGTTGTGTGGATTGCTTTTGAATTGTTTTTATCAGCTGTTTGAACTCTCATTCTGACGGCACCCATTCACTGCAGAGGATCCATTGGTGAGCAAGTGATGCTAAATTTCTCCAAATCAGTTCCCATGAAGAAACAAACCTTTCTTGAAATAAAACTATATTATTAATACTTATACCATGGTCTGTCTGAATACTCGATTCTGATTGGCTGGCAGGTGTTGATTAAATTCGTTGAACTGCACAGGTAGTTCCAGGTCAGTTTAATCACGTTCTATATTAATGCACTTCCTATAAACATTGGTAACCATAGTAACATACAGTTACAGTTGAATAGTAATACAGACGAAAATAACTGTCGTTTTTATCGTTCTGGTCAAATATTGCAACGCAAATATTATTAAAATCTTTAATATGTGAATGACCATGGCAGAAGCGGGATAATCAACGGCTAGCTGTGCATTAAATGATTTGAATGCACGACGTGGAGGCAAAGAACCACCCGACGCGCAGCGGTTGCCTCCGCGAAGTTGCATACACTGAAAATAAAATTGGAAATGGTATCATTTCCAGAAACGGGCAGATTGTTAGTTGTATGGCCTTTTATAAAGACTTGTAGCTAATAAATTAATGTTTGACTGAAGTTTAATACTTTGTCCTAAACTAAATTAGTGCTAAAAAGAAATAGTTCACCCAAAAACGAAAATCCTGTTAATTACACACATTGTCATTCATTATTTTTTGCATAGCAACAGAACTACAGAAGATGAACGAAGGTCTTTCAGGTTTGGAATGACATGAGGGTGAGTAATTGTGTGACATTAATGACATTTTTGGGTGAACTATACCTTTAAATATGAGAATGGACTATTTTTGGGTGCAGTTTCTTTGTGATGCTAGTAGTACTAGTTTTCGGCTTAAATGTAACTTTAAAGAGCTTTTAATAAAATATCAAACAGTTTTTGCCTTTTTTTTTTTTTATCTGACTTGATTCCAATTTAGTCATTGATTTGAATGTTAACTTTGCTCACTCATTGCCTGATTTAGATGTTAATATTTCAGAACTGCTCTGTTGGGGGTTAGTTTAAGCACAACTCAGATTTGTATTGACATTTCGACACAATGCTGCATTGAATTAAGGTCACAAAACAGAAAAAAATGCTGCCAAAATATTTTCACTGCAAATTCAGAAAAGAAAAGAGCAGTCAAGCTGGCTCTTGTAAGTGAGTGTGCTTAGAGCTCTGGAGGTTAATTGAGATGCACTATAGTGTGAGAAAAGAGGATTGTATCTCATTTCCAGATGCAGACAGGCTCCGGACATCGACCGTCCACAAGAAGAAAACAATGCCTTCCAAATCACGCAGAGAGAGCTGCGGAATACAGAGCAGAAAGAGCCCAGGACGGGAGCTCACCAAAAGGTAACTCTTCTTTGAACTTTGATGCATCTTCACTCCTTGAAACTTGAAAGGAATGAGGTTTAGATGCAGCTGGATGAATTTTGGTGTTCTACAAGATGTCAGAGGCAAGTGATGGTGACCGGTTTGTGGGCTACTGAGAGATTTGGCCGCTAGGCTTTAGCTAACTTCAAAAACAAGGTTATTTTTAAAATTGTTTGATACTCAATTGACCTGAAAGAGAAAGCTGGTGAAATTGACTGAAAATGCAACATTATATCGCTATCAGTTCATTCAGCACACTAGAAATGTCAGGTTGGGAGCATTGCATTGTGGGACATAATGCAGCATTGTAGAAGCTATTCTGAAACTGCTTGCTACAAGCTACAAGCTCCTGTGTTATTATTTAACATCCAAGCTACTGTTTTGAACAGGTAGTTAGCTACAAAAAAAAAAAAAAAAAAAAAAAGCTAACCAGTGATATATTATAGTCTGAGCCGAGCCAAACCAATTCACTTGAATTGATCGGACTAGGCCTAGACCCAGCATAAGAAAGACAAAAGATTGTTTTGGTGAGTCTGTTTTGTTATTGCCTCAGTTGAAACATTTCAAATAAAGTCTACATCAAATTCATGCTAAATTCCCAATTGTGTGGATTCCTATTAAAAGAACTAGAAACCAACTGCGAAAATGTATAGAACAACAGCAAATGTAACAGCAACTTTTCACCTAAAAATGAAAATGAAACTTCTGTCATCATACTCCAACCCAAGTTGTTCCAAAACTGTATGTGTTTCTTTCTTCTGTTAAACATAAAAGAAGCTGTAGATAGAAGCATAACCAAACAGTTGATGGTCTCCATTGACTTCCATAGTATGGAAAAAGTCAATGTGGACCAGAAACTGTCTGGTTACCCACATTCTTCAAAATATCTTCTTTTGTGTTCAACACAGTGCACTTGGATTGTAGGTTATAGGCCTAGACCTTTAGTATTCCATCCATACTTTCTTTCAAAGAATAGTATGCAGTATGTCATTCAAACACACCCCATGGCTTTTGTAGTTAAGCATAAAAATGAACAGATTGTAGCTTCCCAACCACTCCAGCAGACATAGTGTCATTTGTCAGATTCAGATAAACAGGCATCCGTTACAGTAGATGAAAACCTTGGTTGAACAAGGCTGGATGGAACGAGATAAAATATATCACCCTCGTGAGTCCCACACGGCCTTTATCAGAACCCGACACGGGACCGCAGGGGCACAGAGCTTTAATGAAGTACAAATCCACATTAATCGTCTCTCTTCAGGTCCCAGTGGTTCAAATACCAATTCCATACTGTAAATCCTCAATTTGCAAGTACGCCATGACAGGATTTTACAGTCATGTGTGTGAGGTGACAACATGTGCAGCTGAATTTCATGGTCTGTTTCATAACCTTTCCATCCGGCAATAGACTGCAGCAGAACAGAAGCCATCTGAATGGAGAACGGCAGAAAGCGAGACATATCTCAGCCAGCTTTAAAGAGTTCCCGCGAGAAACGGCAGGAACATGATCCTAAATGAGGCAGAAACTCATCAGAGGAGGTCTGGAGGAAATGCCTTTGCTGTTTCGCGTGTAAATAACATCCATCCATTATTAATTGCAGCCTGTGCCAAGACCTGCTACTCGACACATACAGCGACGCCAGAGGTCAGACAGCTCATCACCTGCCCTGCTGCCTCACAGGTGTGTGCCAAGGCTTCATAAATACCTTTTCTCCCCATTTTTCTCGCTTCACAATGTTTGTGCTAAGCAAGCCAAGCAACTACATGATTTTTATTTGTCCTCCTTACGCTAAACTTAATGGAGATGATGGTTGCTAGGCGACACTGGGGTAAAAGTTGCTTCACAAGGCATTCGTCATAAAGCCATGTCTGTGTGTGCATGCATGAGATCTCAAGCATCAAATGCACCTGTTGGTGGGCAGGTAAACCTTTATCTGTTGTCGAGCTCAGGGAGAGCATACTAATAAAACATAAAGCCCCACTCATCCGAGACGGAGATAAACAACAGTTTGAAATGGGAGGATGCAGGCCACATTGTTGTTGGTCTGTCATGAATGGAGCAGTGGATGTACTGGAGTACTTTTGGATGTAAGTCGGCGCTATTATGGTACACTTGCATCTTAAAAGGATAGTTCAGGCAAAAATGAAAAATGTGTCTTTATTTGCTCATCTTCACCTCGTTCTAAAACTGTATGTCTTACTTTCTTCTGTGAAACAGTAAAGAAGGTAAGAAATGTTTTTTGTCAATGCAATGGTGTTCTTCAAAATATCTAAAATATCTCTTTTTTTTGTGTTCTGCAGAACAAAAAAAAAAAAAATCATAATGGATTGAAACCCATGAGGGTATTAAGAGGCTTTTAAATTTGGGGTGGACTATGCCTTTTAAAAATCCCTATTTTTGATATATACAGTACATATAGGTTTTTTTGTGTTGGTGTTATTTGTATTTGCAGATTAAAAAGTTTGTACCTTAAAGAAGATATATTGAAAAATGTCTCAGTTTTTTGTCCATACGCTTGGAAGTCAAATGGACTTTCATCAAAATATATGTTCTGCAGAAGAAACATTTGGAACCACATGAGGATGAGTATTGTTTACTGTTGGTGGACTATCTCTTTAAGATCTCAATTGTATGTGTATATGGGGTTCTTGGGTTGGTTTGGACTTTCTGTGTTACCTTTTAGTTTCTTCAGATCTAATGTTTTAATGCTCTAGTGCCTGATGGTTTTCTGAAGAAATAGAAAACGTTACTTAAAATGTTTCTTCTTTTGATAGTATCTTGAAGATATTTTGAGAAATGTTTTTGTCCATACAATGGACTCCAATGATGTTTGTTTCCCAATGTTCTTCAAAATATCTTCATCCATGTTCTACAGAACAAAGGTCATAATGATGAATAACCACAAGAAGGTGAGTAATTTCCGTTTCTGGGTGGACTATGCCTTAAGATAACCATTTGGTGTGTGTATATACTGTATGTATATATATATATATATAGGGTTATTGGGTTGGTTTTCATTTTTGGGTTGGTTTTTTATTTTCTTTTTTGGGTAATTTTCTTTAAAATGCATTTAAAACCACCATTTTGGGCATATATAGTGTTCTTGTATTGGACATTAATGTTGTTTGGACATTAAAAAAGTTATTACGTTTTAGGTTCTTCAGATCACTGTTTTGGTTTAAAAAAAATTAATGCGTCAATGCATGATGGTTTTGTGAAAAAATAGAAAATTTATTTACACAAAGTCTCTTCTTTTGACAGTATATCTTTCTTTGAAATTGGAATTTTTTTTGTCCATACAATGAAAGTCAATGGGCTCCAATGATGTTTGTTTCCCAACATTCTTCAAAATATATTCTTTTGTGTTTTACAGAAGAAAGAAAGTCATAATGGTTTGCAACCAGAGAAGTGTGAGTAATTTTAATTTTTGGGAGGACTATGCCTTTAAGAACACCGTTTTGTGTGTATATGGGGTTTTTGGGTTTGTTCAATGTTTTTGGACATCAAAAAGTTCCTTTTTGCTTTTTTCCTTCATACTTTACATTTGTGTCCTATAAATTTCTAGATCTTACTGAGAAGTATTTACATCATGTACATTTTTGTTACACATTTACATTTTTGTATTTACACCAAAAACTTCTGTTCCACTAGTTGCATCAAATGGAGTTGAAAATGCTTAGTATGAGTGGCCTGACATGGCAACATTGACTCAAACAATGGCGTGATTTTTTTTGGTGGGAGGATTTGTCTGGTTCCTGTTTGTCTGAGTGTTTGAAAACAGTCATTATTTCTGTATTTCTGTTTGGTGCTGCTATAGTAGAATGGAGGAGAGCTGTAGCCTTGCATTCAGAATATAATATCTCTGATTCGAGTTTAATATGGAAGTCAAGTTGTCTCTTCTCTTCCTCCTGTGTGAGCTCTGTCACATGTCGCTGTAATATAATTAGTCCAAGCAGTTAATCAATATAAAATACATTCTGCTTTCATTGTGGCTTGACCTTCTGGTTGACTTGGCGCTGTCAAATCCAATGAGTGTGTGTCGTGGAAGGAAGGAGTCGTTGCTGCTGCTATTGAAAGAGTGAATTTGTTAATAACAAAGATAAACTGCACATCATTACTTGAGATGAGACATGTTGAAAAACGAGGGAAACAAGTTTAGGTCTTTAATTAGTAGTGCTTGCTAAGTCAAGCAAAACCATTATTATTGCTTTGGGTAAGTGATTTGAACAAGCTCCTGACTAGGGTTTCAAAAAATTGGAACATTTCCAAAGAAATTTTGGAAACTTTCCATGAATGGAAACATGGAAAATTTCAGGAGTTTTCAGAAATGTTCTCCTTTCCCTTTGCAATCCTACCCCAAAATTTAACGTTGGCATGTACCTTTGTGCTCCAGATATAAATGATTCCTAAAATTAAGTTTTTGTTATTTTACTATGTGATCAGAAAAGTGACCAGCATCTAGAAACCAATCAAAAAACCCTACCAATTGCATACCAACATGCTAAAAACGTGCAGTACCGTGGATATTGTATAGAGTTGGTTTTATGTGTTTGGACATTAAAATGTTATTGATATTACATTTTAGGTTCTTCTAGGTTTATTCTCTTTATAAGACTATAAAATTGCAGTGAAACATTTGTTTTAAAGACTGAGTATTTTGGCTCTTGTGTGATAAATTGATCCTCATTTGAAAGCTACTTTGGATTAAATTGTCTGCTAAATAATTAAATGTAATGTAAAAACCACTCTAAACATTTTCGCTGTCACATACATTGAAAAAAATATTTGGTGTAGGATTAACCTCAGAACAATTTTCACTATTGCTTGTAAACTTCACAACTAATCATAAAAACATTGAATTAACTAAAATTTAAGTAGAAAGCATGAAATATTATTTTCTTGTAAAACATGCTCCAATAATCTTTCTTTACAACTCTGAAAAAAATCATTCTTTACAGTGTTGCAGTATCCTGACAATACTTTAGCATTACGGCAGAGTTGTGTTTTAGCAATCTGCACCAACCTATCAACTTGAATTTGTTATATTTTATATTTCCGCACTGCATTTCATACCCTAAAAATGTCTAAAACATCTGATGCGTTCTTGCCACCAGACACTGAAGTCTTTTTCATTTAATTCTGCTTTTAAGGCATGCTTCCAGTTTGTGTCCTGTTCCAGATGAGTGCGTGCTACTCATCCTGATTTTGAATAGCGAAAGCGCTGTTGTTGTTAAGTTATTTGGCACTTGTGTGTCTCCGGCTTCCTGTTTGTTTCTCCTGGGATTTCTTAGATCTGCCATTGCTGCCATGTGCCAATGAACGTCTGCGCCGGAGAACAGACAACGCCGAGATCTGCTCTTGACAGAGGAGAAGTATACACTTTACGCAGAATTGTTCTGCTCAGTCTTTCCCATGCAATTATAATAAATGGAGACTGAAGTGTTTCAGCTTAAAGAAGACATAAGCATATTCAGATAAAAATAGCCCTTATGTTTTGTTGTAGCCCGTTTCATTGTAATTGCTTTTGGAACTAAATGAGGGTGAGTAAATAATGTGGTAATGTTTCTATTTAGGTAAACTAGTCCTGTAAGCACAGATTTGAGAATTAATAGGTACATTTATTATTATTAATAATCTGAATTACCAGTTTTTCTGCCAAGTGAAATAGTTCATTAGCTGTTTGTGGTTGTCAAATAATATAACAACTTTGTTCTTAGCTTCTTTTGAAGATGTATCATATTTAAATGTCGTTTGCTGATTTGTTTGGCCTTGGGTTGTATTTGTCAGTCTGACAGTCTTCAAGAGTTGATTTTTAATATGAAAACAAGTGAGAAATTTTGAAACTACCTGTATTAGGCAGGTTTACTTGTTTTTTTAGACCAGTTGGCAGACAAAGGTGGAAAAAGAAACTCCTGTCGAAGCCAAGACTTGCTTACTGCTAAGAAGCAGAAAGATATTTTTTGATATTGCTGACAACATGTCCAAAACCTTGAAGAGTACTCTATACACAACCCTGTTCTTAACTTTCATCCCCTTGAAGCTTTACTCAGATGGGATGTTGGTGGTACAGAAGCGACCAAGGATAGGTTCAGTTAAGGGTGACTTATGTCCAGCATCTCAATGTCCATGCGCAAAAGCCTGTAAGTCAACATGAAGTTTGGGTTTCACTTTATTTTGATGGTCCCTTTAACACATTCTGTTGACTATAAGTAATGTTGCACCTACATTTCTACTAACTCTCATTAGAGTGTTAGTAGTGTATTAGTTGACTGGTAGGGTTAGGGTTAGATTAAGTTGACAAGTTCTTGCAAAGTTACTTATAGTCAGTAGAATATCTGTTGGGAGACCAACACAATAAGGAGTTAGTAGATATGAAGCAGACCGTCTACTAATACTCTTATGAGAGTTTGTTGACATGTAGTTGCAACATTACTTAGTGTCAACAGAAGTTTGTATTTGTAATCTTTCTGAAAGTCTCTGAAAGTACTTTGCCTGATATCACTTAGGCCATATAGGCTATTGGTTATTATTTATCAATTTGTTAAAGTAATAGCACCCAAATACAAAAATGTTCTGAAAATATTCTCAGTTTCAGGCCATGCAAGAGTTTGTTTCCTCATCAGAACGGATTCATCAGTGGATCCTCTGCAGTGAATGGGTGCCGCCAAAATGAGACTCAAAACAGCTGATAAAAGCATCACAATAATCCACACGACTCGAGTCCAATTAACATCTTGTAAAGTGAAATGCTGCATGTTTGAAAAAATAATCATTTATAATCATCAATAAGATGTTTTAATTGCTTCTGGTTAAAATCCTCTATCCATAATATTGCTTTCTCCAGTGGAAAAGTGTCTTGACTAAATCAGGAAAGAAATATGCACAGATCAAGCACCGTTTACAAGAGAAAACAGCCCAAAACAGTGCTGAACGAGTGTTGGTGAATTTTGATGTGAGAGGACAACGGGATGGACTTTTTCACTCGACGAAGCATTATTATGGATTATGATGGTTAAGTGATGGTTTGAAGTTAAAATGCCTTGGATTTGCTTCTTAAAAACATGCAGCACTTCACTTATTCTGGTCAGCTGTTTGGACTCTCATTCTGACGGCACCCATTCACTGCAGAGGAGGTGAGCAAGTAATGTAATTCTAAATTTCTCCAAATCTGGTCCCATGAAAAAATAAACTCGTTTACATCTTCGATGGCCTGAGGGTTGGTAGATTTTCCATTTTCATTCACCCAAAAATGAAAATTCTGTCATCGTTCATTTCCCTTCATGTTGTTCCAAACCTGTATGACTTCTGTTCTTCGGTGGAACACAAAAGAAGATATTTTGAAAAACATCTGAAAGCCTTTCTAAAATATAACCAAAAACTGCTAATGCAATTTCAATAACATACCGCAAATTCACATTCAATCTGGCTCTTCTCTGGTCTGGAACAGCAATTTTGCAAAATCCAGTCAATTCATAGTGGATATTCTGCTCTACTCAGAAATACATAATTCTACAGTAGTAAAGTGTAAGAAACATACAAAAATATCCAAAGTCTGTTTCCAAAGCAGCTGCTATAAGAGCGGTGTTTTTTTAGCTTAAAAAGCATCAACATGCAATGTCTAGGGAATTGCACCGGGAGCGTTTTCACGATGCTTCGTAGTCTTGAATGTCGTGTTTTGTCTCGGCATGAGGTGCAGACACGAGACGCAAGCGAGCCCGCCTCTCACCCAGAACAGCATTTAATTGCAGTGATTACCAGCATTACGGAGATAATTGTTAGATTCTATGGTTCAGATTGAAGCTTTTGGGGATAATTTGCGCTGTTTTAATGTGTATGTATTGGCGTGATAAACTGGTTTCTCCAGGGAATTGAGAAACAGCCCTTCTCTCTGCAGGGGGCTTGAGGGAGTCAGCCAGTCCTGAAATTGCCAGTTCTAATTTCACTTCTTGACTTCACGTCACTCCTTATGAACTTTTAGCTCAGACTATTTCTCTTTAATACGTATTCAGAAGAATTTATGTGACTAAGAATAACTAGCTTTTGCTACAGCATTGTCTTTTCTGGTTTTAACAACTTGCACAAACCAATTATCTGTAAAATCCCAACTTTCCTGTACTGTACGTGCTCTTTTTTATTTGGAAAGCACTGATTCTTGGCTTTGAGGAGACAAAACATTGGCTGATAGTAGTTTGTCTTCACCATATGATATAAAAGCATAACATGACTTCAGCAGCCAGCAGAGCAGAATGTGTTCATGTGGATTTGGTGCAACATGCTCATTTGTGAGACAAAGAGTCAATTTTCCGTCTGTGCCTCCGTCTCTGGGGTGTGTGCAGATGAAAATCCGCTGCCATCAAACACCTTTCAGCATCACTTGCTGCGACACACTAGGCGCTCCCAAAAATAGGATGCGTTTGGTTGCGCATGCGGGACACGTCTGCTCTAAAGAGCCCGTAAAAGATGAATCATCTGCACATCAGACACTTTTTTAGATGTGACGCAGAGACTCGCTGAAGATCCACCCAACCATTCGAAAAGGTCCTGCTCTGGAAAAAACAGCCTTTGTGACTTTTTTTTTCTCCCATTTGGCAAACAGGTGCATTACAGATGTAGTTGAACCACTTGAAAACACTTTAGACTGTCTGCAGGGGTCTGGGTCTCATTGCATGTGAATTAGTTTTGTTGAAATGGAATGCAAAGTGTGGATTATTAATACATATACAGTGGGGGCCAAAATTATTACAACACTAGTATTTTCACCAGCTAAAAATGGGTTTAAGTCAATTATTTCTATCTTTTGCTGTGGTGTGTCAGTAGGAAATATCAGTTTACATTTCCAAACATTGATTTTTCCATTAATTGTAATAATCCACTGAGATTTTTGTTTGCCCAAGGAGTCTGACAACAGCCAGTTCTCTACACAGAGATCTGATCTGATCATGATTCAGTCTGACTGGACTGGATGATGATGAGATGAGATCTCTGTGTGGAGCACTGGCTGTTGTCAGACAAAAATCTCACTGGATTATTACAATGAAATGTAAACTGATATTTCCTATTGACACGCTACAGCAAAAGATAGAAATAACTGACTTAAAGTACCCAATTGGACGGTTGACATAATTTAAGCAATTTGACATGTACCACAGTGTGATATGCTTAACTTCTCAAACTGTTTCAAGTATAGCATTTTTCTGATTATTTTATCATATTTGTGCAGGCAGCTCTAATGAGCTTACATTATTTAGTGTAGCCTACTAATTCCATCATGAAATTTCACCTGTCACACTGCAGTTTCTAGTGAACTAGAGATATAAACTTGTCCTTAAATATTCATACACATTTTAAAATTGTGATGTTGGTTTGTGCATTAACATCTACAGCATGGTCCAAAAATCTGAAAATGTTTTTCTATCTTTTTGAGGCAAATGTTGAATTGAAATAATAATAATAATAATAATAATAATAATAATAATAAATAAATTAATAAAACATGCTTTTAGGAATGTATATATACTAACTTTTTGTGCCAGGTGTGCTTGTTTTTCAGACAACACAGTTGGCAGGCAAAGGGTAGCAAGAAACTTTACTGACGCTGAGAAACCTGATATGAGAATGATGCTTCGTTTTGTCACAACTTTTAGATTTATGTTTTAAATTTTATATTTACTTTTACATTTATCTAAAGCGACTTGCATTGCACTAAGGTATATACATTTAAACATAAATAAAAAAAATAAATAAAAAAATCCCGGATTTTCAGTGATGTCTCAGAGTTTTGGACCCCGCTGTATATAGAGCTCCAGTCATGAATATACTTTTCTGTAGCGCCTGACGATGTCGTGCTGTTATCCTTGTTATATTTAAACTGAGAGGATAATTTAAAAGCGTGACATCACGAAGAACACTCCGAGAGCCTCTATGACACATTCAGTAGTTGGCAAGTGAGACCAGTAGGGGGTCGGTTCGCTTTCCCCTGATCTCCAGCCTCCAGCCCAAGTTCGTTCTCAGTGCTGCATGAACGCACGGAGAGAGAGGGAGTACACTTCCCTCTCCAGCATCAAACGAGAGGGATGCGCATCATCGCCTTAGGGGACTGGATGGATGGAGCGACAGGGTCATGAAGGTGACCGCAACCTCTGGGTTGGATTTAGGGGGCCGTTTCCGCAGAAGGAGCCTATCCATAATTAATAAGAGCGAGTCGGAGATCCTAGAACCGAAGCGCAACCACCGGCAAGTCATGTCACCAACTGACAGCGCTTCCAGAGGAGCTGACGAGGAGGACAAAGGAGGATGAAGGAGGCAGAGGAGGATTATAATGAAGCTGAGTGGCAAAGGACTGTGCACCATCGTCTCCAGCAGTCTGCTCTTCGTGTGCGCCCTGAGCGCCGTGGTCGTGGGATTCAAATGCATCGCGTTGGGCTCCAGGGTGCGAGCGCACTTCCACCTGGCCACCGCAGCCGGCGCGTTTTACTCGGGCATCCTGGTGACTCTCGGGCAGGTCCTGATGGGGGTGGCGCTGGTCTTTTGCCGAGGCAATCCCAGGTGTGCGAATTTCTTCCTCTTTGGGATCTTAGTGTTTCTTTTGGGGGTCCTGACGGCGTTCTCCGGCGCGGTGGTGGATGGCGACACGGTGTCCCTGGTAGAGAGGAAGTACGCGCACTATTGCCAGGACTCTGTGGATGTAAACCCGGCGTGCGACCGGCTCAAGGTGTACCAGCGGGGTCTGGTGGTCTCCACTATCCTTAACACTCTGGAGTGCCTCCTGGGGCTGATGAACCTGGTGATCATCAAGCGTTACCAAGCGGCGCAGTTTCACCGGAGACGCCGGGCGCAGAGGAGGAGCGCGCGGATCGTGCTCAACGAGGAGCGCGACTTCGCGGTCACGGAGTTCCAGCCGGTGTCCTACATCAACTTAGCGGTGTTTCATGCGTTAAACAATGCGGACGGGGAGGTGCACAGCCGGGGCCACCCGTCCATGGAGCTGCCGGGCTATTCGCCCGCCAATCCGGAGCTTAATCACACGTACCCGTTTTCTTACCCGCTTCACAACGAGTTGCCACCTGCCTACGAGGACATATTCCCTGGAGAAGCGAGCAGCAAATAGCAAAGAAGAGGAACCGAGTTGCAGTTTTGCAGTGACAATCACGCATTCGGCACGCTGAACTTGGAATCGACACGATTATTTCTATATTACGGTGACCAGCTGTTGCCTAATGTACTTTTTAATTCAATGGAGGTTACAGCCAGCGCTCTGAACAAACCCTACAGTTGTTCATAAACTACAAAACGAACCCATGAGAAGGTAAACGTACTGAAAGGATTAAATATACATGCAAAATTAGTTTTTGACTGACCGATTGTATTCTCAGTTCATCCCTTGTCTAAATCCCAAAGGTTTGTGTACAGGATTCCCATTGGAATTTTTGGAATCTAAAGGATCCTGATTTTCTTACAGTACTCCTGCAGGGCACAAAACAAAAAGAAGTTACCAATTGGGTAAAAAGAACTAATGAGAAGGTAAACGTACTGGAAGTATACATAAATCCTTTTTCTTTTTTTTACCTTCCTGATTGATTGATTGATTGATTGATTGGTTGTATTCCCAAATAATCCCTAGTCAAAATCCTAAAGGCTTGTGTACAGGATTCATAGAGATTTTTCCGTATAATTGACAAGCACCCAACCATTAAGGATGTGTTTTAAGGGATTTCAACAGGAGGCAAAACAAAAAGAAGTGCAGGACAAAAAGAGCCTTTGATAAAAGGTAAACTGAAAGAACATTTGTTTTCTGACTCCTTGTTAAGGTGTGTGATGATTTAGAATTAGTCATTTAGAACCAGAATCATAACTGTGTTAGTATTCCAACAAAAAACCTGGAAAATTCCCAGTAGGGCTATTATGATTTGCAACTGGATAAAATGTCCCTGTAGGACATCAAAAGTATTCTGAAGGGCCTGCAGTGAGACGTCTTATATTCAGCCTCATGATTTGTTTATGATCTCTTCATCCCTGATGTTTCAGACAAAAAGCCACTGCTGCTGGCCACGTTAAAATGACAGGCGTTACTCTTCGGACAGAACATTTCTGTTTAGCAGTGTTGTGACTGTGGGATGTTATTAATGTTTCTGCATCATGTTGTTCCAGAATAACAGGAGATCATGCAGTTCTTCTCTTTTCAGCAGTTTATGCACAGCATGTCAGTTGTATGGTTATCCTCTAGTCTAGTGTATTCATTGGAGGTTACCACCAACACATCAAGCCATTGAAGTAAACAGAGTGAAATAAGAGTTTCATTTATTTTTTGACCAGCGTGACTGAAGGTTTTCCCAGATCAACTCTTGTCCATTTGTACAAAATGTATGTATGTTATAGTCCAACAAAAAAATGTCCATCAGGACCAGCAAAAAAGTACCTAACACCTATCATTGTCCAATAGCAAGAAACCTATGAAATTCCAAATAGCACTCTAAGAATTCCTGTAGGATTTATCCTTTGGGATCAACACTAGGATTGAAGTTTCATTGGGAATCCTGTACACCATATTTTTTGACTAGGGATGCACATGTATTTTCTCGATGTGGCTCTCTTGTTTTCCCTCATATTGCTTATGTTTAGCTTCTGAATAAAAGGTGTATTTACTCTCTCCTGATGTTGCTGTTGAGTTCAGGTTAACTAATGCATTTGTGCATGCAGTGCTTCTCAGGAGGTGACAGCATGTCTGCCTGCAGCAGGTGTTGCCATGGTTCCTTGACCCTTTTTCTACCTGCGTGTAATTAGATATGTAACAACCCAGTCTTTGAAATGCAGATTTGCTTGGTTTGTCAAGTTTGATCTGGTGTACAAAGCAAAGCAGGTTGTTTAATGTAACAAACACATTCATACGTTTCAGTTTAGCGTTTTAGAAAGATCTCTTTGAGTCTATCTGAATAGATTTCACTGAATGCCACTGGGACATTTTCAAAGAGCTGCGCTTTTCCTCTGAGGTATTATATGCATTACAAACACGTGGAGATTATGCCTGAGTCCGGTAATTATTCTGAGTGGATATTATATGCTTTGGCACAACACCAAAACCTCTGATTAGGCTTTTTCCGATTAAAGAGACAAGCTTTAGTCTGAGACGTTACTGGAGCTGGATGTAGAGTGGGGTCTAAAAGTCTGAGACCGTGAGTGAAAGTGCTGCTATTTTCATAATGTCATTTGCTTTAATGACAGCAGCTCTGAAAGTCTGTTGATCACGTTCTCCAGAATGATTTGAGATGGTCCAAAAAGCATTTTGGGATTTGTAGGATATGGGCAAATACTCTTTAATTGTATATAAATAATATTTACAATTTAAAATAACTCTTTTCTATTTGTATATCTTTTCAAATGTAATTTAATCCTGTGGTGCAAAGATGAATTTTCAGCATCAAGTGTCACATGATCCTTCAGAAATCATTCTAATATGCTGATTTGCTGCTCAAGAAGCATTTCTTATTATTATCAAAACTGTTGTGCTGCTTCATATTTTTATGAAAGATCAGCATTTATTTGAAATCTTTCGTAACATAAATGGCTTTACTGCCACTTTTGATCAACTGAATGCATCCTTGCTAATTAATTTCTTTCTCAAACAATCATACTGACCCCAAACTTTTGAAAAGTAGTCACGTAACAATAGAATTTGTCATTTTCTTTGTTTACTTTAATTCGAAAAGTCAGAACTGTTTTCCAGTTTTGAAATATTCGATTTTTAACTTGATATCACACTTTTAGACCCTACCCTGTCCCGTGGACATTATCTGCGTTGATCAAAATGTGTTTTAGATGATTTTCTTTAACATTGAAACCACTTTAGCCTGTTTGAAGGTTGAAGTGAGTGATGGTGTGCAGTATGTGTACAGTGCGTGTGTTTTTTTATGAGGACTTAAATGAGACATCTTATCCTCAGCCTTGTGATTTGTTTTCCTCTTCCCTGAAATGTCAGACAAAAAGCCATTGCTGTTGGCGACATTAAAATGACAGGCGTTACCATTCAGAAAGAAATTTTCTGCTTTGCACTGTTGTGACTGTAGGATATTATTAATGTTTCTGCATCGTGTTGTTCCAGAGTAATAGGAGAACATGCCCCTAAATGTTTAGCTGAAACGCACAAACAGCAATGCTTCTCTCTCCGCATATCCAGTTGTTTGGTTAGAAAGATGCTTAATTTTGTAGTTACCATTTCTGCCAGCAGGGGCAAATGGAGCCATGTTAAAGGAATAGTTCACCCAAAATAGAAAATTTGCTGAGAATGTACTCCCCCTCAGGCCATCCATCTTGTAGATGAGATTGTTTCTTCATCAGAACAGATTTGGAGAAATTTAGAAATTTAGCATATCACTTGCTCACTGACGGATCCTCTGCAGTGAATGGGTGCCGTCAGAATGAGAGTCCAAACATCTGATAAAAACATGACAATAATCCACAAGTAATCCATACCACTCCAGTCTATCAATTAACATCTTGTGAAGCCAAAAGCTGCATGTTTGTAAGAAACAAATCCATTATTAAGGTATGTTAACCTTAAAGCATTTAGTCAAAATATGAGTCCGTAATAACACTTCCTCCAGTGAAAAAGTGTGTCTCCTGTTGTCCTCTCACATCAAAATCCACCCACATGGACATTGACTGACTGGAGTCATGTGGATTATTGTGATATATTTATCAGCTATTTAGACTCTCATTCTGGTGGCACCCATTCACTGTAGAGGATACATTAGTGAGCAAATGCTACATTTCTCTAAATCTGTTGCAATTAACAGTTAATAAACTAAATCTTGAATGGCCTGAGGGTGAGTACATTTTCAAGCAAATTTTCATTTCTGAGTCAACGGTTTATTTTAACTAGCAAACTTGAATGTGACCAATCAGATATGAATGAACGGTGGCACTCAGGTAATTCATTGAAATCTGCTTCATGCATGATGGCCTTTATCTAATGGCGACTGCTGCATTTTGCAGGAGAGGTTGTAAATATTTTAAGCAAATCTTTTTGCATCTTATGTTGTGCTTTTCTTCACAATGTCACCCTTCTCAAGTTTGATATGCTATTGAGATCTAACAGTTCACATTTAGAGTGCATATACTTCCCAATTTCCCCATGAGAATTTGCTCATCATTAATAGAACTAAAAGAACTCTGAATATGTATTAATAGCCTAGAAGGCAAATGATGCCCCTTTGAAAATGGCTGTCGTGCAGAATAACAACAGCATGATGGGAAACCGAATACCGTCATTGTGTTTCTGAGGTGTAAGAAGCCTCCAACTGTGAAAAGTGCCTTTTGAACGAATCCTTTAAAGAAATATTTTGATAAAAATTTCATAGGGGTGACGTAAAGTATAAGGAAAAATGGTAGAAAGTACATCTAATTCTAGGTTACGTCCACTGGAAATGTTGTTGAAGGTCAGTGAAAGTTCTGAAATTGGTTGCACTGTTGACTTTTCCATTCTTTTATGGCAGATCTTCAGAAATGGTTTAATTTAGCTAATGGAGGTGAGCGATGTGTAATGCAATTTACTTGTTGCCTTGTTCTCAGCCTATTTTCTGTTATCTATTATTCAAATGACCAGGACAAGAAATCACAATGTTCTGCCCATTTTAATTTGTTATTATGCCTTTTTTGCACATATCTGCCTGCGGCCTTTAATTTTGATAATGAAATATACAGTCTAGAGGTTAATGCAAAATGTATTGCTTATTTGTCTGACAAAAATGACAGTTTATGGCCTTTCCCCTAGAGTATAAGAGTCAATTGTCTGAGATGTCATGATTACTCTATCGTTGTTGTTATTCTTCAAATTCATTCCTGTAAAGAGACCAAAGAGACTGCCCTAAATACAGCTTTCTTTTTTAGTCTGAACCTTTCATGCAAGTAAAAATTTTCAATTGTACGTTCATACTGATTACAATTACGGCCATTCTCATTCAATCAGGACTGCATTTTTAAACTTCAATGGTACAAATGACTTGTAAAAAGCTTTGTTGAGCACTCTGAAGTCTTACAGTAGATTTGAAGACTTACCTCTGTTATGACATATTTCCGAGTGAAACAGGATATTCAGCTAGACAAAAAATGTAGGGCAGGACTTGATTTGATCCTTTTGGGAATTTACTGAATTGTGAAAAGTGGCTGTTATTTATCTGGCCTGGAGATGTCAGCGGGAAAAAGGGAAGTGGTCATATTTTGATGAAAGCTGAAAGTATTTTGTTCTTTGGAATATCACTATGTATGTAGATATAAAAGGAAGGAAAACACTGACATATCTTTTGTTGTTCGTTCGTCTGTCAAGCTGACTGTACCATACCAAATACCATATTTTAGACTCATTATTGAAGTAACATGCCAACATGGACCAACCATAAATAAAATATGCAAAATAAAAGAAAATACAACCCAAGCAACATTAAATATGAATTTAGTGAGGATGAACCATTTTTGTGCCAAACCATAATGTGTTTTGTGTGTTGATTTATTGCTAGCTGAAAGCATGAAACCATGGAAATTTTGAGATATTAGATACACTGGAACTATAAAGTCATACATTTACCAATTTTCCTATTCAGCCCTTGTCTTCTTAATAATTTTGATATTATGATACATTTTAATGTTTGACTTTGTGGGCATTTTTGTTGTTAAATAATTCTGGTACTGTGTTGGTTGCCTTTTTAAATGACATACACTACCATATTTTGGTTCAACTCTACCATATTTTTCTTCACTTGACAGAAGTTCATCAAATAAAATGCCAACATGAATAAATTTATGAATGAAAAAAGAAAATACAATCCAGGTAACATTAAATATGGATTTAGTGAGGATAACCATTTTCTGCCGAATGTGTTTTGTGTGGTGAATCTTTGCCAGCTGAAAGCATTAAACCATTAGAAATTTAGAGTAATTAAAAACACAGGAGCCTGTGTCTTGATCAAAATTTTGCAAATTGTTGTGCCTGTGGATGACAGATGTAAAACATTTCAGTGTTTGATTTTGAAGCCATTTTTGTAGCTATAATTATGGTACTGTGTGTTGTGTTGTCTTTTAAATGACTTAAATCTACCATATGTTGTTCACTTCATAAAAGTGAGTCAAATTACATGCCAACCTGGACAAACAATGACTAAAAATTTGCAAAAGAAAAGAAAACACAACCCAAGTAGCATTAAATACGGGTATAGTGAAGATAAACATCTTATGCCAAACTGTAATGTTTTATGTGGTAAATTATTGCTTGCTGAAAGTTTTAAATCATAGAAATTTATAGATATTATAAACACAAGATCTAAAAGACATGCATTTTCCAGTTTCAGCCTGTGTCTTGTTAGGCTTCTGGTTGTTATCTTTAAACCATTTCAAAGTTTGATTTTGAGGGAATTTTTATTTTTTAAATGACTTGATAAATTGGTCACTTGATAAGTTAGTCCAATTAAAAGCCAAATGGACAAACCATGAATAAAAATATGAAAAATAAAATAAAATACAGCCTAGGCAGCATTAAACGTGTGTTTAGTGAGAATAACTGTAATGTGTTTTGTGTGGTGAGTTATTACCAGCTGAAAGCATGAAGCCATTGACATTTAGAGCTATTAGAAACACTGTAACTATAAATTCCAGTTTTCAGTCAGCTAGTGTTTGATAATCATTTTGCATATTGTTGAACCTCTGAATGATAGATTTAAATCTCAGTGCTCGACTTCAAGTGCATTTTTATTTTTGTATGCTGAACAATTCTGGTACTCTGTTGGGTCGCATTTCATGGACTTAAATCTGGACGAAACAAAACTAGCCACTGGAATAACATACGCTGATGAATGGTGCAGTAAATAGGGTCTGTATTTCACACTGGCTCTAAGGCATCTCTTTAAGGTGGTAAAAGCCTGAGAATGGTTGAGATTCATAGTTGCGTGCTGCTGATTGAGCTCCAGCTCTGCAGTGAAATCTGTCTCTGCACAGGTGAACCGTTTCCAGCTAGGCAGATGATGAAAGAAGCGCCATCAGGGCTTCAGAGCAAACAGCGCTTGTTATGCACGATCTGCCTCATGGACTTTGATGCTTCTATTTTTAGGAGCGATATATTTGCCTGTTATGTTTCACATGTGGCTGTGGGAATAAAGCGCTGCTGGTGTGATGGAAGTTTATCCACTCTTGAATTAAGCTTTTTGTTTTAGACGTTAAAGCTTTACCCTCCCATCAATGTGACAAAACGTGTTTTAGATCTTGTGTGTGTCTAAGTATTTCGGCTTATGCCTAAACAGATGAATCTCATGAAAACATGTACATGCAGGACAGATTTCAGTGGGAAGAAATAAGATTAAATTTTGCATTAAAAATAAGGCTTATTTAAGGCACATTTTCCCCACAAATTGATATTATTGATTGGATATCTTAATTTAAAAACAAATGTATTTATTATATTTTATTTTTATTATATATAATATATATATATATATATATATATATTAGTAGTGCTGTCAAACGATTAATCGCGATTAATCACATCCAAAATAAGTTTTTTTTTTTATATAATATATGTGTGTATATTTATTATGTATATATAAATTCAAACACACGCAAGTATATATTTTGAAAATATTTACATGTATTTACATGCATATATGTATATTCATATCATTTATAAATATATTTAATATATAAACAACATTTTTTCTCAAATATATACATGTGTATTTATATATAGATAATAAATATACACAGTACACACACACATTTATTATGTAAACACAAACTTTTATTTTGAATGTGATTAATCGCGATTAATCGTTTGATAGCATATATATATATATATATATATATATATATATATATATATATATATATATATATATATATATATATATATATACACACACACATATATATATATATATATATATATATATATATATATATGCTACCATTATGCATGATAGATGTATGTACAATTTACATTTTATGTATATTTATATAATTGGCTACAAATGTGCTTAAAAATCATTGTCACAATGTAAAAAATCTTGAGAGCATTAATTTATTTTAGCAAAATATGTTTCTCATTTCTTTTTCTTCTTTTCTTTATTTTGGGGTAAAATTTGTCTAGGATATTTTCTTCATTCTTGTGAGATTTTATTGCATTTCAGTATTTTTTCATGACAGTTAAACACTATCTTTTGTCTGGTGTTATTTTAGTATCAGTGAAATCAGTTTTTATTATTATTTTTTTATATTTTCCATTTTCATTTCTATTTTAGTTAAAGTTTTAGTCATTTTTTCATCTCTCTCTCTCTCTCTCTCTCTCTCTCTCTCTCTCTCTCTCTCTCTCTCTCTATATATATATATTATATTTTAATTGTTTATTTATTTTAGTACATCAACTTAAACTAAACAAGAAATGCTGCCTTGGCAACTATGTAAAATAAAGTGTTTGTATATATTTTATTTTTAATGTTTTTAGTTTCAGTTTTAGTAAACTATAATAACTGAAAAGCTTTTTTTCTTTTTGTAATCTATTTCAAAATTATTTTTTTCCATAATAATAATGAGAACTGGTGAAAGTGTCCCATGACTGTGTCATGAAGATAGTATCACAACGCAAAAAAAGGGGGGGAAACAGCACTAAAATGTTTCTTTCATCAAAATGACAATTTCCTGTTTCTTTTGCCTATTTTTGGAGTTGAAATATGCCTTTCTCAAGAAGTTTTTGGCAGGTTTCATTTGATTCACCCTATTGTCTTCCAGCATTTTGAGGTCATTGAGTACAATGATTATCCAGCAGTTGGCATAGAAATGATACAGTGCAGTATTTTTCATTAATCATGCTGTTAATCATGCATTTAATGAGATCATTCCGTGTGGACATGGATTTATAGTTGCTGGTACTGACTCATGTGTTCTTGTAAGCCTGGAGTGATTGTGTGTGTACGGCAGATCTGCGCTCCCTCGACTGCGTCACGCTGATAAAGCTGGACACTGGCCAAGGTTCCGTCTCTCCTCGTGCGCTCGCCTTCCTGCTTTCAATTTACCCTGTTTGAGGAGAGAAGAGATCTTATCCTGCTCTCTTGCTTTTGCAATGAATTACAAACTTAATGTATTCAAAGTGTTGGGATCGAGTTGTGTTGGTTTGAGTGTTTTGTTTTGGTTTCTTTTCTTTGTTGCAGGTTCTGTTATTGGGGCATATTTTTATTTAATATTTAATTTGAGACATTTTTTTAATGGAATATAAGGATGATTTCATGTCTGCATTTAGAATTGATCATCTATTTATATATTTATAAATCTCACTGTAAAAAGTGATAAGTTGACTTAACTTAAAAAAAAAACTGAGGAAACCTGTTGCCTTAATTTAGTAAATAATAATTTTAAAAAAAAAAAGTTAAGTGAACTTGACAATTCACTTAACTTATTTTTTTTTTCATTATTATTTACTTAATCATTTTAAGGCAATGGGTTTCCTCTCACTGTTTCCACAAAAATATGAAACAGCAGCATTTTTAACAATATTAATAAATAATAATGTATGTTTCTTGAGCAGCAAATCAGCATATTAGCATATAATGTTGCTGAAAATTCAGCTTTGCATCACAGAAAAAAATTCTCAAATTTTTGTTATATAAACTTAAAATGACAAGTTGAGAACTCAAAAATCTGCTGAAGCTTGTTGCCTTAAAAATTTTAAGTTGGCTCAACTTTTTTTTTTTTTTTTTTTTTTTTTACAGTGCATGACGTAATTTTCCTTATATTTTCCATTTTAGTTAAAGTGTTAGGAATTTTGTTGCTTTTTTCTCAATCAAGGTTTTATTTATTTATTTAAATAATGTAAGTCATGTGGTATTTTATTCTCTGCTGATTGCCTCAAACAACTGAGATGTATGTGCTACATAAAACAAGCCTGGAATATCAGAACATATTGATTTTTATTAATTTAGCTTGAGTTGGCACAATTCAATTAATGAGCACTTGAGGCATTATTATTCCGAAAAATTATTGAAAAGTTTCCCTCTTCAAAGAATAACTTTGGAAGGCAGGAGATTTTCAGCTCTATAGCAAAAGCGGGACAATTTCAGCTCTCATTAAGCAGCGCAACCAAACTGCCGCCATTTGTGAAGCTAATGGTGGCGATCAAATCTTCACGTTTATTCCTCCTCCTTTTAAGCTTGGTCGGATTCCCAATGAGAATCCAGAATGCAGTTTTCATCCAGGGAAGTCTGTTAATTCCCATCAGAGGTTTAATGAAACCTGTTTGTTCAATTTAGCTTTATGTTGTTGGTTTTAGGAGCCGTTTGCCTCGGGCAGCCACTTTAAAGTGCCTTATGAAGACAGAATAGACTCCTCCTCCGTCAAAGCAAACATAAATAAGCTTTCCCGCGCTTCATTTAGCCGCATTAGTGTGGCACTAATACTGTTTGGGCTCCCGCCAGCAGCACCAGTCTCTGCAGAAGTGCACACGATCTCTCTGAGGTGAGCAGTCATTCGCTGGAGCTGGAGCGTGTTTGTCTCTCTTGTTTAAATGTGGGTGAGATTGGATGAACTCTGTCCTGGTTGAAAGTAAACAACAGCTGTGCTGGAAAATACAGGTGTCGGAAAGGAATGTTTTGGGTTGGGTACACGTTAAAGGGATAGTTCACCCAAAAATGTCATCATTTACTCGCTCTCGTTTTATTCCAAACCTGTATGACTGACTTTCTTCTGGAACACAAAAGGAGAACTTTAAGAGAATTACACAACTTGCTTTTTTCTGGATGCAAACAAGTGGTCCGTAAGACTTGTGCATGTCAAGAACAGACCAAATTGACTGATAATGTCATGTAAAATCTGTTGGTTTCATATTTAATATTATACGGTGTGCATGCTTTTACAATGTGAGGGACAAATCCTAATTATTGACTGATAACTGACAGCATTTCACAGATGTTGCTGATGAACTTATTTTGCACCTTTTATTTTAAGACTAATAGTGATTTCGATTGGTACATGACATTTCAGAAGGTTAAATACTAGAAAAATCAAGACATCAGGAGGTATTAGCAGCTCTGCCACAGAAATTTCTGCTGGAAATCGACCCACCTATAAATTTTAGGTGAGGTAACTTAATGTTTTGTAGCCTGGTAAGGTCTGATGGATATTAATGCTATGGGAGTAATGTAGTGTATAATGGTGTGAAAGGTGCATTTCTGATTAATGTTTATCAGATAGAAATCAAGTAAATTCTTCCCTCTGCATTTCCATGAGAAACTGCTCACAGACTCGGGTAGAGTAACTGGCTCAATTTTTTTGTGGTTTCCAATTCATCTTAGAGGAAAATTCAATATCATCGCTTTGAGACAGAATTACTTTCACTTTTTACCACTGTGGAAGACGGCGATAAGCTGCGAAAAACTCAAAGCAGGAAGAACACTTTGTGAAATGAAAGAGCGGCCAAGAGAGTGTTGGTTGCTGACTTTTTTAAAAAGGAATATTTTACAAAATTTAAAAAAAAATTACTTTTCCCTCAATTGTAAGATTTGGAGAAATTTAGCATTACATCACTTTCTCACCAATGGATCCTCTGCAGTGAATGGGTGCCGTCAGAATGAGAGTCCAAAAAGCTGATAAAATCATCACAATAATCCACAAACAATCCACACGACTCCAGTCCATCAATTCACGTGTTGTGAAGTAAAAAGCTGCACATTTGTAAGAAAACAAATCCATCAAGACATTTTTAAATTCAAACTGTCACGTTTGGCCAACATATGAGTCAATAACCCATAATAATGCTTCCTATAGTAAAATAAATAAATAAATAACAAGTCCATCCCCTGCTGTCCTTTCACATCAAAATCCACCAACAGCTTTGAACTATTTTTACTTGTAAACAGTGCTTGATCTGAGCAAATTTCTCTCCTGATTCAGACTAGATGAGTTTTCCACTAGAGAAAGCAATATTATGGATAGAGGACTCATATTTTAAGCAACTTTTCACTTCACAAGACGTTAACTGATGGACTGTAGTCATGTGGATTACATGTGGATTATTTTGATGTTTCAATCAGATGTTTGGTCTCTCATTCTGACGGCACCCATTCACTGCAGAGGATCCATTGCTGAGCAAGTCATGTAATGCTGAATTTCTCCAAGTCTGTTCCCATGAAGAAACAAACTCATCTAAAGCTTGGATGGCCTAAGGGTAAGTAAATTTACAGCAAGTTTTTTGTGTGAACTATTCCTTAAAGGGGTCCTATTATGCTTTTTCACTTTTTGAATTTTAGTCAGTGTGTAGTGTGTATGTTTGGGGATAAAAAGATATACAAAGTTACAAATCTCAAAGTCCACTCCAAAGGGAGATATTTCGTTTTTAAAAAAATCCCATTTCAAGAACTACAACGAACGGCTCGTTTGGACTACAAAGTTATTTTCCTGTAATTGTGACATCACAAATTGTAAATCCTGCCTACGGATATTTGAATAGTTGCACGTTTCAAAATCAAAACCCGGTGCAGGTGTTTTTATATCACTGTATTTCTGAAGGAAACCAACTGTCTTCAGAAAATTGTCATTTTCATTTCATCTTGCATGTAATGTCTGCAAAAGCAGCGTTCGTGAGTGGAGCTCTGCTTTGTGTTCAGCATTACCGGGGAAACCTCGCTCTCTACTCCAACAGCGCCTCCCGCTGGCAGAGAGTTCATTTGCATATATATGCCGCCACAAATAGTGTAAATCTGTGGGACTATGGTCAGAGATTATTTTATTATAGGGAGATGAGAGGGTCTGTATTACTTACTATTGGAGAAAGTGTAATGGCTAACTCGGATCACGTGTCCCTTAATAACCAATCACATTACAGCTTTGACGTCACTGAATTTCAGTCAGAGTTGTGCGACACTCAATCACCGTTTACGAATAGCATAGGAATGAATGAGAAGTGCCGTACGCTGAATCCCACCTTTCGCAAAAAGTCAGTGACTTCTCTTATACAAAACCTTTTTTTTTCGTGGTAAACTCTAAGAATAGTTCAATCCAAAAGTACTGTTTAGTGTAAAGCATGTTGAAGATTAGCAGATAGGCTGTTGATTCATTAAATGATAAGCCGTTTCCTCTAAAAAGCTGTTTATTCAGCGTATTGATGCCTCTCCTCCATTGACATCCATTCAAAAAATACGGTATCTTTTCCCACGTACTGGCAGACCGGAAGCGCTAGCCTTAGCCGTTATGCTTTTTCGGCTAATGGTTGCAGGCTTGCCTTCTAGTCGCTTTGCTATGGTATAAATAAATTCAACTGTAGGCTATAACAGTTTCACTGCAATTCATGTTATAATGTTAGAATTAAAGACAATTATTTTTAATCTGTAAGGTGATTTAGCCAAAAAAAACAAAAAAAAAAAACAACCAACAATAACATTACCACTTTCATATATCTTGCAATATCCGTGCGTGCAAAGGTTCTGCGTGATCCTTTTGTTCAATATTCTCGGGGACTGAATTGATATAGCAATATTGACAAACTTGCTGCTTTGGCAAGGCAGTACTGAAACACAGACAGCCAACCAATCACAACACATTTCGTTTTACGGGCCTTCGTCAAACCCGGATCTAATCGAGCCGTTGTGCCAGGCTGTGCCAGGCTGGGGAGAAAGGTTTTGTAATATTGTAAATTATGTGAAAAAATAATGTGATTTTTGAACCAAATTTTGCTTCCAAAATCTTGACCAGCCCAACACGGTAACATTGTCTCAACCAATGGCGTGAGTTTGAGATGTCACTTTCTATATTTCTGCCCAATGACAGACGGGGAGTGTTCACGAAACCTTTTTGAAAACAGCAGCTCTCTTTGAGGAAATGACACTCTATATCTTTAAGGTTTTGGCAGCAGGTACAGTGCACAGTAAAAGTAAAAACTGTGGCTGTAAAAATGAGGTCTTATGTATAAAGTGTTTAATGTTTTTAATTATGTCTGGCACTGGCTCTGTTGGCTTTAACAAGGGCCTCAGATCAGTGATCGCTGCCTCAGCTTGTGTGCACTCACTGCCTGATAAAATTTTCACAAGGAGTCTTTACACAACAAAGTTGAAATGATTTATGCTGATTCAAGCCTGTAAATGCAAACCAACATCTTTGGTTTTTCTCAACAAGGATCATGTGACACTGAAGACTGGAGTAATGATGCTGAAAATTCAGCTTTCCGCCACAGGAATAAATTTTAAAATATATTCAAATAGAAAATAGTTATTTTAAATTGTAATATGTCACAGTATTACAGTTTTTATATTCCTGATTAAATAAATGCAGCCTGGGTGAGCATAAGAGACAGAAACATTTATTCAAACTTTTGAATCGTAGTGAATAAGTGACTTTTTATACTGTGCATATTCTATTTTATTCTGTTCTATTGTAAAAAGTCTAATGTTTCTTTAAGATGACTTGTCTCAGAGGATTTCATGCTCAGATTGTAAATTCAGTTCATGTTTCGGCTCTCTGTTATTTGGGAGAGATATTCAGTTTGAAATATTTCACTATGTATCCGCTCGGTCTGGGTCCCTTGTGTTGAGATGACAGGCCCCAGGGGGAGGCCGACTCTGTTATTCTTTGTCTTTGAGTGTGTGCAGACTTTCGAGTGTGCACTCAGTAGCATATGTAGTGTGTGAGAAGTGATGTGAGCCATGACACACACACACACACACACACACACACACACTAACTAAAGCATCGGAGAGTCAGTGTCAGCTCAAGTATGTTTGGCATTTCACAATGCTAAATGTCATTCATATACAGGCTGTGATAAATTAACTTTATTGGCCCACTAAAAACCTCTCAAGCACTTTGAATGTTTCGGTAATTAATGATGACAGTAAAACTCCTGACAGCTCTTCATTATGGTGTATGAGTGGATGTGGGGACAGCTGCCAGTCAGCCGGCCGCCATTACTAACGATATTATGAGAATTACATCATCAGCATGAGACCACTTGTACAATGAAAAACAAAAATTGGTGTATAAATAATTTTCACTCAGAATTTGCTTCTGAATTTCACAATTAATTATAAAGAAACGGCAATTAGCACATTATATTAAACATTACATTTTAAGGTAGAAAGACTGAAATAGTATTATCTTATAAAATGTACTCTCGTGATCTTTATTTACGAAATATTTATTTTTGTAATTTTTTTAAAAAAAAATTTACAGTGTCTAGGAGAGAGAGATGTAAAGTTTTCAAGCAGTAAAGTCAAATTTTCACTAAAAACAGATTTTCAATAATTTTGTATTTGGACAAAATTGACTTTTTCATGACAAAGAATCACTATCTGCATTTTTTTTTGCGAAATTGGAATATTGCATAAAATATTTGCGAATAAAGCACCATTTCCATTTAACGAGTTGAAGAGAACAAAGTCACTACACTGTAAAAAGTGATGTTGAATTAACTTAAAAAAATTTGAGGAAACCTGTTGCCTTAAAATTAAGTAAATAATAATAATAATAATAAAAAATAAAAAAAAGTTAAGTGAACTTGACAATTCACTTAATTTATTTTTTTTAAGTTAAGTCAACTTATCACTTTTTAAAGTGTACCTGATTAACTTGCCTAAATATCATGAAGAAAATTGTAATTTGCTACAGTAGGAGAAGGCACTGTATAATAATTTTTGTATACAATAAATTACGAGCTACGAAATGCAGTCATGTTATCTTATTTTTGGAGCCTGGGGCCTTATTTATAAAGCGTGCGTACACTCAGATTTGATCTTAGAGTGTGCATAAACCCACGCCAGCGCTCATGTTTGTAAAAACTGGCTTTGACGTGGAAAAGTGCTTAGCATCACATCAGGGTCTGAGCAGACATACGCACTTTTTCTTGTTCGAGTACTGCAGGTTTTTGGAAATGTAAGCTGTTCTAAATGAAAGAATTTGGATGATGTCTGGTGATCTTTTTACAGTTGTTTACAAGGCAGAGAGCTGAAACCATTCATTTTGCGCACAAGTTCAAGATTATTCGCGATTCATAGATTTCACATCTGAAAGAGACGCGTACATCTGTTTTCTGTATGTATGTTCATTTTATGAATCACACGTTCGCATATTTGAGAAATTATTGTAAGATCAATTTTAGGATGGTTTCTTCGCAACATTTTATAAATGAGGCCCCTGCTGTTTGGTAATGCAGTTCTGGGAGTTTATTATATAACTTTGAGACTTTGCTCAAGCGTTTTAGAAAAGACAAAACTAGCATTTCAGATGCTGTGCAATGAGATCGGTGCGTTGGTTGGTCCAGTTATGCTGTCCAATCGCAGTCACATTTTGTCTTTTTTAATGTGCATTAAAGAAATGTATTTTGTAAAAGTGTTTCCATCGTAGTTTATGCACATGTTTTCTTACCGGGTAAGAAATGTATCCGACTTAGTTGAGCACATAAGTTTTTATGTTTATTTTTAGACTTTTATGCACATCTTGGCGTTTCCATCCAGTGTTTTTAATGCAATATCACAAAATGCACATAAAAATAGGTGGATGGAAACATAGCTGTTAATATCACAGAGAAATTAAGCCATATTAGTACTGTACTTTTACTGTTGTTTTATAAAAGTAAATTATTATTACATATTTTTTTAAAATGACTATAGTATTATTTTAACTAAAATTAAATGTCCAGATTCAGCTGATTTTATTTCCAGTAAAGTTCTTAACATCAATATTTGTATTAACGTAAAATTTCAACATAAAAAGTTCAAGTATTGTACTTTTACTGTTCTGTAAAATAAAATCTATTACTATTATATACATTATATAAGTTATGTATTTGAAAATTTTGATCACGAAACAACTTCCCTTTAATTTAATCAGTTAAAACTTTCAGAAAAAAAATATATATATTAAAAGTGCTCTGTTTGAGAATCACATCTATATGAATATGAATGAGATCATTTCTGAATTGACTAAACACAGAGACAGTGAGAGCGCATAAGGACGAGGCTGATTGAAAGAAAGATGTGCACCAAGTCTGTTTGAAGGAAGTAAATGGGGAGGGTTTCAAAGGAGAAAGAGACTGGAAGAGAAAATTGCTGCAATGGCAAACAGCCAGAGCCGTGCTGGGAGTCTGTACAAATGACCATTAATGAGAGAGAAATCAATGACAAGTCAAGAACCAATGTAGAAAAAACATTTGACTCCTTCAAGGTCCCGTCGATGTCCTTAAATACATCTGAATGAGTCCTGCTTGTTTTCATTTATGTTCTACAGGCCATTAAGAAGCCAAACAAAGTGCTGTTCAAAATACAGGCATGATGATGCTGAAATGTCCTTCAATATCACATACATCCTGATAAGATTTATAAAGCTATCTAAGCAGATGTCCCACGCATATTTAGTGGATTGAAGCTGCATATGATATTCAGTATTAGTTAAAAGTCTAGGGTTGGTAAGATAATACTCAATAAGGCTGCATTTATCTGATTAAAAATACAGTAAAATCTGTAATATTGTAAAACAGTATTACAATTTAAAAGAATGTTTTTCTATTGGAATATATTTTAGAAATTAATTTTTTTTCCCTGTTATTCAAAGCTGAATTTTCAGCATCATTACTCCAGTCTTCAGTGTCACATACTTCAGAAATCATTCTATCTTTTTCTTCATAAAAACAAGTTATGAATCCATTTCTCACAGGCTTTCATATGCCATTCTTTCTGGGGAATAATAAATAAAAATGCTGGTCCTTCTGCATCTTTGTGAAATCTAGATTTGAATCTGGTTTAAAAAGTCTGTTGTATCTGCACTCGATTAACTAACTAGCGCTGAAGGGAAGGCTTTTATTTGTCTTAGTCATCTGAAATGAACGGATCTCTCTATCAGTCTTTCTCTTTCTGCGATTCGTGTTGAAAGAGAATGTGAAAGTGGTCTTGGCTGAGTCTGGTCTCTTGGTAATGGTGGACCTCTAACACGAGCTGACATGAACGTCTGCCGCTTTAAACTGCCACGTCCAGTGTGCTGATCCCAGCACAAAGCTGAATGGATGAACTCCTTTTCATTCATAGCTGTCTCTCTATTTTGCTTTGTTCAATAATTCCTGAGGACTGAAGGTTGTCTGAGGTTAGAGATAGAGAGATGCTGCTTCATGACCAGGTGAGGGTGACTTCTTTGAAAAATGTGAGATTTATTTTATTTTGGTTTTTGAGAGAGAGAGTTTTGTTTATTTAGCAGTTTTTGCTCTCTGCATCAAAGTTCTGATCATTCCAAAGCAAAATGTTTAACTCCGAAATCAATGTTTTATGTTATTCGGTCATTTTAGGACTGTTTTAACATGTTTCAGAAGAACACCAGATGAATCTCTGCGATCAGAACCTGCTGCCATTTATTCATTAGGGTTGTATGTGTTTCATTTTACACAATCATTCTTTCAAAGCACAAAGATTATTGTCCCATGGGAATATTTGGGTTAATCAGCTGCAGAATGATGTTCAGTTGGGTTAATTTAATTGGAATCAATCAAACTGACACATTTAGAAAAGTTTGCCGCTTGTGAGATTTTTAATGGTTTTGAAAGAAGTCTCTTATACTCACAAAAACTGCATTATTTGATTAAAAAAAATATAGATATATTGATTAGATATATTGATTAAAAATCAGTAATAATGCAATGTTTATTCTGAATAAACATACTTAAAAAAAGACATCAAATGTCTGAATATGCAATATGTGATCTGTAAATTATTCTGTACACTGTAAAAAGTTGACTTAACTTAAAAAAATTGAGGAAACCTGTTGCCTTAACTTATTTTTTTAAATTATCATTTACTTAAAAAAATCGAGGAAACCCGTTGCCTTAAAATGTTTAAGTCAACTTATCACTTTTTACAGTGTATACAGGTATTTATTTGTACACAATAGTTTCACAGTATGACTGAATTGACAGTTAATTTTTTTACATTGATGTGACTTTTGACCTCTGTTCACATGCTGGACAATGATTGTGATGCGATATATTTACATACTTTACAGGCTTATAATTGCATCTGTAAATCATTCATTGATTAAGTTGAATTAAATGATAGTAAATGTATTAAAATAAATGAGAACAAATGAAAAGTTCTGTGTTGTCTTATAAAGAAAAATGTTTCTATATGAATTGTCTACATGTCTGTTGTGAAAAAAAAGTTACTTAATGATTTTATGTCTTCTAAATTAATTAATTTGTTTGTTATAAATTGAACGTGCTGAAATACTTTTTTTTTTTTTTTTTTGGAGATTAGTACAAACAGTTGAAAACAGGAGGGAAAAGTTTATTACAAATGTGTATTAGAACTTGCATTAAATATTTACTTTTTTTTCCAGAAATCAATTAATTTCTCTTATATGTTGTGAGTTGACATTGAGTTGTTGATGAATTCACTGTGACTTTACTGTTTAACACCATATAAATGAATACGGAAGAAACTATACTTTTGGTGTGCCAGCCTACATAAACAAGGTGAAAAATCAATAGAAAAAAAAAAAAAAAAAACAGGCATTGGGAAACAGAAATCTTTGGTCGAGACCTCAGAGAAGGACAAGAAAGCAGGCAGAGGGAATGTGAGCTGCGGGATAAAAATAAAATAAAAAAACAAGCCATTTCTTGGTAACTGGAGTTCACAATCACCTCGGAGACAATTAGCGATCGTGACAGGTGAGGATCTATTTCTGCCGCTGCTGATGTCACAATTCATTTCACAAATGATCAGAGATTTTGATTGAGCAGAACAGCGAGAAATCAGTATGAATAAAACATGCCGCGCTGCTCAATTCTAGCAATGTCACATAACAGTGATTCCCCAATGAACGATGCACTGCAGACGAGGTTACGGTTTCAAGATTCGAGACGATACCCACCAGACTAAGCTACTGTTCATGATTAATGCTATTCATTACAAGCCACTGATTCTAGAGAAATGGGACAAATGGCATTCAAAGCGAAAATAAATTGTATTTGTTCGTTTTGAAGCCTTTTATTCATTAATGATGCGCTGATCAAAAGTGACCATAAAGACTTTTATAATGCTGCAAAAGATTTCCATTTCAAATAAATGCTGTGCTTTTGAACTTTCTAGTCATCAAAAATCATGTATCATGGTTTCCACAAAAACACAAAAAGTGACACAGCTGTTAAAATCAGAAATGTTTCTTGAGCAGCATATCAGCAGATTACAGAGATTTCTGAAGGATCATGTGACACTGAAGACTGGAGTAATGATGCTGAAAATTCAGCTTTGCATAACATGAATAAATTACATTTTAAAATATATTTACATAAAAACAAGTATTTTAAATTGGAATAATGTTTCACAATTTTACTGTATTTTTTTAACAAATGAATGCTGCCTTGGTGGGCATAAGTGACTTCTTTTAAAAACATTTAAACTTTAAAACAGCATGTGTATATAACAAAAAAAGAATACAGGATGGTTTTAAACTGATTTTCAGCTCTATCCATTGAATAGTCACCAAACATTTTTTGTAGTCGATTTAAAATCATAAATGTGACAGGAAACTTGAGCATAATTGCCTAAAACTTCAAATAAAACTACAAAACACACTAAATCCTGTGTGACTCTATATTGAACTCTTAGCAGGTGAAATATGAAAAGAAGACCTTCGAGACTGATGTTACCTGACTGTACAATTTGAGAGGATGAGTAAAGAAGACATCATTTTGCTGAAGAGAAAATCAAATGAAATGGTACCTTAGTGTGAAGGACATTAGTGAGCATCTCTGATGAACTTCAGTGTGCAAATGTGGCTGTTTTTGGAGACTAGTGGCAGGTATGATTGTGGGACATGCAGAACAGATGTCCTCAGCCGTCTGTCTCTATCTTTGGGCACAGATTCATCCTCTCCAGGCTTAAAACGCAACAATAATGGAAGTGGAAAGCAAGAATTGATCTGTGTTAAAAGCCACTCGTGAGGCGAGGGTCCATTTGTCTGTGTAGAACAGAGTAGCAGGTAAAAACGCTTCTGGAAAAGCTCCAGTGGACATTAACAGTGGAGAGCAGGTCTGACCGTGACAGAAAATACATCATTAGCTCGTAGTGTTTCTCTGAGCCATTAGAAACAGTCCAGCGCTGTCCTCCAAGAGCTCCTGCTGTAACACTGAAAAAAATCTGTCATTTACTCACCCTCATGTTTTTCCAAAAAATTTTTCTGCATGAATAAGAATGTTTAGACTAATGTCCTGGCTGTTTTTTTTTTGTTTTGTTTTTTTTCTAGTGAAGATGAAGGGGGTCTGGAAGTAGTTATTGTGACTTGTGTGAGGAACAGATGCTTCTTAACACTGTAAAGCCTGGCAATTAAATGAAAAATCAGATTTTTGAAATAGAACAATTTATTGACCCTATAGTCCAAATAGAAAAAAAGAAAGAAAAAAAAAAAACTTTTGCAAACTTATTAGCATTATATTTGATGCACCAGGTTTCCATGGTTCACCTAAGAATATCAAGCTTGACAAGAAAATAAAAACAACAACTCAATGTTATTCCCAAACTGAGCAGAAATATTCAATTTGGTGCAGATGCTGATATTTTAATAAGATGATATTCTGATGCCAATGAGATCTTTATAAGAGACTATTTACATAAAATGATATAAACATCAGTTGTCACTCTATATTGCCAATAATATGCCTTAGCAAGATATTAAAAGGCTTAATATTATGATTAAAACATATAATGCAGTGCAAAACGATTACTGAGAGATGAACAAATAAACACTCATCAAAAGCCTGATGATCATATTTGATTACATTTTAACATGATTTTACTAAAATATAATGTACGGATCAAGAAAAGCTCATTTGCTTCAGTCCACTAAGTGTTCATCTTGAAACATTACCAACAATATCAAAGTTATTCTTACGTTTACTTTATAAAAATCTGTAAAGATTTCACAGCAAATAGACATGCGAAGCACAAGATGAAGGTGGATGGTTGTTCAATTATACTAAAAGGCTTTTAGTAGATTGTGTGCAACATACAAAGTTGTTGATCATTTAGAGGTCTAAGAAATTTGCATATCAAATATAATACAGTAGGCTTTATAGGGTTAAGGTGTCAAGTTTGACTGACATAAGAGCTGCATGAACGTCCAACAAAAAAAAAAGTTGGTCCGTTTTGTCAAAGTAATGCTCTGAACACACCTGTGAAATGCTCTTCTTGTTATAATGGTCCACTAGAGCAGGTTTCTGGCCGGTCAGGTCATCTCCACATAGTCAAGCACACCAAGTGAACTCTGACCTTATGCTTTCTCTATGGTCTTGTTAGACCACCCGCCATTAACAGTCCAAAAACTGCAGGAGTCAAAGAGCTGAATCCCGAGAATCCAGAGATTTCACACAAACCTCAGAGGAATGAACCTCCTGATCCTGCAAGAGCTGTAAAGAGCCTGGTCGACACTGGGGAAATACTGTAAAAAAAAAAAAATAAATAAAAAATCCTCAAGCCTTTCTCTGAGGTCCTGCATTTGTATTAAAATTCCATAAAATATGAAACAGAGGTAAATAGTTCTACTGCTTTTAAATCAATAACTTATTTCACTTAAAAATATACACATACTGTTTTCACAGAGATACACACACACACACACACACACATATATATATATATATGCAAAAGAGGGAGAAGTGATATTAAAATGTCCAAAAAATAAATAAAAAAATAATTGAAATTACAAAATCCCTAGTGGCATTTATATTAACTCCGATATTTAATATTTAGCCAACCTGATGAAACAAGCAGTAATTAGCAGTTGCTGTTTCATATGCAATATCTGAACAATATGCAAGAAGTCTCTTGGGATATTTTAATAGTTATCTTTTGGGAATGCCTCAGATTACAATATCCATGTTACACATCATAAATGTTACAATTATTTACAACAGCATTAACAATAATCAAGTGTAGCTATAATTACAAGCAGCTCCACAAAAGTGATTATTTTGAATTGCTTATGTAATCATTTTAAATGATCGATATGGCAATCAGTCTAAATTAGACACTAAAGTAATTACTCTGTATCATGAAAGCTGTAATGTAAAGTGGATTAGAGATACATCTAATCATAAGAGAGACGTTTCTGAAATAACTCAATATCTTATAAATCACCATCACATTTTTTGGCAGGATGATTTTTTTCCTTCATTTACTTCTTGGGCGAGTTGCCCAGAAAACTGCGACAGTCCCGTCCTGTTGTGCTTCATCCGGATCTGTTCAGAAAGAGAGTCAAAGCGTTTAACGTGAAATCTCAGATAACTGCTGCTGTAAATCCTTGCAGCCTTTAATGATGGATTTTATTATGAGGATCGAGGGTTTTTGTTGATTGAACTTCTTGCAAGCAAACATCTAAGTGTACTTTGTTCACACTTTTTTGGGCACTTTCTGGTTTCACATATCAACTTTGGTTGCTTAAAGAAAGACATTTGCATTAAAAGTTTTGAGAATGCCATGCAGAAACTCTGCTTTGCTTCAGACGTGTTTTGCTCAACCTGAAATTTAAACTGCACTTCTTTACATTTTACAGCAGTGTCAAAGGCGAAAAGGGGTTTTCAAGCACCAAAATGATAAAAGATTTATTACAGCTTCATTTTTTTTTTTTACTGTACATTAGAATGTGTTCTTTTTATTCATTTATTTTTTACAGATTGTTTTAGACAGGTTTCCCAATGTACTTCCCCCATATTGCATTGCTTGCAGAGATGTAATGATAAATGTATCTATGTGAAAAAAATAAATTGTCAGCTGTGGTTGTCAGTAAAAAATTTGCTTGCAACATTTTAGGTTTTGTGGGTTTTGAACTTACATTTACAGTACACTGTTAAAAATGTGTAATTTTAAATGTAAAATATTGTAAAAACACTACAGAAACAAATATTAATAGGTTAACATCAAGTATACGTTCCCGCAGTAGGCCTATATACACAGTGAAAAACTAAAAGATCTAAGCAGACATTATGTAATTTTACAGTAAAATCGTGTTAATTTTACTACTTTCATTTTAAACCGTTTTAGAAGTAAAAAAAAAGAACAAATCAACAAATAATTTAGTCAAAAACTGTAAACTCATATTCCCAGAGTTCCCTGTGTGACACTCCACATTTGAAAGTATTTTGTTTAAAAAATCATGTTTCTTAATAGTTTTTGTTATCAGTTGTAACATAAAAGCCAAATGTACAGATGTTGAGAAAAAAAAAAAGAAGAAGAAGAATAAAGTTATTTCAACAAAAACCATAAAAAGTGAGCTGTCATGAAGAGGATTCAGGGAATGTCAATTTACATTATTTCACTGTAATTTATAACATGACCTGTTCTTTTTCACATATAAAAACTGTACATTTAAAATACTGTATCTTGTTTTTGCTTTTATTGCAGTTTTTGACTGTATATTGTAATATATTGTGAGGGTTTGCTTAACTCGTCAACTAAAAAAGTAATAGAGATTTAATATAGTTTTTGACTGACAGACAATAAAACAGTAAAATATCCCACAGACTCTTTTGAGGGCAAACAATCACCTAGTAACCACACATAACACCCTAGCAAAATGGTCTTAGAATGTTTTACTAACATTCTCATCAGAGTTACAAAAGCTTTATTCCTGAATGTTCTCTGACTTTTTAATGTTATGGAACATTAAGGGAACATTCCAATTTGTCATTTTGCAAACATTATGGGAATGTTACTTTTGAATGTTCTCTGAACGTTCTGAAACAAGTATAACATTCTAACCTAAACATTTCAAGAAAACAGTTCCATGAACGATGTATAAATAATGTTTTGAGAACATTATTAAAATACAGAGAACTTCGAATGAACATTCCACCATTACTGCAAGAACGTATGTTTCTATCTTTGACAGAACCTTGCCAGAACGTTGGCCAAGGTTCTGAGAACTTTCCCTGTTAGATGGGAATGTACTGGCAACTACCAGCAACAACCTGTAAACTTTTAAATATTTAATACATATAAATGCAACAAAGAGTTGATGAACAACAAACTGCCCTCGATCTGTTGAGTTTTTTTTTTATTCTTGAGAGCGAGTGAGTCCTCACTTCATTTGAACAGCCTGAAATATTCTCTACACCTTGGGCATTTTCTGTTGTGCTGCAACCTGTTTCACAGCATCAGATTTATTAAAACATCAAGAAACCAAAGTTCACTTGCAACATTTAAAACAAACCCTATAGCAGAAAAAAAAACGCTGCCGTCATGGAACCATAATAGAGGAAACTGATAAGCCCTCTCCAGCATTGATCTACTGTTCTTTTGGCTGCAATGTCAATCGATCTGATCTTGAGGAAGAATCTTATAAATGGGTGACTATGTAATTCTGCATTCATTTCTCGAATTCTTGCTCTTGTTTGGACGGTCTCAGAGCGGCATAAGCACAGCCAGGGATGATGAAAATGATGTCAAACTGTATAATGTATAAAATACGTTATTTAACAGACTCCAGAAGGAGAATGCATTTAATATTAAGGGAGAAAAACTTGTTGCTTGAGTGTTTACAAATGCTTTTTTGAGAACATCTGCCATGCAAATGTATCTTGGAGGAGATTTTTGCAATGCATTGCCGTTCCACAAGCCAATCGTGGCATGCTTTTGTGACCTCCACAGAATTGATATCTCATGGCGATGAAATACTTAATGAGTTTATATTAATTTGGTTGATGTCTGTAAATTTTCCCATCACTAATCAGCAGTCTAGATCTTTTTGGCGAAGCCGCTAGGCAGGGGACCAAATCTGCTGATTGGTTTGGCAGAGGTTCTTCAGTTTCTAGTGAGCTCAATGAGGAAGGTGTGATCACAGTCGGCTCACAATAAAATCACATCTGTGATGTCATTTCCTCCTTACAACAAAAAACAATCACAACAACTGCAACAACAGAAGTAAAATATACTTATATAGAGAGAACGCTTTCCAAAAACACAAACAAAGCCAAATATACAATACAGTAGCAATAACAAAATATCAAATGATTAGATACATTATTTATAGTTCACTGAGAGCACCACGTTCCTCAGAAATACTAAATTATGGATTACTCTCTTAATGCAGTGAACAGATAAACAGAACAGTTAAATTCTTGAAGTAAAAATAAAGCTGAAGATTTAAATGAAAAAAAAATACGAAAATAACTCTGATACTTATGCATAATCTTTATTTCCATAATAAACCCTCTCGCTCTCATGTCAGTCTTTGTGTTGATCATTTGTGACATGTTTGTGTCATTTTTAGAAAATGTTTAGCACAGACCCAATCGCATTGATCAGGGTGAGCTAACGCAGTCAGACAGCCGTCTGTGTATCTGCCGAAAGCACGCCGACGCCGACATGGCCGCGCTGTGCTCAACTTTCCGAGAAATTGTTTGGTAACACTGTTTGATGGAGCCGTGTCAAATCTGAACTTGGCAGCTCCAGCGACATATGTGTGAGCTCATGGCACGTATTAACGCCAACACAGCCAGAACTCAAATAGGTGTCAGAGATTACAAACAATGCTGCTGTATAATGTTGACAAATGATTGCAAACATTTTGGCTCTAATGGAATTCTGCACCAAAAAATGGAAAATTCTGTCACCTTCTCCCCCTCATGTTATTCCAAAACTGTATATTCTTTTTCTTCTGTGGAAAACACAGAAAATGAGAAATTTTAATGCAAGCATTTTTCACGCATTTAGCCCCCACAGGGACTGAAACGTTTTGCATAATGCATAAAAGTATCCTAGTTCATATGATTCAAATAAAACTAGTTTTGTGAGTGAATTTAGTGCAAAGATCTGACTCAAAGGAACAATCCATTTTCCATGAATAATGACTTTAATTTTAGTCTGTTTCTTACACAAAACTACTGCATGACATCAAAAAACTCAAAATATAGTGCACGAGTCATATGTACTACTTTTTATTTATGCTTTTATGGTGATTTTGCATGTATTCTGAGCTTCCCAGCTAACAGGGAACATTCTGGTAAGGTTCTGTTGAAAAACTATTTACACATTTTTTAAAATGTTTAGTTGAATGTTCATCTCGTTTCAGAACATTCAGAGGGACAATGAAAAGTAATGTTCCCACAATGCTTTCAAAATGATTAAACATAATGGTACCTTTACATTCGCATAACCAAGAAAAAATGTAATGTTTTAAACTTTTAGGGAATGGTAACACATTTTTGCTTTCCAATTAACAAAGAACATTCTCTGATCTCAGGCTAACACACTGGCATTCTAGTTTCCAGAATGCCTGTCCAAGTTTGTTCATAGTACAAAAACTATTTATGAATCATTCATGTTTTGTTGTTTGTCAAACAGTCATTCATTCATAATACAAAAACTATAATTAGTTAATTTTTTTTAAATAGTTTCAGATGATTCAGAGAACATTCAAAAGTAATGTTCCCATAACGTTTGCAAAATGATAAAATGTTCCCTAAGGTTTGAATAATGCCTGGCTCACACTACAGGATTTTTAGCCCGATTTAGCCCCGAATTCCCCCTCCTGAGAATCGGAGTTAAACTCTTTTCCAGCACCTCGATTGGTCCCGATGTTTGGCACGGATTATCTGGGAATGTGAGGCGTTCACCGATAGAACTTTGCACCTCCCAATCCTCTAGCACACAAATCGGGGCCGCCCTGATCATATCAAACATGTTTGATATTTAGAATTTAAATCGGGATGATGATGGCTATATGATTACGTAAGCACTTATAACAGCCAATGTGCGACCGCAAAACAACTGCTGTACGGTTCCGCTGAATAGTGGAGACGGAGGAAACTGCTTCTTGAAATTTTGTAGTAACGCGATTGTCTGTATAATATGTTGAACACGTATCACAACCGATAAGGAGAAAGAGAAGCACTGGGGTGAAATCGCCTCAGTTTTGAACATACCGGGTGAGTGAAAGCTGCTAGCATGCTAGCTAACATATGTAAACATTGCTGAGGAGCTGCTGTGTGAGATCACATGAGGCGCTCCCTCTGGCATGATAATCTTAATAATATCTTGTAGTGTGTGCATGTTTAAGATTTGAGGGAAGATAATCTGCAAAGATTCTCCTTATATGTGTGCTGCATCCAGATTTCATAATCGGTTAGGATTTTAAAACTCCTGAGCCCGGCTTAACCAAGAAAAAATGGGTTTAAACATTCAAAAAAAATTGTCCGGAAAAAATTCCGTTTTTATTCTCCATTTAACATTCCAACATTCCATATAACTTAACGGGAAAGTTAGCAAATTGTTTTTAGATCATAACTTTTTTCGCTTGATTTTAAGCCTCAGTACCCTTTCTATCCATTTAAACCACATAAGCCAAAACTTGTTAATATTAAGGTCCGAAATTCAAACTTGAGGCTATGGGCCAAAGATAAATTTTGCATTATATCCAATTATATGTTTATTTTATAGAACGTAATTATAATACAACCATATAATTTTAATATAAATTAATCAAACAAATTAATTAACTTTTTAAATTGTCAAATTCTTCTTCTTCACATTTCAGTGTAAATATACTATATGCTCTGTGTCTCTGTCTGTGTGTGTGTGTGTGTGTGTGTGTGTGTGTGTGTGTGTGTGTGTGTGTGTGTGTGTGTGTGTGTGTGTGTGTGTGTGTGTGTGTGTGTGTGTGTGTGTGTGTGTGTGTGTGTGTGTGTGTGTGTGTGTGTGTGTGTGTGTGTGTGTGTGTAACATAACATTGGCCTGTGGCTCCTGGTTTGAGCATCTCTGCTTTAAAATTTGATGCTATTTAGCCATCAAAGCCCCTCATCTGTCTGCAAATACCTGAGGAACAGTTTTACTGTATGTTTAGCCAAAGATCTGCCAGTCAGACATATTGCACGTTCGGCTCTGACAAAGATGCTCATCTAGAAAAAAAACGCTGCGACGTTCAGCAGTGAAACCAGCCTGAGAAACATTTGCTGTTACAGGGGATTTGCTTATGATTGATTCTTTGAGACGAGTGCGAGCCGTATGGCAGCCTGGATGGCAATTTCGCCTCTGCCGTGGCACCTGCCCCGGGGATTACCATCATCCAATGCTGTCAAAGACACTGAAAGGCTCTCAGACGCCTTAAAATAAGAGTTACAGAACAACAAACTAAAAGACAAGAGCCGTCTGAGAGTGTGTGCTTACAGTTGTTGGCCCCGGTTAACTCTCTTATGGCTTTTAGTCCACGTCTGTTAGCTTTGAGGCCATCTATATGTTAATGCTCTCCTAAAAGTTGACTAAATTAAATTTCAGTAGCCAAAACCCACATTTATGGAGGCTAAAGGTTTCTTTGTTTGTTGGCGTATGTGTGTGTGCGTCCTTGAAAAGATGCATTGGCAGGCTAAGATTGGTGTATATCTCAGCACTGGATAAATTGGAAATGATCCAAAGGAAATTGAATTTGCAGGCAGAATGAGGGGGCAGGTGAGGGGAATGGCCGAGTTCCCATAATGCATCACTTCTACTGCAGCAGGGATCTATGCCACGGCTAATGCGAAACATTTAAAATGCTTATAGGAGTGAATCCAGGCGACATACGTCAACTACACTTTGCTTCGCAAACTGATTTTACTGTGACATTTAAGTATGACGACGTACTTCGATGGGCCATTAGAGGCCCATTTGATCATTCCAGCCATGTGATTTGACAGCAAAGTTGGTTTTGATTTAGTTACTTATGGATTTGTTCTTCTTTGAAAGATACACATCAAGGTCAAGAGTCTAATTTTGCCAGAGCACTCAAAGCATTTCATTAACATGGTAACTCAGTTACGGGCCGATATGATCCGTCTTCTCACTGTCGGCTTTGCCTTCTTGCTGTTGATGGACGTCGGACTTGTGACAAAATCATCACTCAACGCCTGACGTATCGCTGGCGGCAAGCACAATGCTGGCTGCCGTTCATCACCGCAACAACCTCAGCGGCTTTTCCTCAGCTACAGGTACGGTTCTGTCCCGGGGCTGATTTTTTTATTAGAAGATTTAGACTTGTTTCTTTTTATTATATAAAGGTTGTATTAAAACATACTCTCGGAAAACTTTTTTTTTTTTTTAATATGCATTCGTCATTTTTGCTACTTTTCAAATGACCTTTCACTATACAAAAAAGTATGTATTTTCAAGTTAATTTTGTATTGTTAAGTATTTCAGCGAGGGATTCTCTCAAGTTTTTAATCATCAACTTCTACATGAGCATTTTATTAAAGCTCAATTTAATGATTTTAATGGAGTTAATATATTACATAAATAAATTTAAAAATCTAATTCATCTGTTAACCTTGTTATGCAAAATATGATCAAAATCAAGGAAGTAAATTAATGGTTCTACAAATTGAGCTGGTTATTGTAGCTCAATTTAATGATGTTATTGGATTTAGTATATTACATAATGATACATACATATATTTAATTAACCTTAAAATATACAAAATATAACCATAATCAGGGGCTGTAAAGTAATTGTACTTAATTTGAAGATAATTTGGATAAATTAATTAAATTGAATAAAATCCCTGATCTTTGGACCAGAACAAAACGAATGACAAATGTTACAGGAGTTAATGTTACATTATGGAAAAATAATAATAATAAATCAAATGAATCTGTTAAAGTTAATACAAAAATGTGACTTTACACTCGTTGTATACATAAAATTTCATTTCATTTCTAGACACCTACAGGTCAAACAGTGCTCATGGTTGAAGAACCACCACAAATGTTGCAAATACCAAAACATTTTGAGCACACATCAGACTGATGACTTCAGATGGTGACAGGGTTTTGAGTAGTTCAGCACATCACAGGTTTCTCAAGAAACCAGATCTCAAAAAATGGAAAAGCAACCCAACAAAGCTTTGCTAAACACCATATAGGTGTCCAATGTAGGTCAATTATTGCCTGAGAGCTTGTGAGGATCTACTTCTGCTGATTTCAGATGGAAGACTGAAGCAGATGCTCTCCAGGATGTTCTCTCATCTTTAGCTGAACGAGTAACCTGCCAGGGGTCCTAAAACATGAAAATAAATAAATAAATAAATAAATATTTCAACTAGTGATTTTCTCAGGAGATTGATCCGATTTTCTCATCAACTTAAAAGTACTACAAAAGTAGGTTATTTCAGCTCAATTTAATGATGTTACTAAAGTTTATATTTTAAATGATGAAAGAAAATTATAAAATCTAATCATTACCCCTCAAATAAATACAAAATATCACCATAAATAGGAGTGTAAAGTAAATGTATGTCATTAAAATACTGTGCAATTAAATGTGAAAACTTAGTTTATTTTCACTCAGGTATAAATGTCTGGCTTGATATCATTACATTTACTTAAGGCAAAGTGTAAGTATAATTTCTCTGTACTTCTGGCATTTCTGTTTTGCGGTGGAGATTTCTAGACTCACTAACAAAAGTATAATGTAATCTAAAATAAAATATATGAAATTAAATTGATCAAATTACAAATAATCACAGACCCCTCACCCAATAGACATACTGGGTGCCAGTATGTCTGTGAATGACTCCAGGCCCCCGGTTCCATGGCAACCGATCTGATAACACTAGTTTTATTGCTCAAAGGAATGCAGGCAGAGCAGCACTCACTTCATTTCCCCTTAGGAAAATGGACTCTTCTCTAATTAATTCATAGAAAAAACTTTCTTTGAATGAACACACATATCCTTCAGGTCATTGTGTATATTATTACTGTTCTTGTGTATTGTATACTGGTTTATGCATGCTTATGATAGATCACTAGTTAATATCACTTCACTTATACCATGTTTGGTCTCTATAAATTCGTCTTCAGATGATCTAATTGAGAGTGTATTTTATATGTTGATACCTATGCAACATATTAGTGTTCTAAGAATCTTTACTAGTTTGTATGTCAACTTCTGATCCAGTTACATATGCAAATTACCATGCTTGGAGACAAAGAGGCGTAAACTTTCCCTCCAAAAGACACCATTGGCGCTTTGACACCCAAAAGGAGTGACCTCTGTTATGCAGATAAAGCTTTGCCTTGACTTTCCATTCAACAAAAGATCCTCAGATCTCAGCAGATCTCTTTCTTAGCTCTTTTTCACTTTCAGCCTGGGAAGAAACTCCCAATCACTATCGAATCAGGACATCTTTGGAATTCATCACTCTTCAACCTGGAAGAATGTGATCTCAAGTCCAAAACCTTGAAACCATCGAAATTTTCATCCAAGACTGTATCCGGACACTCGTCAACGACCAAGGCAATGCAAGTATCGTACATTTAAACTAAACAAAACAGAGGTTTAGTATAGACCCCGTTATAAACGGCGCAGATGGTTTTTAACTCAGGTGGTTCTGACTCATTTTCCATAACTGCATCCTTTGGTTTCTCTATTGGCTTTAGCTCCCCTTTTGTATGTACACGTGAGTGAATGCATGTATGTTTGTTTGTTTGTTTGTTTAGATTAGTTATGTGTGTTAGCATTTAATTAATAAAAGTTGTGTGCACAAATTACATAAGTTTCTGGTTCTGCCTTGCAAATTAATGTCTCTTTACGTATTTTGACCCTCGCTACAAGCTCTAATGCATTAATAGAAAAGCATTTTCTCTGGCCACAGAAATATTATTTTTTAGAGTTGATGTGAACTTAGACAATGTTCACTGGACAAACAGATCAGTTGATGGCAATTTAATTCTGCTACAGTTATTACTGTCAGCCGATATAAATAATTGTAATTAATCAGAATTAAATTGTAATTATTTACATACATTTCCCTTTTGAGCTGATTTGCTACAATATATATATATATATATACACTTGTCATAGCACTTGCATATCATTGATCTTGTGATTTTGATTGCTTCCATTGTCGTCATTTGTAAGTTGCTTTCGATAAAATCATCTGCTAAATAACTAAATGTAAATGTATGTATATTACATATATACATACACATATACATATACATACACACACATATACATAGTTATATATACATACAGCGGGTACAGAAAGTATTCAGACCCCCTTAAATTTTTCACTCTTTGTTATATTGCAGTCATTTGCTAAAATCATTTAAGTTCATTTTTTTCCCCTCATTAATGTACACACAGCACCCCATATTGACAGAAAAACACAGAATTGTTGACATTTTTGCAGATTTATTAAAAAAGAAAAACTGAAATATCACATGGTCCTATCACAGACCCTTTGCTGTGACACTCATATATTTAACTCAGGTGCTGTCCATTTCTTATGATCATCCTTGAGATGGTTCTACACCTTCATTTGAGTCCAGCTGTGTTTGATTATACTGATTGGACTTGATTAGGAAAGCCACACACCTGTCTATATAAGACCTTACAGCTCACAGTCATGTCAGAGCAAATGAGAATCATGAGGTCAAAGGAACTCCCTGAAGAGGTCAGAGACAGAATTGTGGCAAAGCACAGATCTGGCCAAGGTTACAAAAAAAATTCTGCTGCACTTAAGGTTCCTAAGAGCACAGTGGCCTCCATAATCCTTAAATCGAAGATGTTTGGGATGACCAGAACCCTTCCTAGAGCTGGCCGTCCGGCCAAACTGAGCTATCGGGGGAGAAGAGCCTTGGTGAGAGAGGTAAAGAAGAACCCAAAGATCACTGTGGCTGAGCTCCAGAGATGGGAGAAAGTTGTAGAAAGTCAACCATCACTGCAGCCCTCCACCAGTCGGGGCTTTATGGCAGAGTGGCCCGACGGAAGCCTCTCCTCAGTGCAAGACACATGAAAGCCTGCATGGAGTTTGCTAAAAAAACACCTGAAGGACTCCAAGATGGTGAGAAATAAAATTCTCTGGTCTGATGAGACCAAGATAGAACTGTTTGGCCCTAATTCTAAGCGGTATGTGTGGAGAAAACCAGGCACTGCTCATCACCTGTCCAATACAGTCCCAACAGTGAAGCATGGTGGTGGCAGCATCATGCTGTGGGGGTGTTTTTCAGCTGCAGGGACAGGACGACTGGTTGCAATCGAGGGAAAGATGAATGCGGCCAAGTACAGGGATATCCTGGACGAAAACCTTCTCCAGAGTGCTCAGGACCTCAGACTGGGCCGAAGGTTTACCTTCCAACAAGACAATGACCCTAAGCACACAGCTAAAATAACGAAGGAGTGGCTTCACAACAACTCCGTGACTGTTCTTGAGTGGCCCAGCCAGAGCCCTGACTTAAACCCAATTGAGAATCTCTGGAGAGACCTGAAAATGGCTGTCCACCAACGTTTACCGTCCAACCTGACAGAACTGGAGAGGATCTGCAAGGAGGAATGGCAGAGGATCCCCAAATCCAGGTGTGAAAAACTTGTTGCATCTTTCCCAAAAAGACTCTTGGCTGTATTAGATCAAAAGAGTGCTTCTACTAAATACTGAGCAAAGGGTCTGAATACTTAGGACCATGTGATATTTCAGTTTTTTTTTTTTTAATAAATCTGCAAAAACGTCAACAATTCTGTGTTTTTCTGTCAATATGGGGTGCTGTGTGTACATTAATGAGGGGAAAAAAAACAAATGATTTTAGCAAATGGCTGCAATATAACAAAGACTGAAAAATTTAAGGGGGTCTGAATACTTTCCATACCCACTGTATACACACAAACATATTATATATACACTCACATACATACATGTATACACATATACTGTATATACATATACACACACACACACACATATATATATATATATATATATATATATATATATATATATATATATATATATATATATATATATATATATATATATATATATATATATATATATATATATATATATATATATATATATATATATATATATACATACATATATATATATATATATATATATATATATATATATATATATATATATATATATATATATATATATATATATACATACACACATATATATGAGCCCCCTCCTCTTCACTCTGCTGACCCACGACTGCACACCGTCGCACAACTCCAACCTCTTCATTAAGTTTGCGGATGACACGACTGTGGTGGGTCTCATTAGCAACAGAGATGAGACAAACTACAGGAGCGAGGTGAGCCGCCTGGCCGGGTGGTGCAGTGACAACAATCTCTCTCTAAATGTGGAGAAGACGAAGGAGATTGTTGTTGACTTCAGGAGAGTGCACTCTCTGCATGCTCCTCTGACCATCAATGGTGCAACCGTGGAGAGAGTGAGCAGCACCAAGTTCCTGGGTGTACACATCACAGAGGACCTCTCCTGGACCAACAACACTGCAGCACTGGCCAAGAAAGCACAACAGCGTCTCTACTTCCTCCGTAAACTCAGAAGAGCCAGAGCCCCGGCCCCCATCATGTGCACCATCTACAGAGGCACCATCGAGAGCATCCTGACTAGGTATGGACATCACTGTGTGGTGTGGCGCCTGCAACAAGTCCTGCCGCAAGTCCCATCAACGGATAGTGAGAGCAGCTGAGAAGATCGTTGGTGTCTCTCTCCCCTCCCTCCAGGACATCTACAGCACCTGTCTCACCCGCAAAGCCCTCTGCATTGCACGCAATCCCACCCACCTGACATACAACTTCTTCAGACTGTTACCATCAGGGAGGAGACTGCGGAGTCTCCAGGCCAGGACCAACAGACTACTGAACTCTGACCCCACCCCACCCCACCACCACCACCCACACACACTGTGACCAGCACCAGTCACTTTGTACAGCATTGGACTGACCTCATTCAACTACCTCTTCTGTCAGTCTGAATAAAAGAATGCTCTTCGTCACTTTAAATAAAATAGTCTCAATAAGCTCTTTGCGCTATACCATTTATAGTCTGCACTGTTTGTTTGTCTATCTCACTGATTTGCACTCTATTTACCATGTGCCTTATGCCACTTTATCCATTTTATATTATTTTATTTTTATTTTTATTCTACATGTCCTCATTTGTATATTTGTAATAATTGCATTTTGTGTTTGTGTACGTGTATATATTTGATTTGTACTTATCTGTATTTATGCGTTCTACTGTTAGTACTTAGTGTTATCTGTATGCACCAGGGAGTAAGAGAGTAACGAAATTTCAGTTTTCTGTATGTATGTACGGTACATGTGGCAGAATTGACAATAAAACAGACTTTGACTTTGATATACACACACACACACACATATATATACATATATATATATATATATATATATATATATATATATATATATATATATATATATAATATGCAGGGAATTTTAAAAAGGGACTGACATAAATAATTTTATATTTTAACATTCTTAAAAAATAGGGGGGAAAAAAACAAAAGATTCATAATAAAAATGTAAAGCTATTATAATCTATCCTTTAAATTATGAATATTTTTTATTTCAAATCACGCAACTTGAAGAATCACCTATAAATATAAAAAGACATCTTGTGGTTGGCTGATTGGACATTTGGGCAAATGGCATTCATCATTCTGTATATGGCAGGCAAATATAGCTGCCAAAAACAGGAGAGCAACTTTAATGATAATAAAGAGAGAAAAGTCATTTGAGGCATTACTGAATCCTGAAGGGAGTCTTTGGGATGAAGCCAGTTTAGACCCATTCAAACACCAACGGCATTAGACAACACCGATATTCAGCCAAGTTTTTACAATTTCATCAGCGGTGGCTGCTTCATTTTCTTAAAATCATATTCATATCCTGACATGCATGGTGCCAGTGTTAAAGAGAAATAAAATAAACTAAGTAGCAAATTAAATAAATAAACTAATAATTAAATAAATAAATACAAGTCGGTTTTACAATTCCATCAGTGGTGGTTGCTTTATTTTCCTTAATCAAATTTACATCTCAACATTGTGCCAGTGTAAAAGAGAAATAAATAATAATAATAATAATATAAAAAATATACTTTTGTAATTTTTTTTTAACTTTTGGCTGGATAATCAGCCACGCTTTTACAGTTTCATCAGTAGTGGTTACTTTATTTTCTTAAAATTATATTTATATTCTGACATGGTGCCAGTGTAAAGGATAAAATAAAATAAAATAAAATAAAATACATTTTATAAATAAAATTTATTAATAATAGTCTTTTGTATAATGACATTATGCTGATTTTATATATAGTTTATATATAGTATATATAGTGATATATAGTTTTAATGTAATCATAATCATCATTACAACTAATAAGCATTAAAAAAAACACCTTGAAATTAAACATAACACATGAAGGTATTTGGAATTTAGCTCAATATGTTTAACTGTCATAAGGTCATAATACAAAAAAATCTTAATGTTACAATTAAATGATTTTACATTGTATACATGTCCCATTTAGCAAAACAAAGTAAGGCATCTTCAGTGTGAAATCAGAAACATCAAGCTTCACGAGCTGAGAGAGAAACATCTGAATCTCATCGATCACTTGTGTTCTCTGAGAAACAAAATCGATCGATTCCTTCATCCTCTGGAGTTTCTCACACTATCAACCACAGGCTCTGCGGTTCAAGATGTCAAAGATGTCTCTACGCACACTTTTAAATCTATTTGCAGCTCATGCATACCGACATGCCATCAAACAGTGCAAATCTGCCAACTCTGGAAGCACAAATAAGCTTAAATGTAGGTTGGGCTCAGTCAAAAAAGCAGAAGGACCCCCGTGTGTATGAGGTTGATGGATTCAGGCCTTTGAGATGAGAAGCAATTCCTGTAATGATGGACAGCTGCGAGGAGACAATAGGTTGCTAGGCGACAGCATGTCGAACAGACAGGTATGTCATGGTGGCCAGAACGAACACAGAAAGTGGCATTACCCTGGAGACGGAGGAGAGAAACAGAAAGATTGAGCGTTTAGACACCGCAGTTGTTGCTCGTGGTGGACGAGGGACAGAAGAGCGTGACGATTCGGCTTTATGTCTCAGATGGCTTCACTGGAGCTGCTGACAGGTGTGTTTTACAGGTAAGCGTCTGGTGATGTGAGAGGTTTCATTCACTTAAACATGTCAATATATCACAAACACCATATTTACACTCAAACCATGAACAGAAGAGCTTGATCGCTTCAAATATAAGACTGGAGATGCAAATAGACCATAGACACCAGAATCTGCTCAGGGATGCTGGTCAATCCAGGCCAGTTTTGTTAGGTCTGGTGTGATTTGTGACACCAAGACTATGGCATCAGACAAAGCACATTTATTCTACTTCTATATATACACACACATCTCTGAATGGTTAAAAATGCCTATAAAGATTTTAAAAATTATTTAATCTTTTAATCTAATATTAAATTATTTAAAATTAATCTATTGCATTGATCTATATTTAGTACGCACACACACACACACACACTATATATATATATATATATATTTTTTTTTAATAAGAATGAATAAGACAGTCAATTTTAAAATAAATAAATATTGAAATAAAATCTATAAAATAAAAAGTGAAATACTGAAGGAATATTTTGTTTTAGAGCGGATGGATGGATGGATGGAAATGTTTTGGCTGTAAAAAGTGAAATACTGAAGGAACATTTTGTTTAGAGCAAAGGCGTTATAAATTAATTAATTAATTAATTAATTACTTGAAATAATACTGAATAATTATTTATAAATATTAAATAAAAGGCAGTATTGAGAAGTGCTGCAATATGAAACGTGCTTGCAAAAATGTTAATAACAATTTATTCTGTTAGTAATAATTTAGAAGGAATAAAGAAGCAAATTACTTATAAAATAAACATTAATGGGAAAAAAAACCCTTTAAGGGTTTAGAACCAAAGTCCAAATAAACAGAAATAAATGGATAATTAAAAGTCAGAAATCAGTAATATATTTTACAGTTTTTTTAAATAAACTAATTCTAAAATAAATAGTAATTTATTTAAATAAAGTAACTGATTTATACATAATGAACATTAACAATTGTATATAAAGAATAAATAAATCAATCATAATACAGTTTATTTTATAAATTATTTGTATTAATTGTATTCTGTGTCAGTTATTAAAAACCCTTCTGAAATCTTTTGTGCACCAGCACTAACACGAAAATCCCAATGAGGCACCTGTTTATCAGTAAAGACCTCTTTGCAGCTAATTTATCTATAAATCAAAGCCAGCTGAGACGTGTAGGGGAATAAAGTCATTTGCACTGTTTATATGGTGTAATTTAATTATCACAGAAGCTCAGCAAATGAAACATCACCTATATGTAAAAACACACAGAAGTGTTAATGTGAACACCTGCAGACAACTGCAGGCCAAAAATACTAGTGACTGAATTAAGTGGCCAATTACATCCCAACTGGTCCTGATTCATACTACGCCAAAATCTCTCCATTCAAATGTCAGGCTGACATACAAGACAACTGAAATAACCTACAAATGCACTTCATTCACTCAAGCAAGTTTTGTTCACTGTAGTATTTAAAGTAAAATCATAGTTCATAACAGCATAAAAAGGGTCTCCAAGCATGCCGTTGTTCAAAGGGGTCAAATAATCTGGCCTATAAACGTGTATGACTGGAATACAGGAATGCCGGATACGCGTGTATGTCTGCTTTGTTAGTGAGTGGCTCTTTTGAGCAAAATCGCTGCCTGTTGGGATCAGCACAAACACAGCAGTGAAACTCAAGCTTGAGCCGGGAAACGAGACGAGCCGAGATATTTAAAGCTGAATTTGTAGCCTAGAGTGACAGGTTTCTGGAATAGCTGAATTCACACGGAGATCTGGCGGCGAGCCACAAGAAGATCCGGCGGTGCGTAGGACGAGGAACCTCCACGGCCTTCTGGTGTTAATGCCAGTCGGCGTTTATATGCTAATGTGCACCTTTTGTCATTTGTCTTTTCAGAGTTACGGAAGAGTTTAACAAAGGCCGGAGACGTGAGGTATTTCTAAAAGCGCAGGTAACCTGAATGGTTTGAGCACATACGATTTCATTCACTGTGAAACCTTCATTTATTAGATGCTTTTATTTGAAGTGAGTCACCGAGGAACCTGGGGTTAAAGGGTTAATTCACCCAAATATTACAATTCTGTCATCATTTACTCATCCTCGTGACATTTCAAACCTGTATGACTCAAAAGCAGACATTCAGAAAAACGTCCAAGGTGCTCTTTTCTATTAAATGAAAAAGAGAATGTGATGGAAAAAATAATCAAAACGGCACCTAAAATATACAATTAGTCTATTAGACTTGTATATAGATATTAAAGTTAATATTCACTAAAATGCACTCTTTAAAAATGCTGCAATTTTAACAGTAAAAGACTGTAAAAATGCTACGGTAAAAACCTGTTAATTAGTTAACTGTAAATTCCCTTAATATATATGGTAAGAACAAGATATTTCATGTAATTTTACATTAATATACAGGTAAATATAGTTTTTGGAAATGAAAATAAAGACAAGTCATCTCATATTTTACAGTGTAAAAAATAAATTGACATTTAAATATGACAGCTATTTAGTTTTTTATTTTAATATTTAAATATTTTGTTATTTGTAAAATTTTGTTTATATATATGTATGTATTTATTATATTAAAGCTGGCATTTTTACCATACATTTCACAGATTTATTTATTTAGTTAATCTCTTTGTTAGTTATTTTTATTTTTTTATTTACAGATATTTGAAAATATTCAAAGTGAAAATTTACTTTAATTTTAACCAGTTAGTCATTTGAAGCTATTGATTGCTTGCTTGAAATATACAGCAAAATTTGTATTCACTACTTTTATACTTCCATGGAGTGTTTTCTTTCTTTCTTTCTTTCTTTTTTTTTGAGCGGTACAATGTCTAAACGTCTGCGTCACAGAAAAGAAAAGAAAGTCATACAGGAATGGAATGGCTTTTGGGGGAAATAAATAATAATAAAATAAAATCATTTTTAGGTGAACTATCCCTAAGAACCTTGAATAAAACAACCTTCCAGCCACACCATCTGCAAACAACAACTTCATTAAACATGCATTCCATAAAACTTGCAACTGAGAGACTATTACCTATCGGCCAACATATGCTGTGGAACAACATTAACATGTTTTCTTTACACAGTCTGTCTCTTGAGTGTTTCATCGACATACACAAGCTAAGTTCACTCTCACAGCTGAAGTAGCTCCGTTTCATCAAGTACTGATTGCTTTTTTCTTGCTGTTGTTTCTGAAATTCATATCAAGCGAGACTCAGGACGAGGCAGAGTTATATATTAGCCACGTCGGTTTTATTATAACAGTATGAAGACCATCATGATTTCTGATAAGCTGAGCCGCCCATGAGCGCGTAAAATGGATGAGGGTATTTTGTTGATTTATGAAAAGACACACAGTCTCTTTGTTGTCTTGTTTCCTCATCGACCGAAGTTCATTTTGCATATGGAAAATCCATCATTTCCGCTCAAGGTTATGGGAGTCGAGTGAGGAATAATTCTGGGATATGAAGATAGATAGAGAGAGGGAGAGAGAGAGAGAGAGAGAGAGAGAGAGAGAGAGAGAGAGAGAGAGAGAGGCCACGTACACACTGCAGAAAAATTCGGTTGTCAGTTCACATTAGTGCTCAATCTCTTTTGTACACACACAGTTCAGTAATTTTACAAGAATGACGACAACAGCATTCTACAACCTGAACTGACTCCAGAAAAACTCAGGTGGTGAGAACCGCATTTACAGAAATCCTACACAGAACTGAACTGTTCAACTAGTTGTTAACGATGTAATTTAATTGCGTATCTGCTTTGTGGTGCAAGAAATCACAGGGAAGGAAGTACGTTTTGACTTGGTGTTGCCAGATCTTTCTATTTAAAAAAAAAAACCCAGCAAATAAACAACAACAACAAAAAACATAAATAAACTTAAATCCAAACACCTTTTTTTAATACTGTAAGCCACGTACCAAAATATCATGGAATGCTTTATATATCACGGCAACCCAAAGATGCTTATTAAGCATCGCTGATAATAAGCAGACATGGCAACCTTTCAAAACATTGTTATAGTTACAATGGTGCCAGTAATCGCAATTTCGAGAGGGCGTTCAATTTTGTACACACACGAAATGATACTTCAGGGGATTTACTCCTGTATTTAAATGTGCAGTATGTAAAATCGACAGCTATCGTTTAAATAGGTACTGCAGTCCAAATGAAAAATATTGTTGAACGCTCCTCCTCAGACTAAACGCTCACGCGGGTTGCCAGATTAAGGGCAAGCAGCAGGAATAAACGCAATTGACCCTTCGCAAAGACCTTGATTGACAGGCGGTCTGACCAGTCTTAATGCCGAATCTACCATTTTGTCCAACAAACAAATCAGACAGGAGAGTAGATTGACATCAATAGACTTGAAAATTGTTTGTATTGACGTATTTCCATGGTTGAAATAAAATACGTTCTGATGTTCATTCATGTTTATTTCGTGTTTCTAGTAAATATGAAAAGACGATCGGTTCACATGTCACTTGTACTGAGGCGCTACAGATTTTGTTTCATATCAGAAGTAACCTGCTCTGCTTGTCTGTCAGCGTGTTGTCAGAGCATTCTCCTCTTTGCGAGACGAGCAAAAAAAGTCAAATTTTGTCATTTTGTAAGAAATTCAAACAATAAATACCAATGTATCATGACAGATTGCTGTAGCGCCTCAGTTCAAGCGGCACATGAACAGATCATCTTTTCATATTTACTAATTAAAGCATGAAATAAACATGAATGAACATCAGAAGGTATTTTATTTTAACTATGGAAAGACCTCAATACACACCATTTTCCAAGTTCAAGCCCACGATGTTAATCTACTCTCCTCACTGGTTTGTTTGCCAGACAAATGTATTTGGCCTTATGATTGGTCAGATAGCTTGTCAATCGAGCTCCATGCGAAGGGTCAATTGACAATGGAAAAAAGATGAGCCAATCACTGTATATTGATGAGTTAATTTATCTGCATTTTAAAATTCCTCTGATCATAGAACTTTTAGATGGATGACAGGGCTTTTTAGGGTCAGGTAGAATCTGCGATCACAGATCCAGTTCATTTGCTGGCTTCCATGGCTGCAGTACACTGTGTTTTCCGCTAACTGGCAACCCTGGTTGTGTAAAAATACTATTGGGTAAACTGGCAGTGGGCGGAATCACACAAACCAAAACAAAAACAGACATTCTGACACAAAACACACATTGCAAAGCAGAATAACTGTAGCACTGTTTTTCTGATAAACAAGTATGTTAACTTAGCATGTTTCCTAAATATCTATAAACATATTATGGTATTTTTATGCTTTAATATAAATTACATATAGTACCTTTAAATGTGGTAGTCACTCCTGAAACTTTACAGTGTGTATGTGGTTAAAAAGAGAGAGTAACACTGTTTTGTTGAGTAGAAGGACGATTTACGTTGCGATTTGTGATGGCTGAATCATCACAAACAAGCTTTGAGGTAAACGGCTATTCCTGCTGACAACTTTACAGGCCCGCTCACACAGTCTGGTAAACAACACACACACACTTGATTGTGCATTCAGCAGCCCTCGAGTAGCTGGATAGCTGGTGAATACTAAATATCAACAAAGGTTACAGCTTGACCAGGGAGCGCCTTCAAAAACACACAAAGATAATAAAACAAACTGTGACTCATGATGACATGAACCTGAAGTGAGCGCTTTTGGTGTTTAGCTTGCTCTTTTCGTTTCACTTTTACTATTGCTCATACAACTTTGGCATAAAACTTGGTCCTGGTTGGTGGTACACACAGGAATGATTCCTCAAATCATGTGCTTTCTACTGTAGAGGTGTGATATTACATTTCTAAAACAATTTAGACTTGTGATTTTCACCTGCTGGACAATAAAACGGGCAAAGAAAAACTCATGGATGCACACTGGCAAGATACCCAAGTCATGTGGTATGTTAACATGTTAAAAACCACCTTATCGTCCACAGAGCAGCATGCTAAAAATGAATCAGAACAATCAGAAACCACACAGCAACACTTTTTGCACAGACAAAAATACATTTTCTTCAAAGAAAGCAAATCTAGTTACTGAAAATATGTGGTAGCTCTGAGGATTTTTAGGTACTGTGTCGCTTTCCTGAATCATAAATCACAAAATGATTCACTTTGATCATTTAGTCTTTAAAACCTTAGCAAATGCCTCACTGTCATCGCAGACTGAGAGATTGCAACACAGCCGATTATCTTACAGTATAAAGACACATGACAGGCGAAAAAGAGGTCTTCTGAACACTTTCAAACTCAGAGACGCTAAAGGAACACCATCATTCACATCTGCCACGTTCAGTTTGTTGTTTTTACACTTAGACAGATAAGGAGAACAACAGAGAGCTGAAGATACAGGAACACTCTGCCGTAAACAAAGATGTGAGGAAACAAAAATCAAACTTATTCATTTTTTATATATGCATGTCCAGGAAAATCCGGAGAGATATTGACAATATGGCACGGTTTACTTTATTAAATGACCACATTTATGTACAGAGGAGAAATGTGTTCAATTCTTTTGAATACTTTAAATGGACTCAACTCATTTTGTGAAATTGTGTATTTCCAAGTAAAAGAGTGGAGCATATTTACTTCACTCTTAATTAAACTATTAAACTATTTTATTTTACCATTAACTGATTCATTGTGAATTTAATAATAATAAATAATAATAATTAATATAATAATATAACAAAATAATAAATAATCATGGTTTAAAAATGTTTAAAATGTTATTATCTTAGACTGTGACGTTACTGTTAATATAATTTTTTTTTTTACCTGCATATCCAAGGAAATACTGAGAGAGATTAAAAATATTGCACAGTTTGCTTGATTAAATTAGCATAGTTATGTACAAAGAACAAGAGCTTAAAATGATAAATATGGTACATTATTTTAAATACAAAACATAAAACAAGAAATGGCACTTTAATCTCTTTTTTTAAGTGTGTATTTCCAGGTAAAACAGTTGGGAAATATTTATTTCACCCTTCTTCATTTAAATAATTTTACACTTTTAACAATTATTTAACAAATGTAAAATAAATATTATTAATTAACCAAGGTTAAAAAAATATATATATATATAATCTCAGATATTATTATTTTTTCCCCCAATTCCAATGTGGCCTGTAGCAAAAAGAAAAGTTTGAAAGGTGGAGAAGGTTTTTACTACATTTTGCTGAAAATATTTTAAAGGCAAAGAATATCAAGAATCTTGCACTGCAAGTCCATTTACTGAGAAAATAAATCGAGATCGATTTTAGTTCATGCCTCTTTAAAGAGCAGCTATCTTTAAAATAATCCCTCCGTGAGAAAAATGTGAACGGATCTCTTTGTGTACGTCTCTGTTTCCTCTCACCTCACAGAAAAACAAACTGAAAGTGCATAAGAGAACAAACAGCATGAGTTAAGTGCTCGGAGGTACTGTACCTCTGCGGGAGAGTTCATTCCAGCAGCCCACCGGCAGTTTGAAGACTTACTTTGAGGGGCTTCACCCTTCCAGACAGGACCAGGATCAGAACAACACACATTAGAGTTACACCATCAACCACACAACAGAAAATACATGACTTATAGAAATAAACCCGCATGAACACATGAATGCAACCTGTTTGAATGAATCCAGCAGTTTTATATTAGTATCATGTACATGCTATTATAGTCTATGTTTTAATTTGAATCCGATTTTTCTTTTTTAATTTTAATATTATTTTTTTCAGCGTAATATTTAGATAGCACATTTCCTATACAACGGTAATTCAGTAGTGTACCTGATGATTTTAAAATAATTATATTTATTTATTGATTAGTTTTTATATTTCTATTTAGTTTTCAGTTAAGTGAGTATCACTTCTAAATTTGTTTATATAATTTTATTTCAGCTTGATTTCATTTATTGAAAACATTTTAGTTGACAACACCACTGAATCCAATAGGACAAAATGTGACTTCAAAAACATTTGAAATGATTTTTTGTGTGTGTTTCAATTAATGACAATACTTTTCATTACATTTTGCATTTTAATTAACAAAACCATTTGAATAGTTTTAATTTACAACAACACCGCTGAATTACATTTTAAAAATATATATTTTTGCATTTCAATTAATGAAAACTATTTCCAATTTGCATATCAGTTTACAAAAAAATATATATTTTTAATCATTTAAGTTAACAACAACACAGCTGAATTTCAGAGGAAAGTGTGACTCCAAATACAACTGACTCCAAATCAACAAAATCTATTTTTAATAGTTTTAGTTCACAACAGCACTTCATTAACTCTCATTTCATTCCAAATATGATTCTTTTACACTGATTTTTTTTTTTTTTAAGGTAAGTGGTCGCAAACAATTTATTTTAGCTACATTTAATTAAAAAAAAAAAAATGTTGAAAGTTAGTCAACTAAATTTGTTTATTTAAATGTAGCTAAAATAAATAGATTGCAACCACTTACCTTAAAAAAATTGAGTAAATTCAATTAATCATTTTTTTCAGTGTACAAAACAAAATAAGATATTTTAAATGTTTAAACCATTTTTTAAATAGAATGAAAGCCAGTGGGGTCCAAAACAACAACAAAATGGCAAATAAAAACAAAACATGATGCTCAAACGATCTCTTCCTGTCTAAATGGGGAGTTCTTGTGCAGAATTAGTTGCACGGTTGGCAAGTCTTTATGCTGACAGTCAAAAGTCTGGACTACTGTTTTATCAGACAATCTTTGGCTAACACAAGTGACCCTTAATCCTTGGCAATGAAGTCAGCTGGAGTCCTAATGACAGAACGCTCTTTCTGTCGGCTGTAATTTAGGGGTGATGAGAGAGACCTCGCTTCAGTAGGACTGCACAACTAAATCAGGGTCTGCAGGGACAGAAAGAGGTTATCATGATTCTCTGTGAGAAAAAGAACTCATTCAATTACTGCTGCTCATTTCACACACACACACACACACACACACACACACACACACACACACACTGTACCAGTGTTATCTCGTCCTTTACAGAACAGAGCCGTCAGCGAGCCTTTCATTAACAGCTAAGCTCGTTTGATCGTGTCTGAGCGACCACGATGTCCATCCACAGTCATTTTTAAACGAAAAGAGAAACACGTCTAGCTAAGCGAAACATGCTTACTAAGTCAATTAGCACTATTTTTATTGCTCATAGTTTGGGAATGGATTTGAACAAACCCTAAACACTAAGTATTAAACTTCAGTGTGAACCCGCTCCCTTAAATTGCGTGAACTGTTGTGGAGAGGTTCAGTGTAAAAAGCAGGAACAATTTTTACCTGATTTAATCCATAAAAATGATTTTAATAAATATTAAATCATGTATTTAGTGTTTGTATAAATAATATATTTAGGTTGATTCAGTGATGCTAAATAATATATTTTTTAGTTAATTTAGATTTCTAGATTACAATTATGTTTCAGTGTAAAATAAAATCACAAAATAAAGTAACTAAATAAATAAATTCACAGATTGTTTAGCATTATGGCAGCAACTTCTGCATGGTCAAGAACCACTTATGCAAAAATGCAAAAATTCTAAAATTATCATTTAAAAGTATTATTATTATTATTTTAAACTTTTCATACGCTACTATTCACAAATTTGGGATTGGTATCCTTTTTAAAAATGTTTCATGCTCACAAACGCTGCATTCAATTGATCAGAAATACAGTAATAATGTTAAATAAATACTATTTCAATGTAAACTTGATGTTTTCTATTGTGATACATTTTAAAAAGTAATTTATTCCTGTGATGAAATGCTGAATTTTCAGCATCATTACTCTAGTCCTCCGTGTCACATGATCCTTCAGAAATCATACTAATATGCTGATTTGCAGCTCAAGAAACATTTCTTATGGTTATCAATGTTAAAAAAGGGTGTGCTGCTTCATATTTTTGTGGAAAATGTGATACACCTCATTTTTTCAGGATTCTTTGATGAATAGAAAGGTCAAAAGAAGAGAATTTATTCATAACAATGTTTTTACTGCCACTTTTGATTGGTTTAATACATCCTTGCTGAATAAACACATTCATTTCTTTCACCATGCTATCATCATCAAAAAAAAAAAAAAAAATCAGCATGCTTTTCCATGGTGTTATATGAATACTGTTGTAAAGGAAGGCAGAATGGGTTGATAGACAGAAAGGCACAAACAGCAGAAGAGAGCGACTGCTGCTATCGCTGTGTTGCCGATTGCTGAGAGCTAATCCTAAATTTACCTCTGATATAAATCAGGATCAGCCCACACAGCTGTAGTCATGGAGACTGACCTGCGGCTCCACGGCAATATAGAATATTCTCTCCAGATATAGAACTCTGTCACTCCAGAACAAACACACCTGAATATAGAACGAACACACTTAGCATGAGCAATCAATCTGCAGAGAACAAAGGAACATACAACACATGATTAATAACGTCTAACAGCTCCTGAAAGTTACTAACAGCAAACAAATAAAGTTGCTATGATCAATTTACATGTTTGGCTTGGAATAGCATGCACAATAAGACCAGGACTTTGTATTATTAAGGCAAATAAGGTAGATTTTGATTCCTGTTGAATTAAACAGTGGCATGCCATGATTTCACACCTCTAGCCTCTTTGGTGGAATCTCTCTCAGCGGATCAGATCAGTATATCAGATGATTTATGTTCTGTAGGTAACCTGTCATTTAAATTGCATTTTATCATCTGTCAGTAACTAAAGCATCTCATACATCTTCACCTCGGTGTTTTGTTCCAGCCCCCTGATTTAAATGATTGGTAGTCTAAGATACTATAGCTGTCAGTCACTTTTATTGGTGCATCAGCATTGGTTAGCCTATTTCTTTGAGCATCTCGGTTACACAATATATTCACAAAGCCTGTGAGCACTGTACAGTACGTCCAGAATCTTTATTCATCTGGTCAATATGTTGGAGATTGCATATCTTTTTGAAAATTTTAATTGTAATTTTTAATTTTAATACAGTAAGGGTACGTACAAGGGTATGTATAGGCATGTACAAACAAATGTCTAATCCAAAACATAGCTACCCTGCTGTCTATAAAAGGCAGATACCTTCCCAAGACAGCATCCTTACAGAATTGCAGTTAGAAAGCCACTTAGGAAGCCTGTGATTAAACACACAGTAGTGTTTCTGATATTAGCACATAATAATATGATACTCTAAAATACATAAACATTTATAAAATGACTAAAAATAAAATATAAATGGGATAAAATATAATAAAAAAAAATATATAAAATAATTTTTTACTTTTTATAATTTTTCATTTGTTATTTTTAATCAAGGGTTTTGGTTTGTTTATACACATATGCAGTATATACTGTATATAGGCCTATATATAAAATACTATATAAAATACTGGGTGAAAAAAATAACTAAAATAATGTTAAACCATTTTATTGTTTGTTTTTACTAAAAAAACTGAAAAAAATAAAGCAATACAAAATATCTAAAAATAAATAAATAAATAAAAATAATAAAAATAACACTACTAAAATTTAAACTATATAAAATTACTACAACAATAAAATTGAAATGAAAACTAAATATATATAAAAAGCTAAAGTATACACACATGTATATACACACGTACGTGTGTGTGTGTGTGTGTGTGTGTGTGTGTGTGTGTGTGTGTGTGACAAAGTAAATTAAATAAAGCCTAAGATATAAATATTTGATGAATAAATTGACATTTCAATAATGTTGCCTTAGAAAATGACTAAAAGTTTAAGCTTAACTAAAATTGTTACTAAAAAGCTAAAACTAAATCTAAAATAAAAAAATAAAGCAATATAAAAATACAGTAATAATAATAAAATAAATATAAATAAATATAAGCCTAATAAAACAACATTGCTCATAACGAAACTACTTATTAACGAAACTTAAATTAAAATAAAATTTTAAAAAGGCAAATTTAAAATGTTAGCCAATTTTACATTAATTATACTGTGCATGTTTATGTGGTTTATGAGGACACAAATTTGTATAATGACATGGCTATGACATAGGTAGGTATTACAACGTGAATGTGATTTATGAGGACACTTGGTGTCCCCTCAATTCAAAAGATTTGTAAATCCATCAGAATGAGAATATTTTTTATTTTTATTTATTTATTTTTTTTGGAAAATCTAAATATGCACCGTTTTCTGTGAGGGGTTTATAATTACAGTTTGTATGGCACAAAAACCATTACGCCTACGGAACGACCCCGTAAACCATAAAATGTGCAACATGTGTAAATACACACACACACACACACACACACACACACACACACATACAATTTAGCTAAAAGATGACATCTTAAAAGGCTAATTGTTATAAGTACTCCTGTGCTGCCTTTTAAATGCAGCCTACAGGTAGGCTCCAGAGAGCTGAAGTATCCCTACTTCAAAAGCCTTTAATTATTAAGTTATGCAGGATAAAATTGAGATAGTACGGAAAGACATGGCATGTTGACATGACCTTCCTTTCCAAGAATAAGAGCAATAATCACAGTCAAAATGAAAAGATTTCAATAGAAAAACTCCCAGTCACCAAGTTCCCAGCTTCATTACGATCACAAAAGCATCTACTCTCAGGAAAATCTCAAAGATGACACAGTAGTGTTTATCAGTCCTTTGAAAGGTGGCCCCTCTCCAAAAGAAGGGGACGTGTTTGACGGCGGGGCTTCTGGGAAACGGTGCGCGCCTCCGTGTAATGAAGGACTCGCACCGTGAATGCCTCCGTTTTGCATGTGAATGATCAACTGTCAGGTTGCAATTGGTAAAAAGGTTAGCGCTGCCCGTCCTTGTCAAAAAACCCTGAGGCAGCCGTCTGACAGAATGAGCCGAGAACCGCTGCTCTTTTCCGCGCCGATATCCGAACACACACGCGGGCCCTACGCAGCTCTTGTCATACAGCAGACCGTTATCTACCGGCGTTCACCGTAGCTCTTTGTAAAGCTATTGTCTCTCAAAACCTCTGACATATCAGTGAATTACCGCTAACTCCTCTAAATATGCCCGCGCTCATGACTTATGCATGCCAACCAAAGCCTCTAATGCTCATAAATCTGAATGTTGTCAGGCTCGAGACGCGCCGTGCATTTGATGTGCGCGCTGCGCAACAGCGGTGGCGGCGAGGCTAATTTGTTTGCCACTGAAGGTCTGCAGATGGATTCTGAAAGTTCATTCGCATGGTGTCCGTCCCAAAGTTTGCTTTGAGAGTGAATATCTGTCTGTGTGCGGCGACACAGCTAGAATATGAAGTTTCAAATGTCTTAATAGAGACTGCTTTTAAAAGAAACAGCGTTTAACATGCAAAGCGTCAAACTCAAAGACCATCAGTGGGAGGAAAAGTCAGACGTAGCCTTCAGCCCCTGCTAATCAGAGAGAGAGAGAGAGAGAGAGAGAGAGAGATGAAGACGGAGGAACAGAAGGGAGAGAGAGACATCTGTATCTTTGTTGCATTCATTTAAAAGCCAACCACATGTCTTCCCGCGTCCTGATGAATTGATAGCGCGTGTGCAGATGCAGCACTTTGAATAAACAGACAATAAATGATTGCAGAGAAAGTTCAGTCTTGTAGGGTGTTTTCACACAAGGGACCTCATTCATTAGACACCAGCAGAATTAGCGTGTAAATCATTTGTAAAACTATGATTTGCATAAAGTAATTTATGTGCAATTGGATTTAAGCTGCTTGAGCTTCATGAACGAGGCCCTTGGTTTGTTCGAGGGCTCTCAGAGCGGTTATGGTGGATTTTGGAGTAAATGTGAATCAAATAATCAAATTGTATCATCCGAAAGTAAAGCTTAAAGTTAAGAATTTGTTTACCTCCATGTCATGTGATCATAAAATCAGAGAATGGGGAAGGTGCAAATGTGTTATTAAAGCAACTGTATGTAGTTTTGTTAAACAGTCCCAAAGTTTTTACATAGGCCTATTGTGTGCTAAGAGTTATATATATATGTATATATATGCATGTATGCATGTGTGTATGTATGTGTGTGTGTGTGTGTGTGTGTGTATATATACCTGTTTTTCTATTCAGGTGGGGACTTAAACCTGAATACACACAGACTCGTGGGGACTCGTGTCGCGGTGGGGACCTAAATTGAGGTCCCCACGGGTAAACAAGCTAATAAATCACACAGAATGAAGTTTTTTGAAAATCTAAAAATGCAGAAAGTTTCCTGTAAGGGGTAAGCTTCGGTGTAGGGCAATAAAATAAACGGTCTGTACAGCAGAAAAAGCATTACGCCTATGGAGAGTCCCCACAAGGATAGCAAACCGTGTGTGTGTGTGTGTGTGTGTGTGTGTGTGTATGTATTATTTACACACTTATTTGCATGCTATATTGAGACGGAACTGACGGGATTTTCGACATCTCAGACAAACTATGTGAGATAGGGAAAACAAAGATAATATTATAAAAGAGCCAAGTCTGTTTGTTTATAATATGGAGGCCAGTCTCCGCCACAAAAGAAAAAAAAAAAAAAACTTTTGATCTCATTATTTGGACATTGTATCTCTCACACAGAATTGTGAGGGGAAAAAAAGTCAGAATTGTGAGATAAAAATTACCTTTTTTATTTATTTATTAATTTTACTTGCAGGGGAACCAAGCTTTCATATTTTAGCTACAACCATACACATCATAGGATAATAGCATACTAAGCTAACGTAAACTAAGCCAAACACTACCGCAACCTAAATGAAAATTTAATTGGGAATTGGACTGCTTGATGATTGAAAACCAGCGCGTACACAACTTTTATAACAACCAAATGTCAACTGCGAAATCACAATAATTCAGCTAATATCACGTAGTTCAGCAGCAAAAGCTAAGTGTCTGTCTTGCAGCCTTTAATTTTATGTAACACTTAGCAAAGAATAAAAGTTCAAACTTATCTGGCCCGGTCTCTTTTTAGATTCCTCTGTCTAGGTTCTGTTGGTCTCTGCCATGATGTGTTGTCCGTAAAGACAACACTCCTTCACTAAAGCTATGATGGTGTGACAAAGTGATCTGCCCTTTTTGCGGAATTTACCTGCTCACCAAACCTACATACCCCAGATTCAGAACAGACAGTTGGGAAAGAAACAGAAGCCATTCTTCTTATTAGAAGTCAGTGCACCATCAGATTGATTTGAAACTGATTTTACAAGGTTTAAAAAAAACAACAACTTACAGTTGCTTTAAATTATTAATTTATTGATACATCAACTCAGGGGGTACTTTAAACAATGTTATGTCTACCATTTCTCAACATTTACCAAATTTTACACTCCAGTCTCTGTCTTAAACATTTTTTTATGTAAGAATACTGACTCATGATGCATTTTATTCGCTTAAAACTTAATGTTGATCACTAACTGTGCAAATCTAGCTACCTGGGTCATAATCTGTGACATCACACCTACGTCCTGATGAAATTGGAGCTGTAAATATATGCATGACTTCAAGTGGAGTTGCTGAAGTAAGAAATTCAGACTTTCTAATTTGAATGGACTACAGCATTAAATACAGAAAGATATTTACACTGTCTATAGACCACAACTATAGCTAACTAAAACTATGAAAGTTTTTAGTTTTTCAGTGCAAAAAAGTAAGACTGAACTAAACTGGACCAAAACACCTGCTACCAACTAACAATACCTGCCAACCTCTAGCAATTCAATCACTGTCAGTGATGAAGTAAGTGTGAATGTCCCTTTAGAAGAGGATTTTCAATCAAACCCTTTATTTCTGGGCTCTGAATGAAATGAGTACATTTATACATTTCCATTAGTCCCAATTGGAAAGTTATCAAGGTTTTAATCCCTACAAAGCGAGCTCTGTTCGGCCTTCTATTGACAGCGAACAGAAGACCTGGATTCTCATCACGAATCAACACTTCACCATCGACTTTCTCTCATAAGCGACTGCTTCTAACTGCCAGAGCAGTTTTCCACGGTAAGCTGAAAATTACATCAGCATCTGCTGAAAATCTCATTGTTTCTGTTCACACTCGCCAATAACTTTCATTGTTATTAACCCGTCTGGACAACGAATCTAAACCAGGCCGACACATTCTCACCCCTGCGGTCTCAGCCCGGTGGCTGAGCGATTCCCTCACGTCTCGCTCCAGCGGCGAGGTGCTTTGACAGGTAATCAACTGTAATTTCATGCACTGCATTATTGCAGCCAGGATGTAACAACTGTGGCCACTTCCTGCGGAGTGCGAGCGAGCGGCAAGCCGAGGATTAGCCCACTGCCGATGGAGAGAGCGAGAGAGAGAGAGAGAGAGAGAGATGGGGAAGGGCAAACAAAGGCATGTGAATTAGGAGAAGGAAACATGAGGTGAAATGGAAGGAGAAGAAGCACTAGAGATGGTGTCAGACTAATCTCAGCCTCAGATGGCATGTCCGTGGACCATTCACAGACCCCCTGACATGTGCTGCTCTCAAAAATGCCAAGAGCTGACTAAAATTACCTGTTCCAATCAGGCCAGAAATATCCAAGAGACTGGACTTTGCAGAAATAGCGAACCTGTGCCTACTCAGAAATAGCATTGTGAATATGATATACCCAACTGAGCATGGAAAAACTGAGCTGCCAGTCGGACAGCACTGGTGACCATTAGCCGAGAGAAATAGCACCGAGCAGATACTTGCATGCTACAATAAATAGTAGTGTGCAGAGGAAAATTGTATATATATATATATACACAGTGGAGATCAAAATTAGAGAACAATCTTTAAATACTTGATGTTTCTGAAATATTGTTAATCTTCATTCAACTTGAAGGAATATTAGCTGTAGGTATACCACTGTTCTACTTACATGTTTGATAAAATATCCAAGGCATTTCAACAAAAACCTTTATTTTGTGGAAAACACAGTGATCAAAATTAGAGAACTGTAACCACTGTAGCACGAAAGAAGACTCCAGCTAAAATTTTGGAGGGTTACAGCTGTAGGACGCGTAGAGGCCCTTGCTTTGAATAACTTCAGCGCATCTGCAGCTACAGGACATCATTAGTGTCTCACACTGCGCTGGTGTGATCTTGGTCCATTTTTTTTTTTCTTCCAGTTTCTTCAACAGTTCGGTAACTGTAGTGTGATTCTTAGCCATAGCTTGGTTGCCAAGGATTTCCCAGAGATTTTCAATCGGGTTTAAATCAGGAATCTGGCCCAGCCATTTCCTTATTTCAATATTTTAGTTGACTGCTTTACCTGTTTTGCAGTGTGATGGGGGTATTGTCCTGCATGACAATTTCAGGCTGATTGGCAGATGATTGCAGGGAAGGAACCGTGTGTTGCTGAATGAGGTACTGACAAACGTTTGCATTCATCCTGCCATGTAGCTGTATAAGAGCCCCAACTCCTGCTGCTAAAAACATCCCCCAAACCATGACACTTCCTCCTCCACACTTCTTTACGTACTTTGGGCTCAGTCTTTCCCCAGTTTGACACTGAACAAAATGTTTTCCATCAGACCCAAATCAATTAAACTTGCTCTCATCACTGAAGTGAACTTTGGACCAATTCTCCTCTGTCTACACAACATACTTCTCAGAAAAGGTTAGTCTAGCCTTTTGATTCTATCTGCTGATGAGAGGTTTGGTCACTGCAGAGTGGGCTTTTTAGTCCTAATTCTCTTAAATATCACGACACTGTATGCCGAGATAGATTCTTACCCTGTTCAGCACTGAACTGGAGAGCAATTCCGGCTGCAGTGTTGACCCGATTCCCCATTGAGAGTCTCCGCATTATACTGTCCCCTCGTGCATTCGTCTTTCATGGATGACCAGCCTTTTTGGGTGAATTGAATGAGTTAGTGACATTGTAAAAATGCAATATTCTAGAAATCACAGACATGAATAGATCTATTTCTCTTGCTATGGCTGCTATCGGCCTTCATCTGGAACACCTGCTGTCAGAGGGTTTCAGTCACTTTAGAACGGCTCACCATTTTGCAAATATCTCATTTAAGCTTTTACTGTGCTTCAGAATATTTTTAAAATAGGCAATAGTGTGTGTGTATTTTGTTTGACAAAAAAAAGTTTAAAAAAAAATGTATTTGGTAAATCACAAGTATGAATATAATATAATAGCAAAATTATTAGGACATTTTATCTCATGATTTCAACTTTTATGTAATAATTATGAGTTTTCACATTTCCACAACACATGAAAAAAAATCATGTTTTGCATAATTAAGACCTAAAAAGTCACAATTTCAACTTTTAGGTTATAATTATTTACCAAAGCATTATTTTTTTTTCTTGTGGCACAAATAGGCTTCCATATCCTCATATCTGACCTCATTACTGACTTTCAAGACACAGAAGAAGATATAGAAGAAAAATTCATAGAGGTTTGGTCTTCCTTATAGTCAACTTATAGTCAAAAGTATAGTTAAACATGACTAGTATCAAAGACTTAAGACCAAACGGAGGAAACAGGCAGATCTTAGTGAGAGTTCAAGAATCAAGGATACTCCAGCAGGTTGCGAGCTCTGAGGTCAGACCCAGCAGGTGTGTTCTGATCGGATGAGAGAGATGGCAGACTTCATTTAGAGCTGACTTCTGACACACACACACACACACACACACACACACACACACACACTCACAGCTGTCTGTCAAAAAACATCAGAGAACACATTGATTTTAAGAGAACCGTTCTCTTGGTACACTGCAAACTTTTTATATGACCTGTGGACATAACCTGCGTAAAAATACATGATGAAATGTTCCTTGATCATCAGATCAGCATGTTAGACATTGAAAACTGGAGTAATGATGCTGAAAATTGCAATAATTGAAATAATGTTCCACAATATTACTGCTTTTACTGAATTTTATCAACTAAATGCAATCTTTGTGAGCATAAGAGACTTTTTTCAAAACCAAAAAAAAAAAAAACCTTACAGATCTTTTGAACAGTAATGTACCATATAATGTCTGCATTTATCATTGTTTTCCACCATCAAAACATATCTGTGACCTGTTTTATGGGTCGTGACCCACTAGTTGAGAAGTGCTTATATTGAACATAAACACACTGTTGCGTCTGTGGCTCAGGCTGGATTTGATGTGGAGGGGAAAGTGATTGTGTCTTTGCCGTTTAGAGATGGAGTTTTTTTTGTCAGGGCTTCTGAAAGCAAACACGAAAGGATTGCCCACAAAACACGACAAGCGGAATCCAATAAAGTGCCAGGCTTTAAGAGCATCTCATCTCATCTCTCTTTCACTCTTACACTCTTTTCATTTCAGATAGTGGTGTGTAATTCTTTTTTCTCTGGGGTATTCATGGTATGTCTCATTTGTGAGTCTCCATGGCCACTGCGAGAGGATGGAGGGTCTTTATTAGACAGAAGCGGACGGTGACTCGGGGATGAACCCCTGAACGAATGTTTGTCTGCATTACAAGAGAAGAATCCAAGCCGATACAGTAAATTTCATCTCATTTCGGGGAACAAAGGGTGAAATAAAGAGTGCATATAGTCTCTCTCAGCCTTAAAAGTAAAGGTTTTTCGGTTGTTCTTTAAGATCAGCAGAGAACCAGTTTTAGTTGTTTTGACCAAAATTAATACTTTTTTATATTAATAATATATTATTAATCTTTTTATTCAGAAAGGATGCATTTAATTAATCAAAAGTAACAGTGAAGACATTTATTATGTTTATAAAGACAAAGAGAGAATTAAAGAGAACCTTAAAAATAAAGCTGCTTCTGTTGATTATTAAGTTCTAGATATTTTGCGGGGCTGTATGGGGTTCTTTAGCTGTTATATAGTTTAAAAAAAGAAAAATTTAAATCATTTTTACAGAAAAAAATATATAAAAAATTATCATGCTGCATTGTTTTCTGCGATGGTGATTTCTGAGTAAATACACTATGCTGGATCAAAAAGTCAGGAAACCCATCATTTTGTAGCATATCCTACAGTTTATGTAATTTCATGCAAATTATAGCAATAGACACTTGTCCATGGCGGAAAATTGCACTTAGAATGTAAAAACGCCATGCAAGCTGAGTCTGGAGGAGAGAGAGTCTCAGTTTGCTGATTGCAAGAAAATAAACTATAACTCATATTCTCATATAAACCTCATCACCCTCACTCTCTTGGTACAGTACCGTTCAAATGTTTGGGTCAGTAAGATTTATTTTGACAGAAATTAACACGTTTATTTGGCAAGAATGCATTAAAGTGATCAAAAGTGACAGTAAAGACTTTTTATAATGTTACAAAAGATTTATACTGCAAATAAATGCTGTTATTTTGAACTTTTTATATATCAAAGAATCCTGAAAAAATATATATTTTGACATGAATCTGAACAACAGATTTCTACATTGATAAAATATATAATAAATAAGAAATGTAGAAATTAGTGCTGTCAAACGATTAATCGCGATTAATCGCATCCAAAATAAAGGTTTTTGTTTACATAATATGTGTGTGTGTGTGTGTGTGTGTACTGTGTATATTTATTATCTATATATAAATACACACACATACAGTGTATTTTTGAAAAATATTTACATGTCTATGTTTATATTCATATAATTTATATTATGAACATAACATTTTTCTGAAATGTATACATGCATGTACACACGTGTCAACAAAAACTTTTATTTTGGATGCGATTAATCGAGATTAATCGTTTGACAGCACTAGTAGAAATATAAGATAAATAATAAGAAATGTCTCTTGAGCAGTAAATCAGCATATTAGAATGATTTCTGAATGATCATGTGACACTGAAGACTGGAGTAATGATGCTGAAAATTCAGTTTTGCATCACAGAAATAAAGTACATGTACATTTTATAACATATACAAACAGATTTTTTTAATATAATATTTAATATTTTTGTTTGAATAAATGCAGTTTTGGTGAGCATAAGATACTTCTTTCAAAAATATGAAATAATCTGACCAATCCCAAACATTTAACATTTAAGAGTATGTTTTGTGCAATATGCATCTGAACGGTCTATTGCTGTGTCACCTGAGGCAAAAGTGACAGAAGGAGAGATATGTAATGTCAAACTGTAAGTTCATAATCATGTTTACTGTTTTAAAATCACCTCAGAAGCAGGTCAAACGCTCTCATCTTCTGCAGGCCGCACACGTCTGCTTATCAGTTCACAGGCATGTTTTTGTTTTCCCTGCCTATTGATTGAGTTTCCCTCCGTTTGAAGATTAGGACGCTGCAGAGAGAGAAATAGAGGGTTATATGTGTTAATCAGAAATCCCTGACACCTGAGGCAGCAAAGCTGTGTGCGTGTGGTGATCCCTCACTTGTTGTTCCATAACACAAGACTTCAAGTGAGTGTTTAGACCGTCAGGGTGCAGAGGCCTTTCTCTCTCTGTCTGTCTGTCTGTCTGTGTGTATCTGTGTCTGTCTGTCTCTGTGTCTGTGTCTGTGTGAGAGCTTCAGTCAGAGATTATTGTGCCCTTTCTAACAGGGTCAAACACCACACACAACACAAACACAGAGAAAATCACAGTTCTGAACACACACGACCAAAATGAAGCAAACAGTACATGCAAAAACATAATTTCTGCAACATTATGAGGAATTATCAAAACCAGTCTGAAGACTCAGTCTTTCCCCTTTGTCTTTATTTTAATAGTTGAGGGGATCTGGGAATTAGTTAGTACGTGGGATTCTTTCATTATTTTTATTTTATGATTTAAGCGCCACTTTAAATTCCCTTCTTTTCCTTTGTCTTGTTTGTTTAATAACTAACTTCTTGGGAACAATAAACCTTTTCTTGAGGTGTAATTTGTGTCATGTGTTCCATTGCCACTTATTCCCCTGGTTTATTTCTTTTATATGTCAAATTAATGTTACCTCTTTAAATCCCTAGTCTAAATTTACATCAGAGACGTAACGGTATCAAATGTGTGTTGTAATACTAACCAAATATAGCATGCTTTTTTGGACAAGTATTACAGTATTAAGATGGATGTTTGAGAATGTATGTGGTTTCCTACATTTTTGGATATGGTTCAATGGTAATATTGTATAAAATTGTACAAAACTCCAGATTATTTATTAACATTTTATGAACATTAAAAAAAAAAAAAAAAATTGTTACTTGCAATTTCTTTGTGAAATTCACTTCCAATTTCTGAGAGAAAACTGTCTCTATAACATTTTTTCAGTTTATTTCTGTTTTTACTTTTTAAAGAAAAATCATATTTAATTTAATGCATTACTTGCCATTTCTGTGTAATTATTTGTGAAATTTACTAACAATTTCTGAGTGAAAATTGTTTCAATGTAAATTCTACACAATTCTTTCCAGTGCACATACAATGCTAATAGAGCTTTGGACGTATTTTTTTTCCATTTTGTTTTGCATATGATGCATTTTGTAACAAACCATGTTTCATTATTTTTATTCTTCTTATCTCTACAGTGGTGGTATAGTTTTTTTTTTTTTTTTCTTTTTTTTTTTTTTGAACATCTGTGATGCTGAATGTCATGAGCAAATAAACATCAAAAATTGCATTGTTTTTCAATAATTTCTGATAAGAGCATCTGCCAATATTTATAAATGTAAATATTGCAATAAGTACCAATTAGAACCATGGTATATTATATTTTAAAGTACCATGGTATTAGCATCTCATATGGTCACTGAAGTGTGCCTCTGCCATGGTATTTTTCTACAAATCACTGAACATCTAAACTTTTAGAAGAATAGTAATCCAGAAGGACTGTTTCTGTTTCCTGTCACACCATGGCATTACCATCTGGTATCATTATGTAAGTGAACACAAACAACGAGAGCAGCAACAACAACAACAACAAAAAACGTTTATCTAAAAACTTTTTCTTTGTCAGCATTGTGTTCAAATCACTAACATATGAGCATTACAATGCTTGACTAGCACTAATAAACAGTGTTATTTCACTTATACTATTGCAATTTTTTTTTATTTTGAAATAGATTTTACTTTTACGTTTTCTGTTTTCATTTTAAGTTTTAGCTGTAGTTTTTAATTTATTTAATCTGATGTATTTAAGATTAAACTAAATAAGAATGAGAAATAAAATAAGTTGACGTTATTTCAGTAACATTAATTTATTTTATTTTAAAGGGGTCATATGATGCGATTTCAAGTTTTCCTTTCTCTTTGGAGTGTTACAAACTGTTCATACATAGATAAGATCCCTGAAATTGCAAAGACTAAAGTCTCAAAACAAAAGAGATATTCTTTATAAAAGTTAAGACTTGGCCACGCCCCCCTAAAACGGCTCATTCAAACACGCCCCACATGTCTACGTCACGGTGTGGGGAGATTTGCAAAACACCGCCCAAACGTATATGCCAGGGTTCCTCAAATCTTTCCCTGGAGGGCCAGTCTGCTGCAGAGTTTAGCTCCAACCCTGATCAAACTCACCTACCTGTGATTTTCTAATGATCTTGAAGACACTGATTAGCATGCTCAGGTGTGTTAGATTAGGGTTAGAGCTAAACTCTGCAGGAGAGTGGATCTCGTGGGCCAGATTTGAGGATCTCTGGTATATGCAATGAAAGGCAGGACTTTTATTCTCACTGTAGTATTGTTGCTGCAGCCGGTGCCATGTCTTGGAGACGCTGTGTTTCATTGTGAAAGTGAAACTACTTTGTTTGGGCTTCCAAAAGAGGACACAACTAGAAATCAGTGGTTAAGTTGTATTTACAACACTGTTCCAGAACAGTTCAACCCAAATATTAGAGTGTGTGCAGCGCATTTTACGGAGGACTATTTCCTGAACCTGGGAGAAGCCTGCCAGCTGTGCTCAAAGACTTTTATAAAGTGGGGCAATTCCAACTTTGCAAGGACAGTCTGGTGCTTCTGACTCGCAGCCTGTAAGTATGTTTTCATATTTAAAGAATTTGCCACTGACTATTCAAACGCAAGTTTTGAGCAGTGTAGAGAAGCGCTTGTTGTTTGTCGTTTCTCCGATCACAAATGCAGACATGGTAATGTTTACGCGGCACGATGCAACGCAACACGTAAAAAGACAGTATAAGTCATTATAATCAGTAACTATGTCCCCACTGGTTTTATTGTTTTAGTCTCGTCGCGCCGGGACACGCCATCACAATAAGGTAAGGGCCGTAACATTTCCGTCTCACGCTTGAGGTATTCGGCCAATCACAACGCACTGGATAGCTGGCCAATCAGAGGACGCCTCGCTTCTCAGAATGATGAGCTTTGTAAAAATCAACGTGTTTTAGAAAGGCGGGGCATAGAGGAGCAACAATAATGTACAGTACGTGGAAAATAAGGTGTTTTTTGAACCTTAAACCGCATAAACACATTGCATTAAACCAAATACACAAAATAATGTTCTTTTTAGCAACATCATATGACCCCTTTAATTAAAATGTTTAACATTTTTAGTTGTAGTTAACAATAACCCAGTTTATGACGTAGTGCAGTTTGAGTCTCACAGACTGACTGTTTTTCTCCAGCATGTTCACACTCACGGCTCTCCTGCACCCTCAGATATGTATCAAGCATTTCATATGTAAAACACTGCAGGTGTGTGGCAGTATCACTCAAGACATGAACATATGCTCAGGTGAAGAGAAAACACTGTTTTTACAAGAGAAATAAAACAGTCATTTAACAGTCATAAAAACGGTACTGAATCATTAATGCAGTTGATAATGATTTAATCACACAAAAATAGCAACATCTTCTTATTCTAATGCCATTTTGATTACAATTACCATTCCATTACTTAATTCTCGTTCGGATTTTAAATCCATTTCTTTATTCTGATTCTAAATAATTAATTATGCTCGCAATTTGAATTCTAAACCCCTGAAACAAGATATTTAGCTATCTCACAACTATATTGTTTTACCAGACCAAAACGTTCAGACAATAAAAAGGGTCATAAAAACTGTAATGATAATTATGAAAACAACATAAACAGCAATATCATTGTTTAAATGGTTAATTAATGGGAACTAAATCTTAATAACAGCATTTCTACAGCTCAGCTGGTTCAGTCATGGGTTCATTTTCAAGGCAACACGTATGATAAAATGCATAATAAAGCTTGAAAAAAATAAAAATAAAATGTGCTGAAAATGTACTCCCACACAAACCATCCAAGTTTGTTTCTTCATCAGAAAAGATTTGGAGAAATTTAGCTGTACATCACTTGCTCACCAATGGGTCCTCTGCAGTGAATGGGTGCCGTCAGAATGAGAGTCCAAACAGCTGATAAAAACATCACAATAATCCACAAGTAATTGCTTCAAGCTTTCTCCAGTGAAAATTTGAAAACTGAAAACAGAATCAGGAGAGAAATATGCACAAATCAAGCCCAAAAACAGTCTTAACTTAAACAGTTTTAACTTGAGGAAGTGTTATTATGGATTATAGACTCATATTTTTTGGCAGAAGCAATGTTTTAAAATTAAAATGCCTAAAAATATGATGGATTTGTTTCTTACAAACACAACTTCACAGGATGTTAATTGATGGATTGGAGTCGTGTGGATTTCTTGTGGATGTGATGCTTTTATCAGCTGTTTGGACTCTGATGGCACCCATTCACTGCAGAGGATGCATGGGTGAGCAAGTTATGTGACACTAAATTTCTCCAAATCTGTTCAGTTTCGGTTGAACCAGTCCTTTCATGTTTCATTAGATCTACACTCTTAATCCAGACACGTATTCTGTGTTTTTGGTCACCGCTGGTCATTGTTTGCCTCTGCAACACTTGACTATCGTCACTGAGCACCAATAAGACTCTTTGCAGCTCAGGTACCTGGACTAAACAAGGTCTAAAAAAGCATTGTCCTCTTGTCGTCCCTTCCAGCAGGAATCATTTTGATCTCTGGAAACTGGCTCTGACTGTTGTGCTCCTTATAATACCAACCCCTGAAACTGCCAGACAGAGAGACACAAATCACATTCAATATGACTCTGGACAGTTGTGAAGATCCAGCGGCTGACAGAAAAAGAGAAACATAACTGCAAGACAGAGTTGGACAGCAGCAAACCTGTTCATGTCCTGAGTCTGAGTGTGAGAGTGTGAGTGTGTGTGTGTGTGTGTTTGTGTTTGTGTGTGTAATAACTTAGAAACAATAGAATAATGTAGAACAACAGGCCTGGAGCAGGAAAAACAAGTGACACAAAACAGTTTTGCAGCTCATGTCAGATTTGTTCCTCTGCAGATCATGTTCATGCAACATCATCTCAGATTCCAGCCGAGACTCTGAGAACCTGAGGTCAAAGTCTGATCATTTCAGAACAGTTCACTGTTAAACTGTAACACTGTAAATTAATAATAATAATAATAATAATAAAAACTGCTGCAAAGATTATTGACGTATACCCCACCAAACAAACAAACAAACAAACAAAAAAACAACAACACTAAAATAAATGTTTCAGTTTTTCTAATTCAAAACTGTTTAATTCAATGTGTTGAATTAAAAAAAAATTTTGTAATTAATTGTGAAAGTTAGCAGCAATTTCTGAGGAAAAAATCATTTCTACACCAATTTTTTTTCAGTGCAATTATTATAAAAACAATAGCAACAGCATTTTTTATTCAATTGCCATTCCATTTCTTAATTCTGATTCTAAATCTTATTTGATTTTTAGTTCTTAATTATGCTTACAATAATTAGTATCTCATGATTACATCGGGTTTTTTGTTTGTTTTCCAAAACAACGCTAATTTAATTTATGTGAAGGGGTTAGTCAATCATAGCCCAGGTAATATGCATATGTAAATGAGTGTGGCACTTCTATGTCAATGCCTGTTCAATGTAATGTTTAACAACAAAAAATATGCCACATTATATAAGCTTTGTTGCTTATTTCACGGCATTATTTACATTGAGAAGTCTTAAAGGTACAGTGTTGTTTAATTCCAAAAAATGAACTAACATTATTGATTAACATTTAGAAGGGGGAAAATCAAAGTGCAAAACATGGCACCTTTAAATGAGGAGATGCTAATGTTTGTGTCTGCTGAACTAGATATAAACAAAGAGCGCCTGTGCTGAGATTATGTATTAGTCATCCTTCTGTCTTCATGAAATTATCACAAGTTTGCATGTCCTGCCCTTCAGATGTTGTCTGTAGATTTATCAGTCATCTCTCCAGCAGCATATGCACACATATTTCTTTGCCTTGGTTGATTCTGTTTATCATGCAGCGGGTGGCATGTGGAGGACCTTCAGAGCCGCAGACGGGTTCTCCTCTGGTGGATTTCATACGCTTCACAGACAGACTCTCCCACTCACTGGACTAAACAGATTCATACAAGAGATTCATTACAATAATACACTCTGCTGGTGCCCATGAAAAACCTGTAACTTTAGGTTTTTTTTCTGACTCAGTTCTTTTATTAGAAAAGATCAAGGAAATTTAGATTTTTTTTTTAGATCCTATGTAATATATATATATTTTTTTCTTTAAAGAAATTATTACTTTTATTTAGCAAAAATGCATTAAATCGACCACAAGTGAGAGTAAAGACACAATGTTGCAGAAGATTTCGGTTTCAAATAAATGATGTTCTTTTGAACTTTTATAATCTTATAAAAATTTCTCATTAGTCCAAAAAACAAAAAACAAAACAAAAAAAAGTTTAACTCAAATGGTCAAAGTGGTTTTATCATGTTATGCGGTTACTAACTGCAAGTCCAAAGGGATCAATGTCAAATAAAATGCTAAAAACCTGCACATCTATGGAAGCCTGTTTCCACCACAGAATAAAAAAAATAAAAGTAACCCACAATTCTGACTTTTTTCCTCAGAATTGAGTTTATATTTTATAATTCTGACTCTCTCACAATTCTGACTTTTTCACAATTCTTATCTTGAGTTTATATTTTATAATTCTGCCTTTTTTCCCCTCACAATTCTTGTTTATATTTTAGAATTCTGACTTTTTTCCTCACAATTGAGTTTATATTTTATAATTCTGACTTTTTTCTCACAATTCTGACTTTTTCACAATTCTTATCTTGAGTTTATATTTTATAATTCTGACTTTTTTCCTCACAATTGAGTTTATATTTTATAATTCTGACTTTTTTCCTCACAATTGAGTTTATATTTTATAATTCTGACTTTTTCCCCCTCACAATTCTTGTTTATATTTTATAATTCTGACTTTTTTCACACAATTCTGAGTTTATATTTTATAATTCTGACTTTTTTCACACAATTCTGAGTTTATATTTTATAATTCTGACTTTTTTCCTCACAATTGAGTTTATATTTTATAATTCTGACTTTTTTCCCCTCACAATTCTTGTTTATATTTTATAATTCTGACTTTTTTTCACACAATTCCGAGTTTTTTACAATTCTGACTTTTTTCCTCACAGTTTTGATAGTTATAATTCTGACTTTTTTCACACATTTCTGAGTTTATATTTTGTAATTTTGACTTTTTTCCTCACAATTCTGACTTTTTTCTCAATTCTTATAGAGTTTATATTGTATAATTCTGACTTTTTTCCACATAATTCTGAGTTCATATTTCATCATTTATAATTATATTTTATAATTCTGACTCTCTCACAATTCTGACTTTTTCACAATTCTTATCTTGAGTTTATATTTTATAATTCTGACTTTTTTTCACACAATTCCGAGTTTTTTACAATTCTGACTTTTTTCCTCACAGTTTTGATTGTTATAATTCTGACTTTTTTCACACATTTCTGAGTTTATATTTTGTAATTTTGACTTTTTTCCTCACAATTCTGACTTTTTTCTCAATTCTTATAGAGTTTATATTGTATAATTCTGACTTTTTTCCACATAATTCTGAGTTCATATTTCATCATTTATAATTATATTTTATAATTCTGACTCTCTCACAATTCTGACTTTTTCACAATTCTTATCTTGTTTATATTTTATAATTCTGCCTTTTTCCCCCTCACAATTCTTGTTTATATTTTATAATTCTGACTTTTTTCCCTCACAATTGAGTTTATATTTTATAATTCTGACTTTTTTCCCTCACAATTCTTGTTTATATTTTATAATTCTGACTTTTTTCACACAATTCTGAGTTTATATTTTATAATTCTGACTTTTTTCCCTCACAATTCTTGTTTATATTTTATAATTCTGACTTTTTTCACACAATTCTGAGTTTATATTTTATAATTCTGACTTTTTTCTCACAATTCTGACTTTCACAATTCTTATCTTGAGTTTATATTTTATAATTCTGACTTTTTTCCTCACAATTGAGTTTATATTTTATAATTCAGACTTTTTTCCTCACAATTGAGTTTATATTTTATAATTCAGACTTTTTTCTCACAATTCTGACTTTTTCACAATTCTTATCTTGAGTTTATATTTTATAATTCTGACTTTTTTTCACACAATTCTGAGTTTATATTTTATAATTCTGACTTTTTTCCTCACAATTGAGTTTATATTTTATAATTCTGACTTTTTTCTCACAATTCTTATCTTGAGTTTATATTTTATAATTCTGACTTTTTTTCCACACAATTCCGAGTTTTTTACAATTCTGACTTTTTTCCTCACAGTTTTGATTGTTATAATTCTGACTTTTTTCACACATTTCTGAGTTTATATTTTGTAATTTTGACTTTTTTCCTCACAATTCTGACTTTTTTCTCAATTCTTATAGAGTTTATATTCTATAATTCTGACTTTTTTCCACATAATTCTGAGTTCATATTTCATCATTTATATTTATATTTTATAATTCTGACTTTTTTCACACAATTCTGAGTTTATATCTCACAATTCTGACACTTTTTCCTCTCCTCACAATTTTGATTTTATTATAATTCTGACTTTTTTTCCACACAATTCTGAATTTATATTTTATAATTCTGACTTTTTTCACACAATTCTGAGTTTATATTTTGTAATTTTGACTTTTCTCACAATTCTGACTTTTTTCTCAATTCTTATCGAGTTTATATTTTATAATTCTGACTTTTTTCTTCACAGTTTTGATTTTGTTATAATTCTGACTTTTTTCACACAATTCTGAGTTTATATTTTATAATTTTGACTTTTTCTCACAATTCTTACTTTTTTCTCACAGTTTTGATTTTGTTATAATTCTGACTTTTTTTCTCCTACCTGGGGCCTGTTCCATAAAAGACGCTAAGAAAAGCGGGGGTTTAAAGTCCAAACCCTGACTTGAAATAACCTAACAAATTAACTGGGACTAAAGCAGTTTCATAAACGACAATTTAAGTTCACACAATCCCACTACTTCGAGCCAGGTTCAATGAGTCAGGATAATTTGATGTGTACGCTTATTCTTAAGCAGCCCTTAATGTCAATCATGGATCAAATTGATCCACCATGGCAAACAGCGAATATTTGTGTTTTTTAATGCATTTGAGACGTTATGTTTTCCTCAGTATATAACTGACACGTCACAGGTATATTTTTCATTTGTAAATGTTAGAAAGTCATGCAAATACAGTATATTCATTCTGCTGTCAGGAGTGGGCGAGGCTTACGTGAGTGAACGAGCGCTGCTGCGCGCGTGCGCGCTACACAGATGGAGCAGAATAGAATAATAGCGCAAGAATTCCCGAATACAATATACATTCTGCTAAAATATTTGTTGTTGGACATTAAATGTGACACATATAATTTTAATCCTACTTATAAGTGTATTTTTATGATAGCAGTAACTGTAAATCAAATGTAAGATGGCTAATACAGCCATACTAGCTCAAATGAGTTAAATGTGTGTTCCTCTTATCAGTTAAAATGTAGTGTGATTTCTATTATTTATTTAAATTTTTAATTCAGTGATTTTAACTTTTGATTTAGTGTTTTTAATGCTTTAAAATGCCATTTTAGATTGCAATGTTTTAATGTTCTAATAACCATAAAAGGTGCAGCTGTCATAAATTCAGAGAGAAAGGCTGAACGGCTAGAAACTGCTGATCAACTAAATGCGCAAGTAGCAACTGTGTTAAAATGTCATTAGCCTATTTTGGGCACAATACATTAAATACAGTTGGTTGTAGCCTATTATTTATTTATTTGAGGTGTATTTTCTGTATAGGCTACTTTTATTTTTGGACTAATAATAAAGTCAACTAATTGTATGTGCATTCCTATTGGTCAGTGTTAGAGGAGCTCAGCTTAGTCTGACAGTTAGCCTGCTCCTGACCAGGTTAGTTTGCCAGCATAAATTGCCACAGTGACTGAGCTTGAGCTATGGTAATTTTGCTTTCAGAAACCAAAACAAGTGAAAATAAGTCAGAATTACTGAAATAAGCCTGGTTTATTTGGTAAACTTGTTTTATTGAACAGGCCTCTGGTCTCATTTACGTACCTGGGTGCACTTTTTAGCGTGACACGAAATACGTACCAATAAGTACATAATCACTGCAGTTTCCAAAATAAATGAACACTTTCACACAAATTGACAGAGTTGCGATTAATAAAGCGTAATTTTCGCACAATTACTTGAAGAATATCATGCTATGAATTCAAAACAATATTAATATGCTGGGAGATTTGAAAACTGATGCTTTTGAACGTTAGCATCGCACACATCCAGCTTCATATTTATGGATTTTCATAGGTGATATGTTTGTTCTGTAGCTCACAGAGAGACGAGAAGCACCGGTTCAAATCCCGTGTAACTACGGTTCGACAAAGCAGTTAAAATCTACGTAAAAGGAAGTTCAAATGGCACAGTTGCATCAGCTAATACGTTTTTATATCAGTTTTGCATTTGTTAACACTATCGGGTAGGTTTAGGGCTGGATTTGGTGTAGGGCATATTTCCAACACGATAGAGCATTAACCTTTAGCGACAGTCCCCGGATATTTGAATTCTGAACTGCTGCAATACGTATCTGAAGCAACGTAATAATAAAACAGCAATACGTACCAATATCTACGTAATAAAAACGTGCCAGGGTTCACATATTGAACCTGTGTTTTAGCGCCACTCAGTGGACATTCCTATTTGAAACTGCGGCGAAACGTGCAGCAAGGTACGCAAAACGGTGTCGCACAAAAAGTGCGCAGAGGTACGTATTTTTATGATACCAGGTTGTTTTTCTCACAATTCTGAGTTTATATCTCACAATTCTGAGTTTATATCTCACAATTCTGACTTTTTTCCCCTCACAATTCTGACCTTGAGTTTATATTTTATAATTCTGACTTTTTTTTTCACACAATTCTGAGTTTATATCTCACAATTCTGACTTTTTTCCTCAATTTTGATTTTGTCATAATTCTGACTTTTTTTCCCCTCACAATTTTGAGTTTATATCTCACAATTCTGACCTTGAGTTTATATTTTATAATTCTGACTTTTTTCACACAATTCTGAGTTTATATCTCACAATTCTGACTTTTTTTCCTCAATTTTGATTTTGTTATAATTCTGACTTTTTTTCCCCTCACAATTTTGAGTTTATATCTCACAATTCTGACCTTGAGTTTATATTTTATAATTCTGACTTTTTTCACACAATTCTGAGTTTATATCTCACAATTCTGACTTTTTTTCCTCAATTTTGATTTTGTTATAATTCTGAATTTTTTCCTCACAATTTTGAGTTTATATCTCACAATTTTGACTTTTTTCCTCACAATTTTGATTTTGTTATAATTCTGACTTTTTTCTCACAATTCTGAGTTTATATTTTATAATTTTGACTTTTTTCCCCTCACAATTCTGACCTTGAGTTTATATTTTATAATTCTGACTTTTTTCACACTATTCTGACTTTTATCCTCAATTTTGATTGTTATAATTCTGACTTTTTTTCACACAATTCTGAGTTTTTTCTCAATTCTTATCTTGAATTTATATTTTATAATTCTGACTTTTCTCACAATTCTGAGTTTATATCTCACAATTCTGACTTTTTTCCTCACAATTTTGATTTTGTTATAATTCTGACTTTTTTCGCACAATTCTGAGTTTTTTATCAATTCTTATCTTGAATTTATATTTGATAATTCTGACTTTTTTTTTTACACAATTCTGAGTTTCTCACAATTCTGACTTTTTTCCCACACAATTTAGATTTTTTTTTTTAAAATTATGACTTCTCACACAATTCTGAGTTTATATCTCACAATTATGACTTTTTTCCTCACAATTTTGATTTTGTTATAATTCTGACATTTTTCCTCAATTCTGAGTGTACATCTCACAGTTTTGACTTTTTTTTTCTTACAATTCTGTTAACGTCTCACAGTTCTGAATCCCACACAAGAAAACCACGAGGAAACTAAAAGAACTGTTCTCAAGGTCTGCAGCCCCCTGCAGCCAGAGGACAGATAGCGCTCTATCTCTCTCTGCTACTGTTTCACTCTTTCACTCTTGCTTGTTTGTGAAACACTCAGAAGTCATTTGAATGCCAAGTACTACATTCAAAACAGGACAAACTTTGTCTTTTTTCACTCATCTTTCAGCATTTCTCTCTGAATAACAATGTAGACCGGAGCAAGCCTGAGAGACGTGTTGCGCTACCAAAAGCCCTTTGGATTTGACCGCCTGGGATGAATATTCATGCTCGCTGCTTTCCTCCTACACGCTTTTTCTTCTCAGTTGCTTTCTCTTTTCTTTATTTTTAGGTCAGAATCTTGTGGGAGGAGCTCGGAACAAAAACAGCCTCCATTAAGTCTGAACGATCAACCACAAACATACAAGGAGGTGCATTAGTGAGCAGACTCCAGATATTGCCGTGTCAGCCCATTTCTGTCCGGTGAGACGCTCTGTCCGCTCTGAGTTATTGTCTGCTGTCTAATGAAAGTCCACCAGTGGGCCTGAAAGAGGTTTTTCTTGGTTTTTGGAGTGGACAGAACGCTGAGAGGGTTTGTGATCTCAGGTGTGCCTCAGCTCTGCAATGGCTGCACTTTTCTTACGCCTCTGTTATAATTTTGCCCTATTCACTCCTGCTGAGGAAAGCGGGGCTCCGTTGGGTATAGAGCAGGTTTATTCTCAGGGTTTTCTTCACTGAGTTTTAATGTGATAGTTTTATGAGCGCCTCCGGTCGTGATGTAAACGGTTTGCAGTTTCTGAATACACTCTTAAAAATAAAAGATCCAAAAAGGGGTCACAGCAATGCCATACACTTTTATAAACAAAAGGTACGTTATTGGCATTGATGGTTCCATGAAGAACCTTTAACATCTATGGAAAATTTCCATTCCACAAATAAAGCCTTCTTCACACTAAAGAAAAAAACATGGTTCTTTTGAGAACTGCTCTGTGAAAGGTTCCTTTGGGGAACCAAACATGGCAAACAACTTTTTGGAGAACCATTTTTGGTCCCCCAAAGAACTTTTTAATGAACAAAAAATTGCGCTAAATGCAATTGCGCTATAAAGAAACTTTTTGGACCGAGGACTGTGATGGGCTGTTCTACTGTCAATGTGTGTATTTGCATACCTCCGCACACCCTGTTTGCACAGACATAGGCCTTCATCATCAGCGCGTTCCATTACGCTACTGCAGACCAACTGAGAATGGAAGGCAATATTATTGTAATATTATGTGCTTTGTACTGTAATACTCTTATGAAGCAGGGATCTTGCTTTCAAAGCTAGATTGCTATTGCTAGCCCCTGCAAAATCACTTACCCCACATTTAACTTCATGTTGACAGAACTATCGGTGATAATCAACATTCATGTTTGGATGCTGGTGTCTCCACCTGACTAGCTATTGTGATCAGTCAGAAAGAGCAGATATAGCTGTAAAAATAAAAAGATATTTCAGACATTGTTTGGGGTTCCTCAGAATCACCACATAAACAAAAACCTTTGGAGAACCTCTAGGCACCCTTTCAAAAGTCTGAAGAAAATGTAAATACAGTAGGTTCCTGCAAGAAGCTTAAAGACTGTCAGTGATTCCTCTAGAAACTGATAAAAACCATTTTGAGGCACTTGAAATAAATACTAAAGTTCCTCAGAAATACAAAAGGATACTTAAATATAGGTTTCTTTAGAAGGTTTCAGCAACCTTTTTTATTTTATTATTATTATTTACAGCTTTAACTGGTCTTTTTGATTGAGCTAAGAAGCTGGCTGAGCTAAGTAAACTAATCCATTAAACATACTGTGTGTCAATACAAACACTTCTAGTTGCAAAAGCCAAATTGCAAGTTCTGCCATCCAAAATGAATGGACACACAAATATTTCATTCACAGCAATTTTATTTTACTATTATTTATATACTATTATTGTATTTATTAATGAATTATAGTATCTATTAATAAATTATTTTAAATCCATTTTCAGTTTTTTTCTTCCAGTATTGATTTTTTAAGTTAACATTTTAAATCATTTTAGTTTAATTAATTTTGAGTTTTTTTATTTTTTAATATTTAGCATTATTCATATCTATTTTAGTACTCCACCTTTAGTTATCCGCCAAAGCAACTTCTTTTTTTATTTATGAATTTTCTTTAATTTCAGGTTTATTTCAATTAATAAAAATGATTTTTAATAGTTTTAGTTAACAATAACAGCACTAATTCTTAGTCCACTATAATGGGCATTAGTGTAAACTCTTCTATGAGGTCCTGTCTAAACAGCTATTGTAACTCCCTACTTTTATAGAGAGCTGCCTGAATAATAAACACAAGAAACTCTATTGTGTCCTTGAGCAATGGAGTTCGTTACTGCAACAGTAATGCAAGATTGCTCGTTAAGCATGTAGTACATACAATGCAATTTGCAATTTGTCTAAGCATTCACTGTGTTTCTGTTTGTGAGTATAATACACTTCTGACCATATTTTGGCACACATATCCAGGTCCACCTGCAAAACCAGCCTCAAACCAGCACAAACTTTCCAGACCCAATAAAGAGATGGAATCCTGCTGGTCTAAACTGGTCAATTCAGCAGGACTGTCTGAGGGAAAACAGTATTGATCTAAGATCCTAGACTCCTTCACCAAGACGAAAACTGATTCTAAATCAATACTCACCTCAGTCCAGCTTGAGACCTGATACAGCGAAGCGTTTGCATTTTCATTGCATTTAGCTTTCCATTACTGCTGAAGCAGTGACCTTTGACCTGTAATCTTACCGACATACTGGATTTACAATGGAGAGGTCAGCAAAAAGTAAAGTTTGATTGATATTTAAGCCATTATTCCCTGAAAAATGCCAAGTCATGTCAGGGTTGAATATGCTATCGTAAGGCTTGAAATATAGTGCTGAATAAGTACAGGCTGCTTTTATAATGTTTTTCATGAACTATTGCTTCACTATATTCAATTCAAACAACTCATCATACATGGTTAACTACTGAAATATACTTACAGGAGAGAATCAAGGAAACTGGCTGCTGAAATGTCACTGCTGTACGTCATTTAGTATTTTAACTTTCAGTGTCAGACACTATTACCTCGGATCAAGTCTGGAAACATTACAGTCGCCTAGCCATTTACTCTATCCATACTGTCTTTAGTCCATGTCTTTGCTATTTAAGGTAGGATAGAGTGTGTTTAAAGTTTATACTGAAGGTAATTGCGATTTTCTGCCTCTATATGACTCCTGCTGATGTACACCTCTACTGAATAGGATTTGTTTTGGCTCTTATGAAGCGGTCTAGGACGTTTCATAAGCTACTGCTTAACTGTAACTCTAAACAAAAGGCCTAAAGAGACCCAAATCCATCTTCTGCTTTAAATGACTCCAACAGGTAAATTGCTCCTTCCATTAGATGCTTGTGGTAGCAGGCAGACTCCAGCTTTCTCTCATTCTTTCTTAGTTTTTCGATCACATCAATCTCCCATCGACCCGCATCCACCAGTAATTACAGAGGAAAGCAACGCTTGGGAATGCAGGTGCTTTATTTGGGAGAAAGGTTCAAAGATGCTCTGCTTTACAACACAATGGAGATGAAAGTATCACAAAAGAGGAGTAGAATAAATATTGATCTTTGACAGAATATTATAATGATGGTTTTCAATCACAACATTCATCCTATTAGAGAAAAACTATGGATTGAACTGTATTTAGGGAAAGTACATAAACAAAAGGGAAAGAACTGACAATAAAAACCACTAACAATCTGACTGATAAAAGAAAGACTGTTAAAATCAACATGGAAATGAATTCACAATGCATTTTACTTCTATAATGTGATGTTTGGGGTTGGTACGAGTCTCTTATGCTAATAAAGCTGCATTTATTTGATCAAAAATACATTAAAAACAGTAATATTGTGAAATATTATTACAATTTAAAATAACTTTTCTATTTTAATACATTTTTAAATGTAATTTGTTCCTGCGATGCATCTTCAGTGTCACATGATGCTTCAGAAATCCTTTGATGAATAGAAATCTTTTGTATCATTATAAATGCCTTTACGGTCATTTTTATCAATTTAATGCATCCTTGTTGAATAAAAATGTTTATAAATAAATTTTAAAAATCCCAAACGTTTGAACAGTAGTGTGTGAAAACAGATATTCAAAGGTTAAAAAATATGGGCGGCACTTAATTTTATCAGCTGAGAATTTATTTATTCATGAAACCCAGTGTCAATGCTGCATTTAAAAATTATTTGCCATTATTGCAGTAACTTTTATGACAATAATGTTTATCTAAAATAAATTATTTGAAGTATTACTAAGATTATAGAAAATTTGCAACTGAAAAGTCGTTTAAAAAATTGTTAATGTTAATTTTAAAGTGCCACTAAACAAACAAACAAACATATATAGTCTCTGAAAACAGGATAAAATCTCATACAGGTGCAAAACCCAGATAGATCTCTAAACTGATTATGTACGAGAATATGATCCAATCACAGGAAGTAAAACAAGAGGGTTGCTTCATGCTCAGCTATTTCCAGCTGCGGTCCGACATGCACAAACAACAACAAAACAAATAAAATCAAACAGATGAAAACAGACCGGATGGAACGCGTCCAGAGCTCCTCGGTTCTATTACGCCGTGCGTTTACAGCTGCACTTCTTGCAGATTTTAAATGAAGTCACGGGTGGCTGCTCAGAGATGTTCGCCGCGTCCCGGCCAGCCCATCTGCGCACTGAGCTCTGTTTAAATGAGGGATTAAATGAGGGGAAATCACTATCTCTACCTGCCATCCACTGCAGGTGAGCCGCGACACTTCTATAAGCTTCATTCTCCTCATAAACACAAACCTTTGGCTCCTTGACAGCCCCATTATTACACTCGCAACACACACACTACACAAACATATCCCATAAATCCTGCTGAGGCTGAGAAAGCTGAAAGCTTTTCCAGGTGCTTAAACCAACAAACACACACAGAGTTCAAAAGCGAGAATTTAAATAGAGAAACTTTATCCACACAAAGAGAGAAAGCAGCGCTGCGGCTCACAGCACGTCACATGACGCTTCAACTCCTGCAAGAAAATATCTCTCTGTGGGAGAGTGAAGTAAACATCCATGAAAGCCAGAGAGAGAAGCACTGCATTAAATCATTTTCTTAAACCACTTTTTTGTTTTGTTTTTCAGTAAAAAACATCTTTAGAGCAATATAATATAATTTACTCAAGAAGCAAAATTGCATATAGGATATTAAGACTTGTTTCCAGAGAATATAAATAGATATATAAACAAAACAAATCTGAACTTATTTCTTGCTTTAAGCATAAACGAAGTGTTTACGAACAGTAGCACATGGCACTAATAACGGGAAAGGTCATGGGTTCGATCCCCAGAAAATCAAATACAATTTAAGTCATTTTGGAGAAAAGTGCATGAATGAAATGAATGTAAATAAATCCAATAAAATGTAGTTAGTTTATGCTTAAAACAAGTAAAAAAAACACTAAAAAAGGTTTTAAAAACAGTTTTATTGTAGTACAAATGCCTAGATATATTTACTTAAAAAAGACTAAAATACTGATTAATAAGATTTTAAAAAGCTCTTTTATAAACCCTAGTAAGTACCCTAGTATACATGCCAGAGATAGCAAAGCTGGTCAAAAAGGTCTACCATTTAAAAGTTTGAGGTCTTTAAAAGATTTAAAAGTCACTAAGGCTGATATTTGATCAAAATTAAAGCAAAAACAGTAATATTGTTAAATACTGTTACAATTTAAACAAACTGTTATGCATTCGAATATATGCTTAAATACAATTCATTCGTGCAATGCAAAGCTGAATTTTCAACATCATTACTCCAGTCTTCAGTGTCACATGATCCTTCAGAAATATGCTGATTTGGAGCAAAACAAAAAAATGAAAAAAAAATAAATAAATAAAAAAAGATAAAATGCAATGTATATTTTTATATTTATTAGAACATAACATCGGTACATTGATATCACTATTTGTACATTAAATCTCTTATATAACTGATTAATGCAAATGCACAACACAATTGAGATTAATCCGATCGATCCATTGTTTTAAACCTGCCACCCATCCGCTTCACTACAACTACTTTTCGCTGTCATGAGCTGATATAAATGGGAATGCTAACAGATCGCTTCCTCTAGGTATTATAGACCTGTCTTAATTAAAAGTAATCAGAAAAAACACAGACGTCAGCTGCCTGTGTAGGCAGCAAGACAGCTCAGTGCAAGAGGAACTGAGAGGAGAAGAAAATAAGGGAAAGAACCCACAAGGTAGAGCTGTGGAAAAAGTGGGACAGAAAAACACAGTGTATGAAGACAATATGAGGAAAAAGAGGCAGTGATAGTCCAGACGGGAGTGTGTCCGAATGTCGTGGAGCGGCTCAGCTCTGCTCAATGACTGATAAGAGCTCAGAGAGCAGGACAGCAGCTCTGGCGGGGGACACAGTCTTTAAGGACACTGGCAGGAGACAGATGGACAGTAAACCACATTAAAAACACACTAACTCTCCTGTTCACTGACAGAGAGAGATGATGATGGATGGGTAACAGAGAATCAGTCTCGGGGCTTTAATTCGAGGGGCCTTCTCATACTTTCTCACATCTGCTGCTTGTCCTTGACCTTTTTTAAACCGCTGAGCAGAACAAACCGACCCACGGCTGCTTCAAAGCAAGTACTGAGAGAGGTAGTGAACGCTGGTTAGTCTGAGATGAACACTGGTTATCACAAACCACGGTCAACATCGAGAAGTGATTTTAAAAAAGAACAAAATACATTAAAGAAGAAAAGACATACAAACTGAAATTGTAAAAGGAACTGTACACCCAAAAAAGAAAACTGGCTGAAAATGTACTCACCTTCAGGCCATCCAAGATGTAGATGTGTTTGTTTCTTTATCAGATTTGGAGAAATGTAGCATTACATCACTTGCTCACCAATGGATCCTCTGCAGTGAATGGGTGCCGTCAGAATGAGAGTCCAAACAACTGATCACTGATACATGCAACTTGTCGGTTCACAAGACATTAATTGATGGGCTGGAGTCATGTGGATTACCTCTGGAGTATTGTGATGTTTTTATCAGCTGTTTGGACTCTCATTCTGACGGCACCCATTCACTGCAGAGGATCCATTGGTGAGCAAGAAATGTAATGCTAAATTTCTTCAAATCTGTTCTGATGACGAAACAAACTCATCTAGATCTTGGATGGCCTGGAGGTGAGTAACTAATAATAATTTTTTGGTGAACCATTCCTTTAAATTAAATAAGAAACTGCAAAACATCTAATAATTTACCACATGAAATCTCACAGCAGTAATAAATTAATACTTATCACACGGCTCTCTGGAATACTTGATTCTGATTAGTCAGTCATAGTATTACATGGTCATTTTTTTTAAGTGACTCTAATCACTCCACACTCTTCTCGCATAAACAAGTAATTTGAACTCAAATGAATATTTAATGTGCATTTATTTATTTATTTGGTAAGCTGCTGTGCAATAAGCAGAATAATGCACAGTTGTCTAGTCTTGATTGCAAAATAAACACCCTCAGGATGAAGCACGACATTCTGGGATTTAATTAGCCATAATAACCAGCTGACTTAACACTATCCCTTATATAAACTGAAGGGTAATCGTTCAAATGTCAAATATTGAGCATTTTTACCCTTGGAAAGGTACAATTAGTGTACTCTATGGGTCTCTAAATCAGGCACTCAGAACACAGTGCGATCTGCGAAACTAAACCTCCAGACTGTGTTTGCTCCAGTGGGAGATACTCTATGCTCTCCACTCTTTCCCTGGAGGATGTTTGCAGTTCAAAAAGGCATTAGGTTACAGAATCAACTTCTCCAGCCAATAAAAAGGTCAAAGCAGAGCATGATTCACTGGGAGCAGACATCTCAAACGCCCACTTCCTTCACGGTATCTGCTACGGTTAAGGTTGGGAATTGTACAGAGTTTAACAATTCAAATGATTCCAGAATCCTCAACAATTCCTTTATCAGTTCTCATTTTGAACTGCATCTTGCATCAACATCCTGATGTTACATAACATTACAGACTTCAACATGACAATAACAATAAGAAGAAACATTAAAAATGTATGATCCCTTCACATTTATTCAATATAGCAAAAACAAAAATGTCACCCATCTTCATTGGAACACATCACATAATAAAAAGAAAATAATAATAAAAAAGTAAAAATAATAAAAATATATCTTGAGCAGCAAATCAACATATTTGAATGATTTCTGAAGGATCATGTCTCACTGAAGACTGGAGTTTTGGACCTTTGCATCTAGGGAATAATTTACATTTTAAAATATATGCAAACAGAAAACAGTTATTTTATTTTTCACAATATTAGTTTCCTACTGTATTCTAGCCTTGGTGACACATTTAAAAAATCTTGATCTTAAACTTTTGAATGGTAGTTTATGTTAATAGCATCAACAAAAGAAATGAAACAGTCCGTAACCATTAACGGAGGCAAAACTTAAAAAATAAAAAATTACACCATAAATTTGCCATTCAGAGCATGTTTGTTTAATATACATGGAGCAGATTTTTTGGACCAATAAGATTTCACTGTGGGAGGAGCTACTAAGCACAATGTAATGAAGACAGAAACAAAGCAAAAGACAAAAAGTCTTGTGTTATTGCATCACGTCTGGTTAAGTCACACTGTTAGTGTCACTGATTAATGAGTGAAATTTAACATAACTTTAAATCTTGTACACAGCGACTGTATCAAAACAAATCAAAGAGGCAAAACTGTGAATCACACATTAAAAAGCATGCAGAAATGAATTACTCTCAATCAGAAAAGGATTGGTTTTATTATTAACCAGATCTAAGCACTGAGATAAAGAAAAACACTTACCAAGATAAATCAGTTTACAATTCACATTCCCAACAGGCGGATTAAACTAAAACGTCATGCGTAGCTGTGCTTAGATATGATTTAAAAGACTTTTAAGATCCCTTAAAGCTTTCAAGTGCGTGAGGAGTTTACATCTGCTGTGATCTCAGCGAGGGGAGAGTTATTAATGATGAATCTTATCTCATATTATTCTAGAGGTGAAGCAACGGTCAGGAATGGAAATTGCAAGATACAAAAAGAATTACACTCTCCATTATCTGTAAAGCTTTAGGAAGAAAACTGCATAGAGAATGAGAGGGATTATCATATGTACGCCCACAAGTCTTCCCATACATTATCTGCACTATCGAAGACCCCTCAAAAAATATAAAAATAATTTAAATCACACACACACAAATGAGTAAAAGTCAGCAGAGCGAGCCAAATCTCCATGTAAGCTCTGAATTCTCAACGTTGACCCTCATTCACAGTAGTAGAATTACCGAAAACCTTCTCCCATCACCTTTTCTCTCATTTCTCCTTTTGGGGCACAAAACTCAACTGCACCATTTGTTCTGTACCTGAGTTTGGCTTTGGTTCTGCCTTTGTATTCACCGTCTGGCTGAGCGTTCCTGATCCATAAAGGTGAAAAACAGACACACGGCGGTGGTGATGAGGGTGTGCATGGCCTCGTACAAGAGTTTCGGAGAAAACACGCTCCAGATGAAAAGGTGGTATCGGAGACCGGTGACCAGAACCACGTAAAACACGGCTGGGATGGACCGCAGGAGCGCGAAGCAATAGCTGCCATGACCAAGACCCATTACAGCCCTGAAAGAGAGAGAAAAAGACCAGAATAAATATGTGCAGTCCGGTTATGGTCTGGACTGAGTCTATGATATGTGTCATTATAAAAGACTGTAGTCATAAAACCATCAGGTTTCATCGACTGTGGTTCATTCCTCGTTTAATGCTAATGGAAAAGCTATTACTTCCTTTACTAACCTTTGATTATATGTTATGTTTCACAACAAATGTCTATGGTACATTCATTAAGACAAATGCCACCTGCCATGGTCTGATGGCGCAGCCATCAGCAGGTCTAGACGCAATAATCCGACATTCTAAAAGATAATGGGACCTTAATGGATTTGAATAGACTTGATGAGGCTGGCCTAGACTGTGTTAGACTGGCATGCACTTGACTGGACTAGATGGGAAGGACTGGAATAGACAAGACAGAACTGGATCTGGGTGGATTTCCTAGAAATTACTGAACTATGCTGCACTTAACTGGACAGGAGTTTATGATAGACTGGACTGGACTGGACTGGACTGGACTGGACTTGACTGGACTGGACTTGACTTGACTGGGCAGGACTGTACTATTATAGACAAGACTGGATGTCCACAACCTACAAACTAGACAATCTAATAGACTACACTGAGGTAGATTACATTGGAATGAACTGAATTGGACTGGACTAGAAAGAACAGGACTGGACTATCATGAATTTAAGTTGGTAGGCTAGATTAAATGACCTCAACCTATAAACTGGACAGGATTGTATAGACTAGACTGGGCTAGATTACTTTGGAATTAATTGGTTTGGATTAGAGGGGATTGAATTGGACCAGAAAGGGCAGGGCTGGACTAGCATGAACTGAAGGGGGCTGGGTAAATTAAAATGGCCTCAGCCTATGAACTGGACTGGACTGCCTTGCACTGAATTTGACCGAGCTGATAATAGACCTCAACCTATAAATTGGAGTTGATAACAGACTGGACTGGATTAGACAATTTTTGACTGAATTGTATTGGACTGCGCTGGACTGGACTAGAATGGCCAAGACTGAACTTGAATGGACTGAAGTGGGTTAGGCCTCAGATTAGATGGCCTCAAACTATAACTGAACTGACTACACTGCAGTGAACTGGACTGGAGATGGTTTTACTGGATTAGATTAACCTACATTGAACTGAATTACATTGGACTAGAATGGACTGAACCAGATTGAATTCGGCTAGACTGGGAGAGACTGGACTAGTATGGACTGAAGTGGGTTAGGCTAGATTAGATGGCCTCAACCTGTAAACTAGACTGTAGTTGATGATAGACTGGATTGGTTTGGACTACTTTGGACTGAATTGGATTGGACTGGACTAGAATTGACTGAAGTGGGTTAGGCTAAATTAAGTGGCCTCAATCTATAAACTGAACTGGACTGGAGTTTATTATACTAGACTAGATTGACAGGGCTAGACTACACTGATATGAATTAGACTGGACTAGAATGGACAGAACCAGACTGAATTGGACTATAATGGGCAGGAATGGATAGAAATGGACTAGTATGGACTGAGGTGGGTTAGGCTAGATAATATGGCCTCAATGTATAAACTGGTCTGGAGCTGATGACAGACTGGATTTGTTCAGATTACACTGAACCGAAATGGATTGGACATGACTAGAATGGATTTAAGTGGGTTAACTACATTAAATGCCCTCATTCTATAAACCGGACTGGAGTTGATTTTATTGGACTAGACTGACAGGGCTAGACTACACTGAACTGAATTAGACTGGACTAGAGTGGACTGTACTGGACTATAAAGGGGAGGAATGGACTAGTATGGACCGAAGTGGATTAGGCTAGATAAGATGGCCTAAACCTATAAACTGGGCTGGAGCTAGTTTCAATTTAATATTTAGTATTTAGATCTTTTGTTATGAATATTATACCATATTTTAATTTGAATGTCGGATTGAAATAAACATTGACGTTATTAGCGGAGTTAATGTTAGTATAAGCGCGGCTAACGCTAATATAATGAGCATTAGAATGAAGTTTTTATTAACTATTTAATGCGCCCTACAACTTTTATTAGGGTAAAAAAAAAAAAAAAAACAGGAGAACATGATGGTATTTACTATTTTTACACACCAGAGGCTTTTAAATGAATTGTGGATCTAAAATATGCGTGTTAGAGAATGTACAAATGGTTAAAAGTGTTTATGTCTTATCAGTCCATCACAAAAGCAGTTCTGGCCTTCTTTTTTAGCTAGTTAGTTGTTATTCTTGGCTGGATAACTAGCAGGTTTTAAAAGCCCTTTAAAATTAAATATGTACACAGTTTGGATTAAATGAAAGTATAGTCAAATTGTATCTCCTGTATAGACTTTACTATAATACCATTCATTAACATTACTTACAACTTACAGTGAGTGAAAAATATATTTTTTACAACATTAATTAATGTGAATGTTACTTAATAGAAACATTTGATTATTCATGTTTGGTCACTGTGCATTAAATAATTTTAACAGATTGAACTTTTGATTTTATGTATTAGTAAATTTGGAAATTAACCCTAAGAAGAATAATCGCTATAACTATTGTTTATTGATAGGTCATGTTATCTAACAAATGGAATCTTATTGTAAAGTGTTTTTAATACTACAGTTTCCATCTATTTGATATACACTTAAAACATATGTAATCTTATCCCAATTTATTATAAAAGCTTAGCTTTGTTATTTACTGAAAAGTTATATTTTAGCTGTTGTCAATGATCTAATGTTGCATTTGGTCCGACTCAGCCCATTGCTTTACTTAAGTATATTATATTTTCCTTTTATAGCTGCAGGCTGAGGAAGATCATGAAACACACCAGCAAACCCTAAAACAAGACAACCGTTTACAGTTGTTTTTCAGTGGCAGCAGAAATATGACAAAAACGTTTGGGTGAAACTTGTTTACTTTTTTTTTTTTCATACTTCTATTACTTGTGGAAAAACTTGAAACAATTTTAAATAAGCATAAAGAATGGCATTGGTTTTTGTACAGTTTACTTTTGTTTAACTTCATTAATAAAAATAATGTGTTTTTTTTAATTAGCATGTTTTTGTGTTTTGCTTTGGTACCAAAATTGGTACAGAGAACCGTGGATTTTCACTGGTATTGGTACCGAATACAGAAATTTTAATTAAATGGCCTCAATCTATAAACTGGATTGGACTACATTTCATTGAACTGAACTGGAGCTGATTTTACTTGACTATTGACTGGACAAGACAATATTGAACTGAATTATGGTTCAGCTATTTTAGATGGTCTCAACCAATAAACTAGACTGGAGCTGATGACAGACTGGATTGGTTTGGACTGTGTTGGACTGAAATGGATAAGACTGGAGTATAATAGACTGAAGCGGGTTTGGCTAGATTAAATGGCCTCAATCTACCAACCTAATTCTGGAAATGTTGGGACGTTTTTATTTTTTGTTTTGTTTTTTTAATAAAATGAAAACTAAAAGAATTTCAAATCACATGAGCCAATATTTTATTCACAACAGAACATAGATAACATAAATGTTTAAACTGTACAATTGTACAATTTTATGCACAAAATGAGCTTATTTCAAATTTGATGCCTGCTACAGGTCTCAAAATAGTTGGGATGGGAGCATGTTTACCATGGTGTAGCATCTCCTCTTCTTTTCAAAACTGTTTGAAGACATCTGGGCATCAAGGTTATGAGTTTCTGGAGTTTTGGTGTTGGAATTTGGTCCCATTCTTGCCTGATATAGGTTTCTAGCTGCTGAAGAGTTTGTGTTCGTCTTTCTCATATATTCGTTTAATGATACCGTATGCACATATGCACCCCCTTACCATCAGAGATGCTGGCTTTTGAACTGAATGCTCATAACACGCTGGAAGGTCTCCCTCCTCTTTAACCTGGAGGACACAGCGTCTGTGATTTCCAACAAGAATGTCAAATTTGGACTCGTCTGACCATAGAACACTTTTCCACTTTGAAACAGTCCATTTCAAATGAGCCTTGGCCCACGGGACACGACGGCGCTTCTGGAACGTGTTCACATATGGCTTCTTTTTTGCATGATAGAGCTTTATTTGGCATCTGCAGATGGCATGGCAGATTGTGTTTACCGACAGTGGTTTCTGGAAGTATTCCTGGGCCCATTTAGTAATGTCAATGACAGAATCATGCTGATGAGTGATGCAGTGTCATCTGAGGGCCCGAAGACCACGGGCATCCAACAAAGGTCTTTGGCCTTGTCCCTTATGCACAGATATTTTCTCCAGTTTCTCTGAATCTTTTGATGATGAGATTTGCAAAGCTTTTGCAATTTGACGTTGAGGAACGTTGTTTTTCCAAGTATTCCACAATCTTTCACGCACTCTTTCACAGATTGGAGAGCCTCGGCCCATCTTTACTTCTGAGAGATTCTGCCTCTCTAAGACATCTCTTTTATAGCTAATCATGTTACAAACCTGATGTCAGTTAACTTGATTAGTTGCTAGATGTTCTCTCAGCTGAATCTTTTCAAAATTTCTTGCTTTTTCAGCCCTTTGCTGCCACCGTGCCAACTTTTTTGAGACCTGTAGCAGGCATCAAATTTGAAATGAGCACATTTAGAGAATAAAAGTCTAAAATTTCTCCATTTAAACATTTATGTTCTCAATGGTCTATTGTGAATAAAATATTGGCTCATGTGAGTTGAAAGTCTTTTAGTTTTCATTTTATTCAAATTTAAAAAAGTTTGGGTTGTATAAACTGGATTGGACTACATTTCACTGAACTAAACTTGATCTGATTTTACTGGACTAATTTGACTGAGCTAGACTATATTTAACTGAATTATGGTTGGCCTAGATTAGATGGTCTCAACCTATAAACTGGACTGATTTACACTACTTTGGACTGAACTGGTCTAGACTGGGCAGGACTGGTCCCAACCTATAATAAAACAGCGTTCTGTCAATTTAACTCTTGTTTTGAACAAATATTCAGTGTTTCAGCCTGAAAGAACAAGTTTTACTCATATGACAGACACCAGAATCTGGTTCCTGGATTGGAAGCTGTTGTATCAGAAATCTTTTCTCTAGCCCTGGGCGAATCAATGTGCGAGCAGTCTGGTCAGCCTTTGACTCACACTGTGAGAGTTTGGTTTCTCCATGGAGCAAATGCCCTCATTCCTCGTTCACATGAATTTGGATGTAGGGCAGGTTCTATAGCACCAAACAGAAAAAGCTCCACAATCTGCGGACATGAGTCAAAGACATTCCGGCACCAGCCTTGCATTAAAAATGGAAATTTATTGTTGTGGCGACATCAATATTGATAGCCCAATTCCCCAAAGTGGTAAACACAGTGCTTTCTGTCAATACTGATATGACAAGTGAAACATTAGGAGAAAATAATCAAGCATGCAGCTCCCATCTTTCACAAACAGCAAGCTGGATTGAGCCAGCTGAAGATGTTCCCCTGATGAGAGCGATGGCCTGGCGTGTTTTGTTGTGAGTTTAAACTCCTTCATTCTTCCACCCAAAGGGACTGCCGCAGTCTGGCCTATAAAACCCCTTTCACAGGGAGAGAGAGAGAGAGACTCATTCTGGGAGATTTCCTCTCCGGCATAATTACGCTCACAGATTTTATGTGACAGTGAAAGGGAACTAGACAAGGATAAGTGAGATAGCGGTGCAGGGTTCAACCTGGAAACTAATCAGTGAATTTAAATTACGTTACGAGACAAACAAGCAAAAGCTGAAGACTGACAGGAGAAATCACTACCAAAACACATTTAAAGGGACAGTGATTTACTCATCCGTCATGTGGTGCCAAACCTGTGATGGGACACAAAGCATATGGACTACATTTATGGTAATTTAATGTTGTTTCTTCTTTTGTGTTCTGGAGGAGAATGAAAGTCATACAAGGTTTGGGATGACATGAGAGTGAATAGATGACAATTTTCATTTCTGCACTGTAAAAAGTGATAAGTTAAGTTAACTTAAATTTTTTTTAGGAAACCTGTTGCCTTAATTTTGAAGTAAATGATCATTTAAAAAATAAGTTAAGTGAATTGTCAAGTTCACTTAACTTTTTTTTTTTTTTTTTTAATTATTATTTACTTAATCATTTTAAGGCAACAGGTTTCCTCAATTTTTTTTAAGTTAACTTAACATCACTTTTTACAGTGTGGGGTGAACTGTCTCTTTAAATGTGTTTGTTTTTGCTGTTGTAACATGCAAAAATCTTGAGCAATCTTGGTTAGTTTCTACTACTTCCGCATGCTTTACAAAATAGGAATGTGACAGAAAGGACAATACAGTTTACTAAGAGTAGACAGACTGAAAACACAATGCTCTCTGCTCTGGTGGACACACTATCAATCAATGCAAGACAACAACAGTAAACCACATTTAATACTGAATCAACCGTGGAACAACATATTGTTCAGTCCAGTTTTGACTGCTCCATCATTTTGACTGACAGGTCGCTTGCCTAAACAGGCCGGCTGATTTCCAGACCTGCAGAGCTGCTCTTACTCACAGTGAATCTTCTGTAAACTGTACAGCCACATCACAGTCCCCACTGCTGATTCCCGACAGCACTGCCTAAAATCATTTTCCCGTGTCTGTCACAAATATCTCTGTGAACAGAACGGTGGTCCTTCTCCGCCTCATGAGGAGTTTGCCGGCGGATGAAGGCATTTGCAATTCAAATCCACACCTCAGACACTCGGGTAGTAGATTGTTTGCAGGATTCAATATCCCTGAACACAAAGCACCTGTTGCCTCGGAGGAAATGAAATATCTCCTAACAAGCCTCCGTATTTCTCTCTCTCAAATGGATTGTGTAAATGCTCAGCTCAGATGGGGGACGGGTTAGCCGGGCCTGCTGGGATTCCAGAAAGCAGAGTATTGATCAAAGAGCATTTCCTGGATCTTGTGTGTGTGTGTGTGTGTATATGTGTGCGCTCATAGTAACACTGCTGACTGAGCATGCTGAATTATATATGTCAGACTGAATGTCTCACCACTTAAGATGGTCATTTATCAGGCTCTAGTCGGACAACACTTTAGGGGAAATCTTCGAGCCTCACAGGGACAGACTTTATAATGAGATAAATAAAGAGTGGGTGGTTCACACAGGCAGAGTTTGATACTCTGCATTTATGTGGGATTATGGGATATGTAGAGAACATCTACCAGGGTCATGTGAATTGCGAATGCCTTTTAAAGTCCAATTTGATTCCTGAATTTGAATTGAGGAAGTAAAACGGGATGCAGAAGTTTGAATGTGAATGGAAACAAAATTTACTGAAATTCAAAGAAAATCATATAACTAATTTTTAACTAGAAAAGCAAAGTTTGAATAGCTTTGAAGTTTGAAAGTTTAGAACTCTCATTTCTGTCAGGACCACTATTGTCAAAGATGACTGACAATTAGCATACAGTTTGGATTGGAGGTATGGTTCTGTTCTGGGCAAGAGCTCCCTGCGAATCCATGCAGCCTAGCATGGATGAGAGCAGGGAGAGCAGTGATAACCCCCCAGTGTAAACAGAACAGAACCAATGAAAGTATGCAGATATCATTAAAGTTCAGTAATTTTTGTACATTTTAGGATTAGTCTGATTCAAAGGAGAATCAGAATGCTGGATCCTGACTGACAGAGGAGGAGTTGGGGATGGAGGAGGGTAATTAGCTATTGAGCAATGCGAAAACTGTTGTTAAACTGAGGGACCTTATATATGGATGCTTGGATAGGTGTCGTATCCCTATAGGTAGATGGGTATCAGCTGAGAGTCAGCTTGACTATCGTGACCTGCCAGAACTAAAGCTACGCTTGATATATGGAATGACTGATCGATAGATTAATTAACCTACAGTATGTGGATCAGGTCGGAAAAAGAGATTTCAATTCAGTAAATTCCTATTTTTGTCATTCCAAATAAATTCCAACTTCCATTAAAATTTCAGCTGATTAATTTGAAACAATTTGTTCAGATTTTACCTCCCAGTTTTTTTTCATTTTGAAATTTGCCCAATCCTGACATCACTGACACAAATGCAGCTGTTCATATTGATTCTAGGGTCCAAAGAGTGCAATTCAAACACTCCCAAACCATGCAAATAGCCCCCGGTGCAGGATGCTGCTCAAACAATGCCCATCTATCCCACAAACATCCTGTTTCTATCCCATTCTCTCTTCTCTGATATGTTGCACACATTGTGATGTTCTCACTAAAACAGAGGTTAAACTCTTCTTCTGAAAGACTAGAAAACTAAGAACCATTTAAAACCATTTTCCAAGAAGTCTATTTATAATGTTAGCAACAGATTTTTGCTCCAAAAATGACAATTTTCATATAAATGAAATGGCAAAAATGAACTAAAAATAAAAAAGAAGCACTACTAAATGTGTTTTAAACAGACACTTTTTTTCCAGTGACATTTTTGCTATAACTAAATGACAGTGTTATACTGTTGTCACTTTGTACTTGAGGACAAAAATGGAATAACAATAATTATAATATAATTCTTCTTCTTCTTCTTCTTCTTTTTATTATTAATAGTTGTTGTTATTATTCATACTTCAATAAATAATTCCTCAATTAATAATTCAATAATTAGTAGTATATTTATAATAATAATTAAATAAAAATTGTCATCAGAACTGGCATAATATACCATTAAAAGGAGTGTTTACACACACTTCTATGGACAGTGATGGCATAAATGTATTTTTATCTTTATCAAAATTGCAAACAATGTATCATTCTCAGGCATACCTGAAAAACTGGCATTACAACTGCAAAGGGAAAAAAGGAGGTACAATACTAAAGTGCTGGTGTAAAAGAAAATAAATAATGCATGCATCCTGTGTTTTATGATAATCAGATATGCATTTCATCACAACTACACCAGTCTAAGCACTAGAATTATTTAAAAATCATGAATATTAATATTTCATTTACACATGATGAAAACAACAACTCCCAAACCCCACTAAAGACTACTGTTCCTTTAGAACTTTTACAGTATGTAAATGCCCTCTGTGTATGCATGCAAAATGAGAAACAACTCTAATAAAATGCAGCGGCATGCTTTAACGTTGGGATCCTTCTGAAGGATCTTACAGCTGCTACACAAAGGCCTCATACACACTGCAGCTCAATTTGGTTGTCAATTCACCTTTTAGTGCTTAATCCTGTTCAGTACACACAGTTCAGACAACTGTTAATTCTACAACCAATTAACTCTCGAAAAATTCAGGTAGTAATAACAGCATTCACAGGAATGTGTACAGAACCGAACTGAACATATAGCTGTTAATGATGTATTTAAACGCATATCTGTGTTGAGTATTTTCTGCAGTATGTTTTGACTTTGGCTTAGCATCGCCAGGTCTTGCTAGAAAAAAACCCAACAACAATTAAGAACAAGCCCATAATAAACTCAAAACCAAATGGCTTATCTTAGAAATAAGCCATATGACTTACTTTATTAACTTCTTAAACTGGATCGCTTTAGGAGTTAAACCCAAACTACAAGCCCAAAGATGGTTCAGAAGTGTCGCTTATAATAAGTGGCCCTGCGAAGCATCTTTCCAAAAATAAACAAAACACTACAAAACACTTAACTGCGGTTGTCATTCCTGAAAACTTTAGAGTGTGTACATGACCTTAAACAAAACCAGCAGATTTGACAGATCTTAAAGGGATAGTTCACCCAAAAATGTTCTGTCATTAATATAGCAAACATAGCAAGGATATTGGTAAAATAGTCCACGTGGCATCGGTGGTTCAACCGTAATTCTATGAAGCTAAAATTTTCGCCGAACGTAATCAGCGTTGTTTACGTTCAGTAGACAGCATGTGCATGCTGAACGTAAACAATATTTGATTACGCTCTGGGGTACTCTCCAAAATTGTGGAAGTCGGTCACTCGGGGAGAAGAATTGTTGAATAAATGATGTTATTTTTGTTTTCTTTGCGCATAAAAAGTATTCTCGTAGCTTCGTAAAATTGAACTACTGATGTCACATGGACTATTTTACCGATGTCCTTGCTGCGTTTCTGGACCTGGGAACATTTCAGCTGCATTGCTGTCTATGCAGGGTCAGAGAACAGAGAAGATTTTATCAAAAATATCTTAATTTGTGTTCTGAAGGTGAACAAAGGTCTTACAGGTTTGGGGGCGACATGAGGGTGAGTAATTAATGACATAATTTAAATTTTTGGGTGAACTAACCCTTTAAATTCTTCAGCTGTTTAGTAATAACAGTATCTATCCTACAGTACTTGGTCCTTATTACCTCATCATGACTGGATGGGAAAAGTTTCTGAACACCTCAGTGTGCATGTGGGTGGTCTTACGTGTCTGATGTCAGAACGCTTTTGCAGAGTGCGGAGGAAGTCTTGAGTGCTGAACGTTACAGTATGTTTTGATGGCACGTTGAACTCTTTTAGCTCAAAAGACCAAAGAAAATTTGATTCCTCCTGGAATGACCTCTTAAAGAATAATTTCAGTGTGTAAAAATTGAGAGGCCAGTAAAATCTGTGAGTGTGTGTGTGTGTGTATCTTGGGCGAAGTCTGATTGTCTCGGCATGATTTCCATTATTCATTGTTCTGTGAGTGGCTCTAATTGTACCATCATTACCAGCTCGAGCTCTAATAACTGCCCCCGATTCCTCATTCGCTCTGACAGATCACTTCAAGCACCATTAAAACAATTATCTTAAGAAGACTAGCACTGATTAATATTCCCATAATGCTCTGTAATTACGCATCACTGATATGTGGATGTGGCCTGAATCTTTGAAAACAGTCTTTTTTGTCTGTCTTCTATTTTAAAGTGATACAAATGAAAAAATACATCACAAATTTCTAAGGCTAAAGAAAATGAAAGAAGAGGTTTGCTTTGAGGAAAAAATATTACAGACGTCCCTATTACAGTGAACTACAGAAGCGCTGTTATTGCCCTATAACTCATGAGTCATTTTAAGCTTTTTTACTGCACTGCAGTATTTTTAATAAAAAAGCGCCACATCGGAAGGTTGTTGCAGCATTATTGCATAAAACTCTTTTTAAAGGGGCCATTGTTGAGTAAAACACAATGTTCTTTGCCAAACTTTGTAGAAAATCTCTAACTTTGGCAATACAAAACGTTTCCAAAAAGCTGCAAAAATATACAGATATTTTAGTAAAATTGAGATGCTATTATAGTTTTTATTCATATTTTGATTTTTTTTTATTAATTTTATTTTTCATTTTCATTTTAAAGTTTCAGAAGTTTAAGAAGTTTTTATTTATTCATTCATTTATTTTTAAATGTCTATTACAGATTTTAATTTCAGTTTTAGCTATTATAGTACTTCAAATTAAACAATGAAAATGAGAGCTAAAATAAGTTTAATATAAATATTCAGCTTTTTTAATGATGTTAGATGTAGTCAACAATAATAACCCTGGTATGACATCACAAACATGAAATATACTGAATATGATAACCTACTAGGACTCATCCAATCAGAATTTAGAGTCGAAACTATTATTTTTACATTCATATACAGTACATACAGGAGTCTTAAAGGTACAGCAGGAAAAGCCTGTTTAATTTTAAGGGTCAGTGACAAGTCAGACAATGGATATAAACTACACTGAAAGAAAAATTGGTGTAGGATTTACTCTCAAAGAAATTTTCACTCAGTAATTAATACAAATGATTACAAAGAAATGGCAAGCAACACCTTGAACTGAATGTGAAATTTACAAGAATAAAGACTGAAATAATATTTTATTTTATACAACAGTTCTTTCAGGTCCTCAAATCTGACTGGCTGAGAGAAGTGCAGTATTCTAGTGATAACAGAACTTCACCGTTTGTATCACTCCGCTTGCAGTATTTCTCACAGCGAGTGTCATGGTGAACGCCCAAATCCACTGTCATTTTATAAATAATACTGTTTTTATACAGAATGTTGTTTTAAGAGTTTTTAAGTGAGAATGTACTTGTTTAGACTTCAAATATGCAGTTTGTTAAAATGGATTATGTGTATTTTTATGAGTGAGTCTGCAGTAAAGATTTTTATATTGAAAGAGACTGAAACAGGGTAGTTATTTTTATTTTCAACAACACCTTGTAAGACGCAGCCAAAAAATGAGTAGCACCGTCATTGGAAATCATCCTTAAAATATGACAGGATAGTACAACAAAGATATTGCTTTCCTCGTAGCCATGCGATATGGCTGTATATTGGCATGTTTTTATGAGTGAGCTACCTGAACTGCTACTCACGTAATATTGCTCATGTATAACCTACTCAAATAATCTGTGTTTTATTTACAACTTTGAAAATTCCTTTTTTTACAGTGTATCTGATTCTTGAACAACTAAGAACATTGACCAATATTATAAGTGGATGTGATAAATGCAGTGTCTCTCACTAAACCTACTGCAGAAGGCAAAAGCGAGACTATAGTCACCAGTACATGAGGATTTTGATAAGCACTCTAGATGAAAATAACAGGTTGTTTGTTTCTTCAGGATTAGTTTTTGCCGGAAGTTCAAATGAACACATTTAATTAGAGACCATCTTCTCAAGAGCTCAAAAGGCCTGTTTGGAAGTCGGCCATGTTCAGTATGATTACTGTGTTTGTAAGGCAGCATTCAGCTCGAAAACACTTAACGGCTCCATTCAGACCGTTCTCTAGCGTTTTCTGCAGTGGTACTGTTTCTGTATCTCAGGTAAAGTACTAACCTTGATACTAGCCGAGGTCATGGCTTTTGATTCCTAATAAAACACACTGAATGCTTCAAACACTACTAAACAAAACGTAATACGCTGCAGTTCAAAAATCTGAATTTTTTATGTTTTTGAAAGAAGTCTCTAATGCTCAGCGAGAGTGCATTTTTTGGATTATTTGAGTTCCCTTTCGAACGTTCACTTCACATTGTGTATGGGGAAAACTCCTGTTTTACTCTGTACTGAAACCTTTCTCTCCTAAGAGGAAGAGTGGGTCCTTCTCAGCGCGTTCGAGCGGTGTCCCGTTGGCTCAGCGCCCGCGTGCCCTGCCTTCCCCTACCTGCTTCGCCGGGGTGTTTCACACAGGATGACCAACGCCCCTCTTCAGCTGCGAGCGGCTTGGTCTCATTCAGCGCATCTGAAGAGGATGTCAACATCGAGGATGTTACCACTGATGACTCCATGTCCTTAGGAGCGTCTGATGCAGAGGAGTGGGGAAATTCCGGCGATGAGCCAGAAGTTCCTCCCCCCTCTCAAGCTCCAAGGCCGAAGCCGGACGCTGAAGCCGGACGCCGAAGCCGGACGCCGAACCCATCCGCGTCCTGTCAAAGGTGGTGGAGGATCTGGGCCTCGAGTGGTTGGCTCCGGAAGAGCCCGCCCACGGCCTGTTTGACGAGTGGTACCTGCCGGAAAGCCGTCAACAATCCTCTTGCCAACGCCCCGCCCTGTTCTTGCCTGCAGTTCATGACGAACTCACCAAGACGTGGCACACCCCCTACTCGGCCCGAGTAAATCCCTCTACAGCAGCAGCTCTCACCACCATTGACAGCGCTGATGACAAGGGATACAGCAAGCTCCCCCCTCTGGAGGAGGCAGTTGCTGCTCATCTGTGCCCGCCATCTGCCCTCGGACTGAAGGCACACGCACCCGAATATTTTACCACTGTGATAGCGGACCCACATACTATAAAGAGCAAATTTCCTCTTCTCACACTCTCACATAAATGCGAGCTCCCCGTCATTTCTTGGTGAGCTCTCATTCGAGAAAATAAAACCTCTCACCTCCCGTTTCACAGCTTGGGCAGCCATCCCGGGAGTGTCAAGTTAGGTTTTAAAATCAATTCGACAGGGTTACTCGCTCCCATTCGCTCGCAGGTCGCCTCGCTTCAAAGGCATAACCCAAACCACGCCGAAACGATCCCTGACTATTCTGCGTTTGGCGGCATCTCTCAAACCGGGGACGACACGCCCCCTAAAGGTTTTTCAGAGGTTGCTCGACCTTATGGCGGCCTCCGCCACTGTGATTCCCCTGGGCCTGCTTCACATGCGGCCCCTTCAGTTCTGGCTCAAATCCCGCGTTCCACCCCACGCCTGGCGTCTGGGGCGGTTTCCTGTCAGGGTAGACCTAGCCTTAGTGTCAGTTAAGTGAGTGGGTGACTTTTCGTTTGTTTTGGAGGCCGCCATAAAGGACTGCCGGCCACAAAGCAGTGACTCTCTCGCTGGATTGTTGATGCGATAGCCCTGGCTTATGCATCAGAAAGTTTACAATGCCCTATAGGTGTGAGGGCACATTCCACAAGAGGGACGGCCTCCTCCTGGGCATGGTCCAGTGGGATATCTATTGGTGAGATCTGTGCCGCCGCCGGCTGGTCGTTGCCGTCCACATTTGCCAGATTTTATAACATAGACGTCCCTGCTTTACAGGTGCGTGTTCTATCTGTTTGAAGTTCCACTTTTCCCCTTGAGCAAAAGTGATTATATTAGAGCTCTCAGCTACTAGCTTGGTGCACAATATGCTCAGATCTTATTAGTGCTCTGAGACTGGGCTCGCAGAGCAGGATGTCCTGTATCTGCTCATAGCATGGCATGATTGGACACATTTCCCCAACGTGAAGTGAACGTTCGAAAGGGAACGCTCTGGTTAATGACCTAACCTCGGTTCCCTGAGATAAGGGAACGAGCGTTGTGTCACTTGCCGTGCTATAAGCTGCGCGAATTGATGACTGTCGCTTCAGTCGAATGATCTGATGAAAGGCGCTGCGAGCCGCCTTATATACAAGTCGGCTCTGCCCTTTCTGGCAGGCTAAAGCGCCATTGGTTTGTGCAGCTACACAAACGTGAACAAATCAGGCTTCAGTACAGAGTAAAACAGGAGTTTTCCCCATACACAAAGCTTGTTCCCTTATCTCAGGGAACCGAGGTTACGCCAGTAACCGGAGCGTTTTCTTTGTGAATATATTATAAATGTAATATATTCCTGGTATATATTCTTAGCAGAATACTATAAGATTCCAGTCCTACAACATGAGCTTGTGTGTGTGTGTGTGTTACCTGTCTCTCTGTGAACTGAGGAAGCACAGCAGATGACAGGCCCAGAGCAGCGGTCCTGCGTAGGTGCTCAGCGCCGTCAGGAAAATGGCAGGTGCTTCCACATAACTCTCCAGACCCACAAAACCCACAGAGATGTCCACCGTCCCGATGTTATTAGAGTTTCCCTGAAGAGACCATAAAACATCAACACACATAGGTTAACATACATTTTGACATTTTATAAAAGACCCCAAAAATGAATTAGCCATGGCTGTCTGGAATAACATGAGAGCGAGGGGAATTAATATTTTTGAGTTAACTCCTTAAATACTTTGTGCTAGGGGCTTTGAAAACCCCTTAACTGTATAGATATTTGCTAAATAGGGGTTCTTGAGTTCATGAAACGATAATAATCAAATGTTAAATTAAAATAAATAAATCTCCATAAAAATGAAATTTCAATATAGCATAGTGCGATTATAAAATCATAGGCAGAGATTTTATTCAATAAGTGTATAGTCTTTTGGGCTGTGTTTCATATTGGGAATGCAATGTGCACTATGTTCACATTTGCATAATTTCCAACATTTCTGTGGATAGAAGTTTACAGCATTTCAACAGTATTCCACCAAAGCTTGAGGATTTGAATGTTTGAAAGTGAAGAATTTAAGATGTAAATATTAGTACTGTACATTCCAGTAAAATTATGAATTATTATGATTATCAAATACTCTTTTTTTATTACACAGGATAATTTACAATTTAATTTACAACAGTAATATATTTAAAGGCTAAGAGGGTTATCTTCAATTTTAAAGGGTTATAATACTGATACTTCTTATACTATGTATTATTATTAAGCTCTATATACATGCAATCCTATACATGAATAATCTTAATACAAAAAAAACGAATCAAAATAAAACAATGACTAAAAAAAGCATGTCATTCCATGTCGTTTAACAATCAACCAACATCGGAGAACCTTGAGAAAAAAAAAACAAACAAAAAAAAAAAAACACTTTTATACAGCCCTATATATAAATAATTTCAAAATAAATACAAATTAAAATAAAATATTAACTAAAAAAAGTTTCATGTTTTAACCAATCAACATCAGAGAACCATGGATATTAATAATAATAATCAATTATAATTATTATTAATAATGTATTATGATGATTATTATTATTACTAATCCCTATACTGTATACATGTAGCCCTATATAATTAATAATTTTCAACACCTACTAAAAATAGACATCAACTGACCATAAACCAACATAAACCAAGAACATGTTAAATTGTTTAAAATATTAATCTAAGATTTCAAGTGGGACTTATTTGATATCTAAGGGGTTGAGCTGACAGAGAAAGTTTGGAAACGGCTGATATAAACAGTAGTAAAGTGATGCAGCAGAGGCTTGAGGTGTCCTGCAGTTATTCAGGTGAGATGAGAGAAGCGCCGTGTTTCTAGTCTCCACTGACAGACTGGAGTCTGAGGGTCCCTCGGCTGATGGATGGATAAGGAAGAGGGGAAACAAATGAACAGATCCTGCTCTTTCCTGTCAGTGGCTCACAGGAGGCTGTGTCTGTCACTCCGGCTGCTCCTGTCAGGACAGCCAGATTGGAAAATCCTCCTCCTCAATCGCTCTCCTCTTGCCTCTCTTACTCCCCATTATTTCATGCTAGTTTGCAGTGTCAGGGTGGGCGGAAAAAGGGCCTGGCCTGACAAAATGAACTAAATCAATGTGACAATTTACAATTAACAATCACCTCCACCCTGTTTAATGACTAGAGAGAGTAGAATATATCCGTCCTTTGACAGTTCAGTTGCATTGACCCTGACTGTCCCTCGATGATGATGTCATTGTCAAGCCCATAATTCCATGCTCGGGTGCTTAAAATGATAATTGGCCAGTAAAGCATCATTTATGACCCTCACTTACACTCACTCACACTCACACACACACACACACACACACACACACACACACACACACACACACACACACACACACACACACCTCAACTCAGCTCTGATTTGATTTACTCTCGATATCTCATTATAAAACTGATTCAAAATTTTGGAATAATTAAAAATGTAATGTTTTTAAAAGAAGTCTCTTATGCTCACTAAAGCTACATTTATCTGATGCAAAAAATGAAGTAAAACAGTAAAACTATGAAATATTACAATTTAAAATATATAAATGATAAATAAATTATTTTTGAAATTTTAAAATGTAATTTGCTCCTGTGATGTTGTATTATTACCAAAGTTAAAAACAGTTTTTGCTGCTTAATATTTATGTGGAAATTGATACACTTCTATTCACAAGTTTTGGGTCAGTAAAACAAAGAAAAAGAAATGAAGTAAGAAAAAAACATTAAAGACATTTATAGTGTTACAAAATATTTCTATTTCAAACAAATGCAGTTCTTTTGAACCTTCTATTAATCAAATAATCCTGAAAAAAAATGCATTATGATATTTGAACACTGTCAAACATTCAACATTGATTACTAATAATGGATAATCAATAATAACAACAATAACAACAATAATAATAATAATAATAATTATTATTATTATTGAGTAGCAAATCAGCATGCTAGAATGATTTCTGAAGGATCATATGACACTGAAGACTGGAGTAATGATGCTGAAAATCATCACAGGAATAAATTGCATTAGAAAAATATTTATAGACAGAAAACAGTTTGAATTATAATATTTCACAATATTAAAGTTTTACTGATTTTTGATTAAATAAATGCTGCCTTGAAAAAACTTTTCAAAAACATAAAAAAAAAATCTTAATTATTCAAAATTTGATGAGTAGTGTAAATTTGGGTAATTTTTTTTTTTTGCTGATACGCACATTTCAAAAACAGACCTAAAATATGAATGACTCATGTTGCACTGTACATATTTTAGTCCAATCAAATGCTGTCTAGAATAAGTCTTGCCCTCATTTCTTGCCCTCATTACAAGGCAACTGACTAGCAAGAGTTGGAATGAAACCATGCCTCACTGGGTCTTTGGTTGCCCAAACATGCTAAAAAGTTGCTAGAATTTATTAATTCAGAAAGCCTCTTCATTGTTTTTTCCAGATTTCAAACTGTCACGGCTTGTAACTAAACCTGCTGGCTAGAAATAAAGAAACAAGCTATTTAAAATGTCTCCAGCAGCAGCAGCTGATGATGATTTTATGGTTGAATTGGTAAAATATGTAAAGAAACGTCCTACACGTTTTGCTGAGTCAAGATTCTATAATGGAAATCTGAAACGAATGGAAGAATTCTGCTTTCGTCGTTGTTCACGAGACTAAAGGGCATTTATGCACTCAGGTTTGTTTCATTTTCCATATGAATCAATATGGTTTAGGGTAGGATTCAAATTCTGTTCACAAGCCAGCCAAATTTGCAGAAGTGAAGTGTATAATGCATTTTTCTTGTCTACAAAGGAATAGATTTTAGTCAGCAGACTGCATTCTTTGAGTCTCTTGCAGTATTATTTATATATATAATATTTATTGATATTTTGAATTATTAATACTGAAATATTCAATATATTATTTAAAATTGTATTTAATATTTTGAATTAGCTTTTAATTTTTATATTTTCAGCTTTAATTTTAGTCATTTTTTTGTGTGCTTTTGTCATTTTTATTCATTTCTATTTATCATCAATTTATTTCAGTTTTTGTTAGCTTCAGTATTTCGGTTTTAGTTTTACTAATATTTGAACATATTTTTATATATTTTTTATGTCAAATTTTTTTTTATATTAGTGGTCAAGGCAACATTTCTAATTATTGTTTTATGTTTAATATATTCCCATTTTATTTTAGCGTTTTTTTCAATGAATGAAAATGATTTTTAATAGTTTTAGTTAACAGTAGTAACACTGCAGCAGAAAGTGAAAAGTATAGTTCTTCATATGAACAATTTTGTTAGTTAAACCAGACAAAAACATGTCGTCATTTCAACAAACGCTTCCCTTTTTTGCTGCCTTCGCTTCCTTCATTAACTAGCCTCAATTGTGATAACGCAAACATACCAAGGTTCGGTGCCAAATAAGTAAATCAGTCTTATTCATGATTTCAATGTAAATCATTCATAAATCCAATGAAAACCATTTCAACTCTTGATGGAACAAAACTTGGGTTTAGGCCGAGCGATCGACCCCAATGTGTGAAAACATCCTGAGAACAATGGAACTGCAATTATTTAATCGATATGCATTAATGGAGGAAACCAGACCAGTATTGTCTTCACTAAACAAAGCCATTCTTAAAGATGTTCTCTCATCATTACCTGAAAGTAGAAGAAAGCCTGGCCGAACCAGTAGTGCATGATGGTGGTCTGGGCGGCATCGTAGTGCAGCTTTTTCCAGATGAACTGAGCCATGACGGTCTGGATGAGCAAACAGCAGGCCAGCGTGGGCAAATTATGAGCTCTGAACAGCAGAGCCACCAATAACACCACACCGCTGTACACTTCCCACAGTCCTCTGCTCTTCAGCCGCCCGCTGTCCACCGCTGACGACATCACCTGCGAGCGCAACAGATCCTTTACGCCGGTGAACAAGATACCGAGGACGAAAACATAGACGAATCGCGCCTCGACGGTTCCTCTGAAAGAGAACGTGAGAAAAACAGAAAGAAATATTCTTGTTTAAGCTCATCAAAGACACTCACATTTTCACCTGCTCTCTTTCGTACACACGGAAGAATCGATATCGACTGCAAGCACCCTTTTGTTTGAAGGCTCGTCTTCATCTCGGGCAAAGCTTGTGAAGTCTGGAGAGAATCAATAACAGTGAGGTTTGGTGCTTCGCAGCGGAGAGCAGAAGTTACTTATTATAGCCCACAGGGGGTCAGCGGGGTCACCTGGAGGAAATCAGCAGAAACCGCCTGAAAGACCACCTTCTTGCTTTTGACAATGTAGTAAACGCAGCAAAATTGCTGGGACAATATCAGGTCAACATCAGAGATACTGACAAACTATACGGTACGCAAAATACCTAAAATAAATGCTCCAACTGTTAGGACAAAGTACACTGAAACTATTGAATGGGACAATGCACAGTACAACATGCTAAACTAGATCTGATCGTAATATTAGCATTACAGTATATAATATAATTTAATCAGAGCAGTATTTCTAGTTCAAGAACATAGGTTTTAACGTTGTGGTGCTGTTCACATGGTGGTCAGAAATGACTTTAATTTCAATAAAATGAATGTACTATATCTTAGTTCAATAATGTTTTTCATTTAATATTTTGTACTTTTAGGGGATTTTACGGTATTAAATTATATGTATGCATAGGCGCAGAAAAATTCAAGATATTCTCTATTCGCTATCATATTGGCGAAACAGATCTGACAAACTTTCCAGTGAATATTTGTGTTTGCGCTCTGGACAGCGTCAAGAGATTTCTATGCGTTGAGCGGTGTAGCCAATCACAGACATATCTGTTGATTTCTTGAACGCAACTGCCAATCAGAGGCGTTCAAGTTAGAATCCACTCCACTCAAATCACCAGATTTTCTCCGTTGCTGAGTTTTGCAAGCTGGCGAATCCTCTCATTATAACAAAACGTCATGAGATCGCGATGAACTGAGACAAGGGACAGCTTTTTAGTGATTATAAAGAAGGATATAAATCTCAATACAGTTAGAATAAACGTTAATACATACAGGCTGCATTTGTTACTTCTTGCATCTGCTAATTTCATTTTATATGTGGACTTTTTTTTTTTTTTTATAGAGTGAAACCTCTGGTTTCAACAGCTTCAACAGTCAATGTTAACTTTATTTTAATCAAAACATTATTTACCCTGTTTGCATGTATGAAATAGTTATGAACCACTTACAAATCACTTTTTGAGCATAGACCCGCAAACAGAATTTCCAAAAGAAACTTGTAAATCTTGAATGCTTGAAGTTAAGAAGACACTTGTCAAATTAAAGTTAAAGTGAAACTACAAAAAGTTATAGAAGTTTATTATGAAAACTGCACAAAAATACTACTTTTGTATTTTTTATCCAAAACTGTCAAAAAAAAAAATCTAAATCATAAATCTAAAGTTGAGTTCCAAATTTAAGGTTGATATCTCAAAAATGGGTGCAGTACCAAATGTTGCCACTAGATGAAATTTGTTTCCATTGTGGTCATTTCTGATGTCATGTGACTATTTCACATTGACACGCGCCTTAACGTCAATGCGTCATTGTCATACGTTTTCAAAGATGAGTGTTCTGAACAACTCATGTTTGTCCATCAATCACAACAGCGAAGACTTTCTTGGAGCAAAAACTTTGCAAACTTAATTTACTAACCTTGAGAAACATAATACAAAAATCTGAAATGATTTCAAGACCATCAGTAGCTGTGATCGCTGTAATATGTAATGGCTCATCCCTGCACATATTACTTGCTCTTTTTTTATAATGAAATTGACATTAATTTAATAATAAATAGCAGTATTTAGCTACTTTTTTATTATATTTACCTGCTATTTATCATGAAATTAATGTCAATTTCATTTTTAGTTTTATTGGTTGTATTTAGGGTTACTTTATGATCAAGTTTGATGCTGTCAAACAAATTATGATCATTGTTTTTTTGTTGTTGTTTTTTTAGTAAAATGATCAATTATCACGGTTAACTAATGCTTTCAAAATGGTAAAGCTTTTCCAACGCCATACACTTTTTCTAAAAATTAGCAGTGTAGCATGACAAACCTACAATATAAACGGTTGTTTTAAAGTCACATTGTACAGAGACTCAACATGACGTGCAAAAACAAAACTAGATATCATGACCACAATTTAAGAATTTGTTCCCAGAACTTATTAACTGATTCATTCATTCTCTCTCTCATTTAGTTAACTCACGGCCATGATTAAACTAAATAAATTCTTTTGATTTTTAAATTCATGGCCACGATATTTTGATTTTTTGGTTGAATTAAAAAGTCCAAATCATTTTAGTGAATCGGTTTATTCTAATGATTCATGGATCAATTCAAACTGAAACAATTCAATGATTCATCTCTGCAGAAAAGTGCCATTCATCACTGTTTTTAACTCTATATTCTAGTTTTTTTAGTGTACATTTATCTTTAAGTGTAATGCTGTTACTCTAATCAAGATCCATTCATTTGAAACCCTTGTTCTTTAACCAAAAATACTCCTCTGATTAAATTATAATATATGATTCAATTATGATGATATGATCTAGTTTATTATACAGTACATTGCCCCCTTGAACTTCAATGCATTTTGCTTGTATAGTGCACTTTTTCCCAAAGGGCAGTGTGACTGTATGTACTTTAACTATGTTAAATCAGGAGTCGCTTGTCGCTGGAGACTCTACAGTTTCACACAACACTGGATCAGTCACATTAAATGTGATTAGAGCAAAACAGGCGGGGGATTTCAGCAATTTCCCTGGAGAAGAAGGAAAATCTCATCATTTTTATTGCCACTGTGTCTCTGTTCCTCTTCACTGTAAATAAGCTCCATCAGAGAGCAAACTACATCTGCACAAAACACTTTAATCCAACACGCGTTACCATGCCAACCAGAACTTGGCAACGGCACGTTGTTCCCAGGCATGGACGCATATGCCGAGAGAGTGACGCAGCAGGAAAAGTGACGACCGGAGAAAATCATCAGACACACACACACACACACACACACACACACACACACACTGCATTTGCTTTAACCTGCGCAAACAAATGTGGAACAATTCGTTTTGTGTTTTATTACAATAATGCCACCTGCAAAGCTAATGCTTTAAGGTCAATAAACTTTGCAAACCCTGTTATATTTTTAAAGGTTTAATAAGAGTGTTTCACAAAAAAAATGTAAATTCAGTCCTCATTTACTCACACTCTTGATACAGCCTGTATGACTGATTTTTATTTTTTGTATATATAAATTCGTTGAGTAGGTCAGTCTATTCATTTAATCAAATTGTTTGTTTCTTTTGTTGTTAATTTTATCTTTTTTTTTTATTTTTATTTTGCTAGGTCGTTAATTCATGCAATTTTTTCAGTCTTTTATTTTTTCCAATTATGTGATATTTCTTTTTTTTTTCCTTTGATCTTTTCTGCTCATTTGTTCATGCAGTTTTTCAGTTTATTTATTCGAAATAGTTATTCTTTTTCATTACTTTTTTCTTTTGTGCATTCTGTTAATTGATCTTCCTTTTTTGTTTGTTCATTCCTGCAGTTGCTCAGTATTTTAATTATTATTTTAGTATAAATATTTGTGCATTTTCATTTTTTGTTTATTCCTTTATTTGTTTATTTAATCTGTATTTCATTTGTTCATGTGTTCATTCCTGTGCATAATAATGCTACCCACCAAACTAATAAGTTCAATAAACTTTTTGAACTCATAAATCAAATTTATAAAGGTTCAAAAAGGAGTGCTTAATGCAAAAATGAACATTTGGACATAATTTACTCACACTCATTACTCACATCACCTCTGTGACCTTCTTTCTTCTGTAGAACACAAAAATAGATTATGTTTATGCAAAATGTTTGCACTGCAATTTTCTAATCCTTCTAAAATCACACAATATATGGAAAAGAGCAGAATGAATCATTTTTCAACATTTCGGTTCAACAGAAGAAAGTCACACTGGGTTTGAAATTACATGAGTAGTCCCAAGTAGTTTTAAAAAGCTATTGTGAACTACAGCATAAGAAATGAGAGGAAGAGCTAAACACATTAATTAGCATGTCTTTGCCTGGAGAAAGAAAGCAGATGTTCCATTTTTATCTATAACAACAGCAACTCAATCATGAGAAAGAATGAGAGCGATTGAAACCATGAGTGTCCATTCATGTTTGGTGTTATTTATACTGTAGTGTCACCCAAAGAGAAGAATGACCATAAAACACTGAGGAAAAAAGTGACATAATAGAGATAAATAGAGAGAAGTGGCAAGAAAGAAAGAAAGAAAGAAAGAAAGATCAAAGAATTTGAATGAATGAATGAATAAATAAATAAATAAATTCTGAACAAATCACAGGAATGAACAAATAAACAAATGAAAAAAGATAAAATAAACAAATAAAGGAATGAACAAAAAATAAAAAATAGAAAATAAATAAATAAAATTAGCAAAAAATACAGATTAAAGGAACAAAAAAGAATAAACAACAGGGAAAAACAAAAATAAAAGATCAAATAATTGGAAAAAAAAAGAATTGCATGAATGAACAATTGAGCAAAATAAAAAGAAAGATCAAAGGCATAACAAAAGAAACAATCGGAATATATTAATGAATATTTATGAATAGCTGGAGGAATAAATAAATAAATGAAAAAAAATCAATCAATAAGTAAACAAACAAAAAAAAATCAAATGATCAAACAAACTAATGAACAAAAAGAAAAACAAAAACAAATGAAAGATCAAACTAATGAAGAAAGAATGAAAAAGAAAGAAAGAAAGAAAGAAAGAAAGAAAGGTAGAAGACTGAGCACCAATCAGAAGGTGTTCCTCGCAGACTCCGCCCCTTCAGTAAGCACTAATGGAATGGTGTTCCTCGTAGACTCCGCCCCCTCAGTGACAGGGTGCTGTTAAACCAGCTCCACTTAACTGCTGTGTATGGAAGCCCGTTTCTGCCACTGAATAAAAAATTAAAAGGGTAATTGTGACTTTTTATCTCACAATTCTGACTTCTTTTCTCATAATTGCGTGATATAAACTCACAATTCTGACTTTTTCTGAGAACATATCAGTCCCCCCCCCCAAACTGGATTTTAACTAGCAATTGCGAGTTTATATCTCACAATTCTGTGAAAAAAGTCAGAATTGTGAGATAAAAAGTCGCAAAAACCTTTTTTTTTATTGTTTATTCAGTGGTGGAAACAGGCTTCCATAGCTGTGGATGAACAGACTGCACAGTTAAAGGCCACTAGAGACTCTGTATTTCTAGAAAGTCTATATATAAACATTTATGAAGCTCTGTTGTGTCACAGAATGAGTAAAAGTAACATCAGTGCACTTGAGTTCGGTGGTGTCCGTAAAAGCTTCTTAATAAAAAAAAACAAAAACAATAACTGCCCTGAAATCATGTTTTACTTCTAAACTCTTGTTCATCCTGGCAGTGTGTCTTGAACGGTCTAGAAGCCAATAACCTGGCCAATAACCTAAAGTTTCCAGTGACAAATAACAGTGAAAGTGAAGATGCTGCATTAATCTGAACATATTTGATCCACGACATTACAGCGTCCAACAAAACCAGCTGCGTATGCACTTTTACAGTGCTGCAACATAAATTCAAATTAGGTCAATCTTCATTAGGCAAAACTATGCAAATGAGGCTCATTCTACGTGCTGGATTCACAAAAATTAGACACCTTGTAAACTGTGTCAAATCCAGTAAAAACCTGTGCATCCTTACTCACAGAAACTGTGCAGATCTAGCCAACCAAACTGAAGTTGGTTCATTTTGTGTGTAGCCTTCATCTGAATATCATTAATCTTTGTGTTCTGCCACTCGGTCTGACGGGTTTCAGTCTGGCACTGAAGGTGTGTGAAACACACAAAAATAACAATAATATCAGTGTGTGTGTGTGTGTGTGTGTGTGTGATATGCGTGAAAGAGAGGTGGTTTGGGTTGCCAGATATTGCGTCAGATTTAAAAATGCCCGCTCTAATAAAGGAAAACACTGTGCAAGACCGTGGTCGGCGGTCTCCAGACAACAGACCCCACGCGCCGCCTTACATAAACTCAATAAATATGCTGAAGACACGGAAAGTCTGTTTATTTATTCATTCACCCCCGTCTTTCTGTTTTATTCAATTCCAGTGTTGCTGATCCGTGTGCCCACAGCTGTCCGTCTGGTTTTGGAGGAAATGAGAGAACACTATGACCTTTCACCCTAGAGCACAACACTTTGACTTAAGAGTCACACAGGTTATTATGATCAACATAAACACATGCAAAAGTCGTGCCGTGATTCCTAGGGTGTTCTAGGTGGTTGCTAGGGTGTTGAACTCAGATGGATAGGTCTGAACAACAGCAGGAATCAGCAAGTGAATGAATGAACAAACAAGAAAAAAAAAATTAACAATAATGAAATGAAATAAAATAAGACAAATTAAAATCACAAAATACAAATAAAAATAAGGAATTATAAAAAATTAATAAATATGTTGAATAAAAGAAATAAAAATTAATTAAAATACATAAAACAAAACAAAAATAAACGTTGCTAGGGTGTTGCGTGTGGTTGCTAGGGTGTTGAATTCTTATAAAGGATGAATGAATGAATCAATCAATCAATCAATGAACAAAAAGAAGGAAAGATCAAATGAACAAACTAACAGAAATTAATTTAAAAAAAGAAAAAAAGACAAACATTGGAATAAATGCTTGCATAAATAAATAAAAATAAATTTGTTTAAACAAACAAGCAAACAAATAAATGAATGCATTAAACACAAAAATACACTTTAGCCCTACATCAGAGCACTTTGACACAGTGTCATTCAGGATATTACGATTAATATAAACACATGCAAAAGTTGTTCCATCATTGCTAGGGTTTTGCCAAAGTGGCCAAAATAGCCCATCTCCATCTCCGTCTCTCTAATGATCTTCTGGTCCATTGATACAGCTCAGGACCTTCCCTATGGGATTATTTTACTGTCCACCGGGCAAAAATTGCACATCTGATTGCTCAGAAAAGCATTAGCGCATGCACCTCTCATCAACAAGCCACACGATTTGAGATATCAGTTATGTTCAAAGCACAAACCGTGCGAGACGCGCAACACGCCACACTTGTTGTTTAATACATTTTTTATACAGGTAGTATCTCAAAGCACTTTAGAAGAGAAATATGTGAGTGCGTGCGCACAGTAATGTGTCTGTTTCTTGATCTGAGGCAGAATTCATTTCCATTTCTATGTGGGATCTGCATGCATAAACACACTCAAATTAGGTGTCAGCACAACACATACCCCTAGATTAATCAGGATAAAAATACAGAGCTTTTTATGGGCCTCGTCCTGACGCAGGTGTGCCGGAGTGCTTTTAATTACTCTCTTCAGATGTGTTTGGATCTAAAAAGCTGAGAAAAAAGGGCAAATTCCACTTGAAAGTGAGCATCAAGCACCATGGCCTGCTCACTCTGGAGGGCAGAGCACTTGAAGCGAGTGCTCTCAAGGGTGCGGGGCAGTACAGTCTCATATGTGGCCTTTGGAAGACCCTACATGCAGACACACGTCACTACTGCTTTATTTGAATATGAATGAGACATTGGTAACCTAACAGAAAAAAAAAATCATGTTTGATTTGGCCAACTCTGGCGTTTGGTAAAGATAAACTAACGTCAAGAATCTTAAATATATAAAGAGGCTACTTTTTATATACAGTATCAGTCAAAATCTGCTAAAGAGTAAAGGATCAACAGTTTTAAAAATTGATTTTTGTTATAAGAGACAATAAAAACAATGTTGTGCATCAAAACCACTCCTTTTCTGGTAAAAAACGAACTTCAAATATCAACAAATTTGCAACAGCTGAATGTAACATTTTTGAAAAACGTCAATTTCTGAGTAACGTAACTTAAGTCACAAAATAAACTTCTGCAAAATAGTATAAAAATAGTATAATTCACTCTGCAAAAGTAATTTATAATAAAAAGTATAATGCCCTAAAATCAAACACAGTTCACTCCTCATGTCTGTCAAAAACTTGCTGGCTGTTGGTTGGAATAACAGAAATCAATATAACGCAATTTATGGGCATCAATCACTTCACTCAGTACTGGCCGGCTAAAAAACAAGTTATTACGGTGCATCCAAATTTGCTCTTTTGAACTTTCCACTCAAATAAATAAAAGTAATTTAAAAAATGTATCACAGTTACCTAAAAAACATTGTTTTCAGCATTGATAATAGGAAATGTTTTTGAGCAGCAAGTCAGAAAAATAGATTATATATTATCATAAAGAATTCAGCTTTGCATCACAGAAATAAATTACATTTTAAAATACATTCAAATGGAAAACAGTTGCTTTAAATTGTAAATATCACAATATTACTGTTTTTACCGCATTTTGGATCAAATAAATACAGCCTTGTTGAGACTTCTTTGATTTAATTATTCATGTAATTATTCCAAACCTTTGACCATATATACAAGTACAGAAAAAGTTCCATTAGTCACGTGAGCTACTGAACATGAAATAAACAGAAAAATTCATCACCCAGTAATCAACTGTGGAGTTACTACTTGGAAATGTTTTTATTTCAGCGAGTACATCTGCTCTGCCTGAAGAAAATTGATTTGAATTTTTCCCTTTTGTTTTTCCGTATTATTTACTGCAGGAACTGGCTACGCTTCAGCTCATTTCTCTGGCTTGTGCACATATCTGCAAGAGAAAATATTAAGCTTTAATGTTCAAAGCGCTATTATTTCACCAGACCTGTAACAGCTCACAATATTTCCTCCGTCCCTTGAGAAGCGCTTTTGGAAATCATGTTTTCCTCTCTGACGGTAAACGCAGACTTTGTTGAATTCGTCTGACTGTGGAAATTCTATATTCTGCATGTAAGATGCCTTCCAGACAACAGTTTATGAAGTTCACTTCAGCTGATATCTCATACTGTCACTACTGAACTCAGACGCTCCCACATTTCATTTTCCACACTCCACTCAAATACTCCAAAACGTGTGTCTCTGCCAAAACTCCTGTTTATTTCTTTTGCGCTCAGCTTTCTCTGACAACAATCATTTCCCCCGTAAACCGCTTTGAGCATAAACTCTGATTAAAAAAAGCATCTTGCTTGACATCTTTTCACTCCATCCTTTGTGTGTTTGTGGTTTTCTCTCCACTACAGTCGACTGCGCTTTTGTTTAATTTATATTTTTAATCAAAGGTGGAACAATATTTCAAAAAAGCAAAGCCAAACAATGAGCTCAAAATCAAGCTTAAATTTGTACCATTTTTTTGGATTGCATTCTGGGATTGGCTGGTATGTAAAAGATGTGACGCTGTCTAACATCATTATGCTGTGTACATGCTAAAAATATGCTTATGAAATCAGAAAAGCTATTAATACTTCGTGTTTACATGAAGAAACCTATTTTGAATGGACTAAATAGCACACGCTGAGTTGTTTAGTAGCTTGTTTCATGCATGCGGTGCAATAATACTTGTTTTGGTCTTTTAACATGAATAAATCAGATGCAAAACAGACTCAAGGTTGTTTACGCCTCTAAGAGCAGCGTGAAACATATCTGTGATTTACATATCTATTCAGAAAGGTATTAACTGTGTTAATGGCTAGATCACTCAGCACACAGAAGAAGAACTGAATCAGCTGTCATGGACAGTTTTTATTTGTTCGTTGGCTCATGTGTGATTGTATATCTTGGGCAAAGGCACAGTCGAACATTTATCACCAAAGACCTCACTTAAGAAAGTCACTTCTCTGGATGACCATCTTTTGATATTGTCCAAAGGCAGCATTTTCACTGAATTGAATTTCGTTTCATTTCATTTTTTATTTTATTCATTAACAAACAGAAACTTATAACAGAACCATATTGATCTAGAGTGTAAAAAAGATAATTTAATAAAATTTTGATCAAATTTAAACAAAATAAAAAGTAATGTGTTTATATTACTTATATTACTTATATTACTATATATATATATATAAATGCATAATAAAATGTTATTTTTTGTATGTAATATACATACACAAACATTAAATACAATAACATATTAATTGTATTCATATAATTTAGCATATTTATCTTAAATATGGCAAAAAATTGTATTTCTCCGGTTGGTACAGCTAAATTGCATGTATATTCTAGGGAAAAACAATAAGATGATGCTTTTATCAATAAGGTGATTGGCTCTTTTAACTCTTTTGCCATATTCAGTGCTGTGATTTCCCCAATACGCTTGGTCACTACTTGAAAGGCAATTTAAATAATTTAAATAATAAGTTCCCATTCATTTTATTTGCATTGAAAAAAAAACAACCAGTGCATTTTTTTCCCGTAGAAGACAAATCATACAGGTTTGAAATGACAAATATAAACTATAATTTTTTAGCTGAACTACCCCCTTAAATGGACTACAATCAACATTCATTTGGGTCAAAAGCAGAAAACGTGATAAAAAGACAGAAAACGAGGGAGAGAGAGCGAGTCTAAATGATGGGGTGGAAGTCAGCGGACGTCTGCTTAACAGGCGAGCCAGAGGTTGCCAGGGCAACATAAACAATGTCCTGCAGTGATTAATGAGTGTGAGCGTGACTCTGGTGGCACAGGGTGGCACTGCCAATTACCTCACGCTTGTGCTCCCTCTGTCATATGGAGAGCGTGTAATGGAACACAGCCTGTGGCGCTACACCAAGGGCAGGAGGTCAGGTTAATTAGGTGGGAGTAAATGTCAAGGGGAAGAGGCGAGCAGCAAGATATTGTCACAGGAGTAAACTGGAACTGTGTGTGTGTGTGTATGTTTGTGTGTGTGTATGTTTGTGTGTGTGTGTGTGTGTGTGTGTGTGGGTCTCAGAAAACTCTGCACTTTTATGAGTGTGTGTGAAGAACTGGTATAGTATAAAATAGTGCTCTCAGACTTTTTTAGGCCAGACACACTCAACACAAGTGCACAAATGCATGAGAGAATGCTTGACCGGTGGATGCACTGCAAGCGCACAGCTAACTTTTCTAAATCTCCACCATCACAGTAGTTGACCTGAAAGAGAAAACTAGCCATACAAACAAGGCTTTGTTAGTTTATGTTAACGACCATTGTAGCACTTCTAGCATGTCATCTTACTGTTTTTACATTATGTATGTATATATCCAAAGTTCTGTCATGAATTTCTAGATGGTGCAGTCCAATAGGTCTAACTCAATCTGACATAATGCAATTATCACATGGCACAGCTGATTGGTTCTTTTAGTATCAGCAGCCAATGAGCTGCTGCTCAACATTCAAATGCTTGGCTAGTGTTTGCTGTAGCAGTTGCAGTGCACTTCAGAAACCCTCCACCTTCCCCAGCTCCACCTGTATAGATCTGCTACAGGATGATTCATGTATGTTATATATGGGGTTTATTTCATATATGATATATGTTCAGCTGCAGTATTTCATTACGCTTTCATCCTGTGGTGGAAAAATGTATGAGTTGTGTGGCGTTTTAGGGAAATACCTGTAAATGGCACATCAAGCACATGGGGTTATCTGTCAGAGAGACGCAAAGCATGGGTCCTGCATAGGTCCCCTTTGATAAACCTGCAACCGCAGTACTTAACAGAACACGTGTCCCATTATCTGACAGCAATGCTAATTTAATTCTGCACTCGAATAGACCTTTTTGTCGCGACTCACCGAACAAAATTGTTTATTTTCTCATTTAACTCAAGCAAACAAACCAATATTAAGTACTCGAAGTTGGTGCTTTGAAGAAAAACAGACATGCAGTGCAACATGTTAATTAACAGAAAAAAGATGAGAATACAAACCTTTTTTGCATACAACACTTTTGCCTACATCTGAACAATATGCCAGGCTTTTGAACAAATGTGCAGAGGCTAAATCACATCACACACGCGTACATATAATTCCTCATAAGTGAAAAGAACATATTCAAATATGAGCCTTACTGTTAAATGTGATTGTTGTTAGCCTATTATTAACTTTCATTAGTCCCAGTTATGATTTATGCACGGTTGTCTGCAGGAAAGTGAGCAAGACAAGACAGTCACAATATCATGATTATTATATATTCAAATAAGAAAATAGTTAAATAATAAATAAAGATTAAAGAGCAATAGCTCTGTCACTGAGGAGCTCAACGAGCCTCAAAACCAGCAACAATCCCAAAATCTGATCTAATATGCTCCATCTAGGTGTTTGTTTGTGTTTGTGTGTGTGTGTGTGTGTGTGTGTGTGTGTGTGTGTGTGTGTGTGTGTAAGGGTCAGTCTGCTGTGTGCTGATTTGCTAACCATATTTGGGCTCTGAATATGAATTCAGTCCTTTCTGGACCAAAGCATCAATGGTCTCATTCAAGCCAAAGACAGAAGAATTTGAGGTCTATTTCATGTAATTCCTGTTAAATCGATAGTTCACCCAAAAATTCAAATTTTGTCATCATTCGCTCACTCTCAGATTGTTCTAAACCTGAGTTTCTTTCTTCTGTTGAACACAAAAGAGATATTTTGAAGAGTGTTGGTAACCAAAGAGTTGACAGTAGCCATTGACTTCCATAGTATTTATTTTCCATACAATGGAAGTCAATGGCTACCGTCAATTGTTTAAATTCTTTTTGGGTGAACTATTCCTTTGAATAATTTCTGAACCTACACTAAACAAACCTCCACTCACAGCAGTCAGAATCGAAACCTCTTAGGTCAAGCTCTCACGTTAAAAACCCTCGAAAAACACTTCATCCCCGCATTTAGCGAGAGCCAGGTTTCCAACGAGAGGAGCTCACGGACAAAGTTAGCAAAGAAACTTCAGACAATTCAACAACAATGATAATGAGGGGAGCTAATTTATTCACCATCTGACATTCAAGGAATGTCAATAAGATATTTAAATATCATCAAACTTACTTGGAGACGGCACGGCTGCTGTGTTGCCATGGGAACAGGACGTTTCCGACGGCGGCGCGATAGCTGTAAACTCCGAGCAGGCCGAGAGCCAGAGCGATCTTAGACACCAGCGAGCAGTGACGCTGAACCAGGAGGAAGATCAGAACCAGAGACACCGACGCCAACACAGAGAGGAACGCCTTATGATCCCCACTGAAATCACACACACACACACACACGGTGAATAAATAACAGGGCAGGGCATGTTCTTTTTACATATGCATGCAAACGTTGAATATAAAACAGCAGAAAGACAAACCCCTTATGATTTGAACTCAAAACAAACACTGTATAATAACATAAACAGGCATGATGCAACAAATCCTCCACGTTAAGCTGAGTTTCTTTGCAATAACACACTGGTGCTGGTGTTTCCATTTGGATTTCTGTCATGTCGGAAATCTCACTGCTCCAAATACGTTGCGTTCCATTTAGCTCAGAATTTCACACTTCTTACTTGGTAAAGTGCAATAGAATGGCAAGTTGCAACAGAACATGTGACTTGGTAACTTGGAAATCCACTACTGCTCTGTCTTGGCACTGAGATTAATGATGTACAATCACATTTAAACAAATAAAATGCATCACAGAGTCAAGATGGACCTGATTAGCGAAAGTCTGCAAGGACAAATGCGGAAAAAAAATAACACGGTAGAAGATTGAACATTCCAAAAAAAAAAAATAAATAAAAAAAAAAATAGTATGTTTGTCGTTTTGTTGATTTATACAACAGATTAGAAAATGCTACAGTCAAACATCAGAAATACTATATTAATTATTACTTCACACTAATAATAAACATACAATAAACAAACAATTATAAACAGCTGCTCAAATGATAAATCAAAAGCTCAAATGATATATATATAAAAAAAAAATAAAAAAAACTCAAAACGGCTTCTCAAATGAGAAATCAAATGCTCAAATGCAATTTTTTTTCCTCATTCGGCGAAGCATGAACTGTATCAAAAATCAAATTAAAAATTATTTGTATTTGATATTTAATTTCCATTATCAACCTAGTATAAACCTGTAATAAATAAATCTGTAATTCAATGCTCAAGCTGACATTGCAAATGATAAATCCCCACAAAGCATAAAAAAACCAAAAAGATGGCACAATAAAATACTAATCGATTGCCCATCCAAACATGATCAAACATAATATACAAACTATAAAATATACAAAAATGTTGAGGCAAGGCTCTCTCAAGTCATGAACAAATGTTCTTCCAGTAACATTAACAGAACGTTTGTTCAAAGTTCTCTGTTCTTAAAATGTTTGCACAAAAATTTTATTTACACATCCTTCATGGAAACATTTTAGTTTAACAAACTTAATTTTAATCTAAACTCACATTAAACCATTTTAACATTAAATAAAGCACACGAACAGTAGGCTACCCGATATCATTGTCATAGTTAGTATACTGTTGCTCCAACCACAGTGTCGCAGAAATAGAAGGCATTTCTAATCACAAAATTACACTTTAGATTATATTCAACAATATTTACAATACTCACAAAAACTGTTTTTGGGACTGACACAAGAGCGGAGGTAACCGGTCTAATTATTGATCAATGTTAAAAATCTTAAATAATGTCAGATGTATCACTCCATCAGAATTCAGGAGGCAGAGAAGCCGAGCCGCAGCATGAGTGTGAGTGTGAGTGTGAGTGTGTGTGTGTGTGTGTGTGTGTGTGTGTGTGTGTGTGTGTGTGTGTGTGTGTGTGTGTGTTCAGAATGCAGCTGGAGTGCTCCTCTCATCTAAGGTAATCAGGTGTGGGCTACACAGGCCAGGCCAAAAGGTGTGTGTGTGTGTGTGTCAGCAGTGCGGACATGATGAGGTGTGCGTCCTGGAGAAGCAGAGGTATGTATGTATGTATGTGTGTGTGTGTTGTGAAGTGAAGGAAAGGTGAGTGCTAGAGGTGTGCATGAATGTCGCACTGACATAAAGCCACACAATCTACTGCTCATTACACACAGAACAGACAAATTTAATTTTAAAATTTGAACGTTTTAGCTGATGTACTGAATTTGAATTTGCGCTTTTAAAATATTTAATTTATATTTATTTCAGTTTCAGTCATTTTAAACTTATTTCTAATTTACATATTATAGCATTTACTGATTTTTTTTTAATTGGCTTTTGTCTTCATATTTTCATTTTAAAGTTTTAGTCATTTTATTGTGTGCGTGTGTCATTTTTATTATTTGTTATATTTAGATTTAATGTATTTTTATTTCATTTTAGCTTTTAGTGATTTTAAACTTATTTATTATTTATGTATTAGTCTTTATTAACATGTTTAATTAGCTTCTGTTTTTATATTTTCAGTTTTCATTTTAATTGCAGTTAAAGTTACTTTTTTTAAATTGAAGATTTTAATATTTACAGTTTATTTCAGCAACACGTATACATAAAACACTTCAGTCTTCAACTTCAACAACGGTTCTTGAGAACCTGCATTTTCTGACACTTTTGATTTTTTTGGACAGAATAGCATAATAAAATACTTTGTTATTCAGTGCCGTTTCGGAATCTAAAGGATCACATTAAATAAAATTAGGTTTTAGCTAAGTTGTGGGCTTGTGGTTGAAGGCTGAGCACCATAAAAGTAAGACAATATTTAGACCACACATATTTATATTGCATTGCCTTCGCAAGCTTATAGTATAATCTGACTTGTAAACAAATGACTCATTTTAAAGCAGGTCTTTTAATGAATCATTCAAAAAACTCAGTAAATCAGTTTAACAAAGTCAAAATGAGCCGAGAATTGAATCAAATGATTGGAGATGTTAAAAATGTTCTCAAAAAGACTCAAATGTCAGAGTTATTAATCAGTTCACTGATTACAATTACTGTCTGATTGTCCACAAAACAACATGAAGTTAAAGACGGCTTTGTCCCAAAATCAGCACTTGAATGAAATAAACATGATGTGTTACTCAACACTAGCGCTGATTTTGTTTGGTATATTCAGAATATACTTATGACCAATTATTTGGGTGAGAGGAGGTGAGAGAGTGAGACTGAGAGAGATAGAAGGAAAGAATGAGGTAGAGAGGGCACTGACAGAGCACGCAAGAAAGGAAGCAGAGGAAAAAAAGACTGATAACGCAGACGGAGAGAGAAATTTTCATCCCGATGCCAGTGACCCTGAGCGTCTCTCTGCTCCCCATCTATCTGCTCCGAGACAGCCAGGAGAATACTAATGCATTCCACACACACACACACACACCTGTGTGTGTGTGTGTGTGTGTGTGCATAAGTGCACATTTCAGGGTCGGGTTTCAAAATAAGTGCAAGGGCATGTATGATAGTCTCAGATTGCTCAAGAAAGTATGTATGAATGAAAAATTCCTCAATATGAAGCTTAGATCCAAAACCCAGCGAGCTACAGGAAACACAGGTGCGTTCTTGATGCAAATGACTGCTTAAAAAAAGTCACCAGAATAAGAAATACAGCATAAGGCAGCAAAGAGAAGAAGGATCCCAGAATACATTACAACAAGTCAAAGAAATAAAAATAAAAATGTAGGACAAAATAAAATAAATTATGACACTCAACACCAAAAATAGATTTAAGTAAATAATGATTATTTTATCCAATACTTTTGTTACATAATTGTTAAAAAAAAAAAAAAAAAAAAAAAAAAGTTTGTTTTTAAGATTTTTTAAAAAGGTGTCTCATGCTCACCGGGGCTGCATTTATTTGATCATAAATATTTTTAAAAAAGTAATGTTGTAGAAAACTATTACCTTTTAAAATAACAGTTTTCTATTTAAAATGTATTTTACATATTATTGTAGTATTAATTAATATTTTAACTTTTCATTTTGATTTTATGTAAAATTTTTACTAATTTTATGTGCTTTTGATATTTCTTTATTATTTTTAATGTTAAATTTTTTTATTATACCATTTAGTAATTTCAGTTTCCACTTTATTTTAATGTTTCAGTACTTTTATGTGCCGTTGCCATTTTTATTTTTTATATTTCACTACCATAGAGATATTTCAGTTGTAGTAATCTTAAACTTAAAATATGTAATTTTAATAGTTGACCACAATAGCATACTGATTAATATTTTTGTAGAAACTGTGAAACATTTCTTTTATCTGATGAATAGAAAATTCAAAAGAACAGCATTTATTTTCAAAATATAAATCTTTTGTAAAATTATAAATTTCTTTACTATCACTTTTGATCAATTTATGAATCCCTGCTGAATTAAAATATTTTCTTTTTTAAAAAAATAGTTGCCGTCATTTTTAAAGATTTTTATTTAGATTTAATGTCTATTTATTTCATTTATTTATTTTTTTAAATAAATTGTCATGTGTGTTTGTCATTTTTATATTTTTATTTAGATATAATATGTTTATTTCAATTTTAGCAATTTTAAACTTATTTTTAAACTTACTGATCAATTTAACGCATCCAAGATTAAACGCATTTCTTAAAAATCATTTGATGGTAGTGTACATTTTTACTTACATTGTTCACTTTCAAGACCGTCTGCTTTCCAACAGGAGACACGATTATTAGTCTCTCATTCCCACCCCAATCCATTTATTTTGCTCATTTGTCTCCTCGTTCAGCCTTAGAAGCAGGGTGTTCTCACCTACACAGCCCTATAATGCATATACACACACAAAACCACCAAATCGCAACATTCAGTCTTATTGACCACAGCAGCAGAGAGGAACCAGTATCCAGACCTGTCAATTCAGACACAAACCTCGTCTCATTTACGACAGCAAACGTTTACTCAGCAGAACTTCTGAATGAATACTACGCCCATCCAATTAGACTCTTCAAACAACAACGCTGACATATCGCAGAAATGAGAAAGCTGTGTTCTGTCAGAGTAAAGCCGGATAATACCAGAGAGGGTCAGCGCAGGACAATAACAGACCTGTCAATCTGGGCAAATGAACAGAGCCAGCGAAAGAGAGGATAATTACTTTATTTGTGCAACCGTTCTTAAGTCTAAAGTTCGGCTCAAGTGTCATCTGTGTCGTATGAATTAAGAAGTTTGACTATTAAAACCTTTCATAAGAGGCAAGTAAAAGTGTTTTTGTGCAAACCAGCCGCACTTAAAATATTCATCTTTGCCATCAAATGATAAGAGTTCTCAAATCCGGTGCACTGATTGTATACTATTTCTGGCTTTCTATTTTCCAAGTGTGCATTCACGCATGCTTTTTGGTCGAATAATAAAACAGCCCACAACGAAAGAGGAGTTTGTGACCATTCACTACAGACTTTCTGAGTCAAAACTAGAAAGAAGCTGCTGTTTTTAAATGCATGAATCTAAAATCAAGCAAAAATGAATTGAGAGTTAATATCAAAATCAACAAAGCGCAAAAAGAACAGATGAAAATCTCAAACGAAATGTGAACCAAACTACCATTTAAAATTCTCTAGCGCTGGATTCATTCAATCAAAAACAAAAAGTACAAACAGTAATAATGTGAAATATTATTACAAATTAAAATAACTGTTTTCTCTCTTAAATAGGTTTTAAAATGTCATTTATTTCTGTGATGGTAAAGCTGAATTTTCAGCACCATTACTCAGTGTCTTATGATCCTTCAGAAATCATTCTAATATGATGATTTGCAGCTTAAGAAACGTTTATTATTATTATCAGTGTTGAAAAGAGTCATGTTCAATATTTTTGTAAAAAACACTTATTTTTAGGATTCTTTAGTGAATAGAAAGCTCAAAAAAAGCACTTATTTGAAACATTTTGTAACATAAATGCCTTTATTGTGATTTTGATCAATTGAATGTGTCCTTGCTAAATAAAAGCATTTTTACTGATATCAAACTTTTGAACGGCAGTGTAGATGGAATAAAACCCTCAGTAAAAACAAGGCAAACGATCATTTACAACCTTCAGACGAAGTGTTGTTCACAGCTGTGCTCTATTTGCATTAGTAACAGATCTAAGCGGAAGGGAAGAGGAGCGAGCGTTTCTTGCAGAGATAATGCAGATTCTTCCCGTAGGGCCCGTTTCAGCCGGGTAATGAAATATTAATTAGTGCAAACTAAAACAATAATACGAGCCGCCAAAACACAGAAACACACATCTAAAAAAATCTAACCGGGAATAAAAAGATCAAAGCGTTCAAAATTAAAAACACTTCTCAAAACTTTTCTTTCAATATTCCAAATTCCAAATCAATAACTTTATAAAACAAAGTTAAACTTACACAAAATGCATGCTCATAAGAATAGTTTACCAAAAAAGGTGTCATGCTAGGATTTCATATAAATTAAATTGGATTCGCTTTTATTAGTATGGACAAGAGCAGCTTTATCCCTCAGCAAAATTTCTTCTTCAGCATTTCATTAAAGAAAGTAATTTATGAGGTTTGCAAAGACATGAGGGTGAGTAAAAGATGTCTTTTTTATTTTATTTTTGGATGGACTATTCTTTTAAACTCAATTCAATTATCTCAGACGGTTCCCGCATCAGTTCACTCGCTCTCATGCTGTGTGCTTTAAACATAATCATAATAAAAGCCGTCTGTGCTGAGATTCATTGCAGCATGTATAATTATAAGCTCCATATATGTAATGAGAAGTCCTCCGATGGACGCTTCAAACCACAAGGACAGGAAATCACGCTCTCCTTCCTGTAACCCCAGCGAAGTGCTCCAGAGATGCTGGCACATGTCCATCTCTCCTGTATGGATGCAGAGATTTATTACGACCGCAATAATTATTCTTCATCAGAGCTGGCTGGTGGGCAAAAGAGAAGGAGAGAAAGTCTTTATGTGCGGCACTGAAGGCTTTTTAGATGTGGACGGCAGGTGATGCACTTAAAGAGAAGGGAGCTATCGATCCATCATCTCATCTGAGGAGACACATCAATGTAAAGCCCTGCGAGGGCAGATGGAACGTTCAGTTTGTGTGACCCACCTCTATAAACACTTCAGGTACAGACTGAAAGAGCACAGATTCTATTCTCTGGATATGAATATATCGTGTTTATATGTATGGAACTAATATTGAGTTCTATGCTGTTGTTAAAGGAATATTTCAGATAAAAACGAACATCTTTTAGGCACCCTCATACTTTTGATATGACCTGATAAGTTACAAAAATATTCTATTTCATAGAAAAAGAAAAAAATGACAGCAGTACGACTGATTTAAACAATGATAAAAAATAAGAAATGTTTCTTGAGCAGCAAATCAGTATATTAGAATGATTACTGAAGGATCACGTGACACTGAAGACTGGAGTAATTATGCTGAAAATTCATTGCAATAATATTTTATATCACACAATCAGAGCACAACAAGAAAGTGCATGCCATTTTGTGTTGCATTATTTATCAGACGGATATGTCATGTGATGCTGAGACTAGAGAAAGTGTGGAAAGTGGTCATGTAAAACTAGTTTATAATTCAAGAAATCTCGTTACAAGTGCACTTTAGGGGAAATATTCTATGCTACAAAACAACAGCATATGGGCCCTTGCAACTGTTTTATAAAAATTTTTAAAAAAAATTAAAAAAACCCTAAAAGGGAAATATGATTCGATTTCATTTAAACTGAATGTTAACCAACATATAAATATACAAAGTGATGAAGTTACTAAATTAAAGGGATAGTTCACCCAAAAATTAACATTTGATGTTTATATGCTTACCAAGAGCATCCTGATGTAGGTGACTTTGTTTCTTCAGTGGAACCCAAACGAAGATTTTTAACTCAAACCGTTGCAGTCTGTCAGTCATATAATGGCAGTAAATGGGACACACGGCTTTGAGAGTCAAAAAAAAACATACACAGACAAAACCAAATTAAACCCCGCGGCTCGAGACAATGCATTGAGGTCTTAAGACAAAACAATCGGTCTGTGCAAGAAACTGAACAGTATTTATATACTTTTTACACTGTAAAAAAAAAAAAAAAAAAAAATTTAGTTAGCTCAACTTGCTCAAAGCTGATTGCCTTAAAATTTTAAGTTGGCTCAACTTTTTTTTTTTCTTTTTTGATATACGCAATGTCCAACTGTCCTGAGCTCATTCACAACATCCGGTGCGTGACGCGTCAATGTGCTCTGGCATAGTAGACACATGCACGGAAGCGGTCTGTCGCACGTATACGTCACTCATTGTTTAGATCGCTTCCGCGCATGCGTCTACTATGCCAGAGCACGCTGACACATCATGCGCCAGATCAGAGGTAAAAAATGACATATACTGTTCAGTTTCTTGCACAGACCGATTGTTTTGTGTCTTAAGACCTCAATGTATCGTCTCGAGACGCAGGGTTTAATTGGGTTTTGTCTGTGTATGTTTTTTTTTTTTTACTCTCAAAGCCTTGGGTCCCATTGACTGCCATTATATGACTGACAGACTGCAACGGTTTGAGTTAAAAATCTTTGTTTGTGTTCCACTGAAGAAACAAAGTCACCTACATCTTGGATGCCCTGGGGGTAAGCAGATAAACATCAAACTTTCATTTTTGGATGAACTATCCCTTTAAGAGCAAAAAATGGGGAATGAAGCTTCTAAGGATTGTTGGCAAATTCTATCTGATGATTTACTCTTGAGGCTCTTTGTGTGTGACCAAGCTGGGTTTTGATTGGCTGACCGGTTGGATATTGGCTAATGGGGTAGAATAACCCTGGCACAGACCAGCGCTGTACCATCTGTCTGTAAGTGTATGTTCGTGTGTGTGCCGCTTCCAGAGACGCACGGATCACAACACACAAGAGAGAACAAAGTTAATCGCCCGGGTGAAGTGTGTTTAGGAAGTTTAGGGGATATTTATCAAACAAACTGCAAGAGGGCTTTTGGTTAACTGACAAATAACACGTTCACAAACAGAACTGTTATATATGCAAAATAGTTTAGCCATCATTGTGATTTTATCATTTTCAGTCAGTTTTGAGGATACTTAAACAGTCCTGTAGTGTGACAAAAGAATCTTGAAAAGAGCCAGAATGATTATTAAAATGCCAAATAATTAACATGCTTAATAAAAGGGACGAATACATTAAAACGTCTTTGCAGTGTAGCAATTAGTCCTCTTTTCATAAAACAATCTTTTCATTAGCCAAAAAGTCTGCAGGCAGTCTGAATATGAGCCCAGGAGAGCAGAGTCCTTCTCTCAGATATAAAACCAAAGAGACCATGAGATTCAGAGGTTGTGAACATTAATTGCTTGCTGTCTGACTGTAGTCCGAGTCTTCTGCAGTCATATGATAGTCTTGTTTGAGGAACAGACCAGAGCACTTGATATTCACTGATTATTTTCCACCGCAGCGCTCAAACAAAATATGGTGCTTATGGCACAGATTTGACATCATGACTTGATTATTGTCGATAAACCTGTGGAATGGGCTTCATATCTGGCTTTGGAGAAGAAGCAGATATGGAAAATATTGGTCTAAAGACAGAACGAGCAAACGAATGAACCAGACAAGATAAAATAATTAACAAGAAAAACGATGAATAAAAGCAGAAACAAACAAATATAGAGAGAAATTAAGAACAACATAATGGATAAACTTAATGTAAGAGAAAGCAAACAGAAAAAAAGAACAAACCAATACAATTGAACATACAAAAGAAGGAAGAAGAACCAACCAGCAAACACAAGAAAGAACTGAACAAGAACAGAAAGACAAAAGAACAAAAAACAATTAGCAGAAAAACATTGAACAAAATGGCCAAACTAAGAAAACAAAGTGCAAACAAATAAGAAAACAACCAAAGAAAAGAACAAAAAACTCAGCAAACAAGCAAAATAATACACAAATTAAATGGAACAATGAACACAAAATGGCCAAACTAAGAAAACAAAGTGCAAACAAACAAAGAAAAAGTAAAAACAAACAAAGAAGACAAAGTACAAAGAAAAGAAGAATACAAAGTGCAAACAAACAAAGGAAACACATAAGAAAACAACCAAAGAAAAGAACAAACAAACAAACAAACAAACAAACAAACAAGCAAACGAGCAAAATAATACACAAATGATTGGAAGAATGAACAGCAAAAAACAAACAGAGAGAAATTAAGAACAAAATAATGGGTAATATAATGTAAGAGAATGCAAACAGAAAAAAAGAACAAACCAATAAACAACTGAACAAGCAAACAAAAGAACGAACAAAAAAAAAAAAAAAATCAACCAACCAATGAAAGAATGAACTGAATAGGAAACAGTGTGACAAAAGAACAAGAAAAACAAATCAACAGAACAAGAACGAACAAAAAAAATGGCCAAACCAAGAAAACCAAAAGGCAAAAAAACTAAGAAAACAAAGTGCAAACAAACGAGAAAACAACCAAAAAAGAAATACAAACAAAACAAAACAAAACAAAACAACAAATGAGCAAACAAACAAATGAATGGGAGAATGAACAAAGGAAACAGCAATAAATAAATAATGCATCAAAAATGTCACAAAAGACAAATGATAAATTATTATTTTCAAATTAATGTATTAAACATTATATTGTTGCTAAACCGAATATATAAATGCAATTTTAGAGATTTGTATATAATATTTATATACACTTACAACAATAATTATGTATACAGTGTACTGTATATGTAAAATATATTTTAACTCTACTGGAATCAGCTGTAAGCATTAGACACTCTCGCTTCACATTTCTGCACAACTTGTGAGTAACTGACCACGTAGTGTTTCACTTCGGTTAGGATGCTGCCTGATGGGCCGTTCACAATGGCAGCGATTCGCAGCGTTACCACAAACTGATGTGATTCATTTTCAATGAGTTGTCAACTTGAGCGAAAGAGACTGTATGATATGACAAAGTTGTGCAGAGATCTACTGCCAGACAAGGCTGAGTACTGCAGTCGAGTTGAAACGCCTACAAGCAACCAACAGCGCAGCGACCCGACAACCTGCGGTGATTTAATCGCTGTCAGTGTGAATGCACCATTAACTCCCTATGCAGACAGTCAGACGTCTCACTATGGTTCAGAGCAGAGCAGCGCATCCTCAAAAATGACTGAAACCAGTTCTAGTTAGTATAGGGATGTGCGATTCATTGAATTTTAACTTCGATTTTAGCTTCAACAATTATGAAAACACAACAATCAGGATAAAACCATTCATGTGCCGCATTCTGTTTCTTTTCCTTCACAGCGGTGAGCTTTTTCTCCTCCTTAAAAAGTCTAAACTTAATATAAAAATCAGTCAAATTAAACATTGCTATTGTAAAATGTATTCTACTGAAGGATGTGCTTGACATTTAGAAGAAGTTGCGAAAGAGAACTTACGCCGCTCACCAGGAGGCTTCTGTGTGATATAACATTGCAATTCTGAGAAAAAAAAGTCAGAATTGCAAAATATAAATAATAAACTTTTAAAAATTATTTTAATTATTTAATTAATTATTTTATATCTTGCAATTCTGACTTTCTTCCTAAGAATTCTGAGTTTGTATCTCACAATTCAGTTTTTTTTTTCAACATGGAAAAAAAGAGCTTATATCTCATAATTCTGAGAATTTTTTTTTTTTTTTAAATGTAAGATAAAAAGTCGCATTTACTTTTTATCTCATGGTGGAAACAAGCTTCCATATAAATATAAATCAAACAAACAAAAGAAAATGAGAAAATCTACCACTGCATTGACTGCATTACTTTGTAGCTTTTAGGGCTGCAACTAACGATTATTTTAATAATCGATTAATCTGTCGATTATTTTTTCGATTAATTGATGAATCGGATAAAAAAAAAAACACAAAAAAAAACAAGAAAAGCATTCATTTCCAACCCTTTATTCAAAACAGAACTAAAATCTTTAGAAAGTGCACAAACACGTTGCTCCTTGAACATCCCTGAGCTGTTATAATAATAATAAAATAAAATAAAAATGGACTAACACAAAAAACATACACATGTATGCTGCCAAATATATAGACTTTTTTTTACAAAAAAAATAAAGTGCCACCTGAGCTGCCAGAACAATAAATAATTTATAAAAAAATAAAGAACAATACAAATCAGAAAATTTAACAGGATTTGTTTGAATGTCAGAACTTGTTCTCTACACTACACTGCAGACACACACTCACAAACTCTCACACTGACACACACACACGCACACACACTATCACTCTCTCTCTCTCTATCTCAAAAATGCTTTTCTGACTTAGTAGTTTTGTCCTGTTTTCAGTCCAAATATCTAAAAAATCTTAAATCAAGATACATTTACTAGACACATGAACTAGCATAAGAAATTATGTCTTGTTTTCTGAAAAAAACACCTCAACATTAAGTGATTGTTTGCTTAAAACAAGCAAAATTATCTGCCAATGGGGTAAGAAAAATAATCTTAATGAGATATAATCTCAAACAGAAGTTTTAAGCATCACTTAATTTTCTCATGCCATTTTTCTTGTCTAGTAATCTTGATTTAAGATTTTTTAGATATTTGGACTGGAAACGAGACAAAATTACTAAGAAAAGCTTTTATTGCAGTGTATAGCTATACATGACAACAGATTGAAAAATGAATGGCCCAAAAAAGGCGAGTGAATAAAAACGTGTCTTTAGTCTTGCAATGCAAAGTGCAAAGTAACTATACCACCCCTGCTTTACTAGTTATTAACGAGCTAACGCTAACTTGTCATGCAAAGACTCACATGTTTGCGTTTCAGGTGCTGGATCATTGCCGTGGTGCTCGTGCCATGGCATGTCGCTTTTGCATATTTTGCAGTTAACACACTTTTTCTGTTTATTTAAGCCCCTTTCACACTGCACATTGGTCCCGGAAAATTGCCGGAGTGCCTAGTGTGTGAACGCAAACACGTCCCGGGATCGATCCCGGGTTGGGGACCTAGTAACATTGCCGGGTTCGGTCCCGGAACGAGCGCTATGTGAACAAAAGCCGGATCAATGCCGTAAAGGGTGTGGCGTAGTGATGACGCACGTTATCGTGTGACTGTTTTACCGGGTGTTTTGAAGGCAGATCAACGTTCGTGACGAAAAAAATATGTCCAAACTGTAATGAAGCAGAGATCAGGGAGCTCCCCACTATCCGCGCTGAAGCTGAGATCGTTCGCCAGCTTCAGTGAAACGGTACGCGTCACATTACCCGTCACATCGTAATGTCACGTGTCTTTACGGGTTCTTTACCATGTCTATGTTCTTTACGGCATGTGTGTGATTCCGGAAAATCACTGGCAGTGTGAATGAACCAAAAATGAAACGATCCCGGGACAAATCACGGAACACATTATCCGTGTATTTTCCGGAATCTCTGTGTGAAAGGGGCTTTAGTGTAAAATGCTCCCACACCTTGGATGACTTGTATGGCGGACTTGGGTCGCACGGATTTCTCTGCGTCCGCCATGTATCTTTCCTCTAACGTACCGCTCGCTTTTTTAAAAAAATTTGTGCTCCGCCCTGTCTATGAGGCGCCGAACTCTGCTAGCATCAGTGCGCGAGAGAGTGTGTTCACTCCGCTCCGCGCTCCACTAAAGTTTTTTATTTATTTTTTTATAATCAAACATCTCCGCGTTGCGCGACACGACGAATCGATTATGAAATTCGTTGCCAACGCTTTTAGTAATAGATTTTTATTGATTTAATCGATTCGTTGTTGCAGCCCTAGTAGCTTTAATAAAAATCAAAAGTTTTATTTTACATTTGACTGCTCAATTTCTGTAGATCAGTATTAGCTGAATAGACTTACATGAAAAACTAAAAGCATTGTTTATTTCGTTTGTATCTTTTTCTGTTGCATCTGTTTTATTGTTTGCAATTTGCATTTTTATTGTATTCCTGACTGTTAACTTGTCTTCAGTAATTGTTTGAGGACTTTTTTATTTATATTAATTAACAGTTTCTGTTTCAACTAGCAATTAGAATTGTAAACTTTCGATTCTGATAACCTTATTTCCATCAAAATTTACTTGATATATAATGCTATTGTGGAGGGGAAAAAATAATATAAGGTTTAATAAAAAATAAATAATAAATAATTAAATTCAAATGAATAAATAAAAATGTTACCTAATATAAATAATAAATAGTAATTTATTTTGTCATAATAATAGTTAGTCAACAGGCTCCACATAAGGACCCAAAACCAAATGTTATGATATCTCCGTGTTCTTACCTGTTGAGCCAGTGTCCAAAGTCAGGCAGGTGTGCCCACTGCACTCCGGTCTGGTTCAGTGACCTCAGCAGGCGACAGCAGGTCAAGGTCAGCAGCGGGGTCGCCAGCGCCAGCCATTTCTCCGAGCCCGGACTCATTCCCAGCTCCGCCGCCGGAGAGAACGACGGTCCTTCCTTAGCACTGGAGGGAAGCAAAGGTCCCTCGTCCTCTTCCTCATCTCGATGCCTCTGTTCCCTGAAGTACTTCCTGCAGACGTCCTGGAAGACAGCCAGGCACAGCGTGTTGAGCAGGAAGTACCAGGTCTGGTGTTCTTCCTCTATGAAGCTGCTGGAAGCCAAACTGAGAGTGTGACCCACAGTACCGATCAGCAACAGAGCGTCCAACTCCGACAGAGTCCAGTCAGAACCCTAGAATGAGAGAGAGGGGTTACATATTAGCCTCATCTCAAACTGAGTCTGTTTACTACATAGGCAGCTACCTTCCAAGTCAGCATATTAACTGAAATAAGTGATTCATAAGTGACTGATTTGGAGTTTTACACAGACAGCAACACTGTATATCACACAAAATAGTCATGTATTTATTCATGTGAGTCAAAACTGAATTTTCAGCATCATTACTGCAGTCTTCAGTGTCACACGATCCTTCAGAAACCATTCTAATATGCTGATTTGCAGTTCAAGAAAGCTTTCTTATAATCAATGTTGAAAACTTATGCTGCTTTATATTTTTTGTGAAAAACAATGCTGCACTTCTTTAAGTTTTTCTGCAGTTTTATGCTGTTGCAATACATTCACGCCAAATATATCTTTTCAGTAACACATCACGTATAGCATCTTCCATACAGACAAAAGTTTGCACAAAAACGCGCTAAAAAAATCAATACAAGCAGTCAGATGTGAAGCATAGAGAGAGAAATGGAGTGGAAAAGGTGAAGCGGTGAGAGTTGAAAAGGGCAAAAACCACAAATAACTGAAACATCTAACAGTGTGTGACAGTAAAACGCCGCTGACACCAAAGTCACCAGTGTCCAACACTGTAAAACAACTCTACAGACAGCACTTTGATGTGTAGAGCCCTGAGCTAACACACACACGCACACACACACACACACACACACACACACACACAGGTGAGAGAGCATGTTGTGACTGTTTCCCACAGTGTGTAAGTGCAGGGCTGCAGGGAGCAGAGCAGTGTTGACTCAAAGGAAAAGTGCTAACAGCCACACACACACACACACACTTGTTTCTCTGGGGAAACCTGCACACTGGTTGATGTCTTCAGAATCACAAAATCACACACAACGGCAACCCATCTTAATACACGTTTCTGGTCTTGTTACAAATGATTCATCAGTGCCTGTTATTCTGATGACACAAATGTTTGTTTTCATCATCTTTCATCAAAGTGTAATCACATTCTTTTGCATCTGAAACAAATTTTCTTTCCTTCTAATCGCAAATATCATTGGTGTTTGCATGATGTTACAGTAGTGTGGGTGGATGCCGGATCACTGCTATATGGTTGTTAGGGTGCATTTAGTCATACTGCAGTGGCAGATTGTTTCACTCAAATTAAAATCAAGCAACAATATCTGCCAGTGCAATCACACACACACACACACACACACACACACACACACACACACACACACACAGCTAATAAATAACAAAATAAAACAGCTTCATAATATCTTACTCAGATTTGCTTCTTCAGTGAAAGTTTCATGCTTCAAGGATTTTTAGAATTTTTACTAGAAGACATGTTTAAAAAGAATAATATGAATAAATAATATTGCATTTCTACTAATATAAATGGTGTATATGTGCAAAATATTACATATTACATAAAATATATATTACATATAAAAATATAAATAATAGAATATATAAGAAAATACATAAAAAAACGAAATACATTTGTAAAAAAAAAAAACAAGCCTAATATTATATACATAAAGTAATAAAATAAAAGAAATAAAAATAATACATTATAATATAATGTAAGTAGAAATTAGAATACATATTAAATACTATATTTATAGATATTTAAATATATATTAAAATATCATTCTATTAGGCCTAATTATATTGTATTCGTAATATTACTAGTCATGTTTTACAGTACACTAAATATCATATAACATCACAGGATCATATCAGAGCTATCATAAACTAAAGCTACAACTACTAAAAATATGTTTGCAAATTTAAATATGCTGAAATAAAATAAAATATAACCCTGACAATTAAAATGTTGCCTTGGCAATTAACAGAAATAAGTGTGCAGTTGAAGCACTAAAATGACTAACTGGGGGAAAAAAAAAAAAAATCTGAACTTTTCTTTTTTTTTTTGTCAGAACATGACAAACATTTGCCACACAGTGAACATTTCACAAACCTGAGGTACAATATTCAAAACACTTGTTAGTTTCTGCATATTCTGTGTGGTATTGTTTCAAATCATGAAACTGATTTGTGCTCCCTGACTTTGACGGCACGATGCAGATTTAAATTTATGTTCATTAACAAAAACAGTAACATATATACAGGGCAGCGGCATAGCCAGAATATTAATCTTGTGGGAGCCCGTCTTAAAATGAGGGGGCCGCTCTTTATTACGTGTAGGCTATAATGTCAATATTAAATGTGCGCATCTTCAAGTGTCTGTGAGGCGTGTGGAAGCTGAATAGCAGTGCGCTTATACTGCATGACAGTTAAAGCCTGGTTTATAATCGCGTCCACACGAGCACTCAGCTCAAGTTACTGCCAGAGGAATACTTGGACTGATCTAATTGAATTTTTAATATTATTTTGTTTATTTTTTCATTATATTTATTGTGATTAACCTCCCGTTCTTGTTCACAGTATAATGACATTCAATCGTTGCACGCAATCACAGAGAATATAACTCGATTAAGATGATCAAACTTATTTTTAATTATGGTCTATGGGCTGGAAATATTTCTTTATTTAAATCATAAAGTCAGCGCATGAAATATGTGAGTATTATATTTAATACAACAAGTTTGCCCTAAACCTTTAATTTAATCCTTTATACAGCCTTCAGTCGTAAATAATGTTTTAAGCTTTGGCTAATTCTAGTGCTTTTTAATGTGATATGTTGTTTGTATAGTTTTCTCGCTGTTCTGTAATGAAATAAGGTGAAGAACAGTGACAGACAGTGAAGAATTGCCTAGAGGCTGCAGCGGAAGTTCTTTTAGGGGCCGTTCACATATCGTGACTTTTGCGCGCTCAAGTAAGTTATTTCAAATGTACACGCGCAATAGGTGCACTCATTTTATCCAGGTGTGTTCGCACCGCATCGAGATAAAAACATCTAAACTTTTCAGAATGCCGCAAGCGCACCACAGGTCATGTGACAAGAACCAACCAATCAGCTTCATCCTTTCCTATACCAACATTGAAAGCCCAACCGAGATGGAGGAACAGCTGATCATAGCTGTACAGGGACAGCCATTTTTAAATAAATTTAGTAGAAGAGCACAAGCGATTTTTAGTGCTGGAAATCCATTTATCCTTTGCTAAACTTTCGCGTCTCCATGGAGAGCACGGGTCTAGGCTGCTTAGCAACGGCAGACGTCCGCCACGGGAGCGAAAGTATAGCGCGCAAGCTACAGAGCACTTTGAAAGAAGGAGAAAGCTGCGAACTTGTGAACGGCCCCGCGCTACTATTTGAATCTTCTGCTTTTTAAACGCGAAAGTGTGATAAAGGCTTAAAAGTTTTTTTTTAATCAGAAATCTGAGGGGGCCGGACATGTAAATGAGGGGGCCTCGTGGCTAAGCCACTGATACAGGGTAACACTGAAATATTCTGACTGAGTAGGGACTCGACTTTTATTAAAATAAACCTATGGCCATCTATAGTATGTAAGTAGGTAAAACCACAAAGCACCTCACTACCATGGTAAAATGTAACTATATGGTTTCTATAAGAAAAACAGCAGCCTAAATATATTTAGTATAAATATATGCACAAATGTTGAAGCTTAATAACAACCATTACTTCTTTAAAACATTTAACATGTCTACATTAATAATATGTATATCCCACATTTCTGCCACAATACTATGGTGAAGTTAGTATTACTACAGTAAATCCATGGAAAAGTCTTCTAACAGGATTGTTGATGGCACGGTGTTTCTCGTGTTTGTCAGCGGCGTTTCATCTGGCTTTAAACTAAATAACCAAGACATTTCCATGTATTCTTCGCTGAATTCAAGCACTTCTCACTGGATCTCACAGTGCTGGTCGCATGTTTGAGACCAGTCAGCAAAGTAAAAGCATTTGTCAGTTTCTCTCACATTACTGATGTTAAATGTGTTGCTCTTCCTCAGTTCAAACAACAGACAGTATTTCTAAGCAATAAACAGCATCTCAGCTGCACTGACAACGCTATACTAATTGGTCGCTCTGTGGCTGTTTGTGTGTGTCCCTGGTCATGATGGATATGACCATGTGCAGCCTTGATGTGTGTTACCAGTGGGACCGGTCACATCTCACCAGTGTGACAAGGCCTCGCCACCGCAACCAATGCCTCCCATTCATCACCCGGGGCAACACCTGGGCGTAAGTCAGCTGGTGGAGGAAATGGACTGTATAAGCAACGTGTGTTTGTGTAAACACCGTCTGGGATGAACTCGGTCTCGCTTCTCATTTCCGTGCAAACCGTCTCTCTTTACTTTTCGCTTTTTCATATTGTTGGTCCCATCGAAGGGAATATTTGGATCCACAAGAGTCTGGACCAAAAGTGTCAGGAGTTTGTTTTCTGGGCTGCGCTCTCAGGTCTCCAATGGTTTCATCATTGCAGGAGCAAGCGCTGAGCTAACGGGGGCCACGCGCGCTAATCTATATGCTAATGCAGAAACAGACAGAAGTTCCCTCTGACGACAGGCTGTGTGTGGGCCTGACGCTCAGCTCATGTGTAACTAAACAGCCTGTTTGTTTCTTTAAAGTGGACGTATCATATGGTATTTCACATTTTCCCTTAAGTCCACTTATAATGTTACGCTTTCTGCACTGTAAATGAGTTTTTCATGAGTATTTTCCACCCTCTCTCTGACCCGTACAATTAAACAGCCTGTTTTTGCTGCTGTACCTTTTTGAGGTCAACATGAAACAGCATTTACAGCCCATTTTACTTTTGTAATGCAAGTAGAACAGAATATTCATTCAGGGGAAAAAAAACACTTTTATCCATCAGAAAATTGTGAAAGCGCACAGTAGTGTTGTTGTAGTACTTGAGACCATCAATAACTTATTTCTAATTCTATTTCTTGTGATACTCTTGCGTCTGGTCAGAATTTAATGGGGAAATCAGTCAAAAAAAATTCAGCAAAATGAATACAATTCAAGATTTGACTGTAAAAAGTACTTGTATTAGACCCGTTTTCATATAAAATTAATATCAAGAGCAAGAAAGCTGTTTTCAAGAATATGAACATAATTCCAAAATGTGATATTGATTTTACACAAACGTTCAACAAACAAGAATTTTATATGTGACGTGAACAAGTGAATTACATTTTAGACACAATTAATTTTTTTACGCATTTATGTATATTTATTTATTTATTTTTGCTGTTTTGGCAAATAAATAGTGTTAATATTGTGTAAATATTTTCGGCAATGAAAATAGTTTCAATCAGAACTTTTGTGCTTTTCCGAGCAACACACAGCAGTGATTTGTTACTGAATAAATCAGCTGCTTTGAACAAATTGAATTATGTGGTTTACTCATTAAGTGATTTGACGCCACCTAAACTACTGTCAGTGTTAGTTTGATATTCATATTATTTTCCCATCATATTTCTATATTCAAAATGTCATTTTTAAAACACTAATCTCAGCAATATTTATGCAGTTGTAATAGCACCAATTCAGATGCGGCTTCTGTGCCACCTCTGCAGTGCAAAGATGAATTCTGTTAGTGATTTCATTTGATTAATAATTCTAACTCTAGATGGCGCAGGCTGATGGATTCTAACACAATCTGATATAATAAGATCATTATTCACATGGACGCAGCTGATTGGTTTCTTTTCGCATCAGCAGCCAATGAGCTGCTTCTCAGCATTCAAATGCTTGGCTAGTGTTTGCTGTAGCAGTTGCAATGCACTTCAGAAACCCTCCACCTTCCCCAGCTCCACCTGTATAGATCTGCTGCAGAGTGATTTCATGCATGATATATATTGGGGTTATTTCATAAATGTTATATGTGCAGCAGCAGTATTTCCTACATGCTCACAGCAGCTTGTCATGGATATACTGACAGTAGCTGGACTCGACTTGGTCTCAGTTTAGGTGGTTTGGACTACAACACTAGTGTACAGTATGTGTTACATACACAGTACATATCATGAAAATAGTTGGCTTTTTTTTTTTACATATTTGGACAAGAAACACTTGATTCTCTTTGAAACAGTGCCGATGATTAAAGTCAATGTATTTAAACAAAACCACAAGAAAATTTAATTTTAATAGTTTCACATTTCAAATTAATTTTTTTCTTTCAATATTTCTTTTAATAATTTAATCAATAGATGTAAATTTCTTCGGTTCTAATTTTATGGATATGAACGTGTGATAAATATACTTTTTCAGAGTTGATAGACTTTATTAACAGATGTTATTTCAAAGAGGATCAAATGTTTGCTTGTCCAAAAATGACCAAAAAGCCAAATATTTCCATGGCATGTACTTATTTTTTCTCTTTCTGAATACCACACTTTTGAGGCTTTTTGACTCCATTAACAATAAGGTAACAGTCATTAAATAGCTATTAATTTGGTGAATATTGGTGAATATTAATTACACTCTTAAAAATAAGTTTTCATTGATTGATTGGATTCTTTCTTTCTTTGATGCCATAGAAGAACAATTTTTGTATCCCTAAAGAACCTTTCAGTGAGCTGTTTTTAAAAGAACCATTTTTTTAGCGTGAAAAACACTTCAAATCTCTAAAGAAAATTTTTCCACTATAAAGTACTTTTTGTGAAATAGAAAGATCTTCTGAAAGGTTCTTAATGGAGTCATCAATGCCAAAAAATAACCTTTATTTTTAAGAGTATAAAAGGAAAAAGGAAAAAAAAAAAAAGTTCTTTCAAAATGAAGTACATTACATTTTGATGAAAGATTACAAAGACTTATGCAAATGAGCACATTTAAAAACAGATTCAGGACTGAGAGATGCAGTCTTATCAGAGTGAGAGTAACTTCTGAGTTTTGGATTATAATAAGAATCAAAACATCGTCTGAAGTGCCGAGTAAACATCTCTATTAACAAGGATGACAGCAGCACTAATTGATCAGGAGGCAATTAATGCAGACTAATTAAACACTGTGTCGGAGTTCCCGACAGCAAGGGGCATGCAAAGCAGGCACAACCCACATCTGCTGGAAACAGCGCTGGAATCACCGGTAAAACAAGATTGATTTTGTAACATTGATTTTTGTATATTACTACCATTATTATTTTCAGTGCCATGATAAAAGCAAAAACAAAAGTTAATATTTATTAAATAGTTTTGTTTTTATAATGTATAAATATAAATGTGCATAGGAAGATATGTTCATTTTAAAGGTTGTCCTGCCAAAGAATTAAAAAAAAAAAAAGATAGGAAAACACAAAAGTTACTGTCATAGAAATGTGCTTCTTTTGACATCGGTCTTAGTATTAATCATCAATGCTTTTAAAATTATTATCATTCTCTAATTTATACCGATCTCAGCAGTTCCAATAAGCCTTCAGTGAGGGAGGTTAATGTCAATCATGAGCAACTCGCAGAAGCTTGACGTCAATCCCATGATTCCCTTCACCTCTGTCTCACAGCTATGTGAGGGGTCACTGTCACGCATGTGGGAGTAACTCAAATTTCTGTCAAATTGGCCTGGATCCTCTGAGAGCCCATTACCTGGAGAATGAATTGGAAATACAGCCAATTGTCTCCTGGATCTGCACCTGTCAATTATACATTTGAGGCTGTGGTGCTTTTCAAAGGTGCAACAGCCAAATTCTATGTAGAGATGCATTTTTTTTTTTTTATCACATTTGTCAAAAGCACTTACACCAAAAACAGTATGTGTGTGTGTGCAGATAATAAAATAGTGTTATTTTAGTATTATTTATATACTATGTATTAATTAGTATTAGTATTTTAATTAGATTAATAATTTTAATTAGCTGTTTAATTAGTTTCCATTTCAGTTTAATTTTTAGTAATTTTTTGGTGTGCTCACCATTTTTATTAGTTTGTTCTTTAAAAACGATTCTTCATTTAAATATCAATATATTCTTCAAATATATTCTAATATATTCTTCTCTCTAATATTTATATCTTATTTTAATTTAAGTTAAAAATATTTTAAACCATTAATAATTACAATTTAAAATAAATATTAAAGCACAATATTGTCAATATTTACTTTTCCCCCTACAATTTTTCACTTTTTAACAACTTTTTTTGGGGGCTTCCTTTACTCCCTCAAAAAGTTTATAAGTAAATATTTTGTTATTATTATAAAATATTGTGTTACTGTTGTCCAGCAAAACAAATGGGTTCTTGCACTAAAAGCAGTGTCAGATTTTCTAAACGAGCAATAAAGTTTATAGGTCACAACCGCAAAAACATCCAAATGACCTGTTTAGGCTTCACTAGATGTATTTTGTAGCCCATTTCCTGCAGAGATAAAAACCGCTGTCCTTACCCCAATATGCCATCATCACCGATCACATAAATCATTAGTGTGTTTTCATGAATGATCATCGCTGCGTGTCAGTCTCTAGCATACACAGTGCATCAAACGAGCCTGAAAAATCCTGATTTCCATGATACGGCCCCTTGAAGACGCCTCAGGCCAGATGATTTCACTTTATTCAACATGAATGCTCCTAAAAGCCAGCGTTTAATTTAGAGCCCAATATATTCCCTGTGCATGAAACCAAGCTCTTGCCACCAGAGATGGAAACCCGGAGCAAAAAACCTGCTCATTAAATATTGAGCATGAGTGATGCTTCAAAATAACAGACAGCCGTCTGGAAGGTGGAAGGTGACAGGAACTCGACTGGGAATCGAGGAGTGATGCTGCAAAACTTTTACTCGTCTCGTCTTACAGTCACTTCCTTGGCTTATTTCTCTTCTCCTCTGCTGCACCGCTCTCTCTCTAATGATCATTCTGTTTGTTCTCACCTCTGACTGTCAGCAATTTTCTCTCTCGTGCCACAGAAAGAGAGAGAGGGAGATCTTTCTTTCCTGTAAAGAGGTAATTAAAAGAGGTGTCCTCTTCTTATCTCATTAACTCTGGAGCAAATTCTTTTTTTATCCCTGAAAACTTTCCATGTGTCTCTGCTGTTTGAGGCGGCCAAAAGCAAATATGCATTATTAAGAGGAGTTTTTATGAAGAGAGAAGACCGTGCTGTGAGCCCAACACAACTTCCTTTCTTATGATTTTGTGGATGAAATATGACCCAGAATGTTTTTTGTGAGACTCTACTAGTGCTATAAACTTCAGTGATATTTAATGATGACATTTCTATCCCATGATGCAAGAGTAGGCTGATATGATGGTCATATTCTCATCTCACATTCATCATGGAGGCCAGAACAGCAGCTCAATCTCAAACTTACAAAGAAATGTGTTTAAGATTGGCACTTGCATAAGACTTTTACAGTTTCCTCCAAAAGTTAAAAAAAACAAAAACAAACAAAAAAACACCCTAGATTGTCTTATTAGGTTTTGGATTTGGATTTCATGGTGTAAATGCATTAAAGTAACTTGCAATTATTATTGAAAACTATCAATAATAGGCTATAGATCACTTTCTTGATGACATAAAATGGCTTTGGCAGCTGTGATGTCTGATTGCTGGATTAAACTGTCAACCAATCAGTAGGTGTTTAGACAGTAATGTAAAAAAAGGAATCTAAACCCAGTTAAAGCAACAAACCAAATAAAACAGTTTAAAGTTGCTTTATGAGTAGCTTTACTGCTACTGTATTTGAATCCATTAATTTTCATAACTTGTGTTTCTCTTATCAATGCAAAGCCATCACAGAAGGATGCTGATATTGTTGAAATCTCTCACCTGGGGCCTCAAGATAACTTCAAATCAAAAATAATTCTTATTTTAATTCATGATTTTGTTACAACCATTTCTTGTATTTGCTTTGCTGCATTGTGTTGCTCTCTCTCTCCTTTCCCTCATTGTCTGTCCTTCGATAGATCGCTTGAAGATGTGGTGCTCATGCATTATTTGTCACTTTATTAAGGCGGGGTTTTTTTAAGAACGCCACCGGCAGCAGTTTGTTGTTGGTGTGACCATGAATGGGTAGAGAGCTCCTGGATACCTCCTCCAGACAACGATTAATCTTGTCTCAAATGAATGTTGTTTTGATAAAGATTCAGTGCTCATATTTGTTGATGTTAAAGTACATACTGGTAAACAGAGAGGAGGGGTTGACCTTCATATTTGGGGAATCTGTTTGGGCTTTGTTTTTCGTTAAAGGGATAGTTTACCCAAAAATAAAAATTGTGTCATTAATAACCAGTGTTGGGGAAAGTTACTTTTAAAAGTAATGTATTACAATATTGCGTTACTCTCTAAAAAAGTAACTAATTATTCTACTTAGTTACTTTTTATGGAAAGTAATGCGTTACGTTACTTTTGAGTTACGTTGAGGGCTTGCTTTTTTGTTTTTAATACAAAAAGTTCTTCTTTTACAAATGTAAAAGTCCTTTTCACAACAAAAGTGAAATGAATGCGCTTCAGGCTGAAGGAAATGTAAATTCACAACTGTACAGTAGAGGGCGCAGTTCAAACAAATCGCATGAAGAATATGACGCAGGAGAAGAAAGTTCAACATTATTCAGCAATAACAAAAATCAAACAAATGTCATTTTTGATAATTAGTATGGTTGAATTGGATCATCGAAGGTCAGTAGCAGACATTGGGTAATAAAATGGGATTAAATACATAACTTATATTTGTCTTATTTAACATATCTAATTATTGCAGGTTTATATAATATTCTGAGTTTGCATTTGACTCTTTTCTCATTTTGAGAAATACTGAATCTGTTTTTGTGCAGTGAGATGAGTAAATAATGTTCACATTTACACAGTAGCATGTTTACACAGCGCACACAACGCTCTGCACTTACTCCCGATTTCTCGCAACACTGCGACACCAGAGCTGTCAGTCAATACATGGGAAACAAAGTAACTGGCGTTACTTATTTGAAAAAGTAACTCAGATATTTCCTTCTAAATTAAAAAAATAATGTGTTACTTTACTAGTTACTTGAAAAAAGTAATCTGATTACATAACTTGCGTTACTTATAACGCGTTACCCCCAACACTGTTAATAACTCACCCTCATATTGTTCCAAACCTGTAAGATCTTAGTTCTTCTTTGGAACACAAATTAATATATTTTTGATGCAATCTAAGATTTTAATCTCAGATTAATTTTGTTTTCCGAAGATTAATACAGGTTTGGAACAACATGAGGGTGAGTGATTATTGACAGAAGTTTAATTTTTGGGTGAACTATCCCTTTAAGGAGTTAGGTAAGTTTGCTGTATTTTATTACACATCTCTGTGGAATACTTAACTCTGATTGGCCAATTGCGAGACAGCAACCTGAAAAATCTGATAACACAGGCTCATCCGGGTAACTAAAGTTGACGCTACATGCGAACTAAGAACACATGGAAGCTTTGCATTTGGTTAGCTAATAAAATATTAAAACTCAAATCAATATTATGTGTACAATTATTTAATTATATCATCCTGGTATTTGCAGGCTCACTCTCTTTTGTTTCATATAAATGCAGCTGCTGCCATTTGCGACGATTGTTCTGTTCACTGTAATGGATAATAAGATAACTAACAAACTGGTAACATAAATAAATATCTTTTGTTGCCATGTTTATTTATGTGGTGAAATGACGTGTAATAAGTACTATGACTGCACCGTATCACTTAAATGTCAGTCTAGTTTGAATGTGCCGCTAGCTACTGCTTTCTTAAAGGAAGCTTTGTATTCAAAGATTTCAACTATTTACTTATGCGGCAAGTAACCGTGTAATAAGCGGGGTCCTGATCACCCTGTTGGGGGTTATTCTGTGATATCATCCAGCTGGATGTACATTTATTTATCCCTTAATTATTTTATTGTTCGGTTAGGTTATTTAATTTCTTTATTTTTCTTTTCAAGTTTCCTTTCCTCCTTTTGTTATTTTGGCCTGTGGCGACCCCGAAGACATGCTCTTCATCTTACCCGGGTGTGTCTCACTCGTCCTTAAAAGTGAAGCTGCGGGCTCTTTGATCGCCCCCTGGTCGCTGGCTGCAGTACATTAATTACACTTCCAATACAATTTTCCGAAATATGGTTTTGGCCATTTAAGATAGTTGTTATCACACTGATATGTGTTCAATTGTTCCTTTTTGTGATACGTTTGATTTTAGCTAGTAATTTGATGCTATAAAAACGGGGCGTGTTGTTATGGTTGATTGGGTCTGCGGGAGTTTGGGCGGGAGTTTGATTCCATGGCTCCACCTCACGACTGGTGCAGACTCGGGCTCCAAACGAATCTCTACTGCGCAGACTTGGGCTCCAAATGACGTCATTTACTCAAGATGGCAGCGGCCATACTAAGATGTATTCGCTTCACTTTTCTATAGTGGAAGGAAGTGGAGACGCGTTGTCCATCTTTTTTACAGTATATGATCTTACCGTCTCTAACAAATGTAGCAGTTTTCCTTATTTAATTGTGCTCCTGTTTGATCCTCGACCGGAGTGATGACTTTTTTTTCTTGGGAATCCACCACCACAGCCTTATCTTTATAACACCCCTTAATTGTAATTGTAATAATATTTACTGTTTTTACAGTATATTTGATCAAATAATTCAGCTCTAGTGAGCATAAAAGAAAGACTTTCAAAAACATTATCAAATCTTCCCAACCTCAAACTTCTAATAGTGCATAGCATTAGTACTTTTTTTTTTTTTTTTTTTTAACTTAAGCGAGCTTACAAAGCCATCTTTTGACAACAGCTCCTGTTCACACATGACCTTTAAACAAGTAAAGGACATTGCGTTTACAGCAAAGCCTGTGTCTAAAGTAACCAGAGAGCTTCTCTACTCGTCCTTAAATAAACTGCCAAGGATAAAACTTCAATCAGGGTTTGTTTTTGGTGTTTAGAGCAAAATGGAAAATCTGAAACTCTGCTTGGCCCTCCAGAGACATAAAGCTGCTGCGTGTGATGCTTCTGATGTTCAAAAACTTTCTCCCATCACAGCCTAATATGCAGAGACGACTACAAGACACACATTCTCAGGTTGACTTCCCTGAAAAGTGTAAAAACTATGGCAAAACATTGCTTTGTTTGTTTGCGTGGTCTGACATGTCAAATTCTGTTTGTCCCACCAATGGAAGACAAGGGGCAACATTTGTTAATGAATAATACTTCACTAAACAGTAAAAAATGCCCTCATGATCTGACTCATGATTTCAACACAAATCCATCACTAAGAGGTTTCTAAACTTCTAACCATTGCTTCCGGCTAAAATATGAGCCCATATAATATTGCTTTCTCCAGTAAAAAAAAAAAGTTGTTTCATCTGAATCAGGAGAGAAATATGTATAGATCAAGCCCTGCTTACAAGCTCTAAACAAAGATGTGGGTGGATTTTGATGTGAGAGGACAACAGGAGATGGACTTTTTCACTGGAGGAAGTATTATTATGAATTATGGACTTGTATTTTTTATGTTTGGTGATGCCCATGGTGCAGAAACCTTTCACTCACCTTAGTAGGGGTCTTGTTGCTGGTCGGCATCCTCCTTGCCGCCATACTAAACAAAGCACACATGAAGGCAGAGGACAAGAGGATGACGGTGAACACTAGGACCCAAGGGAGAGAGCAGAGGTAGCAGGGGCCCCCAGCGGAGGTGCAGACCAGCACGTGAAGGGCCGAGCCGAAAAGACACAGCAGGTAGAAGGGCAGAGAGAGCAGTGATGACGCCAGCGGGACGTCCACAACCGCCTCCCTGCTCAACGCCTCCGGCATGGCCAACAGGAGCAAAAACAGCACCTGGAGAACGAGAGAGAGCGTTTCAATTACACACACGCACACACAAGGGCTGTTTACCGCTTGTATTAACATCTGTCTCGGGTGATGCCATCACAAACGGTCATATGAGAGCAATAGTGGTTTTTACACCTGGTATTAAAGCTGCTGTAAGTGATTTTCAGAGAATATCGCTCATAAAATGGTCCTGGCAGATATCACTGAAATAGGTGTCCTGAGAAATCAAACCCGTCTCTGTGTCAACACAAGGCCCTGCAATCAGCAAAAAAGAATCTGAAGGTTTTAAGCCAATCAGAAATGCTCTCTGCCTGTCAATCATTTTGGATGTCTGGGTTTGCAGACACTGGATTGGTTGATGTCTTTGGAGGGCAGGGTTTTGGAGAAATGGGGATCAGCATTTTACAGCTTCTCAGTGAACACCAATGGCAGTGAATGCCATTGGAAAGTATATGCATAAAAGTAAAAAGTTCAAAAGAATAGCATTTATTCAAAATAGAAATCTTTTTTAACAATACAAGTCTTTACTTTCACTTTTTATCAATTAACACATCCTTGTTGAATGAATGAAATGAAAGAATGAATTAAAGTATTTCTTTCAAAAAAATAAAAAACAAAATTCTGAACCCAAACTATTGAATGGTAGTGGAAATAGATTTCCATTTTTAAAAAAATGCTTTTCTTTTTAAAATTTTATTCAAAGTATCCTAGTGTCATAGGTTCCAAAAAATATTAAGTAGCACAATTTCTGAAGGATCATGTGACACTGAAGACTGTAGAAATGGCTGATGAAAATCCAGCTCTGCATCACAGGAATAAATTATACTTTAAAGTATATTAAAATAGAAACCATTATTGTAAATTGTTCTGTAGTTTTGATCAAATAAATGCATCCTTTATGAGCATAAGAAACCTTTATACGGCAGTGTGTGTGTGTGTGTGTGTGTGTGTGTGTGTGTGTGTGTGTGTGTGTGGAGTCAACAACACTTAACAAAACTTAGATAATGGGATAATTTATAGGATGCAAGCCACCTAAAAGTTTAGATTAGTAACAAACTCGGGTTTTTAATTGAAATCTCATCCTTCTCAAACACAACTGTACTGGACTAATGCAGATACAAAAAAATGCAATAAAACAAGAATCTGTGATTTGTTCATTCTCTTTAACTTATTTAATTGACAAAAGTACAGAGAAAAGGTCTTCAAAGTTTTCACTGACCAACATAAATGTATTTTGTAAATATGAACAAATTTAGTTTTTGATGGCTGCAAAACTTTCCAAAGAAGGTTGGGCCAGAGGCAAAATAAAAGTGAAAAGGTTATAGAATATCCACGTTAAACTGTTTTGAAACAGTTCACAGTAAGCAGGTGAACTGGTAATCGTCAAGGTATCATGTTTGGGTATAAAAGGAGCATCTCAGTCTTTGCAAGCAAAGCTGGATCATGGCTCATCACTTTGTGCCAAATTTCACAAGAGGAGTGTCAAACAAATTAGAAAAAGAAAAAGAAAAAAAGTCACATTTCGCAATGCAAAATTGCTAAGAATTTAGGTCTTTCACCAAGTACCATACATAAAATTGTGAAAGATTCAAGGAATCCAGAGAAATCACAGTACAGGAAACCTCAGTTGGATGTGCTTGACCTTTGAGCCCTCAGATGGCATTGCATAAGAAACCATCATGCTGCGGTGTTAAATATACCCACATGGGCTCAGGAGTACTTCAGAAAACCACTGCCATTTACTACAGTCTGCTACTGCATCAAGAAAAGCAAGTTGAACATCTCTTACTCCAGGAGAAAGCTATACATCAATTCTATGCAGCGATGCTGCTGGGTTCTCTGGGCCAGAGCTCATCTCAAATAGTCAAAAAGACAGAGAAAATGTGTGCTGCACTCAGATGAGTCCACATTTCGACTTGTTTCCGTGACAAATGGATTTTGAGTTCTCAGTCCCAAAGACCAAGCGGACCATCCAGACTCATCAGTGACAGAAGCAACAGCAAAGGTCTGTCATGGTATGCGGTTGCATTGGTGTAAACCGCATGGGTGGCTGGCATATGTGTGAAGGTACTACTGACATGGAAGCATATACTGGGATTGTACAGAGATATATACTGCTATTAAGATGATGTCTTTCATGGGAAGTCCATGGTTGTTAGATCAATCCCAGGTCTCATTCTGCATGCGCTACAACAGTGTGGTTTCGTAGAGACAGAGTGAATGTGTTAGAATGGCCTGCCTGCAGTCCTGCAGATCTGACTCCTATTGAAAATGTATGACCAGTCATGAAAAGGAGAATCAGACAACGACGATCACAGACTGCTGAGCTTCCGAATTCTTGTATCGAGTGAGACTGGACAAAAGTTTTGCTTGCAAAACTTTAACAATTAGTGTCCTTAATTCCCAAACACTGAAACATTGTAATTAAAAGGAAGGTTGATGTGACGCGGTGTTAAACATGGCTCTGTCCAAACTTTTTTGGAGTGAGTTGTACCCATCAAAATCAAAATTTGTTCATATTTGCAAAATACAATTATGTTGGTCAGTGAAAACTTTGGAAATCTTTTCTTTGTACTTTTGTCAATTAAATAAAACAGTTAAAGAGAAATGACAATATGTCCCAACTTCTCTGGTATTGGGGTTGTATATAAACAACTGTAATCTCACATAAACACACACTCTTCATCAGAAGGGTGGTGGTCAGCGTGGGTCGGACATCAACAAGGCTTATGGAAAATTAATGATGGGCTTGTCTGCAGCTCAAAACAAGGACACATATTCATAAACAACCCTAAAAGTAAGACTCACATGAAATATAGAGGTTATTTACTGGAGAAAACCTGTCCACCGCTGTCAGGAAGCCTCTTGCTAATGCACAATCAGCTTTTTTCATTGCAAAAAAAAAAAAAAAAAAAAACTGTCGATCGCAATGACAGCCAAGAAGTGAATGCAGATATCTCCCACTCTGAGAGATTTCTGATAAAAGCAGGAGAGCAGGGCTTTAAAAAAAGGACACACGCTGACGTGTCCTTGCCTCCGAATCCCAACAATGAACCGACAGTCAAACGCTCGCTTTGAAATGCACTCGCTCTTTTCTTGTCCCCATCTGGTTCACTCACTCACGGCTGTCTTCGTTGACATCTCTACGGGATGTTACATTTGCGCTGTGAGCGATGTTTGAAGAAGTCACATAAAAAAACTTTTCTATCAGAATTTGAAATCGGAGGGTCAGAAACGCTACGTTAATATTTAACAGAGAAAAGACACAAACTGCCGATCGTCTGAGATAAAAGCTTTGTGGGAACTTGATTTAACATAAAGGGCCAAATGAAAAAGTGAACAACGGGAGGCTGGAAAACAGGATGGAAATATAATCAGGCCGCAATCTGATGTTTTTGCTGAAAACAGTAATATGCGTAAAGTCAGCATGAAATCATAATTGACCATATTTTCTTTCATAATGCGTGTTTCTGGTATTAGATGCCATGAACCAACAATGAACAGCACAATCTTAATGTTAACTTATAAGTATATTACACTGTAAAAAAAAAAAAAAAAAAGAAAGAAAGTTGAGCAAACTTAAAATTTAAGGCAACCAGCTTTTTTTGAGTTTTCTCAACTTGTCGTTTTAAGTTTATACAACAAAAATTTTAGAATCTCCCACAAAAATAAGTTGGTTGCCTTAAAATTTTAAGTTGGCTCAACTTTTTTTTTTTTTTTTTTATACAGTGTACTGATCATTTTTAGTTCATGTTCATTCTTATATCAATTTTATTTATGCAACTTGAAATGATAAAATTGTATTAGCATACACTACCTTTCAAAAAGTTTGAGGTCGTAATGTTTTTTGAAAGAAATCTCTTCTGCTCACCAAGGCTGCATTTATTCGATTAAAAATACTGTAAAAACAGCCAAACTGTGAAATATTATTACAATTTATTATTATTATTTGAATATATTTTAAGATGTAATTTATTCCTGTGATGCAAAGCTGAATTTTCAGCATCATTACTCCAGTCTTCAGTCATCATTCTGATATGCTAGTTTGCTGCTCGAGAAACATTTCTTAAAATCAATGTTGAAAAATAGTTGTTCTGCTTCATATTTTTGATGAAACTATTTTCAGCATTCTTTGATGAACAGAAAGTTCAAATGAACAAAAAGTAGAATAAACGTTGTAAAATAATTGTTCATTGTTAGAACATGACAGCGGCAAAGATGTATGTCTTGATATTTACCAAAGGCTTTATTAGCGAACTCTGTTTGTGAAATGACTTTTGTTTTCAGATGACGACACCGCACTCATTTCCACTCCTCTCTGCCCTATTTGGACAGGACTAGTTCTCCCAAAGGAGGTCAGGTCAATTTGTTTCTCAGCTGCACTTTGTGATTTCAATCCCCTCCAAATTGAACACGTCTGTGTATTTCCTCACACAGCCTGTGTAAAAATTACAGAGCAAATTACCTACTGTTTTTTTGGCAACCTCTGGAGTCCTCTAATGCTGTTCGGAAAGTAACAGCTATTGTGGTACTTTTTCACAACACTTCTCCTCGTTTATTTTGACCTTTTGTCCAACACCGTGACTAAAGCTAATTGGTGCACTTCATTATGGTGTAGACCTTTTTGCCAGCTTGCTGGGTAAAGTTGGCAAATCGGCAGTTCGATTCATCAAGCATGTAAACTCAAATCCTCGCAGTCAGCAATAGTCTTGTTAGCAATTTGTGTTTTTGATTGCAAAAAAGCTATATATACACACATACATACATACACACACAGTATATAATCTAATTTAATCTAAATACATCCATCCAAGCTAATTATGTTATACAGAATATTATTTAATATACTATGCCTATATATTATTAAAATGTTATATATTTCATATAATACATTATAAATTCCAGCCCATTTAGTTTTTCTTGTTGAACATCTTGTTCCACTTTTAAATACTTTGCATTACATGCTTTGCAAACAACATTTCATTTTGCTTTTAATTGCAGGCCTTCAGCGGTCGAATGAATGAATTTGGTTTTATCACCCTGAACAACAGCCGCCCCATTTACACTATGAAACTTTTGAAAAGTCATTTGAAAAGTTTCATTTCAGATGTGTATTTGTTGTTGCTTTGACTCTGGGGAGACGCTTTGCTATTAATTTATGTGGAATCTGCCCTCAGGAGGCACGCAGAGTCTTACAGGCGCCAATGGAATCTAAATGATGTTATTTCATGCGCTTAACCTCAAGAGAAGAAGACTTTACAAAGAATCTGGTACCTTGAATAACAAAGAAACACATTCCGTTGGGGAAATATAGAGACTTAAGAAAAAAACAACAACAAAAAAAAACATGCACACTTGCACCTGAAGGCTTCATTTGTTGACATTAACTACATTAGTTAACACAAAAAAAGACCAGTACATTATGAAAATCAAAATCTGTTAATGGACCTGAGCTAACATGAACTAACAATGAACTGTTATATTTTTATTAAGTCATGTTAATAAATACTGTAACAAATGAATTGCTCATTATTAGTTCATTTTAGTTAACGCATTAACTACTGTTAACTAATGGGACCTTACTGTAAAGCGTTACCAAAACATTTATCTTCATAAGCATGTTAACGTCAGTCACTCTTCATAAAGATTCATTTAAAACAGCACTTCTTTTTCAAAGCTTTATGGAGGAGATATACTATAACACTGTTCATCTTCTGCGGTTGCGATACCGTTTTTTTTTTCAGGTCTGCAGAATTGATGAAATCAGCACATTTGACACATGCTATGTGTGCGCGTGAGCTAAAGACCTTTTCCTGCCATGGTTCAACAGCTGTATTTGCTAAGTGCAATCCATTATTGAAGTACTACAGTCTTCAAACAGTCGATACCTCATCTGGTCAATGAGATCTAAAGGACACAGCGTCCACTGGGATGTGTGACTGGAGAATGTCAGAAGGTTTGAGGGCATCCAGTGGGTCATATGAGATGGAGAAACCCTGGTCTCCTTTCCTCATAGAGGATTGGAAATGATTGCTGCGGTCAAGTGATTTATATTTTCTGTTGAATCAGATCCTAAGGTCTTAATAGAGACCATAACTGTATATTTTCAAATGCAATTCTCCATTTAATTTAGCCAAAATACAGTAAAAACACTAATATTGTGAAATATCATTACAATTTACATAACTGTGCTCTATTTGAATATATTTTAAAATGTAATTTATTCCTTTGATGCAAACCTGAATTTTTAGCAGACATTACTACAGCATTGAATATATATATATATAACATTAATATTTTTGTAGAAACTGTGTTACTTTTTTTCAGGATGCTTTGATTCTAGAAAGTCCAAAAGAACAGCATTTATTTGTAAAAGAAATCTTTTGTAACGTTATAAACATCTTTGTCACTTCAGTTTAAAGTGTCCTTGTTGAATAAAAGCATTCATTTCTTTCAAATAAATAAATAAATAAATAAAACTTACTGACACCAAACTTTTGAACAGTAGTGCATGCCGTCAATTGCACATTAAATATGGTATTTGAGAGATACTGAACAAATAAACAGGCTAAATAACTATAACAAATAAATAACTATAATCTTCTATTGCACAAAACTATCATAGTCTTTGCAAATAAACTGAAAGCTATGGATTGTGCATAAAGGCAACATCACTCACGACAGGCGATTTGAAGTCTGACAGTAATTGTGTTTATTCTTGAAGGTGGTGAATTTGTTTCAAAAGCGCTGCTTTGATGACTGTAGCAGTGCAGATTTTAAGGGATGGATTTAGAGATGCATCTTCTCAGAGAGGGTTTTAGCGTGCTGACAGTCTAATACCGCATCTACACCACAAGAGTAGCTGAATTACGTGCTTGCAGTGTAGAGTTTGTCGCACCAAAGTCTTCTAAACATGTACAAACCCATCAACCTAACTTTGAAAAGGCAAATGTTGCAAAAAGCAACTTTCTCAAACTTTCTCTCAAGGCCTAAGCTGTAAAATAATGCTTATGATGTCACAACCATGAGTGCATTAACATATGACTGCGAATATTAACATACTGTATCAAACCTCTTCTGCTCACTAAGGCCCTGTTTACACTAGTGCGTTTTCATTTTAAAAATGGCGTCTACACTGGCGTTTTCACTACGCTTCAGAAACGATCTCTGTCTACACTACTACACAACAGAAAACGCATGTCACATGCCCATTCATGCAGGTACAACCATAGATATGAATTAGATTCCCTATTATTTAGATGGCAGACAGGTCTGCATGCTTAGAGCGGTCAAATGTGAACGTAACCCCAAACTAAAGTTTTCAAACTAAAACGGGGTCTGCAGCGTTTTCAAAAGTCTCCGTTTTCGAGGGTCGAAAATGGCGGAGTATAACCATAGCGAAAGTTATGCGTTTTAAAATGAAAACGCACTAGTGTAAATGTAGCCTAAATGTCCTTGGACACAGAGTCCGGAACTTCTGTATGCGTTTTTTGTATTTTTCGCATTCGTCATCTTTTCCTATCAAAATGCTTGCTACGGATGCGAAAATGCAGACATTCGAACTCGGTCCGTTTTTTTTTCGGAGGCAGTGTGTAAACATGATTGACACAACGTGAGGTCGTATTTATTTTTCAATGTGCAAAAATTTCGGACTCAGTGTGCAATGGCCTTAAGGCTGCAATCATTTTAATAAAAATATAGAAAAATCTGTAATATTGTGAAATATTATTACAACTTCCAATAACAGTTTTCTATTTGAATATATTTACAAATGTAATTTATTCATGTGAATTTTCAGCATTATTACTCCTTCAGTGTCACATGATCCCTCAGAAATCATTCTAATATGCAGATTTGCTGCTCAACAAGCATTTCTGATTACAGAACAATGAAAACAGTTGTGCTGATTCACATTTTTGTGGATTTTATGAAGAACAGAAAGGTCAGCGAAAAGGTATTCTTTTAGCTTCATAAAATTATGGTTGAACCACTGACGTCACATGGACTATTTTAACAACGTCTTCACTACGCTTCTGGGCCTTGAACGTGTCCGTTACATTGCTGTCTATGCAGAGTCAGAAAGCTCTCAGATTTCATCAAAAATATCTTAACTTGTGTTCTGAAGATGAACAAAGGTCTGACGGGTGAGTGGAATGACATGAGGATGAGTAATTAATGAGAGAATTTTAATTTAAAACAGTGCTTAATAGATACTGGTTAACATTGTTTCCTAAAAAAAGGAATGCTGTTTATCACATATTAATGAAAGATTAAGAAATACATAAAACAAACATCTTAACAGCAATAATCTGTACTGATGAAATAGGCACAAAAAAACAGGAAAGCAAATAAGGTCAGTTTTGATTTCATGTTGACGAGGAAATAAGAAACAGTGGAAATCCAAATCCAGAACTGAAAGGCTGAAGGAATAAACTCCGGAAGACTCTCCGAAGGGCTCTCCTTCTCCAACAACCTGCACCAGGCTGGATCTGAACTCTGCTGTGAGGGCTGGCAAGCTCTTTATTGTTAATTACAGAGAAGAGAGGGACTAATCAAGCTCATAATGAGTTGGCAGGGTGAGGGGTATAAATGAGACGAGAGGCCGCAGTCCTTCAAACCCAGACATTGATCCTCCTTCACGCCACTGTAAGACCTCCGAACTCCACTCTCAGCGCCGTTCACCTTATTATCGGCTGACGGAAGTAAAAGAATGAAATAGAAATTTATTGAAACTAAGCTGTATGGAGCGGTTGTGCTGTGTCGTTCAGCCAGCAAACAACTGAAAAAGAAATCTTTCCACAAATTTACAGTTAACCAGAAAGACTGTGTGTGCATTAGTGCACAATTTAAAAGTTCTACAAACTGGCTTCGCACAAAACATGGTTTCTTGTTTATTGCACTACAATCTTGAGTGAAATGACCTCTACTGTTTTCATGAGAGTCACGCATCTATTCTTTCTAAGGTTTATAGTTTCTCATAAATGGAGCAGAATAAAAGAGAATGACAAAGGCAGCTGGTCACAGACACCACAGTAAACAACAAACACAAAGCAGTAAACCATTAAACTCTTCACACACGCTTTAAAGCAGTTTAATCCTTTTACAACAAGATCAGCAGCTAAATTCCACATTTATCCACAAATCTTCAGCTAATCTTAAACTAGTTGCACTCATATATTTTCAAAGGCGGCATTGAGAGTATTGGTGACCGATGGTTGATATAATGGTAATATACTGTAAATAAAAGACGTATTTGAATGAATAAATGGCAAATGAAACGTACAGTACCGTTCAAATGTTTGGGGCCAGCAAGATTCTTGTGTTGGAAGATCTAGAGTTTCTAATACATTTCTAATGTTACAAAAGATTTCGGTTTTAAATAAATGCTGTTCTATTCATTAAAAAATTTCTCTTCGTCATAAAATCACACAATTTCCAAAAAATCTTAAGTAGCACAACTGTTTTCAACATTGATAATAATGCATGTTTCTTGAGCATCAAATCAGCATATTAGAATGATTTCTGAAGGAAATCAAAATTCAGCTTTGATCACAGGAATAAATTATATTTTTACATATATTCATATAGAAAACAGTTATTTGAAATTGTAATAAAATTTCACAATATTACTGTTTTTACTGTATTTTTGATCAAATAAATTCAGCTTTGATGAGCAGCAGAGACTTCTTTCAAAAATGCAGTATTTTTAGACTTAATATGTGACCCTGGACCATAAAACCTGTCTTAAGTGTCAATTTTTCAAAATTTTGTTTGTTAGGATCGGACAATATTTGGCCGAGATATAACTATTTGAAAATCTGGAATCTGAGGGTGCAAAAAATCTAAATATTGAGAAAATCGCCTTTAAAGTTGTCCAAATGGAGTTCTTAGCAATGCATGTTACTAATCAAAAATTAAGTTTTGATATATTTATGGTAGGAAATTTACAAACTATCTTCATGGAACATGATCTTTACTTAATATCCTAATGATTTTTGGCATAAAAGAAAAATCGATAATTTTGACCCATACAATGTATTTTTGGCTATTGCTACAAATATACCCCAGCGACTTAAGACTGGTTTTGTGCTCGAGGGTCACATATATGAATGAACATGAACTAAAAATGCATTACATTACGTGCTCATACTGAAAAACAAATGCATTATAAAATGCAGTAAATTAGCACAAGTTGCAAAAAAAAAACAAAAAACATTTATTTTACACTATATGACTTACTTTTTAAATGTATTCATTTCACTAATTTATTTTAATCAAAATTCCCTTACAAATGCTGGAAAAAAGAAACTACACATTGTCTCTGTAAAAGGCTGCCAGTAGATTCTGAAAGAGATTTAACTTTCTAAATAATTAATTTTCTTATCACTAGTTAAAACTGCTTTCACATGTAATTTTGCGACACATACACCTTACAAATTCACTTTGCACCAGGAAATGAGTATTATGAAGTGTTAAACGCTTTAGTTTCCTCTATGACTGCAAGTGACAGACGTGAAGGAGCACATGTTCGAATCTGACGAGGATCTGCCAAAACCTGCCTGAATATAGATGTGAAATTACGATAGCTGAAGCAAAACCTGCTTGTTAAAAATGTGAAATACTTCAGGACTGAATCAGACTGACCTTTACAGCCAGAACCTTGATTAAAGTTTAGTTTGAGTAGACTGCATACTTAATGTGATGCGAACAAAACCAGACTGTAAGTAATGCAAACAGCCTCGTGTGGTGTATTCAGGATTGCACGGATCTCACCTGCAGTATGAAGGTCATGCCCATGATCATGGAGTACATGTCGTATTTTCCCAACTGTTTGCTCAGCGCTGAACTCATGGCCTTCAGGGCCTCCAGATACTGTTTGAGAACCTTCTTGCCCATGTTACTCAGAACCTCTGACGTGTTTCCATCCACATAGAGCTTCACCCAGCTTCCGTGAGACTTCTCCGCCATGCGAAACTGCTCGTAACCGTCCTCTGTGACAGAGAGAGAGGGGAAGGTACATTCTAAAAATCCTTTCAAAAAGCCGTAATAAAAACCTTACAATAAGAGTCAGTTTATCTATTGTTGGATATTGTTTTATCTATTGTTCAGCAAGACTGTAAGCAATAAAATATGAGAACACAACCAATTTTAAACTAAATTCAATTCAAAATTAAATTAAACGATAAAGTAAATACAAACAAAATAATGCAGAAAAATAAAATTAAAAACCCTAATAAAAATCCTTACAATTACAATCGATTTATCAGTTATCTATTGTTTTCTTTATTGTTTAGCAAGCTAAATTAGTGGGAGAACAGTCATTTTTAAATTAAATTATTAAATTAAATTACGCAATAACATAACATAAAATAAATAAATAAACAAATAAATTAATACATTTTTAATTTAAATTTAAAATTAAATTAAAAATATAAAATAGATACAAATAAAATAAAATAAAATAAAATATTAAAATAACTAATAAATAAATAAAAACTAATAAAAAAAATCCTTAAAATTACAATTGATTTATCTCCTGCTAGCTATTGTTTTTTTTTCTTATTATTTAGTAAGCCTGCAAGCAGCAAAATCAGTGAGAAAAGTCATTTTAAAATTAAATTACACAATAAATAAATAATTCTTACAATTACAATCGGTTTATCTATTGTTATCCATTATTTAGCAAGCCTGCAATCAGTGAAGAAAAAAAGATCATTTTAATAATAAAAACAACAACAATTAATCATCACCATCATCATCATCATCATAAATAAAAAAATAAATAAATAAATAAATAAATAAATTGTTATACATTAAATAAATTATAATGTAAGCAGCAAAATCAGTGAGAAAAAAGACGATTAAATGAAATTAAATTAAATCAATTAATTACATTTAGCTATTATTTAGCAAGCAAAATCACTGAGAATTATTTAAATTAATTTTTAAATTAAATTAAAACAATTAATAACATAAAATAAATACAAATAAAATAAAATAATTTAAAAAATCTAAAACTTCTAATAAAAATCCTTACGATTACAATCGATTTATCTGTTATCTATTATTTAGCAAGCCTGTACCCTGTAATCAGTAAAATCAGAATTGGAAAAAAAAAAAAAAAAAAAAAAAAACATTTAGACAATTTATTTTACTGAGAATACTGCAATGCATTGCAGGATTGCCGTCTCAAAGATGAAATGTGATGCTGATCTCATAAGAAGGTGTTAAAAGCAGCATATTTATCTTTCAGAAACACCATTCAAATACAATGCCTTGAAATGCTCACTAGGTTTTGAAACAGAGCCACGGTGTTATGAAGACACCACGAGGAAGCTGTTGCATAAGAATCAGGTGTCTGCTGGCTGTGTTTTAAAGCAGACAGACACTAAGGGCCTTCACAGCAGTATCTCAGAGTGAGCTAACAGGCACGTCTGCCTCATACCGCCCAGACGCTTCACTACAGGACACCTCCGTCTCGCTCTGTGCCTCTCTCTTTCTAACATGTCTCTCCCCATCTCCGAGCTCTGATTCTCCACAGAGCTGATGCTGTGTAGAATGCCACAGACACATTTTGTTTGTGTCACATACTTGGGTCAAGTGTGTTTTCCGTTGCGTGCGAGTGCAATTTTTAAACGTATTAGGCATGAACGGCTGACTTCTACAGTCTTGCAGCTCAACTACTGACAAAGACAAACAGTTTGTTCAGCAAGTCAGTTCATGTAAAAGAGTCAACATGTTAAAATCAGCTTTTGGAATAACAATGACACAAATTTTAAGGAAACTATCACCTCCTTGTTTGTTATTAAACACATGTTAAGTATGCAAAACCGATGACACACTGGCCAAGCATGTGTTGTTTGCATACTTAATGTACATCTCTGGCTTAACATATGCAAGCTCACACTCTCCAAAGCATGCAAAAACACACAAACATGTCCATGAACACACACAGGCTGCATTTGTATACAACACATTAAAAGCATGCACTTAAAATTGCATCTTTATGCAATAAGTCACTGTTGCAAACTGTTTGCATGCACAAAATGAATGACCTGAAATATATAGACAAATTAATTTACAAATGAGTCACTTGCTGTATTCTAGAATGAATCAGGTGTTTGAAGGAATCAGAAGAATTAATGACTGAATGACTTTTTAGGACAGTGGCATATCGCCAACTACTGGCTACAAACAACACTGTTTTTGTTTCATATTTTCATTTTTTTAAAATCATATTTCAATATGATTTTTTTTTTTTAAACGCATGCAAATTAAATTCATGCAACCTCTAAATAGTCTGTGTAAATATACCTATCAGATGCAGCTTCTGGAAAAAAAAAAAAAAAAAAAGTTATTGCCACAGGATTAAAGTTTATGCGAAATAAACGTTGAATCAAAATGTTTCTTTCTAAAACTACATTTTAGTCTTTTGCATTCAATGCTTTTTGTCATTTAACACAATAAAGACTTTAAATAATCCTTTCTGGGCTGACTTCTTGGCCCTAACTTATGTGCAATTCTTTTGCATTTCATTAATCGGCATATCATGCAATTAAATACATTTTTTAGAAAAACTGACAGAACCAATCTTTATACAATACGTTTTTTGTTGCATACTGTTTGCATGCACAAAATTAATGGCCTTAAATACTATAGCTAAATTACCTTAAGATGCTAATGCAAAAACACTGTCCATGAAGGCATTCAGGCTGCAATGTCATTTGCATACTTGTATAACATACTAAAAGCATGCACTTAAAATTGCATCTTTATATAATGAGCCTCTTTGTTGCAAACTGTTTGGATGCACAAAATGAATTACTTTAAATTGCAAGCCAAATTACTTTATGATACTAATGGACGCTAAATAACTAATGGATGCTAAACGAATTAACTTAAAATTCAATATTAATTGAAACTGCCATGGCAACTGAAAAAGTTGCATGTGACCTCTTCATCCGTAGAGCAATGGGGTTGTTCGTAATATTTACTGCATGCAAAAGAATCAACCGTCTGAGCACTTTTGGCATACAGTACTATATATTTAACTTATTATGATGTGGCTTTATATACTATATAAGTAGTATGCATGATTAGTGCATCTCGCTTATGAATTCTAATCATGCATGCTGCTTAGGACAGACAGTATGTGAAGCCACACATTCCTCCAGGCCATGTGAAACCTGTGAATGTTTAATATTTCTTTCACAGACGTTTTTGTTTTTCCCAAACGGCTATGTAGCATCTTAATCGGTGTGTCTGTGTGAACCCTAAAGACAAAAGGTGATAAACCAAAACGCGATTTGCTGACAGAGATCATGTTAACCCAGAGAAAAAGTGATGAATGGGGCAATTACTGAGCGTTAGCGGGTAAAACAGAACATTAGAGGCGTTTTCTCATGAATCTATTCTCTTATGAATGAATTCACTTTGCTGGAACGTTCATCTATTGTCAGAACACAAATAAGCGAGGCTGTGATTAATCAATTATATGATTATGCTGAATTAGCTCATGAATCCATGTCAACTGTTACGCAGTGTTATGACAGTGAAACATAGCGTTATTTCCACAGTATCAGCTGAAAGTCATGCATATTAGAGCTTCAAGATACATAATAGCGTTATGGCAATGAGAAACCTCGGCCTGTGAGGATGATTCTCAGAAAATGGTCTGTCCTCTCTTAGACACAGCAGCTTCTGCTTAATAATGAAAGTTTAATTCACAGCATTGATCACAGAGCAGAGAGTCAGAGAAAAGCCAAACGGAGCATCCGCTGGGATGAGCCTGGAATAATGGGGATTATCCATGAATATTTACAGCTGGAAATAATAAAAGAAAACAAGGAAAGTGAAGGGAGAGAGAAGCAGACAGATAGATAGACAGACAGACAGACAGACAGACAGACAGGCAGACACACATAGACAGACAGACAGACAGACAGACAGACACAGATAGACAGACAGACAGGCAGACAGACAGACAGACAGGCAGACAGACACAGATAGACAGACAGACAGATGGATACAGACTGAACGACAGTACGATGGATAGACAGAATGACAGAAAGAATGATAACAACAGACAAAGACAGACAGAACAAAAGACAGAATGACAGAACACTAACCATAATGACAGATGGACAGACAGAACCAAAGACAGAACGACAGACAAATTGACAGTATGATAAACAGAACAATAGACAGAATGACAGAATGATAGACAAAATGACAGTATGATAGACAGAATAACAGACAGAATGACAGAATGCTAGACAAAATGACAGTATGATAGACAGAACAACAGACAGAATGATAAATAGATGGATAGATAGGATGATAGACAGAATGACAGACTGAAGGATAGACATAACGACAGAGATAGAACAAAAACAGACATAACAACGGACAGAATGACAGATGATAGATAGACAGAAAGACAGACAGATAGATAGACAGACAGAAAGACAGACAGATAGGCTGCGGCAACTAGACAGACAGGCAGACAGACAGACAATTCTAATGTTACAACTCTACCTCTTACACAAACATTTGAGCATCACAGTTTTGTGAGTGTATGAGGAACAGATCGGACAACACACAACAGAAGGGAGATCAGTAGAGCTCTTCAAACAAACCACAGCACACAGCAGGGCCCATGTGTGTGTGTGCGTGCGTGCGTGTGTGTGTGTGTGTGTGTGTGTGTGTGTGTGTGGCAGGACAGTGTCTCTGCATCTGGCCAGTGCAGGATTCTGGATGATCCTGTCATGATGACGGATGTCTCCTCACACATCAGCCTCTTTGAGATCCTCCTCAGGACGTCTGCGTCACCTTCCATTAAAATGCCTTTCAATAAAGCTTTGAACCAATATGATGCTGGAATTATCACTCATTTGTGTTGATGATGGCCTGTGAAGATCCTATCTGGTTTAAGTGGATCTAGGCTTTTATTTGCTGAGCTATATTAATAAAGATTTGTGTGTGCGTGTACGCGCACTCAGGCTGTATTTAATAATGCAGTTCATAACACATTCTGGATGAAAGTGCTGATAAAGGCACAAATGAAGACACCTCTGGGTGTTTTGGAATGGCACACTATCATACCATCACTATTTTTACAGTATGCAGTTCGTATGATGTGCATAAGTGAATGAAACACCCAGATGACATCCTTCATTTGCCAAATATATATTTTATAAGTAGTTACAAAAAGTAATTAGTTACTAACATAACTTTTTATTTACTTCCAAGATTTAAAAACAAATGTATGCACTATAAAGTATTTACTATAGACTGCAGTATGCAAGTCTGGAGATATTTGAGCACTGCCTCTGCTTCATACACACACAGGGAAAAGCAGGTCAAGATCTCTAGTGTGACTCAGGGTTCTGCTGCATGTTGCATTTTAATGGTGTGCCGTCATGAGCTTCAGCTCTCGGTGTGTTACCGTGGGAAAAGTGTTATCAGGAGAAAACCTCCGACGTCTCGCTTTCAGGTCAATGTGCTTAGGAAAACTCTGATGAATGATTCTCCCCCTAATCACAATAATTCATCAGCAATTTAATTAAGTGCTTCATTAGGCTGCAAAGCATGATGGAGAAGTTTCTACATCCTAAAGAGAGCAAGACAGACATGGGTGAAGTGAGGTAATATCTGCCTGTACGTCACACCTGACCTCTAACAATCTCATATTTTTTGAATTTCCTTAGAAAATGGAAGGACGAAAGTGGGCTGCGGCGGTATGTCGTCCTCATCAATCAGATCTCAACCTCCACACGCCTCTTGAACCTTCACTCGAGCGCAGGTAAAAGAGGGGAAATTCAATGTCTAATGCATATCGTACACAAAAAAAAATATCAAGAGTTGGCTGAAATCGTAAGCTTTGATCTGATTGGCCGGCTTTACGCAATTTCCAGAAGGTTAGAGCACACAGGTTTAGAGTTGCAAGTTATGTTATCAGAACATAAGGAATCTCAAGAAGAACAAGAACTATGGGATTATTGTTATAAAAAAAGAAATAGTAATGTCTTTACGTCGATGTCTGTACATCTATTTAAATTAAATTAAATAAAACATTTTGTTGTATTTTATATGTATTTTTTGGCTTAACAGGCCCTAAACAATACATAAAGTAAAACTAACAGGTACAAATAAATGCAGATATTTAAAAATAAATAAATAAATAAAAATAGTTTGTTACCTAGATCTAGTTGTATTAAATGATAGATAAATCAATAAAAAAAAAAAAATTATATATATATATATATATATATATATATATATATATATATATATATATATATATATATATATATATATATATATATATATATATATATATATATATGTATATGTGTGTGTGTGTGTGTCTGTGTATATGTTTTATATGTAAAAAAAAACAAACATAAAAAGTTATTTATTATTTAAAAATAAGATCATTAAAAAAGGTATTTAACAATAAATATGACAAGTACATATTCTTAAATGTCTTAAAACATAAAAATCAAACCATATTCATGAATAAGCAGACTGCCACATTGTGTGCATATATATAAACAGTGTTTACATAAAAGCAAATCGCATTTTCATCCCGTCACATGTTCCCATTCAAACAGCACGGGCCAGCTGTGAACAAAATACGCTCTGCCGGCTTAGCATATTCTTCCCACCATAAAAGCGGATCCTCATCCGGTGGGATGCATCAGCATCTGTGCAGCTGCTCACAGATCGACTTTCCTGTGCACTAATTTGAATGCCAGTCTATTATTGTGCTAATAACAAATTTAGATACATACACACACACACACACACAAAAAAGAACTCCTCTGGTTGCTTTACGTGTCAGTCAAACAATCTCTTCCTGTCTGAGTGGACAGTTTGTAGCCAGAATAAGCTGTGATTCAGAGTTATAACGAGTCGAAATGTCTGGCTACACAAGACATACACTTCGAAAACAGCAACCCAAGGCTGTGAAAATGTCAGCAGACATCACCATCAAACACTCTAACCCTGTATAAACACACTCGCACCTCATAACCCACCAAAACACTCAATACTGTAAGATACGAGAAGTGAATGAGCCAGAGATGGATGTTTGTGGGAGGCCAGATATCCCACTGAGAGAAAATGCAACCAAACTGCTAAAGAGACAGCAGAGGACACACAAACACACATCTAGGCTTGGGGTATAAATTCTGTATTTCTATGGATTTAAAGTGCTCTAAATGCCCTGTCATGTCTGTGTACTCAAACCCATGCTCTTATGTCGGGTTATTGACAGCGTTTCATGAGCTTGATACTCAAGCAGCAAAACAGGAAAACAACTGAACTGGATTGAAAACTGAAGCACAGATTACAAGACTGAAGCTTGTTGCCTTTTTGAGACAAACGCCCTGGATAGTAGCCAACTGTAGTGTGAGAGACACTCTGAGAGACCCTGACTCGGTTACTTTAGTGTTATTTATAGTATTTAAATGATTAAATAGCAGTTTTACTTTTTGTACAAGTTTTAGAAATTCTGTTAAATGCTTTTAATATTTAAATTTAGATTGAATTTATTTATATTTCAGTTTTAGCTTTCCTTAAACTTAAACCTAAAACCAAAACTAAACTAAAACAAAACATAGCAAAGCAAAGCAAAATAAAACAGTGTTTTTAGGCCTTCAAGCTTTATCACATATTTTTTCCGATATTTCTTAACATTTTATTTCAGCTTTATTTAAATTACTGAACACTATTTTGAATCATTTTAAGTTTAAAAAAACACTGCACTTGTGTAACTAGTTATGTATGTAAAATGTGAATCATTAACATATCAACAAGACATCAAGGGAGAAAAAAAGAAAAAAAGAAAAAGGTTTTGCATCCAGACCTCATTATTTTTTTTTTTGAGACAATATTTGAGTACTTCCATTCATCCATCCATCCATTACATCCGTACATCATCTATCCTTTTTGAGACAATATTGGAGTATTTCAGTTCAGACAAAAACTCTTGGGAGTTTTTTACACTTCATGTATCTTGATTGATCAGACCGCTATCCGAATGGATGCACACTCCATTTAAACTTGGCCTTCACACAACGGAAACCTGCAAATCCTGTGCTATATGCAAATACAGTGAAATTTTCTTCACGCTAAGGCCAGTCAGCAAAATTTTCTGTTGAATGCTCTCTTTGCATGGCAATTAGGAGCTTAAGGTACATCCGTGTGTCTCATCAATCATTACTAATTAACATGTGGATTGTGAGGCTCCCAAACTTCCACTGCTGCTGACAACGCTCCATCTGGGAGGAGTAAAGTTTACCTATCTGTCCGAACAACCAGATGCATTTACAGTTGGCAGAGTCAGACCTTGCATACATCTCAAACCAGAGGTGACTGGACAGCTATCCATCTCAAATGTGTCTTGGGACCTTCTGACTTTGGACATGAAGTTTGAATAAACTTTGCAGCATATACTGGCCAATATGTAACCAATTTCCCTGACATACAATGAGCCCAATCACTCGCTATTTGTGTTTGAATGGTTTGTGGACTGCTCATGGCTCTGTGGTAGTGCTGTTGTATGCATTAGCTTTGTACTGCACATGTGAACTCACCCTTGTGGAAGGTGGGATTGCTGTCCTGTAGGAGGCGGCTGAGCTGGTGTCCGTTGATCTGCAGGAGGCGCAGCTGTTCTCTGAGTGATAACTCCTCAAACACAGCTGGAATCAAATGGCCCACGCTGTTCTTGGAGATGGGTAACCCCAGACCCAGTGCGAGGGTGGGGGTCAGATCCACCTGCTCCAGGACACCCGGCTCCTCAAATCCCGCTGCAACAGAAAGATACATATCATTAACCACTCACCAGCTTGAAGATTTGAGGTCATTGCACACCGAGTTCGAAATTTTTGTCTGACATTTTCGCACATTAAAAAATAAATATGACCTCAGTCACGTTTACACACTGCCTCCAAAATTTTTGTCTGTCATAAAAAAATCGGATCGGGTTCGATTTTCTGGATTTTTTTTCATCCGTAGCAAGTATTTTGAGAGGTGTTTTGACAATCCCACTGCTCCTTGATAAAGAGGTGGAACTCTCCTTCCTCTCTACACAATCACTTGAGTGTCAGTTTTTCGAAATTGAGATTTATACATCATCTGAAAGATGAATATAAGCTTTCCATTGATGTATGGTCTGTTAGAATAGGACAATATTTGGCTGAGATATAACTATTTGAAAATCTGGAATCTGAGGGTGCAAAAAAAATCTAAATATTGAGAAAATCGCCTTTAAAGTTGTCCAGATGAAGTTCTTAGCAATGCATATTACTAATCAAAAATTAAGTTGATACATTTACGGTAGGAAATTTACAAAATATCTTCATGGAACATGATCTTTACTTAATATCCTAATGATTTTTGGCATAAAAGAAAAATCGATAATTTTGACCCATACAATGTATTTTTGGCTATTCCTACAAATATACCCCAGCGACAAGACTGGTTTTGTGCTCCAGGGTCACATATTTCCTCTTTCTTTTTCTCTTTTTAAAAAGAGAGAGAGGACAGCAAAATCATCCTCACTGCATGAAGACTACTAGTATTGTTTTGCGAATTTTATTCACAACGGATTAATTAATACGCATTGGACTCTGTGTGTGACAAACACCAAACGCATACCAAAATTTCAGACTCAGGGTGCAAGGACCTTTACAGCACATTTCTGTCCATGGATGCATCTTTTACAAGAAAGTCATTTCTTTTATTTCAGCAAAATATGAATCTATCTATCTACCCATCCATACATCTATTCCTCTATACATCTATCCATCCATCCATTTTTAAATACCATCATCCATTTAGACATCTATCATCCAACCATTTATACATCCATCCATCCATTTATAAATACATTTATTAATACATTTATCCAACCATACATCCATTTATACATCCATCAATTTAGACATCTATCATTCATCAGTTTTTCTAACCATCAATTTATACATCCATACATCTATCCATCCATCCATCCATCCATCCATCCATGCATCCATTAATACATCTATCCATCCATCCATTTAGACATCATCCATCCATTTATAAATCTATCCATCCTTTTATACATCTATCAATCCATCTTTCCAGCCATCAATCATCCATCCATTTATACATCCATCTATTGATCCATTTAAACATCTATCCATCCATCCATCCATTTATATATCCATCCATCGTATACATGTACATCCATCCATTTATACATCTATCTAACCATACATACATACATACATCTATTCATCCATCTGTCCACATATCTATCATCCATCATCCATCCATCCGCCCATCCATCTATTCATCTATCATCCATCCATCTGACCATTCCTCCAAATTATATATTTATCCATCCATTCATTTATGCATCTATCCATTTATACATGTATTCATCCATCTGTCCACCCATCTGTTATCCCTCTATCCATCTAACCATCCATCCCTCCAGCTGACCATCCCTCCATCAATTTATATATTTATCCATCCATCCATCTATCAATACATCTATTCATCCATCTGTCCACTCATCTATCATCCATCAGACCATCCATTAATCCATCAATTAATATATATTCATCCATCTGTCCATTTATAAATCTCTCCACCCTTCCATCCATTTATACATCCATCCATCCTTTCGAAATTTTTCTACTACTTTTGTTCTCATTCCAGCGCTGTTCTGCAAATTGACACCCAAAAATGAAGACATATTTACATATTAATGAATGCAGATCACTTCATCTCTAGCAGGAAGTTGATGACATGAAGTAAAAATTATTTATACACGCTAAATCTATAATATATTCTTCACATCAACAAGACCGACATCAGCGTTTGATTAAGTCAGTGTTTCCTGCACTGTGCTACTGATGAATCTGTAGCGCTAACTCAAAAATGCATCTATAATTTAGCTGAACGGTGTTGCATTGCTTTTGCACTGTCCTTGCTGGCTGTGCACAAAAATAAACACATATCCTTAAAAGAATCAGCAAATCAATTGTTAAATCTGACTCAATTGAGTCTGGTCTGAATCGTTCTGAAGACTCACTGTGCAATGAAAATTCCGATGGAGTTACAAAAATACGAAGGAAGTCAATTCAGGTTAAGTTTATGCATATACATAAAAGTAAAAACAAAAATTCAGCTGCTTATTAACAAGTCTGCCGTGTCTCTCTCCGGATGGCGCTGACTTTACCTGCGGCTACAGCAGTATGATGGACGATGAGGTCAGCATGAAAGCACCGCATGCAGCGGGTGAGGATATGAGCTCATCTTTAAATAAAAACAGTGTGCTGCACGAGAAAGCTGGTGTGAATGCATGTGCGTGCATGCGTATAAATGAGTAAGAGATCACAAAAATAGATCAGGCAGGAAAAGAAACAATTATCACATTCACCCTGACAGTCTGGTGTAGACAGATGCTTCGCCACTCCACACTTTCATTTAGGAGAGAAAAAGAGAGAGAGAGAGAATATAGAGATGAGTGGAAGTGGATAATGAGCATCTCTCATAGATTTTCACACTCTAGGGCGTGAGTATAGCGTGTGTGTGTGTGTGTGTGTGTGTGTGTGTGTGTGTGTATGTGTGTGTTTATCCACACGTGGTTATGAGATCGTCATGTGCTCGCTCCGTGCACTGCATCACATGACCAGCACGACAACCGCTGTGCCAGCTCTGTGTGTGTGTGTGTGTGTGTGTGTGTGTGTGTGTGTGTCACAATCAATTACACACTAGACTCAATGCAAATTAATCCATTATAAAACAGTAGGGAAAAAATGAATTAATGCTTCATATTATTAGACAGAGATGAATCAGTAGGTAATTTAAAACCCTCGGGCCGTAAAATTATCCAGCAACTCACTGCAGAATCCCTCTAATGCAATCAGACTGTCACAGACATTTGCGATTTAATGTGCAGCGAACAACTACATGAGTCTACGTAGAATATGTAAGAAAGAGCACAACTAGAAAGCCTTACAATAGAACTTTAACTTTCTACACTGCTGTTGAAAAGTTTATGGGTCAACATAATTTTTTAAAAAGAAATTAATCATTTTATTCAGCAAGATGCATTAAATTAATCAAAAGTTACGTTAAAGACATTTATAATGATACAAATTCAAATAAATTTTATGTACATCAAAGAATCCTGAAAAAATTTAAACAACATTCATAATAAGAAATTACAATGATGTCTGATGGACCATGTGACACTGAAGACTGGAATAATGGCTGCTGAAAATTTAGCTTGCGTCACTGGAATAAATTACATTTTTAAATATATTTATATATAAAACAGTTATTTTAAATTGTAATAATATTTCGCATTTTTACTGTATTTTTGAGCATAAGAGACTGCTTTTAAAAACAAACAAAAAAAATCGTACCCATAAAATATTAAATATTTTTAAACATGATTTTATGATTTAAAAGTCAAAGTGAAGACATACTTTGAAGTAAAATAAAATTTTACAAAAAATAAAAAATAAAAAATAAAAAAAACACACGTACTTGATTTTATCTGATGTAAACTGACTGGATTGAAAAGTCAACATTCTAAACCAGAATAAAACAAAATGTACTGTAATTTTTATTAAATTAATACTAACCAGCATTAAATTACTACATTAATATAATTTTGAGGACCAGAAAGGATGGAAATGATCACGAAAAAATAATTTTGGCTGTCTCTGATACAAGAAACCTTGACTAAAATAGGGAGAAAAATAAAAATGCAATAAAAGAATGCAAATAATTGCAAATGTGCAAGCAAAGAAAGTGTGAAACACATCAGGCTCTTTTTAGTGGAATAATTGCCCTTCATCAGTTCTTTAGAGATACGGTCTTGATTATGCAAAAAAAAAAAAATGTCTACAGTTTAAGCTCTAACAAAAGCAGATCCTATTTTGTACTCTTGCAAATGATTTAAAATGCAAGAATGGTTGAAATAACTCCCAAATAGATGAACAGAAGCACACAGCTTTGCACATTCTAAGAATATCTTGCATAGTCATTAACACTGATCTGAAAAATGCAACTGTTTTTGATTTAAGCATTGTTCTGTGTCGTGCACTTACACATAATCGCTACTGAGAGTTTGCTGAAACAGGCCTTTGATTCTGTGAGACTCTATTGTAGCTTCCCGTTTCTTCAGCTTTTGCAGTAAAATGGTAAATAACATCATTAACTGGTGCATCAGCAACACCATCAGCCCCCGTCCCTCACAAAGACATTAATTTTCTTAAATGCATGTGTGAATATGCTGGTAGTTATTTGTCAGTTTGATTTAAAGCAAGATAAAGATGAAAAATGATCACCCCAGTCACACCAAGTCTCAGTCTGGGGACTGATTTACAAACATTTTTATTGTGCGCAAAGCTTCTTTGCAGGAGATCGAGGACTATTAGAGCCCTTGTTTAGCTGGATATCTGTCATACGGCCATTATTGGATACGGCTTAACAATTGTGGGAGGAATTTTGTGTATGGATTGCACAAAGTCTGGCCAATATACTTCTAGTGAAGAACCAAAACATCAAATATACAACCCAGGCTTAAAATAACTTCACTTTCAAACAGAGAAACTTTGGGAAATCGATAGAAGATCATCCGAAATGTTTTTCTTGAACTTCAAAGGAGTAGTATAACCTTTACGTCTGGAGGAGAAACTTAATGTGAGTAACCTTTCCTTCAAAACACCATGAGATAATGTTTATTTTTTTCCCTAACATAGGATTTTTTTTTGGCAATCCAACAGTCAAATTTCTCAATACAGAGCCTTCTTTAGAGAACACCCATGGACAGTCTGTGCTACTCACCTTTCCTCCTGAAGGAGGGGCTGATGAGCACAAGGGGCGTGTTGATTTCCGGGTCCGACGATCCGCCGTGACTGCCGGTTTCAGACATGCCATGGTCTCCACACAGAACCAGCAAGTTGGGCAACGTCCCTTCAGATTCCTGAAACAGAAATTTGACAAAGAAAGAAATACATTTTAATATATTTATATTTATTATTAATCTAAATGAATATAATTACTAATACATTGCTAATATTTATTTTATTATTATCTAAAATTATTTATTTAAGTTTATGTATTAATATTTAAACATATTTACTTAAATGCAACATCACTACAGACATTTTAAAATTAAAATATGCATATGTACAGATAACTACAAAAAAATCTGTTAATCCATTAAAAAACTAGGATATTATATTTCATAACTTTATTTAATTAAATTGATCGAAATTATTTTCACAAAATAAATGGTTTACGGTAGTGCTGTCAAATTAATCGTGATTAATCGCATCCAAAACAAAAGTTTGTTTACATAACATTTGTCTATACTGTGTGTGTGTGTATACACACACACACACACACACACACACATATACGTATACGTATACATTTAAGAAATTTATGTAATATATATTTATATAACATAAGTCATTTATATATATATATATATATATATATATATATATATATATATTTTTTTTTTTTTTTTTTTAAATACAATTACAATATAATATACATAATATTGTATAAAAATATCAATAATTAAATAATTAATAAATCAATCATTTAAGGACTTTTTGCAATGTCATTAAAATACTTCTTGTCAGTCAACAATGGCTAGAAAAAAACATTATTTATGGTAAAAAAAAAAAAAAAAAGTGCAAAAATTCTGCAATGTAAATTTTCCTAATTTCTTGTCAGTTTTCCACAGATTCTGCTGTATATTTGTGTACATTTGTGCATCATGCGTTCTGCAAAATATATATATTTTTTTAATTTCTTGTCAGTTCATCGCAGATCCCGCTGTATATTTGTATTTATTTGTGCATCACGCTTTCAGCAAAAATTCTGCAAAATAAATTTTCTTAATTCCTTGTCATTTTGTCGCAGATCCCGCTGTATGTTTGTGTATATTTGTGCAGCATGTGTGTTTGTGTAAACGTGCGGGAGAGACGCTGGAATGCTCTTCTCTCCACTGGAGCAAATCACTGAGGTTTTAGCGCTAAGCCACAGGGACGCGTCTCTCTCTCTCTCTGCCATCAGGGACGCGAGGACGATCGGCTCTGTTTCACATCAAAGAGTCTCTCAGTGCGTCGGAGCCACTTGATTCCCTCAGTGGCACTCTGAAGCCGTACACACACACTAAACAGCCGTCCTTCACACTCTCCTGGGCCCTGTACCGCTGCGCTCACAGCTGGCCGGCCAAACGCTCTTACCGCCGCTAACACTAATGATGCTACGCTAACAACCAGTCCTCTGCTCGCAGCGGTTCAAATATTCATGAGCCCACTAAACGTATGCTAATGACTAGCCTTCCCTCCCGCCCGAGTTAATGCACGCTAATGACAAGCACTGTGAATAAGCCATTTGAAAACGCCGCCTCACTAGCGGCCTAATATCCGCCAGCGGTGTGAGGAAATAATAGCGTGCATTGACAGGTGTGATTTAAGTCAACGGCGGCGGGAAAACGCAAAGCATAAATTCGTTTAGGAAATTCCTAATATGCTATGATTGGCCAACACATCACTGTCAAGTAAGAGCTAAAACCATTCCTTGTGTAAATTATTAAACATTAAAGGGGTAGTGCACCCAAAAATGAAAATTCTGTCAACATTTACTCAACCTCATGTTGTTCTAAACCTGAACCTGAACCTTGAACATAAAAGAAGCTATTTTGAAGAATGTTGGTATTCAAACAGTTGCTGGTAGCCACTGACTTCCATAGTATGGAGGAAAAAGAAAAGAAAAGAAAAAAAAAAGCTATGGAAGTCAGTAGGGACCAAAAACTGTTTGGTTATCCACATAACTATCCCTTCAAGGCATCTAAAGTAGCAAAATAAAAATAAAAAATAAAAATAAATAAAATACAATAACTAACAAATAAAATATATGTGTATATATATATATATATATATATATATATATATATATATATATATATATATATATATATATATATATATATATATATATATATATATATGTGTGTGTGTGTGTGTGTGTGTGTGTGTGTGTGTATATATATATATATATATATACACACACACACATAAAATAAACAAATGTAAACAAAATATAATAAAATAAATACATGTATATTTCACTACATAAAGAAGAACCATTTTAAATAAAATTATAAAAAGAAATGAATAGGAAAAAATATATATTGTCACATATAAGAGAATTTGGGCCAGAAAAAAAATGTGCTTAATTGTCATGAGAATAAAAACAGGTTTCATATTCTACATGAATTTTTTTCTAATTTACTTTCCGTTTTTTTGACAAGCCGCAAATAAAGCCACTTCATTCAATTCAAAGGAAAACAAGATTTTTCTTACCTCATTGATAGATATTTTTTAAGAAACTTAATTCTAATCAAATTTTCTGAAAACAAAGAAAACAAGACTTCCTTATAGTCATTTTCCTTCTTACTGTGAATGTAATGAAAAAAAAGGCAAAAATACAAAATCTTATTTTATTATCAGAATCAAGTATTTTTAAAAGAAAATATCTCTCAATGGAAAATAACTGTTTTGAATTTAGAATTAAGTCTTTAATTCTCTTTTCTTGTATTAAGCATAAACTCTAATTAATTAATTTATTTATTTATTCAATCTTCTTTTTTTGTAACTGAGTTAATATCTTGCATCACAACACTTTTCAAGTAAATGCATCTTGATTGAAAAATGTTTAGATATTTCTACTGGAAAACAAGACAAAAGCATTTTTTGCAGTTTCTAAAACCCATTTAAAATCATCAAACCAGACCTGACTAACCAGTCTGGTGGCCAGACCAGACCAGAAAACCCTCTCAGGCTGGTTTAGGCTGTTTTTCGGGCGTGCAAACTTTTAAAAGACTTAAAAGGGACAATACAACAGATTCAACAAAAAATCTTTGCATTGCTTCAGGAACACACTTGGACTATTCCTAGAGTAGATGGCCAATTTCACCTCAATAACGGCATGAGAACAGCCGCCCGTAAAGGGCCGTGGGGGTGTCCCGTCTGCAAATGCCTGTTAGCAGTGGCAGTTTTAGGGCACTCGTTTTCCAGCAGCGAGCCAGAAATAAACTGCTATCACACTGAGGTGCAGTAATGGAGACGGATGAGTCTCAGACTGTAACACAGTGTTCATGTCGCAGGGGTAAGGATAAAGAACAGCCAACAAAGCAAGGAAAATAAATAACTTGATATAAGAATATAAAGTGTTTTTTCTTCCCCTCCTTTATAATGTGATTTACTGTTATCCTCTGGATGCCTGCGTCTTACCATAAAAATACATTGAAAATAGAGCATTTCCCCTTATGACTCACTAGAAAGCTTAAAGCAGAACAAAACTAATAAAGAAAGGCGACATTAAAGGAGCTTTGAAAAATAATTCAACACGAAGCAACCATTGGGAGTTCTTTAAAAAAAAAAAAAAAGTCAAGAGTTTCAGACTTCGTTGCGGGAATGAGTGTAATAAAACAGATGCGTGTGAATTTATCTCGGTGATTTGTTGAGCGCTTAGAGTCCGACGTGAATCAAACACGGTGTTAATGTACGAACTGACTGTTATTTGAAAGTGCAAAAGTGATTTCTGACTTCAGGAAAGAGCGATTTGGTTTGAGACAAGGAGTGGGAAAATGAATAAAAAGTGAAAATGGAACAAGGTAAAAGAATGAAAGATGCCCCCTGCCATTTTAATAGCACTGCGGGCGGCTTTTCCAAGAAACCTTGAGGAATTACAGACGGCTTTAATGAATAGTTCAGCTAAAGTGAGTCATTATTTACTCACCCTCATGTCGTTCTGAACCCTACGACTCTCTTTTCTCTGTGGAACACGACAGGAGAAACTATGAATTCTAATTTTAATCTTTCCTCTTTAAAAATCATGCACATATGACATATTCAAATTTGGCACAAGAAAATGCAATACAAGTTTGATGTCAAAGACCGATTGATTTGATTTTTGTTCTGAGAACTCGGATGCAGGTGATTTTCAGTAAACTTTCAGTAAATAACAACTTAGACAAATGTCATATGACTTTAGAGGACTTCAGCTCATAAGCCGCAGAGTTAACTGAAACCATTCAAAAATGTTTTTGATATAAAATAAAAGATTACATTTAAAAACTACAACTTACTAAAACCAAAACTGAAATTAAAACAAAGCTATATAGAAATATTAAAACTAAGTACTGTACTAAAATTACTAAAGCTTAAACTAAAATGCAAGTGAAGATAAAAGTTAATTTGGGATATTAATAAATACTATATTTGCATATTAGTCGTTGGGATCACGTTTATGTTGCTTTTTTGTCCTCGTCATTGTATGAAAGTAGTAGGATATAAAAACTATACATGTCTTTCCACATCGATATGCGTGTCTTTACTGTACGCCCAAGCGTGCTTTAAATTGTCTCCTTTTGAAGAAATAATATGAATGTGGAATGATCTTTACGTTTTTTTAAATCCTGATGCTTTCATACAAAGGTAATGAATTCCAGACGGGGGGGGGAGTAAGAAAGACTGAATAAGACACAGAGAGAGAAATAACAGAGAGGGGACAGAGGGAATAGGTTCAGAAAAAATAAAAGCGGTAAATCTGTGAGGAGATTTCACAGGCACAGAAACCAAACTCAAAACACTTCAGTCAAGGTTTAACGCTTCTTTTGCCACTTACAGCGATTCCCTGCACAGCACCAGTGAGAAACGTTCCAGAACCATCGTTTAAATATTCAGGAAGTCGTTTAGGCGGTTGTCTCAGGAGATTCTTTAATGCTGGGCCTTTTTTAATTAAAGAGGAGAACAGGGGACGCCGGTGCAATTTCAGAGAAAAAGAAACTTGGAGTTTGTGGCAGCAGCCAAGCTATTAAAGGAGGAACAATGTTTCTCACGCTCACGATGTTCCAAACTCCAAACCCAAACTTTCCTTCATCCGTGAAACACAAAAGGAGAGCGTTGGAAGGATGTTCATGCTGCTCTTCTCAACAGAATAAAAACAATATACTGTTAAATAATATATTGTTTAACAATCATGTATTAATCTAAATTAATGCTGATTTACAAATATATCCTATTGTTCACTATTAAATCGTTCTGCAATAATAAGAAGAAAAAATTATTATTTTTAATTATCATCATCATCATCATCATCATCATCATCATCAAGGTACTTCATATATCTTATACACAACTTGAAATGTAAATGTAAAAAAAAATCTTCTAATTATATTATTAATATTGGCTATTATTATTGATATTAACTATTATAATTAATATGTGTTGTTATAATCACAATCATAAATTACTTCATGCAACTTGAAATGTTAAAAATGCATTATATGCAATTTATTATTATTATTATTATTATTATTATTATTATTATTATTATTATAGGTCCATTACATATCTTTATATCTTAATACAACCTGAAATGTATATGTAAAAATCTTATAATCAATAATATTATTAATATTGGCTATAAGTATTGATATTAACTACTATAATTCATACATTATATTACATTATATTTATTATAATCATCATTAATTACAATTTAAAGTCATTTATTATTATCATCATCATCATCAAATTTATTGAACTTGAATTAAAACTGTGTGTAAATTACAATTTTACATTAGTAGCAGTAATCAGTATTACTTAAGTATTGAGATACTCTTATGGTTTTTGTTAATACTTTGAATTAGATTTTACTTTTATAGTTTTAAAGTTTGTGTTTTTATTAGTTAGCAATTTTTTTATATTTATATACACAATAATTATTAATTATTTATTTATTTATTATGTTTATTATTCAAGAAACAGAAATGTTTATTATGGTTTAAGTTATTAAGTTAACTATATAATAACCATGGTGGTAATAATAATAATAATAATAATAATAATAATAATAGTTATTACCATCCTTCCAACGCTTTCATAATGTTATAATCTATTAGTATATGAAGAAATTAAAATGAACCAAAATGAACAAACACAATTACTGATCATCGTTAGATCATGTCGTAATAATGAACGAACTAATGTATAATTTTGATGTAGACGTCGATTCTAGTGACATGCAGAAGTCCTGTCCTTGAGCTAGAAACTTTACCTGTGATGCTCTAGGGCACGGTTATCAAGTAAAGACAAAACTGCACCTCAAAGAGACAGTATAGAGAGTATTTTGAGATGCTCTGTAATAAAAGCATCTGAGAAAGAACAAGTAGCCAGATGAGGAGCGTAGGTCACGGCAAGCACTCAATAATTTAAATAACGGACTTTCAATGGCATCGATTAATATGAGATTTCAATTTCAACAGAGCAAAATGTCCAAGGTCTCTGCAATGCACCAGTATTCATTACAGGAAGACGAGTTTGCTCAGGAAATGAAATGTAAAATCAGCAAACATGACCACTTTCTCTACGGATACTTTGTCCCAAAACGAGGCAAATGAGAGATTTGCATGTAATTATACAGAGCAGACACAAGAAACCAGTGTGGGAGAATGTATAAAAGCGTGGCCCAATTTAAAGTCTGAAATCTCGTCTTCACAGGAGGGATATGGACTTGGAAAAGGAGGACAGGAAATTAAAGCGTACCATTATATTCAGATTCTCCGACGTCTTGTAATTTACACGACATGCATCGGTTTGAGTGGGAATAACAGGATATAATCCAAACTCCCAGTTCAGGCGAACAACGCCAGTACAAAGACGCCAAATGCAGCTCTGGGGTCTTGTGGCCCTGTACGGCCCCGAAGAGCAGGAGAGAATAGAGCGCAGGCCAGCGGCTGAAGACAAGATCTTCTATTGTGCCCAGCCTGAAATCGACTGTTTCCTTTATGGGATTCGGCCGCACCACACAAAGGGATGGAAAGATTGTTCTGTTGGAGGAGAAATGAATTGATCACAGAGGCTGTCCAGGGAATGTGAGAATACATGAGGGGGGAGAAAAAAATGATGTAGTAAGACAGGAAGAACTGCAGTTTGGTACTGATACAAACCCAATCTCTACAACATGAGCGCTGGATGGCAAAAGAAGCTGGGTTAGGAGAGTCGGAGAGAGAGAAAAAACAAAACAAACAAAAGATATTTAATCTGTGGTATGTAGCCTATATTTGTAAAATGCATATTTATTATTAGTAGTAGCAATAATACTATATTTCATATAGTAGTTTATATTATATAAATATTATATTTATATTAAAATACATTATGAAAAATGTTTTATTATAAATTTCTTTAAATGTGTTGCTATTAGTAGTAGTAGAAGTAGTAGTGCATTACAATAAAATATACATGTAATATAATAATTGACATAACATTTATTTATAATAATAATAATAAATAATAATAATAATACAACAATTATTCTTATTATATAACATTAATGATAATTATTTTTATTATAATTATTATTATTAAAATGTGTATTATTATTTTTTAATAATAATATGAATTATTATTATTTTCTTACTGTTATTAAAATATTATTATTATTATTATTATTATTATTATTATTATCATCATCATTGTTTTGCAATAAAATATACATTTGCAATTTAAAAAATGCTATAATATAACATTTATTATTATTATTATTATTATATTATTGTTGTTTTGCAATAAAATATACATTTTGTAATATAAAAATTGCTATAACATTTATTATTATTATTATTATTATTATTATTATTATTATTATACATTATTTTCTTACTATTATTATTAAAATGTTGTTGTTGTTGTTGTTATTATTATTATACAATATACATTTTGTAATATTATAACTGTAATATAATTGCAATAATGTAATATTAAATACTAATAATACTAATAATAATACTAATAATTATTATTATTATTATTATTGTGCAATAAAATACTTTTGTAATATTATAACGAATTAATTTAAAATAAAATTACATTAAAATTCATAAAATTGATATTTTTCATAAGATTGTTAATTGTATTATTATTATTATTTACACATTTTAGTATTCATTTCATTTTACAATTTTTAATTATATCATACAATTATTAAACATTATCAATGTATTTATAAAACTTGAAATGCTACAATTGTATATAGAAATTAGAATAAACCAAAATGAATACATTATTGCTAATTATTACGCATTAACTAATGTTAACTATGTTTATTATAATATGCTGAATTTAAAACTAATATGTACTGTGTTAGAAACAAAAGGTATTGTTATAATATATGTTTTTAGAAAAACAGACTCCTGTAGGAAACACTGCCGTTATTAAAAAAACAAATACAAAAAGATATGAAAAAGAACAAACAGAGTAAGAGAGAGAGAGGGAAATGTGAGAAATCTCATTAGTTTGGATGGATTCTACGCGAGGGCCGTCAGCTCAGTCCACAAATGAAAAACACAAGCATCTCATCACGACACAAGAGATACAAACGGGAAGGCACAGGATGAACATGTTAAACCGAACCTCGTCTGTCCAACAGCATCACAGCTCCGTGTAATTGCAGATGAGACTGTCAAACAGTAAGATTGTGTGTGATTCAACGGCTTTGAAACACCTCAGTGTGTCTAATGAGTAATATCTGAATACTCAATGACGCTTGTGACAGCAGAGGGGCTTTTAGAGACCCTCAGAGCCTCTATGCCATGACAACAAGAACATATCAAAGTGAAGCTAACAGGTCATTTACCTCGGCGACAAATGACGCAAATTTGAGTCATGTTTTCTGTTGGGTGTCCATGCAACGGGGCTTTGAGCAGAAACACAAAAACATCTAAAACCCATTCTCTGCTGGCCTTCAAAGAGAAGAAACACAATATCCAGTTTGACTGAATTTGCATATAAAAAAAAGATTTTGATCTGCATGTGCACTATTGTTCAAATGTTTGGTGTCAATAAGAGGGAAAAAAAAAAAAAAAAAAAAATCAAAGGATGCATTCAATTGGTCAAAAGTGACAGTAAACAAATATAATGTTACAAAACATTTCTGTTCTTAATAAATGCTGTTCTTCTGAACTTTTTATTCATCAGAGGATCACGGTTTCTACAAAAATATGAAACGGCACAATTGTTTTCAATATTGATAATTACATAAAATGATTATTGATTATACAGCAAACCAGCATATTAGAATGATTTCTAAAAGATCAGTGATGCTAACAATTCAGCTTTCGTCACAGGAATAAATTACATTTTACAATATATTCACATAGAAATCAGTTATTTTAAATTGTAATATTATTTCAAAATAATACTATATCGGCATTTTTGATCAAATGATGCAGCCTTGGTGTCCAAAGACAAAAAATAAAAAATAGTTTTTTGCTGGTCCCACTTTATATTAGGTGACCTTAACTACTATGTACTTGCATTTAAATTAATCATTTGGTACAATGCACCTATTGTGTACATACATGTGTTTACATTGTAAAAAATACCTATATGTAATTACATTTGTAATTACACCGTTGACACATCCCTTAAACCTACCCATACCACCAAACCTGCCCCTAACCCGTATCCCACCTCAATAGCAGCAATAGTGTTTTGCAATACAATATGAACACCATAAGTACATTGTACTTATTTTTTGATGCAAGTACATAGTAGTTAAGGCCACCTAATATAAAGTGTGACCCTTTTTTTTTTTTTTTTAAAATGTCAAAGAGCCTTGACATTAAAATTTAATTTAATCTGCGAATGCATCAAAAAGCTGCAGTTTATATGAATGAATAGAAAAAAATCTGTCATTTCCTCTCACATCCTTCTAAAATCATATGAATTTCATCTTTGTAATACAAAAGTAGTCATTGTGAATAACTGCACTTCTGCTATTCTCCACACAATTTCAATGAATGGTTACTGAGGCGGTAAAATGGGGGGAAAAATATTTTCAAAAACAAGTATCATAAGGATCACATATAATCTGCATTCAAGTCTTGTCATGCAATAGTTTGTGTGAGGAACAGACCAAAATAAGTCTCTGGACATCTTAAAATCCACTTCAGTTACTAACTAATAAGTAGTGCCATTTGTAAAAGACACATTCAAGTCAGATCTAAGCTAGTTCACAAAACTGATCTGAATGATTTTTTCCCAAACGAGTGATTTGGAGTCAATCTTGTAAGCTTCAGTCCATATTAATTGTACAATAATTGCATGGAAAGTACCTTCACCTGTACATCACTGAAACTTTGCGGTGTGTGTACGGCAGGAGGACGACGTGTCAAAGGTGCAGACATGACCTCGTTCAACACCATGTGCTCTTCCTGGAAGCCTAAAAGTTCATCTCAAGATGAAAGTGTAGCGGTCCAAATCACTGCTGTAACTATTGGCGGTGGATCTAAAGGTCACACTAATGCTGATTTTATCATGAACCTTTGCCATTCTGGTATTAAACATGACACTATCTAAGTTTTTATGGAGGCAGCAGAAGAGCTAATGTGACTAGTGAACAGAAACGGTGTTTGTATGCAACATAGATACATTTTATACACTAAAAACCGAAATATACACTCTATATACTAACACACAATCAGTGAGCGTGATTCCTGCATGGATGAAAAATGACCACCCACTTATGTGGAGAAGATCGAAAGAAAACGCGCTGGTTAAAAGAAGAGCAGAGGAGAGGAACTGACCCACTGATCTCAGGGGAGGGAGACCTGTGCTGTGTGTTTCACAGGTAATGAGAGATGAAGGGAAGACAGAAAGAGAAGTGCGAGTAAGAGATCACAAGGATGTGTGCCAGTAGGATCCAAAATAAACCTTCTGAACAATGAGGGGAAAAAAACCATGAGTTGTGGATGTGATTCATCCTGACGAATCCTTCACTGAGAACTGAACTGACTAAATCAGTCAGAGCGGTTACTTAGTAAAGCCTCACTTGCTCAGTAACTGAGTCATATTGATTATCAATCACGTCCAAAAATGAAGCAAGACTGTAAATTCTTGTAACATTTTTCAAAGTGAAACTTTCCCATATTTTAGATTCATTACATGTAAAGTAAAACATTTCAAAAGTTTTTTTTGTTTTAATTTTGATGATTAGAGCTTGCAGCTCATGAAAGTCAAAAATCAGTATCTCAAAATATTAGAATATTTACATTTGAGTTTCAATAAATGACCATCCCTACAGTATAAATTCTGGGGAATCTCTTGTTCTTTGAAACCACAATAATGGAGAAGACTGCTGACTTGGCAATGATCCAAAAGATGAACATTGACGCCCTCCACAAAGTGGGTAAGTCACAGAGGGTCATTACTGAAAGGTGTGGCTGTTTACAGAGTGCTGTATCAAAGCATATTAAATGCAAAGTTGACTGGAAGGAAGAATTTGGGAAGGAAAAGGTGCACAAGCAACAGGGATGACCGCAAGCTTGAGAATACAGTCAAGCAAAGCTGATTCAAACACTTATGAGAGCTTCACAAGGAGTGAACTGAAGCTGGAGTCAGTGCATCAAGAGTCACCACGCTCAGACGTCTTCAGGAAAAGGGCTACCAAGCCACTTCTGAAGCAGAGACAACGTCAGAAGCGTCTTATCTGGGCTGCAGAGAAAAATAACTGGACTGTTGCTCAGTGGTCCAAAGTCCTCTTTTCAGATGAAAGTAAATTTTACATTTCATTTGGAAATCAAGGTCCCAGAGTCTGAAGGAAGAGTGGAGAGACACAGAATCCATGTTGCTTGAAGTCCAGTGTGAAGTTTCCACAGTCTGTGATGGTTTGGGCTGCCATGTCATCTGCTGGTGTTGGTCCACTGTGTTTTCTGATGTCCACAGTCAACGCAGCCATCTACCAGGAGATTTTAGAGCACTTCATGCTTCCTTCTGCTGACAAGCTTTATGGAGATGCTGATTTCATTTTCCAGCAGGACTTGGCACCTGCCCACACTGCCAAAGGTACCAAAAGCTGGTTCAATGACCATGGTGTTACTGTGCTTGACTGGCCGGCAAACTCACCTGACCTGAACCCCATAGAGAATCTATGGGGTATTGTCAAGAGGAAGATGAGAGACACCAGACCCAACAATGCAGATGAGCTGAAGGCCACTGTCAAAGAAACCTGGGCTCTCATAACACCTGAGCAGTGCCACAAACTGATCACCTCCATGCCACGCCGAATTGAGGCAGTAATTAAAAGCAAAAGGACCCCTACCAAGTATTGAGTACATATACAGTAAATGAACATACTTTCCAGAAGGCCAACAATTCACTAAAAATGTTTTTTTTTTATTGGTCTTATGAAGTATTCTAATTTGTAGAGATGTGAATTGGTGGGTTTTTGTTAAATGTGAGCCAAAATCATCACAATTAAAAGAACCAAAGACTTAAACTACTTCAGTCTGTGTGCACTGAATTTATTTAATACACAAGTTTCAATTTGAGTTGAATTACTGAAATAAATTAACTTTTCCACGACATTCTAGTTTATTGACATGCACCTGTATATAGATAGATAGATATATATGAAGAATTTATTTGCAAAAACAGATAACTCCGTTTTTTTAATTTTCAAAAACTATTAAAATTATTTTTTATTATGCCATCATGTTTTTATTGTTAGTTAGTATTTTTTAGTAATTTTGTCCCTAATCAAAATAACCCAACTGCAGTTTGATTGAAATTAATTGGAAGAGTTATCCGTTTTTGCAAATGAACTCTTCATATGTGTGTGTTTCCTGTCTCACATACACCTGTTTCATTCAGAGGCACAAACTGAGCAAAAATATTCAATTTCATGCAGATGCTGATATTTATAAAGCCAGAAAGTCAGATAAAATTCTGACAGCTTGTAATGTAAATAAGTATGATCTTTATAACAGCATAGCAGACTGTTCACATAAAATGATATAAATATCAGTTGTCACCATATCTGGCAATAATATTTCTTAGTAAGCAAGCATTTAAATCTTAAATCTTATGTTTTTATGATTAAAGCTCTGTAGTTTCAAAATATATAATGCAATGCAATACAATGATGATTGATCAATGATGATGAATAAATAAAAGTCTGACGATCATATTTGATACTCACATTTGAACATGATTCTTCTAAAAAAAATGGTATATGGATAATCAAGTAAACATAAATTGCTCGAGTCCAGTAAGTTTTCATCTTGAATATAACAATATGAAAAATTACTACCAAAAATTATTCTTGAAAATTCAACAAAACCTCATCTATCAATCAGCAACATGAAATGACTTCACCTGGTGAAACATGGTGAACAACATTCAGTACAACACAGACGCCCAAATATTTAACTTTACAAGGTATAAAACACAACAAACATTACACTCTCAGGCCTGAAACACTCTCATATTGCCCCTGAATCACCCGGACATCATTAGTGTTGAGCCTTGCATTAAACTATAAACCGAAACCCAAACGGTTTGGACTGATTGGTCTGCAAACACTAAATCTTATAAAAAAAATTGATTTTGTGCTCTATCCTATAAATTATCTCTAGTATAACAGCATCTGTCAGCAGCACAAAACATCCGACTCGATACAGCCCTCCAGGGAATCCCTCAAAACCTGACACCAAATTCATCTCACACGTTCATTTCCTCTCGCTGGAGCTCCTTCTCTTCCCTCCGTCACATGCAAACAATCCCACATGGAGCATAATTCAAATGGATACCAGGGAGAAATCAATTTCCTATTGAACTACGTACAGAAACTCAGGTTTTAAGGCAAGAAAACCTGATAGGAGGAAACAGTAATCCCAGACATCATTTCACGCTGTAGTCGAGCTTCTGAAACGAACAAGACAACATTATTCAAAAGCACCTCTGAATGTTTCCGTCGTCTAACAGAGGAACCTTGAAAATTTACATGCCAGCCCAATAAGCTCCAATGTTGGTATGGCAGCAAACAGGAAGTGCAGTTCGAAACCATGGAAACAGACTTTTAATCATCCTCAGGTGTAAAGCAAAGGCACAGATCACTATCAGGTAACCTAGATAATGAGAACAAATAGTTGAGTCTTAAAAAGAACTTCTTTTAAAGTTAGTAAGAGAAATGGACCCTGGATTTGAAATCAATAGCACTAATGATCTAAAAAGGAACAATGATCGTACCAGTTGCATGTTATACACGGACGCAATGTAGCTCTCTTGTATCAAGGACGACTTGCATTGTGAATATACATTTAACTTATTATTTTCCAAAAGTGATGCATTCCATGCCTCATGTGCTTTTTCTTTCAGACGTTGGTTAAGAATAGTTGTAAATGCTCTTATATCACCTACACTTTGAGCCTCCCAGGCCCTAGAAAAACAATAAAAGTACAGCAGAACTCTAATACAAGTAACCCATGTTTTTCTATCTACTTTATCTAATTGAAAAAGCATATTATAAGATTTTATTGGATAACGATGATTAGACAGACACTAGTTTTATACAATACGATACATCTTTTCATATAAGAAGTGGTCAATACAAATCTACCCAAATCACCCAAGCTACACTGCTCACACTTGTACTGATACACAGGAGGTTTTTTTTTTTACAAAAAGATAATAATAATAATAATAATAATAATAATAATAATAACAATAATTGCAGCATCCAAAATAAGTGTTTGTTTACATAATGTGTGTGTGTACTGTGTACATTTATTATGTATATATAAATACACATGCATACAGCATATAAATATTTCAAAAATATTTATATGTATATATTTATATTCATATAATTTAGATTATATATAAATGCATTTAAAATATAAACATAACTTATTGTTCTTAAATATATACACATGCATGTGTGTGCATTTATATATACATAATACATATTCACAGTGCACACACCTATATTATGTAAACAAAAACTTTTATTTTGGATGTGATTAATCGCGATTAATCATTTGACAGCACTAAACAATAATAATAATAATAATAATAATAATATATATAATATAATAATAAGCATTTGCTTCATTCCACTCCTTTTCGGACATATTGTAATTCATGTTGCAACTCATTCATTATATTTGCATATATTGTTTTATATTATTTTTTTGTTCAAAATAAAAATTAAAAGAAAGAAAGTAAATTTTTATTCACTGATAAACAATGCTGAGAGAAAGGGACATGAAAACAGGGTTACTATTGTTAAAGTCATATAAAAAAAAAAAAAGAATAGTGCGAGAGAGAGAGTTTTCATCCTAATAAAAAATATGAAAACTTGAACAAAAATAAAAAATGAAATATTATTCAAAATATGCATGAAAAAACTATAATATATTAATGATACTAAAAAAAATGCTTGAAACTGAAGACACCAATAAAAAAAATTTAATAAATATTATAATATTAAATAATATATGTACTGTAACATATGTTAAACAGAAAGTCTATAATTTATTATGACTGAATTATTTACCATCATTGTTACTATTACTAAATTTCGATAAATGCTCTTTTTGGTGAGAAAGTTTTTATTTAACTATGTTATCATAGTACATTGAGCTCTTTTATCTCAGGGTTAAGTGATTTTTCTTCTTGATACAACCCCTTTAAAAACTCTTGTGCATTCTTGCTGTAGATGTTAACTGACGCACCATTTTATCATGTCCTAAAATTCATTGTTACTTAAGGCAACGCTCTGAATAACCTACATTAACGGCTCCTATAAGATCTCTCATAAAGGGCTGATGATTAATGAGTGTTGGATGTGTCATATTGCAGGGAGCTCCGGTGTTCCTCTGGTCCTGTAGGGAGTTAAACTCTCTCACCTGCAGAGGGAACAGATTTCGCATGCAGATATTATAATGGGCAGCAGGCCTGCGGGGTGCTAAAGTAGGACGCAGCTGGTTATACAGATGTCACTAATCAAGAGGCGTGTTTAGGCCCCGTGATGGAAAAAAAGTGGGTGTATTTCTGTTAGAGACATTATTGATAGTGCGGCGTTCCTTGATTTCATTGAAAGTCCCATGCAAAAAAAGAAAATTAGTGTTGGTGAAAACATTTGCAGGATGCAGCAAATGTAATTCATATTAAATGCACGAATCAGTGTGAAGCACTGGTTATAGGAGTTTGCCCATTTTAGAAGTTACTAAATTAATTTTCCATACTATTTGGGAGATGGTAGCACAGCATCTGTGTTACCAAAAATATATTAAAAAATACAATTTATTTATGCAAAAAAAAAAAAAAAAATTATGCAAATCAAATTATATAATGTATCAACTTTAATGTACTTATAAAATACAAAAACATAATTTTTGGTTTAAATGACAAATAGAAGCGGGGCCTAAAACTACAATTTTGCCATACCTGCCGATGACCAGTGACTTGAGAAAATTTACCAACTGTATGTGAATTATTTTATTATATATAATTATTATAAGAATTATCATGATAATATTATTAAACTGTAAAGTAGAGCTTTTATGAAGCTTATTATAGAGCTAGGGCTTTTATTTTGGTGGAAAACTGCAGGGAAACGTTCTGCAGGCAAATTTTATTTGAGCTGTAATTTTAGGCCCTTAAAAGAAGTATTCAAAATGTGCAATTTAACTTACAATCTGCAAAGGGCCTCATCTTTTTATCATTTTGTAAGAAACTGTGACATGCTCGAGCAAAACAGACACTATTTTTGGAATCAGCAACGCAAAATGAGTAAGAAACAAGAATTGAATTTCATTCAGTAGATATGATGCAGAGCAGTGTAGTTACATTTAAAACACTGAAACGTTTCATTTGTTTGGATGCGGTGCAAAGTCAAAAAAACGACTTTAAGAGCAACAGAATGTTCTGCCAAACGGATGCTGTGGGCTGCATGAGCAGACTAACGCTAATTCTGCAAATCAGACAGCAAATCAGTCAGGGCCAATGTCACAGCGAAATAGCGCAATGTGCATAATTACATAATTACGTAATTACCCAGAGCGGAGTCGCTGACAGAAAGTAAACTTCCTGAAGAGAGATACAGAAGATGCCTTCGACAAAATTATGCATTTTTATATTCACCGTTGTCACAATGGTGCTTTACGCCTGATTATTGAACTTTTATGACAGAAATGAGAGTAACTGATGTGTCTGGAAAGTTTTTAAGCTCTCATATAAATGCTTCCATGGCAACTATAAGATTGATCATGTGAACGCCCCACTGATTGCCTCATTCCTACAGTACAATCCAGCATGAATCGTCACTGTTAATCTAAAAAATATATATTTATAAAATATTATATTTCAGCTTTATGTGAATAAGTACGTCAATTAACAAAAATGTTTTGCAGTTTTCGTTTACTATAATAACCGTGGCAGAAAGCAGGCAAACGGTCCGCTGGGAATAGATCTGTATTTGGGTCAGAATGTAGCAGAACTGCTTAGTCCTTAAAAATACAGAGAGAGGAGACTTTTCAGGAAAAAAACTGAAAGAGAAAAATGAGCCTCACTCTTACAGGCCGGAAAAAATAGTGTTGCTGCTCCTGCAGAAGATGTCATAAATCCAGGCTGTTCTGTGCAGTTGCTAGGGTGTTACTATGTGGTTACTATGTGGCTCAAGTAAAAAGAATGCACACTTAACCAACAATATTTTGGTTTCCTATGATACTCAATGCATGTCTGTGGGACATTTTCACCTGTTTAATCATGCAGCAGGTGAAAACTGTGCATCTGATCACTAAGTAAACTAAACGCACACGATTTGAGGAATCATTCATGTCTAGAGCAAAAATGTTTCAGTTTAATACTTAGTGTCAGGGGTTTGTTCAAATAACCCTCTGTATGAGCAATGGTAATAAAGATGGCAGACTTGGTAGACTTGGGAAATGGCTCTAAAAAGAGTAAACACTTCAAGACTGGCTACAGATAATACTGTGGAGGAGAAGAACTTGATATATGATTCCACTAAATGAAAGTCAAGGAAAGCAAATATCAAAGGTTTCAGAAAAGCCCCGAAGGTTCTCAGAGAAGCACTCAAACGTGCACTATAATGAATGGCGAGCAGATCCGTGGGACCAGACTGCTTCATAAAGTGTTTCTTCAGGACAGGTCTGAGATACTGAAGAGGTCAAAGATCTAGTAAAACACCAGCACACCTTTGATATGAGCGAGGCATGTATCTTCTTGATGACGTCGTCCATCTCCATGAGTTTGGGTCCTATCAGAGAGCTGTGGGGTCCGCTGATGTGTCCGATGTGGTCCAGACCCAGATAATGCAGAATCAGAATATCCCAGTCATCTCGCTTCAGAGTGCCGTCCAGATGACGAGTCACGTTATTGTCCACCTGACAGAACGAGACGGAGATATTAAAATCTGAGAGAGGGTGAGAAGAAAGAGACAAATGAGGACTCTAAGACTCAGGCAAACAAAAACATGAAATAAGCTTCAAGGGGTCATGAGGAATCAAACTGTCCTTGTCGTTGATGTTATTATAGTAAGTAACCAACGCAACTTTAACCCAGTCTCATATTTGATATGTAAAGTTCTAAAACCCGTTGAACACAATCTACTACATGACTTCGGTCATCTGATTGATAGTTCTGAGTTTTTCAGCAAGTGTAAAAACGTCCTTCTTCAGCTTGTGCTATATGTGTCTTTTTGGTGTGGAATCTTTTCTGATTTTTATAAAGTAAACATAAGAATGACTTATTTTCTTAGTAATATTTCAAGATGAACACTAACTGGACTGTAGCAACTTGGATTTGCTTGATTATCCAAAAAGCATGTTTAAATGTGAATATCAAATACTGTATGATTGTCAGGCTTTTGAGGAATGTTTATTTGTTCATCTCTCAGTCATGCGTTGCATTGCGTTATATGTTATGAAACTTCAGAGCTTTGGATCATAAAACTAAGCATTTAAATATCATCTCACTAAGACGCATTATTGGAGATATAGAGTCAGTGGAAAGCAAAAATGCTATGAACTGCAACATTTTATAAGAAAGTGTGACATGTTTGAGAAAAACAGACATGTATATATATGTGTGTGTGGGTGTGTGTATATATATATTTTTTTTTTTTTAAATTTAAAATAAAAATTTCATTGATGCACAAACTGTGAGTATTTCAACTTTTTGGCTGTATAAATATCAGCATCTGCACTAAACTGCATACATTACTCAATTTTGGGTTGTGTTTTTTCCTCATATAAGCTCCATATTCTTATATCACACTATATAAGCCATACAAGTCTGATGCATCAACTATGATACTCGGAGAGAACAAAAAACAACAACACACAAATGTAAACTTTTTCTTTGTAGATTATTTATCCATTTATATTTTTTTTGATTTTGTATAAAGTTTCAATAAACTTTTCAATTAAAAAAAAATGACATTTCACATGTCAGGCTTTATGGGGTTAAGAATTCAAAACTTTCTCCTCACTTCAGGAAGAGCATTAATTGAAAGCAAGCTACAAATATAACTAGTTCTGATCTCACATAAAGGTGCAGTCACAAATTTCAGCAACATTTCTATTGTCTGTTGTCAAAAGTGTAGAGATACGTGAAGCACAACTCAACACTGAAGTCACTTTCAAACCCTTTTGAACCGGATACAAAATCTGTGTGGAAAATCTTTTGCCCTCACATGACTTTCCCAATCTTGTTCATTAATCATCTCACCTCGGTGTAGTCAGACACAAAAAATGAGGTTGTGCCATCATGCTCCATGAAGAGTTTGGGGAAGAGTCGAACCCAAGTGTCGTCACCGTAGAAGATGATCCGTTTGCCAGCACTCTTGGCCTGCCAGATGAGATTGTCCTCCAGCAGAGCTGGAGAGTTCAGGTTCATCACGACATCAATGAAGCCCGGGATGCTGCCGGTGGTCAGAGCCTGATGACGGACATATGAGAGAACACAAATAATGCCGTTTAAGAAAACATAAAATGTCTTTACTATCCAAAGAGGCCTTAAAGGAACACTCCACTTTTTTGGAAATAGGCTCATTCTCCAACTCCCCCAGAGTTAATAAGTTGAGTTTTACCGTTTTTGAATCCATTCAGCCGATCTCCGGGTCTGGCAATAGCACTTTTAGCATAGCTTAGCATAGATCATTGAATCTGATTAGACCAGTAGCATCACGTTCAAAAATGACCAAAGAGTTTCGATATTTGTCCTATTTAAAACTGGACTCTTCTGTAGTTATATCGTGTACTAAGACCGGCGGAAAATGAAAAGTTGCAATTTTCTAGGCTGATATGATTAAGAACTATGCTCTCATTCTGGCGTAATAATCAAGGAACTTTGCTGCCGTAACATGGCCGCAGCAGGTGCAGTGATATTACGCAGCGCCTGAAAGTAGTCCCCAGCTAGGTACCTAGTTATAATATAGCTGGGGACTACTTTCAGGCGCTACGTAATATCACTGTGCCATGGTACGGCAGCAACGTTCCTTGATTATTACGCCGGAATGAGAGTATAGTTCCTAGCCAAATCGGCCTAAAAAAAAACAAATAAAAAACTTTTCATTTTCTGCCGGTCTTCGTACACGATATAAGAAGAGTCAAGTTTTAAATAGGAAAACTATCGAAACTCTTTGGTCATTTTTGAACGCGATGCTACTGGTCTAATCGGATTCAATGATCTATGCTAAGCTATGCTAAAAGTGCTATCGCCAGACCCGGAGATCGGCTGAATGGATTCAAAAACGGTAAAACTCAACTTATTAACTCTGGGGGAGTTGGAGAATGAGCCTATTTCCAAAAAAAGTGGAGTGTTCCTTTAAAAAGGAAAGTTCACCCACAAATGTGAGTCTTCTATACATAATATTGCTTTCTCCAGTGTCGTCTCATCTATTAAATATGTTGATGGATTCTGATGTGAGAGGACAACAGAAGATGGACTTTTTCTTTGGAGGAAGTGTTATTGTAGATTATGGACTGGTATTTTGGCCAGAAGTGTCAGTTTAAAGTTAAATACGCCTTGATGGCTCTGCTTCTTGCTTCACAAGACATTAATTGATGGATTGGAGCGGTGTGGATTACTTGTGTATTATTGAGATGTTTTTAATCAGCTGTTTGGACTCTCATTCTGACGGCACCCATTCACTGCAGAGGATCCATTGGTGAACAAGTGATGTAATGCTACATTTCTCCAAATCTGTTCTGATTTAAGAAACAAACTCATCTGTATGTTTTAATGGGCTGAGGGCGAGTACATTTTCAGCATATTTTCATTTTTTGGTGAACTATTCCTTTAAAACATTAGAAATTCACTTCTGGGAAGAAACAAGCTGAATATAGCCTCTATAAAATTCCAACTGCTCCATTTATATGTCTTGTAAACAATACAATTTGATATTACTACAGTTTTGACAGCTGATATAAAAGAAGGCAGAGTACACAAAAAAATACAGCTTCATGGAAAAAAAAAAAAAAAAGAAGACATTTTTGACAAGAAAAGCCTGTTGTTTTTGGTGTGCTTAAAAGATTTCTCAGCTCATAAAGTCTCATATTTACACGGTCTGGTTATAAAAAAAGTGTGAATCTGAATGTAAATGACCAGAGACGCTAAAATAGGCCAGATAAATCATTAGCTATTCTGGGAACCGAACCACAAATTTACAAACTCTTTGTAGTCTCACGCAGAGAAAAACACAACACGAAACCTTTCCCTTACCCTCCTGGAAAACCCAAACATAATTCCCTCACCCAGATCCTCATCTCTCAGGAACAACATCATCTAATGATGAAAACAACACACACACTACGAGACCACCCCTCCTATTTGCGGTGTAGATTATAATGAGGGTATTGATTGCGTGTCTGTTAGTGTACACAACACAATTACTGTCATCTAGCGTAACGTGCTTCTCCCAGGCAATTAACACAGAGCTGAGACGAGAGGGGAAAAAAAAACGCAGGTGTCATCATAAACATCTCTGTCTTATTAGACAAGTACTAAAACAGGTGTTTAAAATATAACAGTTTGATGTACAGCATTATATAGACATAGCCATAAGGTTTTGAAAGAAGTCTCTTCTGCTCACCAAGGCTCCATTTATTTGATTTAAAAAAAAACAGTAATATTGTGAAATATTATTACAATTTAAAGTAACCATTTTCTATTTGAATACATTTTAAAATGTAATTTATTTCTGTGATCAAAGCTGAATTTTCTGCATCATTACTCCAGTCTTCGGTGTCATGATCATGATGCTGATTTACTGCTCAAGAAATATTTATTATTATTATTAATGCTGAAAAATATTTTTGTGGAAACAATGCAGTATTTTTTCAGGATGTTTTTAATGAATAATTTTTTTTTTTTTTAAATAACTGCATTTATTTCAAATAGCAATCTTTTGTAACATTATACATTACTTTCACTTCTGACAATTTAATGTAACAATAATCTTACTGCTACTGTACAAAATATTTGTTAGTTGCATTACTGTACAATATAAAAAAAAGTTATGAATATTTTAAATGATGCAGCAAAAAAAAAGCATTAATTGCAAGTAACCAAATTACTTTTATATAGATTGTTTCAAAGCAATTTGTTTTAATTTGCCAGTTTCAAACATTTGAACTCAAAGTCACACTAAAGTTGAATTCAAAGACGCTGTTAAAACATCAGTCCTAACCTCAAATCAATAACAAACTAAAGGACAACATATTTATATCATCAAAATACTGTGAATATTTGAAATACCGCATACGCATTACACCTTAATGATTATATAAATATAAATAGAATATGGCTCAACATTCAATCACAACATGGATTCTCGCAGCTGTTCGGCCCTTCCTCTCATTGCTCCATCAGAAAATCTCACAGAACCTCCTTTATACCAGACTCCGAGCTTTTCAGAAATCACAGGCTAATTGCTTTACTCTTGTCACATTTGTAGTGAAACATGAGCAATTAGAGGATTCTGGCTCCCCTCTGCAGTAGTTTTATGCCGCATTAGAGATTCTGGCACCAGGAATGGTTTAAATTTGTATGCTCGCTAACTGCAGCTCCTAGAAGCATTCACAGCCAGAGAGGATGCCAGTGGCTCTGCTGAACAGAAAGATCATTTCTGCCACAAAAAAAGCCCTAAAGTTTCTCCATACAGTTACATCAGCAGCAGCAGCAGCAGCAGCAGCAGCACATCTGCTAAATGGAGACTCGCAAGACAGGAAACTGCTGGGCGCTTTTTGAAACTCAATATTCATTTGTGAGCCTTTAAACATACTAAGTGATTCAACCATTTCCTAATAAACTCGGCTGAACTGTGTGCCTAAAGAAGTTGTGAAACTTATAGGCTACATAAATTTATACTATAGCTTATTTTAAAAAAAATAAAGTCATCTAGCAATCATCCAGAATACCACAACAATCATATACCATTTATATTACACTTATAAAAATGTAAACCACTAATCTGAATCTAATGTTTTCTCCACTTTTTATATCCCAGAGTTCAGCAAACAATCAAACGCTTCTGATAAGGTCTGTAATCTGATGTTTTGAGGATGCAGACTGATTTGAATGCCGAGACATTCACTAAACTCATAACAGCATAATATAAATGCAGAATATTATCAGTCATATTATCAGAGGTGAAACACTGAAGCTTAAATGCCAATAACAAACTTTGTCAAATATTGTGTCAAATATATTAGATCTCAAAGTTCATACAGACAGCAAAAACAACAACAACAAAAAATAAATAAATTAATAATGCATTATTATCACCCCTTTAGTAACACATTTACATATAGAGAGAGGAAAATCCAAGATTATTATAATTTAATATTTTATATTTTCACCCGTCACACATAAATCGAACAGTCCAGCCAATTATAAAAAGAAGTTATTTTTATGTTATTACTGTGCATCCAAAAAAAGTTTTGCCAACAAAAAAAAACATTTATTTTTTTCCCCTCAAAGTGTTTTTTTTTTTTTTTTTTGGTCGAGTCTCAAAACGTTTTGCTTGCAGACGTGTGTCAAAGAGTTTTGCTTCTTTTTCGCTCTCCCACACAACGGAAAAAGAAAAAGTGCTGTTAATCCAGTGAAAACAGACCAATAGAAACGGGTCCTGCATTCGTTCAAACTGCAGACTCCGCCCCTCAAGTTCAAACATTTGCATTTTTGACACACAAGCAAAAAAAGTTTCTCAGGCAAACACAAAAGAAAAAGCTAAACTTTGGAGACTTGTTTTTTTTTTTTTTTTTGAATGCAGGAAGATAAAAATAGTTCAAATCAACAGTAGAGCTACAAATGATTCTTAAAGACAAATCAGCACAAAAATAACAGTACATCACTTCTGCACCATGGGCAGCAGGAAGTAGTCAGCAAAACTGATTAAATCTGACGTTAACAACACGCCCTGGGTGCGTTATCTCAGCATCTTCCGACAACTGTAAGAGAGCAGCTTAAAAACACTCGCTGAACACCCTGAGGCCATCCGCGCTTCACATGACAACAGACACAAGATTTCTTTTCTGCATTTTTCTTTTCCAACTTTCAGAGTTGGTCTCTTTCGTTTAACACTCTTTCTGTGATGGTGATTGGCGAATTCCGCTTCCAGACAGGCCGAGTTGCAGTTTGGAAATACATCCCACCTTTTAATGTGTCAATCCTGATGATATGAAACATGAAAAGTAGGACAGAAGAAGATTTTTCTTTGCAGCATTAAAACCCTGCAAGCCGAAAGCTTATCTGTGCAGGAAAGTAAGAAAAGTTTCTCTATTTACAGAAACAAAACCTTTTCAAATCTTCAGTCCAACTGCAAAAACAGGACCTAAAGGTGCACGACCATCAGAAGAAAACCTACACCTTTAGGAAAACGACAAACACACGCAAACTCAGGATTCCAGCAGGATTTTTATGATGCATTTGGTGGAAATTCTCATTTTGAAAGGTGTTTTCTGGTCTGGTGTAAGGCGTAGGGTTTACACAATGCAGAAAACAATCACAGAATCCAGACAGAAAAATTAAATTTACAGTATAATGCGGAATGTCATGGAATTTGGGAAATTGTGGAAGCATGTTCTACATGTCTCCTTGTAAAAGAATGATCATTTGATTACATTTTAAAATATTAATTACATTTTTAATGTTTTATACCTTCATTTAACTAACACTGTTTTTAAAACTTAAATCCAGTATAATTAAAACAACATTTCGGAAAATTAATTATCGTATAAATCGCCCTAAAGTTTAATAAATTGTTAAATTTTTTAGTGAACTCAACTGGTTAGACATGCATTTAGATTATTCAAATTTAAGCAAAACGGAATGTAGATCAATTAAAATGGAAAACAGAGAATTTGGGGAAAATAGGACCTAAACATGTAATTTTTCCAGTTTTTAAATTAGTTATTAAATTGTCAAATACAATAATTAAAGGAATAATTCACCTGCAAATTAGACTCTTCAACATGCTGTAATCAGTGTTGTTATAGTTAACTAACTAAAATAATTTAAATATCATTATTGTTATTTGAAAAAAAAGAAGAAAAAAAGAAGCTTAAATAAAATAAAATACAAAAGTAGAAGAAAAAAAAAAAAAAAACCTTAAGTGAAAATTAGGGATGTTGAACTGAATTAAACCTTAAGTTGAAACAATAAAATTACTTATATGGAAATAAATTGTAAAAGGTAAATAAAAATATAACTAATAAAAACAACAAAAGCACAATTCAAATTACTAAAAATAGAATAAAAACTTATATTAAATAAAATAGAGAGAAAGCTAAAAGAAAAAAGAAAAAAAAAAGGTCTGTCTTCATAAAATTGGCTCATATGCTACTCAAACTGGTAAGACACAAAAGCACCAAATGGAATTATGGGTAATCAACATTACTCTACTCTCCAGAAACACTTCAACACAGCAGCTGGTGAAGACATCAAAGAAAAAGGGAGGCAATAATATCTCAGCAAAATATCTGCGTATTTACACGAAACTGCCTAAAATCAGCACAGCAGCAACACAGTGTCATTTTTCACAGCTATATTTTCTTATTATGCTTAAAATGAACCATGCAGAGTCAATTCAAAATATTTTTACATGAAGCATCTATATATCAAAGTCGAGGAGGAATTCAGGGAGAATTCTGGGAAATGATGGTCTTGTGTACTCAGAAGACATTTAATAAGTACATTGTGGCCCTCTGTCGCATTTGATTTCTGTATAAAGTCATTGAAACTCATTACAGAAGAGATTGCAGAACTGCTCACCGTGACCCAAACGTTTGATTGACAGCTCCATTCACCAGGATGTCACACCCTCCGCTATGACATCAGCAGCAGCGACAATGACTGAAAATCAATAGCAAGAGCGTCTCTACGGCAACCAGCGGTCTGGCTCATGTTCTTACAGGGGCAGAGATGATGCTGGGCCACTCTCTCTCTCACACACACACACACACACACACACACACACTCTCACTCCACAAAAGCATGCAGTTTTGATCCTTTTGAGCATTTTAACGGTTTCAATGAAATCAAATTGTTTGATTCAGGGCAGGAAAATATGACTTTGATATCATTTTTTGATACAATATCACAGTACTGACTTGGTAAGATCATGCTATAAAATTGTAATCCAGGTAAAAAGGTTCAGAAGTACCACAAAGACCAAAAACGGACTAATCTCTGACTACACACATCCCCTGTACCAATGAACCAGTCCAAAACAAAGAAAACAACAAAAGAAGAACAAGACAGTGTTCTGAGCAACAAGCTGCAACCGGGACAGAAAAAGGGCTTGTTAGCGAGACAAACCTTGAGTCCCGAGTGAATTGTGCTCTTTGAAGAGGTCAACCAACACAGAGAGGCGACTAAATGACTCTATGAAGGATGAAGGTGTTCCTGTAAACATCAGGCTTTCTGGAGACCACACATGCTTTCTAAATAAAGTCCCTCCAGGCACTTTCCACAAATGTGGTAAAAAATGAAGTCCCATGACATTCTTCAGGTACTAAAGCCACAAATCCGGTGTTCTTTAGAGAGATATCTAGGGGATATGTTAACTGCTATCTAACATTAAATATAGCATTATATCCAACTTTACTGGTTTACATATACACACACAAAGCTACTATAAATTTTTTTTTTTTTTTTAAACTCAATTTGTTGATCATTTATAATGCACTGCATTTCTGAATTTCTGTTGAAATGATGTGTATTGTAAAAACAAAACACTATACAAATCATGTATTAACATTAAATGCATTATTCAACATTATAAAATTATTATTATTACACCATATCAGAATTAGTCATATTTTACAGTATCCAACATTTGCATGCAACAGTTAGCATTCTGGAATGTTCCATAAAATTGTGACACTCAAGAAGTAACATTATAAGATTAAGTAAATAATCTTTCCATTTTCTACACAAATTGTAGTGTTGATACTATTAAATACACTGTAAAAAGTGATAAGTTGACTTAACTTAAAAAAAAACTGAGGAAACCTGTTGCCTTAAAATAATTAACTAAATAATAATTAAAAAAAAAAAAGTTAAGTGAACTTGACAATTCACTTAACTTTTTTTTTTTTTAATTATAATTTACTTAATTTTAAGGCAACGGGTTTCCTCTATTTTAAGTTAAGTCAACTAATCACTTTTTACAGTGTACCATTTTTGTTAATTAAAATAAAGCTGAAAAAGAATAAAATATAAATATTAGAGGAAAAACTTAAACTTTAAGCATTAGTAATGACAACCAACATTAATGAATAAGCTTAAGTTGTAGGGCTTCATTTACTTACACTGTAAAAAGTGAAAGTTGACTTAGCTTAAAAAAATTGAGGAAACCCGTTGCCTTAAAATTAAGTACATAATAATTTTAAAAAAAGGCAAGTGAACTTCAATTAACTAATTTTTTTTAATTATCATTTACTTAAAAATATTAAGGCAACGGGTTTCCTCAATTTTTTTAAATTAAGTCAACATATCACTTTTTACAGTGTATAATAATAATGATGACAAAAGCACATAAAATTATAATGATAAACTTTAAATAAAATTTAAAATCAACAGAAAATATATATAAAAAAAGGATACTTTATTATTAACAAATAATATAATAGTATATGAATAATACTAAAATACCACTGATGCCGTTACCAAAGTTATTGTAAGAAAAAATAAGCAGCCATTTGTCTTTAATTAACGAAAATTATAAGATCATCAATAACTACAAACCAACAGCAACCCTGTGACTCATTGTCTTTCTTGATGTTTAAGTGCTTGCTTTTACTCACCTATTGCAGAAAAATACCCTATTCATGGATAGTGTGTCCTGCTCTTCAGCAGTGAACGTTACACAAGAGATCCATAAGAAACAAACAGCTGTATGTGTAATGTGATACAGGGTCATGAAACCCCCTTATTTCAGAGAGGGTTGTTCCGTCTCAGTATTGAAAAGCCTGAAGAAATGGAGGTGGAAAGGTGGGATGGTAGAGAGAGTAAAAACCCTCTGTAGTCCACTTTAGAGAAAGAGATGAGAACAGCAGACAGAGCAGCACTGCCAGCAGAAAGCAGGATTGCATCAATTCACACAAATATTTCTAATATATTCTTCTTAGCAATGTCTCTCATTTACACTATCAGTATCTAAACATGATGTCTTGAACAGCATGAAATCACCATTTATCAGCATTTCTCACTTTAAAAAGCTTTTCTTTCTTCTACGCCTTCCTGCAGCGGTCAAACCCGTTAAGCAGCAGAAATAAATGACTGATTGATCTCTGGACGACTGTAATTATTTGGGTTAGTTGGCCACGTCACACCGGTATACAGCTGAGAGGCCTGCAGTGATATGACAGAAGATAGTCCGATAGAGCAGGACTGCCATCTGCAGGACACTTGAGTCAGGACACAACTCGTAGAATGCGGGTCATATGAGATGCATGCTGGGAAACTTGAGCAGGAAGGCCTGAAACTTGTTTACAGGATTTATTTGCTCTTAGCAGACGCAGAACTATGGATTCCGTCTTTTTGTCACTATGCGCCCATACAAGGGGAAGTTGTGGCCTAATGGTTAGAGAGTCGGACTCGTAACCCAAAGGTCACGGGTTCGAGTCTCAGGTCCGGCAAGGATTGTAGCGCTCTCTGCACCCTCAATACCACGACTGAGGTGAACCGAACTGCTGTGTGTGCACTTAGGATGGGATAAATGCAGAGCACTAATTCCAAGTATGGGTCACTCAAATATCACTGATAACCTCTAATATTTCACACATGAATCAATGATTCTGATCGACCTACAGCATGAGTTATAGAAGCCATCAACAAATGGTCAAGTCATTTCTGTCTATAGCATCCTCATCCAAATACTCCCGGTTCACTGAGAGATGTCAGTCAATAACAAACATCAGTGTACAAATTCTTTCAAAAAGTTACAAAGCTGTTGTGGCTTGATAATAACAAAATAAAAGTTTTATTAATCAAATAAAGAATTAGTTACATGTAGCAGAGTCCCAGTTTTTTGCATGTAACACAGTTTTTTTTATTTTTCACCTAATTTAATTTGTTGAAGACACATTCCATTAATCTGTAGCATAAAAACTAATATCAAATTCAATATTTAATTAAATAATTTCTTAAAATAACTGTAATTATTGTTACTATTAAATGTTTATTGTTGTTATTATTATTAAATATTTATCAGAATTAGTTATTTAAATTTATATTATTAAATACTTTTACATATTTTTGCAGTGTCCCACATTTTGCATGCAACACTGTTGGTTTTCACTCTATATAAAAAACGCCATTATTTTAACATGAATTGTTTAATACATATTTAATTATTTTGCAGCAGAAAAATAAATATTAAATTAAATATTCTTATTAAATATTAATAATACATTTAAATATTTAATACAACTAATTTGAACACATTTTCCATGCAACACTGTGTTAAAATAACACCCTTATTTGGACATAAATAGCTGAATATACATTTAATTATTTGCAGCATAAAAATAAATATTAAATTAAATATTAGAAAATATTATTATTGCATATTATTAATAATATTAAATATTTAATTCAATAAATTTGAACAAATTTTGCATGTAACACTGTGGTTGTTTAAGACATAAATTGTTGAAAATACATTCAATTAATTTGTAGCAAATACTGTATCAATATATTTATCAAAAACAAATATAATACTAAACATAAAACAGTATTATAGTAAGTAGTAGTATTATTATAAATATGATTAAATATTTACATTCATTAGAATTAGTGATTTAATAGCATATGTTGACAAGAAAATAGGCAAAAACATCCCATAGATTCAAACTAAAGGAGGAACCACAGGCAAAAACAAACTAGGTTAAGAAAGGATTTGATTTGTGTGTAATTCACCTTAATTCTGGGCATGGTGACAGTGGGCGGTCTGGCTTTGGCGATGAAGCTGTGAGAGGAGCCTCTCTCCACCACATGTCTGGTGTAGGGCATGAACCTCCGGCCATCAGAGCCGAACACAAAGTCCTCTCTGAGAGCGTCGATCAGGACGATCACCACCCGCTTGAACAACGGCACGGGAGCCTTGCTGGAGTTAGGACCACTTCCTGCAGAACACATAACAACTCGTGAAATCTCTGCTGCATGCATGATCACGATGCATGTTATGATTTCTGATTTCAGATTTTGAAATGTTGAAAAAAAGGGGATTTAGTAGTGAGGCTGAAATTAAAACACCCTAAACATCGGAATTAAATCCTAAATCTTAATCCCCAGGGGGGAACTCATTCGGATTTGGACATAAAGAATAAAACAGACTGAGGCATAGGTTATATTTAGCTATTTTGCATAAAATTGGGGATACAGCTAAATAAAAGAACAAAAAAAAGAATACAATGAAATATAGCCTACATATGTATATGGTTCAAAGACGAAAAGTGGTTTTCAAGCATAAAAACAATAAAAGTTTGATGCAGCATGACTTATTTTCTTTAAATTACAATGTGTCCGGTTTAATTAGATTTTTTTCTGAGCAAAAAAATAATGACTAACTTACATTTTTACAATGATTTACAGAAGACACCCATCATGTCATTTAGTGCAACAACAGTACATATACCAAAAAAATCTTTTCAGGTATATATAGAACAAGCATCATTAGACGGCATTAAAAGAGCCCACATACAAATTAATTGTACTTTTGTACAGGTCAGAATAAGAATGTGGTTTCATTTTTACATAAATATATTGGTTATGCTGAATGAAAACGGAACATTTTTTCATGCATATTTTGAATTATATTTAATATGATGCAGACATCAAAATGGGCAAAACATACTGCACAAATGTACAAAATATTATATATAATTATACTATAAAATAACAAATATAAAGTATATATAAAGCTACAGAATAAGTATCAAAAAATTCTGAAAATTCTGAATAATTAAATCATTTTACAAATCAATTAAATACATTAATAACAAATCCTAATATATATATAAATATAATAATCTTTAGATAATTTAGCCTTAATACCTCACTATAAAATCATCACCATCAACATAATGCTTAATAATTCTGATAGTGTGTTGGTTACCTGTCTGTGGCTCTGCAGGAAAATCAGTCACTTTGTTCTTTTCTGAAAAGGATGATTTGACAGGGACAGGGAAGAATCCTCTCAGGAAAAGAGCGATTGACACAATCTCACATATGAGACACAATAAAGCAAATACTGATGAACTCAGCTTCATGATGAAGATCAATAACTGTCATCAATTACACTCATCACACTCATAAGACAACAAACACTGGCAACTGTCCAGCCTGCTTTCTGATGTCTCACTGACCGCAATCAACCGTCATTTTGAACAGAAACGACACTAAACCCACACGATTAATGAAGATTCTGCCGGATTAGTGTTTTGAAATTCTCACTTCCGTGTTGTGCCGTGAGGGTCACTACGGCGTCTCAGAAGGATCGGTTTTCAATGTTTCTCGGACTCTTATTTTGTAATCAGAGCCAAAACTCTATGAAAAATATTTTATTTGCGTTTACATAGTATTTAAACGTACTATGTACAGTTATAAAATATCTAAAATTGTATTATAATTTATACAATAAATAACTATAAAATAAAACGTCTCTTATCAAATGAAAGTAAGATTTATTTTTTTCACAAATTAGGTGACAGGGAGAAAAATTACGTTTTATTCTCGAAACTTATAGTATTTCATATTTATATAATTTATTGTTATATATTGTGTAATTTAAATAACCGTGGAATGAAAAGTAAAAGTGTGAGGTCATCAGTGGTTGTCATGGTAACATTTGTTGTATTGGCGCTTTATTTCTTTTTCGACAAAAACGCGTTTTATTTGTAAGGGAATTTATAGACAGAGAAAACCACAATCCATCGGAATGAGCAACGCAGTATGTCTTTTATTAAAGTGCTGCTGGCTGTAAAAGTGAAGTGTGTTTGTAAGCAGTGATTTAGAGATTCTGTTTGTCGACGGAAATGGACTGCAGCGAACTGAACTCCACGGAGAAAACCGGAACCTCAAAGCTTCTCAATGAAATAAACGAGATTTATCAAGATATTAGAGAAGAGTCAATGCAGTCAGGTGAACAGAGATGTACATTCCATAACAGCAGAAACATGTCATTGCATTTCTTATTTATATAACTATTTTCAGAAATCATGTTTTTTTTTCATTGTGCATTCCAATTAATCTCAATCAAACTGCAATTGAGTTATTTTGATTAAGTAAAAAATCACTTTAAAAAAACCCAGCACACACAATAAAAACATGATAAAATCATTAAAAAAAAGTTAAAGAGCTATCTGTTTTTGCAAATTAACTCTTCATATATATATATATATATATATGTATGTATATATACAGCATTTTATTTTTTTAACAGAGACCACTGGTGGGTTGGTGGAGAAGACAGTGATTCTGCTTAAAGAAAAAGCAGAAAGAGGAGATTCACAAGCTGCCTTCTTCCTGGGACAGTTACACTTTGAGGAGGTGATTGATGCCTTAAAGTTTCTCTCTCTTATTCTGTTTCAATTTTCAAAGACAGAATCACGTAACAATTTGCTTACTGCATTACTGACAAACAGTATATTGAGGCATAATAGTTTTTTACATCTCAGGAATAATCTGTGTTCTGCAGGGCCGCTACGAAGAAGCAGAGGTCATCTTTGACAGCATTAAAGATGAAGATCCTCGAGCTCTGTATCAGCTGGCTGTCATATATTACGATGGCCTTGGAACCAAAGAAGACCTCGTGAGGACCATATTGCTATTATTATGATATCTCACACATACAGTTAATAGATCATTATTAATAACATATAATGCAACATTTAAAGAATTAAGCAAATTTCCAAAATGTCTGCAAAAGCAGCTCAGATTTCCTTTATTATGCTATTAATATCTCAGTAACACTTTACAATAAGATCTCATTTGTTAACATTAATGCCTTACCTAACTTGAACAATGAGCAATATACTTTTACAGGATTTATTAACCTGTGTTAAAGTTTAAAGTTAATAAAAAATGTTCACAGTGCATTCATTAATGCTAACAAATACAATGATCTTAAAATTGTATTAGATGTATTAAATGTTGAAGTTAACATTTAATAAGATTAATAAATGCTGCAGGAATAATGTTCATTGTTAATGTTAGTGTTACCAATATCTCATTGTAAAAGCAGTACTGTTTTTTTTTTCTTATGAAACCCTTTAACAGAGCAAGGCACTTGAGTACATGAGAACAGTTGCATTCTGGGATTCGTCTGAAGTGGGCTGTATCAAATACGCAGCGCTGTATAACCTGGGCCGGGCGTATCTGGAGGGTTTTGGTGTCGAGGCGTCCAGCGCTGAAGCAGAGCGGTGAGCAACAAGAAAATTATATGAAAATATAATGTCAAGAAATCTGTGCATAAAAAATGTGAAGCACATCTGATTTCTATGGTAGGCTTTGGCTCCTGGCAGCTGATGATGGAAACCCAAACGCTTGTGTGAAAGCGCAGTCGTCTCTGGGCATGTTTTACTGCAGACCGGAGACTCTGGACCTCAGAAAGGTCCTGATATCACACACAACCATCATGCATCATCAGCTGAAGCACTGACCTGTAGAGCTGCTGGAATGTAGAAGAGAATTAGCAATGGGTTCCTCTGGGAAATTCTAATGGGTTTTCAGTATAGTGGTTTGTGATTCAGGAGTGAAATAAGGTCTGTGGTTGCAGTAGCATTACTGGAAGAGACTTTCATGTTTTGTTCTAACAGTTGCTAACAAGCTTCTAGATAAACTAGAAACATATAAGGAGTTTTTTTGCTTGATGAATCTGAATAGTCCTCATATAGCAATTTTTAAAAGCACACAGTGGCTTCAGAGTTCACATGTGATGTATGACTATGTATAATTTATGTTGTAAAAAAAAAAAAAATGAAGTTATAAGGCTAGCCTAGAAACACCAGACTTTATTATACTCATAAATCAAATAAAAACCCATAGCAAATTCCTGAGGGAACCCATAGTGAATCAGCCATCCAAGTTGGCCCATAAAATGACACTATGATTAAACTTGTACACAAACAAATGGTTTATAATACATTTAAATATTTAAAAAAATATATAATAAATTAAGTTAATCATACATAGGAATTATAATAAATATAACATTTAGAATAAAATTATTATAAATTTAACCTATTTAAAATTAAGTGAAGAAACTTTTTCTTCCTACTTTTTTCTGTCTTGTAATGTTGACTTAACAAAAGCAACATATTATTAGGAAAAATTCATAACACAGACCAAAATATCTGATGCTAACTAGAGCATCAGCTACATCTTTTTTATCATTTATTTTTAATAGAGCAATCCTTTAGTAAGCATTAGATATTTTATATGAACTGCCATTAAAAATTTTGAAAGATTTTAAATGTTTTTAAAATAAGTTATTATTCTCTTATTCTCACCAAGGCTGCATTTATTTGACCAAACATACAGTAAAAACATTAATATTGTGAAATAATATTACAATTTAAAATATCTGTTTTCTCTTTTAATATTTTTAAAAATGTAATTTATTCCTGAGATGCAAAGCTGAATTTTCATCATCATAACTCCGGTCTTTAGTGTCACATTATCCTTATATGAATACTGTCATTAAAAATACAAACTTTAGTTATAAAGCACTTTTAAAACAACTGCCATTGACCAGTACTGTTCATTTAATGCATCTTTCAAGAAAGAAAAAAAAAAAAAACATTTGAATGTCTTGTTTCTTAAATTGATAGTTCACCCCGAAAAATTACATCATTTCCCACTCTCAAGTCGTTCCAAACATGTATGAGTTTCCGTCTTCTGTTGAACATAAAATATATTTTGAAGACTTTGCGTAACTAACCAAACACTTGATGGACCCCATTGACTTCCATAGTATGGGATATATGGATGGATGGATGGATGGATAGACATTTAGTCATTTAGCAGACGCTTTTATCCAAAGCTAACTTACAAATGAGGACAATGGAAGCAACAAGAATCAACAAAAGAGCAATGATATGCAAGTGCTATAACAAGTGTCAGTTAGCCTAATGCAATACACGATGCAATGTTTTTTTGTTTTTTTTTAATTATATAATAAAAAAACAAAAGAAAACAAATCAATAGAATAGAAAAAGAATAGAGAAAGCTAGTGTTAGAGGTTTTTGATAGATAGATCATCATTCGGAGAAACTGAGATCTAAGCACTAGTGTTAAATGTCTTCAGTCAGTCTGATTGTGTGTGTTGATGTTCTGCAGGCGTTCTCGTGGCACTCAGAGGCGTGTGGTAACGGCAGTCTGGAGTCTCAGGGCGCTCTGGGCGTCATGTATCTGTACGGTCACGGCGTGCAGAAGGACCCCGACGCTGCCCTGTTCTGCCTGAAGGAGGCGGCAGAGAGAGGAAACGTCTATGCTCAGGGTCACCTGACGGCCTGCTACTACCACAGGAAGCTCTATTCCAGAGCAGCCGCCCTGGGAGAGAGGTACAGCACACCCTGCAGAAACCGTAAAGAACTTTAGGTTACTCACGTAACCCTGATTCTCTGATAACATGAGTGAGGTATCTCACTATGGGAATCGCCTCGGGCGTGACCAATCCTGGAAGCACCAATTACACCACGTCTGTCAGTTGGCAGACCAATCACGACAGTGATGCAGGAGGCCCGCCTCCCCAATATATATCGCTGCATGACAGCCCCTACCTTATTCTCAGCATATCTCTTCCCCGTGCTACTGCAAGGAGGGAAGTGTGGTGAGATACCTCACTCATGTTATTAGAGAACCGAGGTTATGTGAGGTTATTCTCTTTCAAACATTCATTCGGTATCTCACTATGGGATATAGACAATTCCCATATTGCAGATATGCTGTCCGAAGTAGGCATGTCAACCAACTCAGTGATGTGTGATAACATGAGAATGCAAGCCCCCCCACTAATCACAGAATATAGTGGAGACATGAAAAACAAAAACATCTGTACGTGTTTTGTTTTTTTTGGGGGGGGGGGGGGGGGGGGGGGTTACACACTTAGGACGGAATGAGCCAACAGCTCTGTAACATCCAGCCTGTAAAATCTGGCAAAAGTGCGTGCCGAAGCCCAGCTCGCCGCTGCACAACTATCTTGAAATGCCCTCAAACAACACCCACGAGGTGGCCAACCCTCGGGTACTATGAGCCTAAGCCCCTCTGAAGGATTAAGACCCATGCTGTTATAACACACTATAATAGCTTCAACTACCCAGTGGGACAGGTGCTGATGAGAAATAGGTTTACCCCTGTGAGGATCAGCCCTTGAGACAAATAAGTGATTACTCTTCCGCAGCGCTTTCGTTCTGTTGCATAGCAACGCAACGCACGGACAGGGCACAAACTGATTGAAAGAGCCAGTAATAATGCGGTCTTTAGTAAAAGAAGCTTCAGATTGCTGCTGTCTATAGGTTCAAATGGTGCACGAGGTTCACCCTGTTCAAACGCTGTGTACCTCTCATAATCCTGCATACAAGCGAGTGTCGACCCATATTATTATTGTCAATACCCACATGACATGCAGAAATCGCGAGATACACCTTAACAGTAGAAAAAGCTCTACCTTTATTCAGATGTTCTTGCAGAAAACAACATCTGTGACTGAACAGAGAAAAGGGACAGTGCGCTTTTGCGCGCACCTTTGCTCGAAAACGTTCCATTTCCTATCGTAAGCAGAACACGTCGTGGCAGCTCTCGCATTCTGAATTGTTTTAATCACCCTCGGAGGCAACCCAGTAGCATTTAAGTTTAACCTCTCACGGGCAAAGCCCAAAGAGCAGCTTTGTCCGGAGCGGGGTGAAATATCTCCACCAGCCACAATTTTCCCGGCCAGTTCGGGGCAATCAGTATGACTGAGTGGCCGCACTCTCTTACCCTTCTTAAGAGTTGGTATGATCAGACTTAGCGGAGGGAACATGTAAAGCAGTACGTTTGGCCATGGGTGCGCCAGGGCATCCACACCCATAGGCGCACCATATCTCGCTAGCGAGAAGAATAGAGGGCAGTGACTGTTTTTGTGCGATACGACGAGATCTACGGCCGCGCAGCCAAATCTCTTCCACAACTGGCCCACTACCTGAGGGTGGAGTGTCCATTCTCCGAGGATTCCCTCTGGACAGGTGGAGGTGGCATGAATGAAAGTGTTTCCTGCCCCACACAATCAGTTTCTGTGCCAGACTGTGAAGCCGAGGAGAGCGTGTGCCTCCTTGGCGATTTATATATGCCACCGTGGTTGTGTTGTCTGATCTGATCAGAACGTGGTGGTTCCACAGAAACTGCACAAAATGTTTCAATGGTACTTTTAACAGTTCCAGGTAATTTATGTCCGTGTTTTTCAGCGAGACGGGCCATTTCCCTTTCGCTATTCTGCCCTCGCACACTGCACCCCAACCTGAGAGTGACGCATCCGTCGTTACCACCTTCCTCATGGAAACTACCCCCAACGGAGCCCTGGATTCGAAGAACGAGCGGTTTCTCCAGTAACGGAGAGCACGCATGCAAAGTGCTGACACCATCACTTTGCGGTTGAGGTGGCGTTTTGGACATAAGTGTTGTGCCGCTGTCCAATTCTGAAACTCTCTCATTCGCAACATCCCAAAGGAATAACCGAGACTGTTGAGGCCATTAGCCCCAGAAGGCACAAACACAGTCTAAATAGGACTTTGCTCCCTTTTTGAAAAAGGGATAGACAGCTGTGAATTGACCTGATGCGCTCCTCTGACAGAAACGCTTGATACTGATCTGAGTTCAGTCTGATGCCTAGATAATCTATTTCCTGTGTGGGCACCAGACAGCTTTTTGTCTCGTTTATCTTGAAACCTAAGCTCTTCAAATGAGACACAAGCATCTTCCTGTCTGTCTCCGCTTGCTGCCATGACGGAAAGCAAAGGAGGAGATCGTCCAAATAAGCTGACACTCTGAGACCTGCTGTTCTCAGCGGTGATAGAGCCGCTTCTATACATTTGCAAAACATCCGTGGGGCCAATGAGAGCCCGAAAGGAACAGACATAAATTCGTAGGCTGTTCCCTGATAGGCAAACCTGAGGAATTTCTTGTGTGCCAGGTAGATGTCTATGTGGAAATATGCATCTTCCAGATCGACCAAGATGAACCAGTCTTTCTCGCAAATAAAATGTGATAGCGTTTTGAATGTGAGCATTCTTGAACTTGTATTTTCTGAGGTGTTTGTTGAGGATCTGCAAAATCAGAATGGGACGGAGACCTCCCACTCTCTTGGGAATGAAAATGTACCAGGAGTAAAAGCCGTGATGGCTGTCCTCCAGCGGCACCACCGAACTGCCCTTTTCTTTAATAAAGAGGTTATTTCTTCCTCTAAAGCCTGAGCTGACTCCCCTTCTGCGGCTGACATCAACACACTGTTGAACACAGGTGGGTTTTACAGCAAACTGCAGACGATAACCCCGCATTATCATTGACAGAACCCAGGGATGTACTGTGCATGCGCGCCAGCTCTCCGCGTGAACAGCGAGTGGACCACTGCAGCCCTCATTCACTAATGGTGCAGCCACTCCATATAGCAGGGGAGATGGGGATTGCAGCTCTGAAAGTCGCAGCCAGAGGGCTCGCTCTCCAACCACTGCCAAGCTCATGCTGCGGCCACAGCTCTGGACTGCACCTCTGGAGGTTCTCAGGTTGAGATCTGCAATAACACAGAGGGCTGGGTTTGGTGACATCATCCATTTGTCTCCCCATCTCCTCCATGAGCTCTGCTTGATAAGCAGTGAGGAGAGAGGTGGCATTCAGTGCCCTCACTGCCTGAGCAGAGGAACGGTAAATCTGGTAAAAACTGAGGCTGTTAGGCGCTCAGTACATCCTGGCAGTGAAGCTGAGGCAGATGAAAAAGCTGCTCTGCGATTAGGGTTAAGATGATGTGCCACTGACAGCTCAACAGGAGGAGGATTTGACATCCCTAGCTCCTCCATGTTGTGCACATCCAATCTGGAGAACCCTTTCACAGGAACTATGTATGAAAAGGGTTTGTCCCAGAAATGCTTCATTTCTGAAACGCATGCAGGGACAGCAGGAATTACCTGTTTAATAGCCAGGGCACTTGACGGCAGTCGCTTGCCGTCATATAGGTGTCTCGCCATACCCTGGCCTGCCTGCTGCGACGGCTAATTGATAGAAAGTTTCGCCGCCACCCTCCTGCACATTTCGAGCAGGTCAAGCTCCACCTAAGCTGAGGCTGGGGACCCTTCACTTAATGCGCTTTCCGGCTGGGAGGGAGTCGACGGTAGAATTGCTTTGTCATCGTCCTCCTCCCCGTCCTTCTCCAACAGACGGGCGATTGCTTCGTCATCTTCCTCCTCCTCCCTTTCCTCTTCCAGGATCGGGAAAAGAGGAGGAAGCTCGGGGGAGACTTCATCCATAAACTCGCTACAGCTGCATGACACATGCGGCTGTTTGGTCTCCACCGTGGTCGAAGGAGAAAGGGAGGGGTCACCTTTATTAGCAGCTAATAATAGCTAATAACCTGCACTCTTCTCTCCAGAACCCTTGACGGGAAAAGGTAACAGTGCGGACAGCACTCAGGGTTCGCGAGTGCCGCCTGAGCGTGTCTCACCCCCAGGCATGCAATACACAGGGGATGAGAATCCTTGCCTGATATCATAGCTCCACAAGCACAAGGGTGCGGGGTATCTTTCCCCTTCGCACCCTCACTTGCAGAACTAACACTCGCCATCAAGCCGCTAAGCTCACCACAACGTGTCGCTTAGAAAAGACAGACAAGAGAATTCGTCGCAACACGTTAATTCGCCAGTTTGTCCCTTAACAATAACTTTCACTATGACAGTGAAGAGAAAAACCACCGCTTTCAGAAATAGCCGTGTTCGGCGACGTACCTTGATGGCTCGTCTAAGAACAGTTAAGCAACTAATCCTGGAAAGGAGTACAGAAAATATAGCTTCTAAGAGATCTTCCCGGGGAAGAGAACGAGAATGAGGTAGGGACCGTCATGCAGTGATATATATATATATATATATATATATATATATATATATATATATATACTGGGGAGGCGGGACTCCCGCATCACTGTCGTGATTGGTCTTTCAACTGACAGACGTGGTGTAATTGGTGCTTTCAGGATTGGTCATGCCCGAAGCAATTCCCACAGTAAGATGCCAAATGAATGTTTGAAAGAGAACACCATTATGTTTTGTGCGGTAAAAACTGGTTTGTTTTGACTTTCAGAGTGAGCGGATACGAGGATATCGGTGCCATAGCACGGTACACGGACTGTCTGGAGGAGTACATCAGGAAGGGCATCGCTATAGCCGTGTTTTACTACGCACGCTGCCTACAGCTGGGCCGAGGCGTCCTGAAGAACAGAGACAGAGTGAAGAGCTACTTCACACAGGTACTGTTGACCACCTTACCATTATACTGCCAGTTCTGACGTCGGACCTGTAAAATGCACTGCTACTGAGAAACAAGGTGGGAAAAGTTTGGGACTTGCATAATAGAAGATGTGGGGGACATTCGGAGGTCCAGTTTGATTTGTTGTTTTTCCTCCATCAGGCTGCCAGGATCGATCCAGAGATCTGTAAAGAGCTGCAAATGGACGTGGTGCACGGCCGGATATAAATCACTCATTTAATCTCATCACTGAAATTGATGGATATATATTTGACTCAGGTTTTTTTTTTTTTTGCTTTTTTGGGATGCTGATGAATTAAAATTTAAATTTTCCTTTAAAACTCGAGTTGAAAATGCATGTGCCAACTTCTAAGAAATGTAATCTTTATATTCCAAGAGAATTTGTTTGCTTACATCTTAAATATATGAGAGTATACATAAAAAACACATTATTTTCAAAAAACTTTTCAAACATGTTTTATTTAACAATCCACATTTTAATAAACAATATTTTTCTCTGTACGTCATATCTACTGTATATGACTACTTTTTTGGATTTTTAAAATATTTACAGGTATAATTACACATACTAAATATTTTTGAACAATGAATGAATAAATAAACACAAATTTAGTCAGTGACACTGTAAAAACAAGTTTCATAAATTTTTTTATAAAAGTTCAAGATATGAAATACTTTTTCATATTTTTGTCTTTGAAATATTTGGAGATATAATTATAAAAACTAGATAATTTTTAAGTATAAATCAATAAATAATAAATGAATGTGTTTTTTCTTTAAAAATGTTGGTATTTCTAACTTGGGATTTCTAACTAGAACAAATTAATTAATAAATGTTGTGATCGAAACTGTAAAACTATATAAAGTTGATAAGAAATATTAAAGATGTGAAATACTTTTTTAGATTTTTGTCTTTGAAATCTTTACAGACATAATTAAACCAACTAGATATTTTTTTATTAATAAAGAAGATATGAATTACTTTTTATGTTTTATTTGAAATTTCTACAGGTATAATTACACCTACCTGATATAAGCAAACTGAAGTAAAATAAATAAATATTGAAACTAAGAAACTGTATTAATGTTTAAGCTGTGAAATGAAAACAACTGAAAACTGTAAGAAATTGTTTTAAAATTTAAAATATGAATCGCATTTTAATGTGCACATTTAATATCACATTATATTAAAAGACACAACACATGGCAAATCTTCTTTTGCAATTTATTGCTTATAAATGCTCTAGTCTATTTTGGTAAAAATAAAATTCTATAATAATAATAACATTATTAATAATAATAATAATAATAATAATAATATCACAAACAGAACCTTCACAATAACTGTACATGACATATTGCACGATTAAAAGCTTTCATAATGGTCACACTAATATGTAGGGAGTTTACAGAGGTCTGGGTTCTTCTTTTTACAGATGTGTAACACTCATTCCACTGTTATTCACATTACACAGCAAAACCCCCTAGAAGAAAACAAAAGAGGGAAAGAAAAGCAGAAGATGACAGCTGGCAGTGGATATGGTCTGTTCCTCCAATCTCACCAGAGAGAAACACATCAACGGATTAAAACACAAACATATTCATGACGCGTCCTAGATCCAGCACTACAGAGTCAAGTGTTTCAGAAATAAAACAGAACAAAAAAAATAACACCAAAAACAGCCATCCAGCACATTAGAGAAACACATCCTGAGCCTCTGATGTGATGTGAGGATGTTCAGGCCTGTACGGCCTCCACGCTCAGCTCAGGATAGAGTTCTTTAAGCAGCATCTCCAACAAGATCTGAGGAGAAACAGAGAAAGCTTCATGCACACTCAGTGTATAATCATCATTCCACCATTAGATGGCGCTACAGTATCATCACTTAATAAAACTATGAACCTGGAAAACTGGATCAAAACAATATTAGGCCTCTATGTTAAAGCTTCATATTTTAAAACAAAATTGAAATTTTATTTAGTTTAAAATGTAGCATATTTACAGTCAATTAGAATAAAACAGCTGGCTTCCACAAATTAACTTCCCTTTAATTTTCTCCATAGAAAAAAAAAAAAAAATTTATATTTTAAATTTAAAAATATTTAAAAAATTATATTTTAAATTCTGTTTTATATATGTATATGTGTGTATATATATATATATATATATATATATATATATATATATATATATATATACACACACACATACATACATATATATATACATATATATATTTTTTTATTTATTTTTTTATTTTTTTATACATAGAATGTACTAATATTATTGTAAAATATACATATAAGATATATTGCTAAATATTAATATAATAATATATGTTTAAATATATTTGATGTTTTAATGGAACGTGATAAGAGGAATTGAGGTGCACTGAAGTAATTGAGGTCTGTTATTTAGTCCCTTTCTGTTTTATTTCCCAATTTTCAAATACTTTAAGTTTGTAGTGTTGGTTTGGTTCATGGCTTAAAACCCTTTATTGGAGGGATTTTGGATAAAATGAATGTGAAAAACACTTCCTGAAACCAAACCTGCTTTAAAAAAAAAGCATGCAGTCGCTGTTCAGCTCTATTTTCCGCAGAAATTAAATGTGGTGGATGGAAGATTGTTTCAGAGGCAAAGACAGTTCCAATGCAATTCAATGAAGATAAGATCCACTTAATAACTCCAAATAATATGTGCTGATGAATTAGCAACACAAACAGCGACATTTATTTGTAAATCTAATCTTCATCTTGTCTTCAAATGAACAGCTTGAGTGACACTCCATTCAGGTTTATTCCTACCACTTTCCCTGTGACAGATGTAAATCTGTCGTGTCATGAGAGTATTTCAACAGAAAGCAGAAACGAGAACGCCTGAGGTATAAATAAACTGGAGCAGGGTTAACGGTCAGTCACAGAGCACTGGGTGACTTACGTAGAGAAGATGTCTGTTGGCACTGGTCTCCTGAAGAGCATTAAAGATCCTGATGATCCCGTATCTCGCGTTCTGCTGCCCCACGAGATTCTGAAGTGCATCTAAACACCAAAAAACAGCATTTTTGCTCTCATTACACAGTCTCTGCTGTCCAGCTTTCCAACGAAAGATTGAATTCCTCATTAAAAAGCAGTTTTGATTGTGGTGAGTCTCTGTAGTGTGGGCCTGTGAGAGCTGGAGAGTGAAGCTGTTTTGTCAAGCGCTCTGAGCTCAGGCAGGTGTAATTGCTCTCGCTGGAGTGTGTTTTAAGAGTCCCGCTCTAATGAAAACGCACAGCAATGAAGCCTTTTACATTAACAGCGTCGCACTTTAGCACAAAATAAAGCCTTTTTCCAGGGTGACTGAATTGGCACAGGATTAGTTTTTGTATTCATTTGGATTTTAAAACAAAGTTTCAACAATATTTATATTTACAAAAATTATATTTACAAATGGTCAGCTAGGTAGTACTGCCTTTTCACACCTATTGTTTCTAATCGCAATAGCTGTAAAAAAAAAATAAAATACAAATAAAATAATAATAACAATAATAATATGTTTAGATAATAAATGTTTATTCAATGTCTAAGTTCATATAGCTTTAGTTAAATTAAATAAAGCTGAAACAAAACAAAATCAATCAAATAAAACCTTAAAATAAAAATAATAAATAAATAAAATAATTAAACATTGGAAAATGCCTTGGCAACTAACTGAAATTAAATAAGCTGAAGTGCTAAAATGACTAAAACTAAAATAAAAATAAAGCTAAATAGAAATATTAAAAAAAATAAAAAGACAAAAGCATAAAGTTACTGAAATGGTAGAGGCGGCAATATTTAAATGTTGTTAGTGACTGCTAAATATTTACATTTTATTCAGTGTCTTTCATATAGTTTTTTGTTAAATGAAATAAAGCAGAAACAAAACATAAAATCAATCAAATAAAACCTTACAATAAAAAAACCCTTAAAAAATAAAATAATAATAAATAAAATTAATAAAATTGAAAAATGCCTTGGCAACCTAACTGAAATTAAATAAGCTGAAATACTAAAATGACTAAAATAGAAATTTAATAAAAGTAAATAGAAATTTTAAAAAAGACAAAAGCATAACGTTACTAAACTAAATAATTTAAAATAAAATGAAAAAATAAAAAATGTATTCAAATTATTAATAAATACTAAAACAGTATACAAATAATGCTAAAATTACACTGTTCAGTATTTTCCCAGAGTATCTGGAATTCATGTATTTTCGTCAAAAATAAAGCAACATGCATTCATTTTGGCGCTACGAGTGTAATTCTGATAAAACCTGAATAGCAAACAGCCAGTCATCTTTGTGAGGAAATGTTCTTACACTGTAGGTTTCTGAAATATAATGTGTATTTTGAAATATACCGTGTTTAACCTTCCCAGTGGACTCGTGAGAAGGTAATTCATATTTGCGCTCACCTGGGATGTTGTCTAGAAGCTTCTGTTGTGCTCTCTCCTTAGTTTCTCTGCGTTCACTCTCCGAGCGGCTTTTGTTATGAGGTGCGAGTTTCCCGTTGGGCCAAAACGTGTCCCGGAATATATTAATATAGTAAACCAACATCTGCTCACTGAAGATCCAGTTTACAGTGTCTCTGATTTGCCTGCAGAGGACGAGAGACAAAGATCAACTCAATGAGCTCATGTAAGCACGTTTCCATTAAAGTTTCCATTACGTCCATTCGTTAATGCTTACTTGTTTATAGTTCGTCCAAACGTGACCTGAACTAGTGCAATTAGTGTCTTCCGCACCCACTTAAACACTGCAGAGAGAAAAACACAAATCTGACTCAACCAATAAGGGAAAGAAAGAAATTGATGCTTTTATTTATCAAAGGATGCATTAAATTAATCAAAAGTAACAGTAAAGACATTTATAATAATGGGTTAGCTCATGCTTCACATCTTTTTTTTTTCTTCCTCAAGTATGAGCTCCATATTCTCACTATATCATACTTTCGTTTTTTAGATTTTAAATTAGATTTTTTTTTTTTAATACTTCGCCCCAAAGTTTCGATAAACTGTTCCATTTCCAAAAATGAGATTTTTCAGACTATTATTTCTACAGTAGTGTGACTTTATGAACTAATGTTTGTTGGGTGTTGTGCACTAGCGTGTAGCAGTAGACAGCATGTGCACTTGAGCTAGAGAAACATCAGATTGAGAAACAGATCTGTTGCGTTTCACACATTGCATCACTGCGGGTGACAGTGAGTCATTTGAGCAGTGTGTTGTTGTACTCACTGCCCCTGAGTTCAAAGATCTCTCCGATCAGCATGAAGCAGGGCTCAGCCAGCGCGTCCTTCCTCCCGTCCGTCTCATCGCCGTAGTCTGAGAGGTCGCTGTCATCCTCACCTTCATCCTGAAACACACACAATCAGATCCATCACGTCTGATCTGACATCTGTGCCAAATCTCTGCTGCGTTTTATAATCATTATTTAGTGGTTTGGTGGATTGTGTGAAATCAAATGTGCCTTTAAATCTAGTCACTATTTTACTTCATAGAAATTAATGCCCTGCAAAAAACACAAAAAAACTCTTTTTGTCTTGTTTTTCCACCACAAACATCAAAACATTCTTATAGTAAATCAACATATATAAATGTATATATATATATATATATATATATATATATATATATATATATATATATATATATATATATATATATATATATATATATATATATATATATATGTATATATATGTATATATGTATGTATGTATGTATATGTATATATATACACACACACAAGTTTTGTTTCCTAAAAAATGTATTAAAATCAAGTGACATTAGACTTGTATATATAAAAATATCTGTCAGTGAAACCAGTAAAGCAATAAAAATGTTTTCTAAGTAAGATTTAAGATTAAGGTTTGTTTTAAAGCATTTCATTTTTATCTTTGTAATTTGCTTCTCAAGTAAATGTATCTTGATTTAAGTATTTTAAATATTTATACTGGAAAATAAAAGAAAAATACCAAGGAAGATTTTTTTTTTTTTTTTCGGTGTAAGAGGTATGTTATGCAAAACATTAATGTGTTACTCAATATTTTGTCTTGCCAGATTTCAAATAAAAATAAAAATAAAAATACAGAAGAGTAAACTGACAAAAACTGTTGGCCAATGGGGTAAAACTTTCAAAAATAAATAATTTAAAAAAACAGAATTCACGGGTTATTTTTAAGTAAATACTTTTTCATCCTGTTTTGCTAGAAAAATGTTACAAATTTTCATTAGATGATAATCTTATGCTACTTTGCTTCTTAGGTATGTGCATGTTGTTATAAGCATGGTTACATTTTTGCTGGAAAACAACAGGATTTTCTTTTTTTTCAGCTAGCACAGCTGAAAACAACTCATTCAACTCAATATTTTCACTCTAAACATTTTTAATTGTATTAATTTTTTTAATGTGTTACACAAATATGCATTCAGCAGGTGTGTGTGTGTCTGAGACAAATTTGTAGCTAGAAGTGAGATAAATATGATAAAACTTTATTTTGAGGACATCCAAAAACTTCCCAATTTCTAAAAAACAAGATTTTATTTGATCATTTTCAAAAGTCTTATGTCATGAGCATAAAATCTTATAATTATCTGCAAAAACAATATAGGTCTATAAAATGTCCACATTAAGATAGCTAAAAAAAAAACAAAAAAAACGTGTGTGTGTGTGTTTGTACCTCCTGATGTGAGAAGAAGTCTCCCGGTAGTCTCTCAAGGAAGGATGCGAGAGAGAAGGATGATTTCTTCTGGATGTCGATGACCTTCAGGTGCTCTGGTGACGGACTGAGAAAGGCATAGAGTGCCTCGCTCTGACACATGCGCTCATCTGTCAACACTTTCTACAGAGGAAACACACACATTAAAACTTCTTAAAAATAAACTTCTTAAAATCACAGCCCTGAATCAAATGAGACCAGAAATACACACAAACACATGCATATGCTTGACCACGCACACACTCCTGGTGTAAATCAACTTATAAAATAATCAGAGGTTTGAAATGTGACAGAGGCTCAAAGTAAACGGACACAGTGAAAAGCTTTAGTAAGCATAGTAAGCAATTTAAACATTTAATTAGTGCTATATGATGACACATGTCTTAAAATAGATGTAAATAATGAAATATCTGAAGGAATATGAAGGTATAAATATTCAAAACAAAACAAAAATAAATAAATAAATATATATATATATATATATATATATATAAAATTGGTTGGCATTAGCAGAATTTGGCATAATCTTTTATTTATTTATTTAAATGTTTTTAATTTTTACAATAAAAAAAACTATCGGCGCTGACTCAAAAATGTACTTTAAATTCAGTTTTTGTATTTAAAAAATATATATATATTGGAAAATGTTCTGGAAATAAGTTTCCTGCAATAAGTTTGGATCAAATGGATGAAAATGAATGAATTAGGTAAAAAAATTTAATAGCACATTCCTCAATGAGACTGGGAAAGACTCACATGTAAAAATGTGTTGAGTTGGTTTTTGGATTTGTCAAGGAATTTTTGGTCGATTGATTTGAACGGCAGTTTACTGAGTGAGGGAAGCTGGACTTTCTTGAGTGACGGAAAACACTGCAAAAGAGAAACAGAAATGGATGAACTTCTGGATGAACGGTGGGTAAGAAACATCAGTCTGTGGTTTTATGTTCTGTCATACATAATCTGTATCAGAACTAATAATGTACAACAATTCATTCATTCAGCAGCTTGACGATGGCCACAGCAGAGGGCCGTCACAGATCTGTGGTATTTGAAACACTACGCCAGCACAGGATATCACACATCAGAGGTGTGGCAGTGTACTGTAAATATCAGCTGTACCTCCGTCAACTTCCTGTGCAAAGCCTGAAACTCGCTGAGCTTCCTGGTGACGGTCCAGCGGTTGTTCTTGCAGTCGTCGTCTTCAGAAAGGCTCACGGCGAGAAAGTAACATGCCATCTGCTCTCCATTCTCCTCAGAGGCCTACGAGATACATGCGCAGTGATTAAAATCAAATAAAAAAATTGAATTGAAATTAAATAAAAGTGAAATGCAAATGGAATTGGAATTTTAAAAATGAAATGAAAATAGAGCTGAAATAAAAAATAAAAAATAAATGAAATGAAAATAAAATTTAAATGAAATGAAAATAGAACTGAAAAAAAGAAGAAGAAAAAGAAAGAAATGAAAATGTAATTAAAATTAAATTAAAATTGAACTGAAATAAAAAAAATATTAATGAAATGAAAATGGAATTAAAATCAAATGAAAATTGAACTGAAATGAAAATAGAATTGAGATATTAAAAAATGAAAATGGAATTTAAAGTAAAATAGAATTGAAATAAAATGCAAAACAATTAGAAATGAAACCAGAATTAAAATAAAATTGAAATAAAATAAAAACAGAATTGAAACAAAATAAAATAGAAATAAAAACAGAAATAAAATTAATCTGATTCATGTTTTTAACATTTTAACATTTACATTTGCTCATTCAACAGATATTTGAGCAAAATCTTTGCAGTAAAAGATTCAATTTGGCTAGAATTAAATGATTTTGCACACTGTAATGCATCTGATTCTGCCCAGAACTGAGACGACATGAAAACAATAACAGCTTCACTTAAGCTGAAACCACATGAAGCAACTGATTTAAAAAGCTGTGTGTCATTTTGTAGCCAATTAACAGATAAATCGCTAATATCTGAATGACTCATTCCTGAGCAGAAATATGCAAATGGTGTGCCGTGTTACACATCAGAGCTCCAGGAAAAGAGAGTAAAAATTATTGATGGGGCTCTTGTTTACTTACACAGCACGATGACGGTTAATTAAAAAGACTGAAAAGAAGAAAAATGACAGATATGCTTCTTCTTAAAGGCCAGAGGAGTTTTAAACATGCAGGTGATCAGAATAAAATGGATCCAGCAGCTCTACTCTGCATGTTACATTATATAAAGACACAGATGAACAGATTAGAGTACGTGTCTTTATATTTCACCTAAAATGATTTTAAATGACAAAAATAGTTTTCAAATTTCATTTGTGGTTGCATTCCATTTTAATACGGCATTTCAAAATATGTTGCATCAATTTTGATTTCAGTTACTCTGTCAGTCTGCCTTCGTTTTTGACATGCCATACAGATGTATCGCATGGCTTCAAAATAATCTGGAAAATTCCTCTAAGAGCACTGACACCTTTATTACTGTGACTATACTGAGATGGTGGCTCTCTGTGAAGTTAAACAGATGGAATGACGGATGATTAAGGAGGACAGCAGGACCGCGTATGATCTAATGACTGTGTTTGTAAAAGAGTCAAACACACAGGAAATGAATCACTGTTGCTTTAAGGAAAGAATGTTGTGAGAGCCGAATAAAACGCCACAGACAATCAGGCAAGTGATCACAATATGCTGCTGTGGCCATCACAGAACTCAATGTAACAGTCAGAAGGTGTGAAAACACTGTTAATGTGTCACTGTTGCACTCTGTGGTTTAAGGATTTGTTTGATCTTTTAAAGTTGAAGTACTCTGTGTTACTGATGTAATTCCTGTGATTGCAGTGAACAGCGTGTAAACAACAGTTTACCAAAAGTTACATCATGTCCCTTTCTGGTATGTTTGTATGCAACACCAGGTTTTCCAGGATTACCAGATTTACCAGCTTATCTTGGTCATGACAGTGAAAGATTAGAAATGACTTTACATAGACAAGTTTAGAAAGAGTTTGAGACACACTAGTCTCATGCTAACACTTGTGGTTATTAGTGTTTACTGCGTTTCTTTTCTTTTTTATTATATTTTATTGTATATTTTCTTTTATTTATTTTTTAATTTAATTGTATTATTTTTTTACTGATGGGCAAGATTAAATATATTTATTAAAATAAATATTTTCCAAAATATTTTTATTGTGTTAACCGCAGAGTTTTTAATCATTAACTAAACTAAAATGATAAAATAATAAATATAAATATAAAATCGTACATTTTTATTACCTGAAATAAAATAAATGTTAACTGAAATAAAATAAAATATAAATAAATATGAACAAAAATAACATAACTGGAATAAAATAAAATATTTGAAAAAAATACATTTTATTATATAAAATAAAAATGAATAAAAACTAAACAGACTGATGAATGAAAAAGACTACTAAAAAACAATAAACAAAAAAATTACAATACAATTACAGAATATTTAATAAAATTTTAAAGAAAAATAGAAAATAGAAAGATCAAAGATAATAGTATTTTAGTTCTACTAAAATAACAATGTTTAAACGCCATTATGTCACAGATGTTGGTGCTTGAGCTAATCTTATATTTAACCCGGGATGTTTTCCTGCGCTGTATTCAGGACTGACCTCTGCGGTGCTGACGACGGCTCTCCAGGTCCCCAGGTTCTCGCACCAGCAGTCCGTCCGTGAAATGTGCAGCTGGAGGTCGCTGTGCTCCTTCTCCATGGTGCAGATTTCCTCCTTCAGTAGTGACACAATCTACAAGAAAGGTATTTTCATGAGTTCCAGCGCAAGCCTCTGACCCTGACTCGTGCTTCATCTGACAGGAGAATGGAAACGCTGCCCTTGAGATCCCCGAGTACATGATATCAAGCCAGAGAGAAATCAATTCCTGTCTCAGCTAATGGATTAAATCAAACCACACACACAGTACAGACTGCATGAATTTCAAAATTTCAGTAGTCAGTGCCAGTAATAGTGATAAATTACGTAAATACCGCTTATCTTGGATACATTACTGTTCAGAAGTATGGGTTTTTTAATGTTTTTCAAAGTCTCTAATGGTCACCAAGGATGCATTTATTTGAAAACAAAGTAAATATGTGAAATATTATTCAAATTTGAAATAACTGTTTTCTATGTGAATATATATTAAAATGTCATTTATTTCTGTGATGCAAAGCTGAATTTTCAGCAACATTCAGTGTCACATGATCTTTCAGAAATCTAAAGAAATATTTCTTATTGTTATCAATGTTGAAAACAGTTGTGCTGCTTAATATTTTTCTATTTTTTGTATTATTTTTTGATCAATATGATTCATTCTTGCTGAATAATTGATTTACCGATTTCTTTAAAAAAAATGGCCCCAAACTTTGAACAGTAGTGTATCTGTAAGCAGTGTCTAGTATAGCGCAAAATAAAACTAAACTAAAATCAATGCATTCTAAAGCAAAAATTTAAAAAAATCAAATTGAAACCTGGTCGTTCAGACATCATTTATCAGTCTGGCTTCATCTACACCAGTCTACAGTTGTAATGTGTGGTTTTCAAAGGAAGTTCACACCAATTTCTTCATCATGGCTGGCTTGGCCGCTTATATTCAGACCGTAGCTGGTTTGACCTCAGTGACTGAGTCAGCATTACTGATAACGCTTGTTATGGAAAAAAAAATGCTTGTGAAATACTGATCTTTCTGACACCCTACTAGAAAGTGTTTCACATACCAATATAGTACTTGTGTGCTGACACTAATAGACAGTTCTGTTTCTTCCTGCTTCCTTGTTTCAACATTCATTAGGAAATTGAAACAATACTCTAAAATAAACTGAAATAAATATTCTCTATAACATGTTTTACTCATTTATTTAGACAATTAAAAAGATATGGAAAATAAAGTGCTATTCATTTGAGACACACAAGATACAAATGGCCTATTAAAACAGGATAAACTTCACATTGTATAAACTACTGTTCAAAAGTTAGCACGATTTTTATTTTATTTTTTTTATTATAAAACAATAATTATTTTTATTTAGGAAGGACACTTTAAATTAATTAACATTGATAATAATAAGAAATATTTTTTGAGCGGCAAATCAGCATATTAGAATGATTTCTGAAGGATCATGTGACACTGAAGACTGGAGTTATGATGCTGAAAATTCAGCTTTGCATCACAGGAATAAATAACTTTTTAAAATATATTCACATAGAAAACAGTTATTTTAAATTGTAATAATATTTCACAATATTACTGTTTTTACTGTACGTTTGATCAAATAAATGCAGCCTTGATGAACATAAGAGACTTTTTTATTTTTTTTATATATTTAAAAATCTTAAACTTTTGAACCCTAGTGTATGTGTTGTTTAATTCAAAATATTCGCATTTATAAACAACAACAACAACAAAACATATTAGGGCTGCACAATGAAAGTTTCATTTAAAATGTGATTTTGTAAAAAATAGGGTTGAACATTCAAATCAATTAGTTGTAACCAATCACAAACGTGTCCATTGATCACATGGGTGCACTGGCCAATCACAGATCTGAAGCACAAAAAAGTGATCTGAATTTATTTATTATTATTTCACATTAAAGGGTAATATTTCAGATCAATGCGGCCATAATTCTGGGTTTACCTTTTTATCAGGTCGCGGTGCGTTCTGGATGGAGCCCAGGGCTTGGCGTTTGTACTCCAGCCTCTCGTACAGCTGGTGTAGTTTGGTTACGGCGTAACTGGCCTGTTCGTTGATGCCTTTGCTGCCTTCATCCAGGGCCACGTCCCCTCCTTCCATCACCGGACCCTAAACGCAAAGAAATACAAGAGAAAAGTCACAGAAAATGGCGATGGAGAATTTGGATGTAGTATCTACATCATGCCGTGTTAAACTCACAGCGTCGTCTTTCTCCTCGCTGCTGGACTGTGAGCTGCTCCTTTGCTCCTCTCGTTTAATGAGCCGCTCGTACAGGTCGCTCACCAGGAAGGATGGGTAATAGCGCTCCTTCATGGTCTCGTACACGTCTCCCTGGATCCTGTGGAAAACGTCTGTACCCTTGTTCCCCACCAGCGTCTGCTGGATCTCTTTATAAAGAGCCTTCTCCACCGGGATCTCCCTGCTCTCCACAAAGAAGTTCTGGTAGATCTCTCCCACCAGCTGTGGCACTTCACTCTGCACAGAGGAAGAATATCAGACCTGATCTGGAGTACAGACATTGAAATCAGGTACATTCTTGTCTTGCTTTTTTTTTTTAAAGGCATTCCTTTAAAAGTGCATGTCACAGGTAGGTCAAATTTAATCCCCAACAAAAGAAAAAAATCAAACTGTATACATTGCATCAGTAGCATGAAATTTTGCATAAATATTAATTATTTATACTTGTATATATTTTTTCACTTAAAATGTATGTATATATATATACACACACACACACACACACACACACACACACACACACTAATTTACTACATATTTATATAATCGGTAACACTTTACAATAAGGTGTCATTTGTTAACATTAGTTAATGTATTAACTAACATGAACAAACAATAAACAATGCATTTATTACACTATTTATTAATCTTTGTTGATGTTAGTTAATGAAAATACAGTTGTTCATTGTTAGTTCATGTTACTTCTCAGTGTTAACAAGCACAACTTGTGATTTTAATAATGCATCAGTAAATGAAGAAATGAACATTAACTAAGATTAATAAATGCTGTAGAAGTAGTGTTCATTCTTAGTTCATGTTTACTAATGTTGTTAACTAATGTTAACTAATCCTTATTGTAAAGTGTTACCATATAATCGCATCCAAAATAAAAGTTCTTGTATGTTTACTGTGTATATTTATTATGTATACATAAATACACACACATGCAGTATATATTTTGAAAATATTTGCATGTATATACATTCATATTTTCACTTTCTTATATAATTTATATTATATATAAATATATTTAATATATAAACATAACATTTTTCTTAAATATATACATGCATGTGTTTGTATTTATATATACATAATAAATATACACAGTAAACATATATTATGTAAACAAAAACGTTTATTTTGGATGCACTAATTAATTAAAGGTAGTATAACAAATACTACCTTGGTAAATATATAACTATTTATATATATATATTTTATATTTATTTATTTATTTATTTTGCATTATTGTAAACTGTGGAGAAAATGTGATTAAACAGGTTTTATTTTCAGCAAACAAACCGGTTTGTTTAGGGTCAAACATCAGTTAAATAAAAATGCAGACATGTTCTTGACAGGTTTTGTTGGCTTCATTCTTTTGAAGATCTGCACAGGTCTACTGGTCTGCCAGCAGCAATGCTGCATTGTGCTTTTACTGGTTTTGGTCTTCAACATTCTGCATTTCAATGACAGATTCATATTCAGAACCAACAAGCTATAAAACATATGGCTAATCTTAATCGTTTGGTTTGGTCTCATGCTGAACAGATGCTAACTGTTAATAAGATATGACATCAACATTAAACAGATTATTGCAAATCTGCTGTTGCACAGAAATGAACCAAACGTACCTCCTCAGACATTTATCAGCTGACAGCATTCTAGAGTACCTGCATATCTTCATAAATAGCCCTGTTTTTATTCTTTATACAATCTACAATATTCCAGACTCCACAGAAAAGTTCATCAGTTGTCAACATTTATGACATCTTAAACTTTTCAGTACCACAAAGCATTTTTTTTAAATTATGCAATCAGCTCTGACACTCCTGGCTAAATGGCAGTACTGGTAATTGCTAATTTAACACAGCTGGACATAATGGGCCGCAACAATTAAACATTTGTCTGAGTCACATGCTGGAGTGTTGGTAGATTTTTCAGCCAAGAGCGTTTCTGTGGTCTGACGTTAATTTCTGGATAAAAGTGCCAGATAAATGACCAATTAGTACATTTGCAATTGTGCCCGTAGATTGGCATGAGCTACAGGAAAATCACTTTTCAGCCATGACTACAGCCCTATTCAGATGCTAATTCTTTCTCATGGGGGATGTAAGGTTATTTTAAGATTTATAGGGGCTAGTTAGTGATTTTATTGCAGTCAGAATTCAGAAATATGTGTTTTTTTGACAAACAGGCTGTGTGGCCATTCAATTGCCGTAAGAATCAACATTTCTAAGTTTATAAGAAAGAATGCAAAAGTAATTTCATAAATCCTTTTTGAATACTGCCAAGCACTGAAGAGTAATTGTGGTCACTTTGCGGTAATGTGAACACATTTTATGTATTTTTATTACTGAATAATATGAATAATGCTTAAATCACAATATTTAAAAATACAATATAAAAAAGGGGAACAAAATCATGTAAACTTTTGAAATGGGATATTATTTTTTTTTTTTTTAATAAAAATGTTATTTTACGTGTGAAAAAAAAAAAAAAAAAAAAAAAGTGTCAAATGTTTACCTCATGTAAATATAAATATTAATTTATTAATTGTCCAAACCATAATAGATATTTTGTTTACATCTGACTATGGCTGGGTATTGAGAAGAATATGATTAAATTTTCATTTTCATTCACAACTTGCGGTTTGATTCAATTTCAATTTCAATCTCAATGCTATTTATTTATTTATTTATTTATTTATTTATTTATTTATTTATTTACAGAATGTACATACCAATATTTTTAAGGGGGAAAAAAAACTCAACTAATGCTATACAACTATACAATAAAACCAGTTGGTACATTGTAAAGAAACATTTAAGTTGCACATAAGGGAGATTTTATAATAAAATGTATTATATAATAAATATTTATTATAATACATTTTTAATGATGTACATATGTTTCTACTCCAGCTGTTATGACGGATTTATTCAAACATACATTAAATATTGAAGAACAAGTTAAAGCAAAAATATAATATGTAGCAAAATGCTCCTTTTTACAGTTTTTTTTTATTTTTTTTAAAGCTGTCGAGTTTATAGACATTAAATAACTGAAATAATTTTTACAAGCTGTTTTATTGGCATCTTTCTGCTCTTGCAACTCGGACTGAGCGATTACATGATATATGATACATTTCAGTAAATTATACTGTATCTTTCAACACCTTCTGATGTTTATTCATGTTTATTTCGCAACATTAAAGAGTGCCAAAATGGTATTTAATGTTTGAATTTGGTAATAAAATTGACAGAATTTGAACGCCGAGACTTTGTTTCATATGAAAAGTAACAAAACATCTTATCGTGATTTATTGGAAAGGAGGAGCGCTAAAAATAATGTTTTGCTCATGCATCAACTGAAAACAACAGATCAATTCTGGGGACTGAAGAATCAACATGGGTTTAGCAAGGTAAGAATAGATTAAAAATGGAGGAATCAATATTTTTTGATATTGACAATCATGTGACTGTCCACTTGAGCGGTGTTTTCAGGTTTGTACTGTAATATCACAGAACTTGCTCCTCCACCTCCAATAAATGACCATGCAAAGTATTTTTTACAGATGTCCACATGAGAAACAATTATTGTCTGAATAGGACTAATGACAGCGGCTCTTTCACTCATATGCTGTCAGACCTCCAGCTCAAGGTCTTGATGTTCTGCTGAAGTGCGTGTCTGACCTTGTTGGCGCTCTTGAGCATCTCCACCAGCTCCCAAAAGCTAATTAGAGCCCTCTTGTCCACACGCTCCATGTAGACACGGAAATGCTCCCGGTACACTGAGTTTGACATGATCTCCTCAAACTGAAGTATCTGTGAGAGGACAAGAAACAAATGAAGCAGACTGTGTTGTTATTAAAAAACTTGAAAAATTTACGCTGCAGAGGAAGTGGCGTTTCATCTTGAGAAGGCTGGGTAATTTATCAGTAACACTGACGCCAGCTGGTGAGGATGTTTCTTCTCATCTTTTAAAGGGTTTCTACCCTTTTGGAGCATCTTATATTTTTTCTTGTAAGTCAAGGCTTGTCTCTAACCTTAAGAATTAAGAATATTTTTTGCTATTGTACCTTTAACACTGCATAGTAAATATATAGTAAATGTTGGCTAACCTCCTTGCACTGACAAAATTCACACCAAAGTACCTTAATATGCAGCTTCAATGCTCAACAAACATTTTTTAGTATTATCAACGCTGAAAACAGTTTTGCTGCTTCATATATTTGTGGTTTTTCAGCATTCTTTAATGAATAGAGAGTTCAAAAGATATTTTATAATTAGCAAATGTCTTTACTGAGTCACTTTTGATCAATTTAATACATATTTGTTAAATAAAAATATTAATTTCTTTTAAAAAATAAATAAAATAATAGCTTACTGACCCAAAACTTTTAATTGGTATTTTTATAATTTTTGAAAAATTATTTAAATTAATTAAAAATGTATTTATTCAATTTAGTTTTTTAATGTATTTTTTTTATTAATTAATTCAATTGTTGTTGTAATTTGACACTTTATTTTAGTTGAAATTTTAGTAATTTAGTAAAAGTTTTTATTCATTTTAGTTTTTAGTTATTTAGTACATAAAGTTAATCTAAATTAAAATTTGAAATATTGCTCTAGCAACTAGCTGACATAAATGTTAACTAAAATATAATAAAAAATATATATATATTTTTTAAATTTCAAATCAATGAAATTTATTTAATTATTTTTTTAATTTACTGGTTAACTATAGTAACCCTGGTGTAAGTCTGAATAAAACCGGTTCTCGATTCTAAACACTAGTAAATGCTAATAGACTAATGCTATGACATGATGTCAAAACCAGAAGGAGCTTCGTATCAAAAAATGATTTTTTTTCAAGAAGCTGCTACTGTTGTTTAAAGCTTTAGACACTGAGGTTTCTGTGTTCTTCCAAGCTAGCGTATGAAACCCAACAAGCTCTGCAAGCCTCATATCAGTGCGCTGCTCTCGCCCGGATCATTAGGGACATTCAGAGACAGGCCTATCTGTGTGGGACGGGACGGCCTAGAGCTACTGGGACAACATCAGCATATCATACGACTGAATTCAGATAGAGTAGGGGCTTCCTGTCATAACATGCTTCTACACTGATCATAGAGAGATAGAAAGAGACAGAAAAAAAGATGTATGTAAAAAGTCAATTTTTTAAAAATATCTTAAAATGGCATAATTTTTTTAGCATTTTAAGAGCTCTTAAATCACATACTCGGCATTTCATTATGTCAGCTACAGGATGCAGAAAATAATTCAATCATTTTGATTTCATATTGGCTTAGATATGGTGTTTCTGTGACTGTAATTTCTTCCTGTACCCGTTGGCTCTGTGGACCGTCCCCTTCATCCTGGGCTCCGTCCTCCTGCTGCTCATAGTTCGGACCCCCGAGGAGGCGGATCCGCTTCTCGCACTGCTTCTTTGCCACTGTGAGCTGGTTAATGTAACGCTTCATATTTCTGGCACGTAACAGGTCGGCCTTCAGCGCGGCGGCCTCTTTCCCTTTACTGTCTGCAGAGAGAGAGAGGGAACTCAGATGTGCAATCTCATGGGAATCAACTGTAATAGATAACTGAGAGAAACTAGCTCTGATGACTGGAGCTGATATGATGTGAATAGCTCACGGTGTGTTTCATTTCCTTCTGCTTCATCTGTGTCACTTTCACACAGAGATCAACAAGATCTCTTGCTAGACATCAAGCAAGTACACAAACAAACTGAAATGAGTTTTGACACACTGTTGAACTTGTTTAAACGTGCACTTTTCTAAACTCATTCCTGATATCAAAGGTGAGAAACTCCCATTGAAAAAATAAATAAATAGTAACAAATGTAAAGCAAAAAACTAAATGAACGAACAAATAAATAAATAAAACACAATAAATGTAAAAATGATTAAAATAAACAAATAAATATATTATATATATATATATATATATTATATATATTATATATATATATATATATATATATATATATATATACATATATATATATATATATATATATATACATATATATATACATATATATATAAACAAATATTTTAAATGAATAAAATAAACAGAAAAGATTACGAATAAATAATCAAACAAATAAATTAATTAATAACCAATTAATTAATTTAAAACGTGTACATTAAACATGTAAAATAAAAAGGTTGCATTTAAAATAATTGCAAAAATAATAATGTTAAAAAATACATTTAAACATTTAAAAACAGCTTAATTTAGGTCAACACTGCCTTTTTAATTATTAATTTTAGTGTCAAAAAATGCAAAAGGTCTGCACACTAAAACAATGAAGAACAGAAAGAAAATAATTGTATTTAATTTTATAATATATGAGTTTAATAACTTAATCTTTATGTTTATTTAATGTTTATTGTTAAATCAGTGTTTCAAATTATTCTCACATTTCTCAATTTTTGAAAATAGGGTTGCAAAACTTGCAAACCCTATTTGCCAAATGCTTTCTTTGATCCAAATGCCAATGAATATTATACACACACACACACACACATATGAAGAGTTTATTTGCAAAAACAGATATGTTTTTTTCAAAAATCATGTTTTTTATTATGTTATCATGTTTTTATTGTGTTTTATTGTGTTAGTTAGCTGTAATTTTTTAGTTATTTTTTGCCTAATCAAAATAACCCAACTGCAGTTTGATTGGGATTAATTGGAATAGACAATGAAAAAACATGGTTTTTGAAAATTCTTAAAAACTAAGTAATCTGCTTTTGCAAATGACCTCTTCATATGTATATTATATTATATATCTCATTGGACAGCTCATTACATGATATGCAACCAATTCACTTTTCACTGAATTTGAAGCAAACAATATATTTATCTTACAGTTTTACAATGATAAAATAATTTAGTACTAAAAATAATGCACAACACAAACAACACCACTAAATAATTCCCTATTTATTTATATATATATATATGCAGTTTATTAGTACTACTAGGTCCCTTTCATAGACAGGCAAAAGTTGTTGACTTTCCATGGGCTTCTGTAAAGTGGCTACCTGTGGCATTCACAGAGCTCACAATGAGTCTGGAAATATGAGCAATCACCGCCAACCAGCGTCCATCTCACAGCATGCTCCGTCTGCCGCTGGAAACCAGGGAGGAGGGGAGAGACTTTTACACAAGCGCTCCCTGCTCTCCTTCCTTTAATAGCCAGGGTCATTGTGCTGGACCAGCGGGAAGATTTATTGATTTGCCCATTACAGGGCAGCAGGAGACGGAAAACATGACGACAAATAAACAGCCCCTTCCTGACTCTCTGCAAGAACTAACATTCTAACTAACTAACATGCTTCCCACCGTGTGAATAAAATGAGCTTTAATTAATCCAGCACTGAAATGAAGGCACAATTAATTAACTTCATCTATAATCGAAGATGTTCAGCAGTAAGCTTTCTCGTTTAGTCAAAGAAAACCTCCTCATTCATATCCAGATACATTTTGTTAGTCATATATTTGTGAAGCTGGGAACATATTTATCTGTTTAAACTCTTGTTCTGATTGGCTGTTCTACTGATGTGGTTTAAACAGATTTTTTTTAAAATGGCATATAACTTTGTTTTTTATGCCTTTTTTATGTTTTTTAGTGTTATAAAAACTATTGATACTACTAAAAACCATTTAATTATTTTTAATTATAGCCTGTCCCAATTTAAATAAATAAAATGTATTTATTTAATTTATAATTTTACCCTTAGTAAACGCAATGGAACATTCCATAAAATTGTATGGAATAAAATAAATAAATAAAAATGACTAAACAAAAAAAAAAAATAATAAAAAAAATAAACCAACCTCTTCCTTAGTAAACACAATGGAACATTCCATTCCATAAAATAAAATAAAATAAAAATAAAATAAAAATGGTCCTTAGTAAACACAATGGAACATTCCATAAGATAAATAAAGGAAAAGAATAAAATAAATAAATAAATAAATAAATAAATAAACTACTTAGTTAGTAAACACAATGGAAAATTCGATAATTAAATTAAATTAAATTAAATTAAATTAATAAAATAAAAACTTCTTCCTTAGTAAACACAATGGACAATTCCATAACACTGTAGGAAATAAATTAATAAAAAAAAAAAAGAATGAATTAATGAACGAATATAACACAAATACAAAAAATAAATAAATAAGTAGTTTATCAATACCTTTAAACTAACATGGCAAACACTTAAAGAGACTAAAACTGCAAGTCGGCTGCCCATTCTGGAGAATAAACAAAGCAATCTTTTTTAAGGGAAAAATATTTACTTTGGTTCCTGGGGTGGTCAAACAAACTTTTAAAAGTTAAAGCACCTTTCACTGATCTTTTATTAAAAACAGGCTCTTAAATTGACTTATTTTGCAGAAAAGTGGCAAAAATTAACCATTCAGAAGAAACTGGTCAATTTTTCCTTAGGTGTTGTTTTCCGAAAACACCTTATCCAATTCTCCTTCCAGCAGTCTGAGTTCGACCAAATACCAAAACCCATTTAAAGAGATTGGAGAGTGTGATTTCTGTAAGTATCAGCTGATGTGTTTTATGGCTACACAGTACATGTCTGGCTACTACAGCCCACTGTCTGAAAGCAGAGTTACTCAAGCACACCCCGCACCAGCTTCAGTGTAATTACCCGTCTGCCAATCAACGAGCGGCATGCGGCTAGACACACAGACTACAGAAGCTCTTTTCAGGAAGAGCAGAACAGTTTCATAATAGCTCATGAAAGAGCAGAGCAAATAAGGTGGCGTACAGCATGTGTTGTTGTGCCAAGATAACATCTTCAATTTGGCGTAATACCCAGGCTTGACTGCTGGCAGATTTTTTTCTCACTTAGACCGTCCATCACAAAGCTCTTCTGACCATTACAGGACATTACAAAACATCAAAATGAAAATGGAGCACACATATCGAGTTTCCCCGAAAACTTGATCATTAGAGTCAAATGAAGAAAAAAAGCGGGGAAAAGAAGCAACTCAGAGTTTGTATTCCTAAGTAAGGAGATATGATTGGCCGATGTGTTCGAAGGTCATCCTACCTTTCTGTCTCTTCAGCTGTGGGATGCTGCTGATGGTGGTCGCCTGAATGATCTCCACAACTATCTGATACCTGCAGAAAGACAAAATGACAGCAGAGTGACTTAATGAAGTACAGTATATGAAACTAGAAAACCTGAGTGCCATTTAAACATGCAAAAAAAAAAGCATTGCAAATGGTAGCTAGAGCATTGCTTTATTGCTATATAATTGCTAGTGTGTTCTTAAAGGCTTCTAGCATGTTGCTATGCCATTTTAAATATTATTATTCGTTTTATTTAAATAAATACATACATACTGTAAATGTTTTCCAATACCTTCAAATTAACATTTGAAGAGACAACCTAAAGAGACTAAAACTGCCGGACAGTTGCCCATCACAGTCCCTTTTTTCTTAAGTGTTTATTTTTTGGTTGGTTGGTTCAATTCAAAAAGCCGTGAGCAATAGTGATTAAATATTAACCATAAGTGTGAGCGATAGTGATGTTTGACTGGAAAATTAAAACGGGTAAAACCGGAATTTGTTTTCATATGGTAACACCATAAAACGGTACCATAAACGTAAACACAATTATGTAAACTGATTATATTCATGCTACTTTTTTTTATTGTTTTTTTGTGTAATGACATGCATTTATCCAGTGTTGTTATTGTTAACTAAAACTAAAACTATTAAAATCTGTTTTTGGTTACTGAAATAAAGCTGAGATGTATAAATATTAGATGAAAACTATAAAATTGAAAAAGCATGCCTTGGCAACTAATTGAAATAAACAAGTTGCTAACAATTTTAGTTAGAATGCATTAACTAACATGACCTAACAATAGCCAGGTTTCCATCCAAAGCTGCAAATTTAGGAAATACTTATAAACACTATAATAGTATATGAATAATACATTTGTAAGGTCCTAGTCTAGTTATAAGCTGTTAAGATCAAGTAAGATCGAGTCAGCGTAAACTGATTAACTATTTAGTTTTCGATTTAGTTTGTACCCATACCGTGTCCTTTAAATAAAGAAATCTTTAATTAACTAAATATAAGGCTGCAACAATTCAGTTGGTTAAAAATGATCCTTCAGACGTCGACCTACAGGCAAGGACATTTTCCTTTAAATTCAGACTGTCTGTGGTATAAAATCGCTTCCACAGATTTCAAGGCTACTAATGTTTCATTGAGAAATTCCATTGAGGAACAATATTCACTCAAAATTAATGAAATGGATCCTTTCGATATAAAGGAATGCTGAATATTTATTACACGCGTTCTGCTCTCACAGACCCTGATGAGAGAGGACGAGATTGAGAGAGAGAGGCTAAATGAAATTGCTTCATGAAAGTCAAATACAAGTAATTTGAGAACATTGCCACAAGTACCTGGTGCAAAATGAGACTATTATAAGACGATATGGAGGCTGACCTTCAAAAATGACATGTAACAACATGAGACAGTTTGTGATATTTATGGAAATTTGGGCAAATGTCATGCTGCCATCGTGCATCGAAGTCTGGCGCAGGAGAGAAGAAATTGTTGAATAAAGTCATTATTTTTATTTTTGGCGCCAAAAAAGTGTTCTCGTAGCTTCATAACATTACTGTTGAACCACTAATGTCACATGGACTATTTTAACAATGTCCTTACTACCCTTCTGGACCTTGAATGTGGTAGTTGTGCTGCTGTCTATGCAGCATCAGAAAGCTTTCGGATTTCATCAAAAATCTCAATTTGTGTTCTGAAGATGAACAAAGGTCTTACAGGTTTGGAGCGAGATGTGGTTGAGTAATTAATGACAGAATTTTCATTTTTGGGTGAACTATCCCTTTAAATGTATCATCATAAAAGCATAAGAATCATAAAATACAGATATAGATATCAAATACAAACCTGAAGCAGATCATTTTCTGTTTATTTAGATATACTATGGCTAAAAAAATTTAAAAAAAAACTTTACTGGAACGTGAAAAGAGAACTAAATGCTGTCCATCAAAATCACACTTTCAACTCTCAAACACTTTCCAGGAGGATTTGAAAGCAGCATCACGTTCACCCATCCTATTGTCCATCCATGGCTTTTACACTAATTCAATTTGCAAAAAGCTTCTTTTAGAGCTCTAATCATTCTCTGCTTCCACAAAACGAAATCAAACACAACTCAAGCTGTTTTTTTTACAGTCTCTGGCGAGGTCAGAAACCTGTGTGTTTAACTGTGTCACCTAGCAACAATCTCATTACCTGAACTCAGGTTTATTCCTGGTGTGGAATGAGATGGTCAAATTATAGATGCTGAATATCCTCGACACAACAAACATCCTTTTTCCTTTCAGCTTTCGAACAAAGACTGTTTAACCCTTTGTGCACGTCAAATAGGAGCCCATTGACAAAAACACCCTCTTTGGCTGATGAGATGTTCAATTTTTAGACTTAAAGTGTCAATGCGACTGAAGAAAAGCCCAAGAGGCTTATAGTTGTCATGGAAACAAAGGTCTCAGGTAAATTGTAGAGTTGACAGATTACCAGGTCCTGGCTGTCATTAAAGGTGACAGTACAGATAGCATCTGTTTTAATAATAATACCACATCACAGAGTCATTCAGAAACATTTCCACAAGCGGCTTAAGCTATTTAGGGTCATTCTTCAAAACAGGTTTACATTGACATATGTAAATAATAACTTGATACTAACAATGTGCTATTATATTCTACTATTAGAATATTTTTCTAAATAAATTAAAAATCCAGTGGCTTTATTTAATCATGTTAAAAAAAAAATCAGAATACTATTTCCTAAATTAAATTATTTACGCAAATACAGTAAAAATAGTATTTATTCCTGAGAGTATAACATTTTTCCCATATTGGAATTGAACAATCGGCAGATGGATTTTTCCTCCAAGCCCAAGGTTTCAAAGAACTTTCTTACCATTGCAAATTGCAAGCTTAGCTACAGCTTTTGAAAAGCAGTTGTCATTGCAATGACTACTAAAAAGCTCTACAAGCAAACCCTGACAAGATGAAAAGCTCTATCTTTATGACGCCTGTCAAGAAAACACACTATAATCACAATGCTTTCATTTCATTCTGTCTGTTCCTGCCAGTCGTCTTCCGATCCATCTCCATCCTTTATGCCTGCGGATCAATATGGCTGAGAAGTTTCTCCAAGCCTTTAAATGTCACTGTCTCACGACTCACAGACAATTCATCCAGAGCTGAACTCGGTGGAACAAACCTCAAATGACAAATGTCCCCTCCGATACGACCTGATACCAAGCTGAAAAGCAACAACAAATGACAGTGCCGACTTCCAGTTCACCTATTTAAAGAGTGATTTGTCTGAATGAAAGAAACAGAAATTGCTTTCCAACAGAACTATTTTTGTACTGCAATAAATCGGTTTGGATGTGGTGAAATGGCCAAAATCCAGACAGATTTAGGGAGTCATCTGCTCGGACTCCAACTCAAGATATAAATAAACACAATGGCATTAATCAATAACCTAATAAATCACTGTCGAAAAAGCTGGCCTCAATGCCAGACCAATATTACAGGCATGTAATATTGAATATATCACATACAGTTGGTATGAACAGCTTACAATCTACTTTTAAAAAATATTATATAGTAATTAGTGTGTAGGGTGTGTTCAACTCTAGAGCCCTATGATTTCCACAAAGCAGAAAAAGTTTTATTGTTAAAGTTAGATGTGTTGTAGTCAGTGTTGGGGAAAGTTACTTTTAAAAGTAATGCATTACAATATTGCGTTACTCCCTAAAAAAGTAACTGATTACGTTACTTAGTTACTTTTTATGGAAAGTAATCCATTACGTTACTTTTGCTTTACTTTTTAAATATGAGCAGGGGTTGATTGTTTTTTTGTTTTTGAAAATTTTATTTAGATTTTTTTCCCCCAAACATAATAACAACAAACAACAGACAAACAGACAAACACACAAAGGAGAAATAATGAAAAAATTAATAATTAAATTAAATAAAACAAAAAACATGGAGAGAGATACAATATAAATATATAAATATATATATATATAAATATATAAATATATATATATATATATATATAAATATATATATATATATATATATATATATATATATATATATATATATATATATATATATATATATATATATATATATATATATATATATATAATTCACAAAGGGGTCCCAGATTTTATAAAATAATTCACTCCTGCCCATCATAGAATATGTAATCTTTTCTAACGGTACTCCGCTGCACACCTCCGACAGCCACAATCCAATTTGCACTTCAATGTCTGCTTTCCATTTTAGTGCAATACATTTCTTAGCTATTATTAACAACATTTCAGTCAGCTTAATCGCTTGACTATGTCGGAGGTTGGAATTGGTAAAATTACCTAGTAAGCGCACCTCTAGGTTCACTGGAAAATTACTTCCATGAATATGTGATATAATGTTACATACTTGCACCCAAAACACCATCACTTCTGGACAATGTAAAAATGTTCCTTCTTCTATACCACATCTGAAGCAAAGGGGTGAAATGCTTTTATTAAATTAATGCAATCTGGATGGAGTGTAATTAAAGTTGGTGTAAAAAAATAAACTGAATTAATCTATATCTGGAATTCAAGGCTGAAGTGACCCCATCTTTACATAATTGACTCCATATGTCCCATCTATTCTTATCCCCAAATCCTGCTCCCATCAGCTTTTGGATTTGTCTGCATCATCTAAAGGTTGACTTGAGATCAGAGCTTCATACACTAAACAAAATTATAAACACAACACTTTTGTTTTTGCCCCCATTTTTTCTCAAATATTGTTCACAAATCTGTCTAAATCTGTGTTAGTGAGCACTTCTCCTTTGCTGAGATACTCCATCCACCTCACAGGTGTGGCATATCAAGATGCTGATTAGACAGCATGATTATTGCATTACTGCAATACTGATTATTACTGGCCACAATAAAAGGCCACTCTAAAATGTGCAGTTTTCGCACACAGCACAATGCCACAGATGTCACAAATTTTGAGGGAGTGTACAATTGGCATGCTGACTGCAGGAATGTCCACTAGAGCTGTTGCCCGTGATTTGAATGTTCATTTCTCTACCATAAGCCGTCTCCAAAAGGTGTTTCAGAGAATTTGGCAGTACATCCAACCGGCCTCACCGACCGATTTGTGAACAACATGCCATCATCAAAGCAATGCTCCAAATGTGTAATTTCCCTTTTCGAACCAATCCTAAAATTTTTGTTTTGATGGCACATTGGGAGCATTCTGTTTCCCCATAAAGGCGTTTTAGGAGAAAGAAAGCCTGTCCCAGCAGTGACCGCAGCTTATTCCAAGTTTGAACTGAATGAATAATCACTGGATTACTGGTTTTTCTTTTTATCAGTATATCATCCCATGTATATAATATATGGTTAGGACATTCTTCTTTTATCTCAAATTTCTCCATATTAAGCCAGGAGGGAAAAGGGGTACTGGCAAACATCTGGGCCAAATAACTGGATCGGGCTGCCCAATAATACATTTTAAAATTGGGAAGCCTCAGTCCTCCTTGGTTGTAATCTAAAGCCAATTTATCAAGGCTGACCCTCGGAGTTTTAAGGTGCCAAATAAATGATCCAATCAATCCATTAAAAGTAGTGAAAAAAGATTTAGAGATGGAAATCGGAAGAAATTGAAACATGTATAAAAATTTGGCCAAAATCTTCATTTTAACTGCATTTATTCTACCAAGTAATGTGAGGGGGTAGATCCATGCAATTAGTTAAATCTCTACCCACTTTTTCTAAGAGACTGGCCAAATGAAGTTTATAGAGATTCTTAAAATTACAATCTACTTGTATACCCAAATATGTAATACCACTGGGTAAGCACTTAAAAGAAAAACAATCCAGTGCAGTACAGTCAAACCCTGACAACAGTAAAATTTCACTTTTGTCAATGTTAACTTTATACCCAGAAAAGGTGCTATATAATTGTAACATATTCTGTAAACTAAATAAAGACTCTTTGGGATTAGTGAGAAATAGCAGAATATCATTAGCAAACAGTGATATTTTATGAGCTTCCGGGCCAATTTCAAAGCCTTTTATATTAGGATTGAATCTGATGGCCTCAGCTAGAGGTTCAATAGCAAGGGCAAAGAGAGCTGGGTTTAGGGGGCATCCTTGTCTACATCCTCTGTACAAAGGGAACGAGGCAGAAATAATTCCGTTTGTAACAATTTTTGCCTTAGGGGATTTATAAAGTGATTGAATTAGGTCAATATGCGCTATTCCAAATCCAAATTTTCTCAATACCTCAAATAGGTATGGCCATTCGACCCGATCAAAGGCCTTTTCAGCATCTAGAGAAATGTCAGGTATATGTTTTTCTTTAGCTATATGGATAATGTTAAAAAATCTCCTCAGATTGTTTGAAGATAATCTCTCAATTACAAAACCAGTCTGATCTGGGTTAATTAGCAATGGAATACGAGTTTCTAATCTCTTGGCTATCATTTTGGTAATTAATTTATAATCCACATTAAGGAGTGAATTTGACCTGTAAGAGGCACATTTTAACGGATCCTTACCTTTCTTATAAATAACTGGAATTATTGCATTGGAGAAAGACTCTGGAAAACATTTATCCGCCCTAGATTGTTCAAGCACTTCCATCAAATACGACACAAGCAAATCTTTAAATTCTTTATAAAATTCAGATGGAAAGCAATCTTCACCCAGAGATTTATTATTAGGCGATAGATGAATGGCTTCGATCAACTCTGGGGCAAAGAAAGGTAGATCCAAACTAATCCTATCTTCCTCTGAAAGACATTTCAGATGAACTGAGGACAAGAAAGCATTCATTTGTGAATGGTCTGTACCTGTCTGAGAAGTATATAACTCAGTATAGTACTGCTTAAATACATAATCTCTGTAGGATTGTATGTTTTAATTCCCAATTGATAGACAATGACATTACCAAGGGAGAATGGTCACTCAATAAACTTGGGAGATATTCAATATCCAGCACACGATACAGAAATGGGGTGGATAACAAGAAATAATTAAACGAGGATGCAAACACCTGACCAACCCATTCCCTTTTTAATTTTTTATGCTCAGAGTCTGTTAAATGTGTTTCCCGCAGGAAAACTATTTCTGCCCCCAGCCTTTTAAGGTGCATATAGACTCTTTTTCTTTTAATGGAGCTATGCAGACCCTTATATTAAATGTCACAAATTTCAAAGGTTTTATCATGTATAATCTATGATATCCAATTTATCACAGAGTACCCTCATAGCAAATTAACACCAACCAGATCAATCCAATATCACCACAGATTTGAGATGTTAAGATGTATCTCTCAGAAAAACAGATAATTAAAAGAGGAGAAAACACATATAAACACAAATATCCTAACATAGCTGCTGAACCAGAACTATACAGCAGCGAAGAAAAAATATTCCGTTGAGAAATATTCCGATTAGCTCGCACTACTTTTCTTAAACAAAAATAAAGATCTAACCACAAGCTCTCCTTAATATACACACTGATAGAGGCAACAGTTATTTATAAAGAATAATCCCCCAAACATGGTATCAATTCCAAATCTAATCAAGTCCAGTAATCTGCAAAAGAAAGAGCGTTCATGACAGACTTTAGTCAATAATCAGGTAAAGTGTGTCATATTGAAGCACAAAAATATAGATACTCATCACATTTCCTCGAGGGATGTGAAGGAAACAAACCAAGGTACCCAAATAAATGAGGGAAAATGAAATCACGAGCAACCGAGGATGACCAGGTGAACTTCCCAATCAGTAAGCAGCAGGGCTGCCGTCTCGTATTAAGGCCAATTCACAACGCACAGACAAACGCCAACAAACAAGTTGGTCCAAGTTGGCCGTTGGATTTAGAATCTTATGAAAAATAACGGTCATGTTCACACTGCACCAACAGACACCAACCAACTCGCACTGACTGGGGAGAAAATGGATGATCCTTTATCTATAAGCATGTTCAGTCGGGTCAAAACAAACTCCAACCAACACCAACCAATGCCAACAGGGGTAACACACTGATCCAACAAACTCCAACAGACTAGTTTGTTGGAGTTTGTCTGTGCGGTGTGAATTGGCCTTTAGACGGGACGTCCCGTATTTTGGGCCTAATTGATTTGTCCCATACGTGACTTCCCTTGTCCTGTTTTTTGACTGCTAAGCTGATCTAACCACTGACTGATACAACAGCAGCAGAGCTGATCATAACACTTAAGAATGATCACCGACACGACACCTGTCATCATCCAGTCACAGCCCCCCTCACGCAGTATACGTTAAGTAAATCAGAAATCATGAACAAGTTTGAGGAAGGCTGCGCAGTCCTCTGCCAGCTGGTCGCTCCCGCCTCACAGCAAGTGCCGCTCGCACTAACGCCAATTCCGTCGGTGTAAATTAATTTTAGTGAATACAAACAACATGATTATTTTTCATGAGTCCAGCATCCCGTCCCGCAAGAGACGTGGTCAGTAAGGGAAGTTATCTTTCACTATTTTTTTTTGCGAGTGGGATGAATTAATGCACATTCACATTTAGTCTAGAACTACAGTAAGATGTTCACCCAGCACACACAATGCCTCTGTACTTCCGATTTCTCCCAACACGGGGACAGGATACTTGTCGTTCAATAAATGGGAAAACAAAGTAACTGGCGTTACTTTTTTGAAAAAGTAACTCAGATATTTTCTTGTAAATTAAGAAGTAATGCGTTACTTTACTAGTTACTTGAAAAAAGTAATCTGATTACGTAACTCGCGTTACTTGTAATGTGTTACCCCAACACTGGTTGTAGTTAACTAATACCAAAAAAACAAAAAAAAAAACACTTTTGTTACCTGAAATACAATAAACATTCAAATAAATGTTTTTATTCCCCAGCTACTATCCAAGGCAATTTAATTTAGTTTTATTTTATGTCAATTAAAATGTAAAAATGAATAAAACTATATATACATAAAGCTTCAACTAAAATTAAAATGAAAACACAAAATAAAAAAATAATTACTGACTCAAATATTAATAAAAACTATAATAGCACCTCAATGATACTAAAATAATAGGGGTGGCTCGATACCACTTTTTCAGAATCGATCCCGATCCGATCTGAAATTGAGTATCTGCTGATACCGATATCGATCCGATACCTGGGCAGTTTTTTTTTAATCAGTGTTGAATTTTTATACCTCAATGTGTGCTGACCTGATCATGACTTTTTTCTGTTACACACAATCTACTGAATATCTACTAAACTTTATGGTAAAAAAAAAAAAAACAACAACAAATTAATGCATTTATAATTATAATCTATGACAAAAATGCTATTATAAACTAGGTTAGTGGATAATTCAGTAGCAAACGTTACTCTACAAAAATCATGAGTGCACAATTTTATAAAATCTAAAATTAGTGGGAAAAAAACTATTTAGTGGGGAACAAATAAAAGTGAGTAAGTGTAGGACTAAATCTAAAATGATCATGTAAAATGATATACATTGCTCTTTGTATTGTTGTAAAATACATTCATGAAAAACAAGTAATATATTTATATATAAATGTATATACTGTAAAATTAAAAGACATTTCCTTTAAATGTATAGCACAATAATGAGGCAGAAACATATGATAGATAAGACGAACAAGAAAGGCTATTAATAATCTATCGTTGTGCAAAAGTATTATGATACGAAAGGCTCCAAATACAGAGCGGCACAAAGCGCTTATGCACATCCCGTGCGCAGAATGATGAGCTTGAAGTAGCACGGAGTCACAGCGCACAGTGCATAGAAAGGTTCAAACCACAAAGTGAAGAGATTTTAATGCGTAGTGTATTAAATCTGTGCGATAATTTATTGAGCCTTTTCTTTTAACAGTTTTAAATTTCAGTTAAGAACATAGTGCTCTCTAGTCCAGAGTTGTGATCTAACAGACACCAACACGATTTTGAAAACTGCACGAAAATAAAGTCCTGCAAGATAAAGTCCTTTTATGCAAAACCATTTATCTTTATTTACAGATCAAGTATAATATTAGGAACGTTTAATAATCTTGCAGAGAGTTTCATCATCTTGACTTGTAACCAAATGCGACACGCAGTTTAAACGCTGAATAGAGGATGACAGGCAGCCGCAGCGGAGAGAAGAGTCTACTACGTGAACTTGATTTATTCTGTACCTCACATTAAACTATGTAAATCATAGAACACTTCAGAACACTTCAAATATAGTGCACGAAAACGTGCTGTTTTATAATGCATTTGTGGCTTTTGTGGGGCTTAACAATAACACAATAGTATACACACAATATCGGATTTGGATCGGTCTCGTCTGACCGATACCCGATCCGGCAGAAAATGCCTATATCGGAGTGATACCGATACTGAATTGGCGCACCCCTATAAAATAACAAATATGCATTCATCTAATTTTGATTAAAAAATATACACACACACTCATACATATATATTAGGGGTGGAACGATACATGTATCACGGTACGGGCGTCTCAGTTCGGTGCATGAGGCCTTACAACGAATACAGGCAATTCACCCCCAATCCAGAAGGGGGCGCCCGCAGTAATGCAACGCTGTTTGATAACCACCAGCAGAAGAACAGCGAATGCCATGAGTTGCGCACTTGAAAACAAAGCCCCCTAGACAGTGACTATGTGCTGATTCTGAACACGTCTCTCACTGACAAAGGAGTATACTTTAAACTTTAAAGGCTTGCGCACTCAACTGTTTGCAAAATGGAGCTCTGTGCTCGTGTATCCTACCTCTCTCATTCAGCACAAATCCAATTATTCCATAATATTTCCATATTTGCGATGTAACGTATCTGAATGCTAAACTATTATTTATTATGTAAATGTTAGGCTTTGTACTTCAGTCACGTTCCAACGGTGACACAAAGGCGGGCGAGCTGATGTTTGGTTCACTGTATTTTATTATGATAAAGTACCAACTGTGCTGTCAATTTAGCAATGCTGGAACTGATGTGTTTTGTGTGTGTGTGTGTGTGTGTGTGTGTGCGCTCCGGCACGATCACTTCAACTGTTTCCTACTGTTCCACCCCTAATATATATATATATATATATATATATATATATATATATATATATATATATATATATATATATATATATATATATATATATATATATATATATATATATATATATATATATATATAAAAATAAACAGATTTCATTGGGTCCTACAAATCCTTAAGCCAACATATAAGCAATAACAGAAAGCACCACTAAATTAATACAGAATGATATGGCACTGATGGGCCGCTGCGTGTTTTCATACCTGAGCTGTTTGAGGAACTGTATGTCAGAGCTGCTGCTGATGAGTTTGATGAACTCCTCATAGGACGGCGCATACGTGTACGCTTTCTTATGATGCTCATTCACCTGCTCTCGGTGCTCTAACTGAGCTAGCAGCATGCGGTTAATGTAGTCTGGATCGCTCAACGCGTCCACCAACGGCTTTAACACTACAAAGAGAAAGAGAGAACACATGTTAATGGTTTTGTGTTAAACCCAGTGAGCTGAAACCTCAACATGAGGACTGTTCCAAAGGGTAGGCAGCATAATTATATTGCCTTCCACGCTTCACAAACGACAAGCTACTCATAACTGAACTACAGTCAAGCAACCCTTTTAAAAAGGTAATTACTGTAGCTACATATTAAGTTACTCAGAAAAAGTAGCTGCACAAGCTTTCTAAATATACATCTATCCAATTATATTCTTAATGTTTACAATCAAAGCATTTTATAAAAGCAAAATATCTCAATTAGGGTGATATATTCAGACAACTAAAAAATTAATTAATTCTAAATTAATTACAATTTAAAAACACAGTGCATCTAAACATTTCACCTAAAAAAGAAAACTAAAAAAGAAATGATAATGTTAAATGAAATTAAATATTTACAAATATTTAAATGAAAATTTCAAACAATAAAATGAAGGAAATAATTTTAAAAAATCATGAATCATTCTGGTTTGTGAAAATGCAGTCATCTGCACATATCCTCAAATGAACTGATGAATCATCAAAATCAGTTCAGTTGCACTATATGAACAAATGATTCATTAAAAATCATACTTCCAAAATCTATATATAACAGCATGCATTTGATTATGTAAAAAGAGTGAAAAACAAATATTTTTGATTATTTTACAAACACAAAAGATCTCAATTAGGGCGACAGCATTACATGAACATACATATTTAGACTAACTACAACAACAAAAAATAAACAATTTAAATAAAATTCATTACAAGAAAAAACAGTCCATCTAAATATTCCATTTACAAAAATTAATGAAATTTTAAAGTATTTAAATGGAAATCTCAAACAATAAAAAAAAAAAAATTAAAAATTAATGAATTGTTCCGATTCGTGAAAATGCAGCCATCTGCAAAGACACTCATTCGAATCATCTGAATCAATTCATTTGCACTCAACTGAATGAACAAGTCAATTTGAGTCAAATTCTACCATGTATTTCACTTGAGGTGTGCTACTGAGGTCAGATATGGAGATTCTGCCAATGCAGAACTTCAAATCAGTCTTTTATCAAAGTTTTATTTTAGTTTAAAGCTGAGAGTAGCTCCTTATATAAACTGTAGAAAGCAAGGAAGCTCACTAACATCATTTTTCAAAGTTTATAAATACAATTTCAGTCTTTCTACTTCAAAATTCAATGTTTAATTCAGTGTTAATTCAGTGAAAACTGTTTCAAAGTAAATCATACAACAAATTATTTTCAGTGTACAATTGGTTTTTGAACAGTTAATTATAATACACTCAACAGTCCTCAATTAAAATCAAACTGTTATTCTCAAAACCCCATTGCACTTTAGTCAAGTCAAGTCATCTTTATTTATATAGCGCTTTTAACAATACAGATTGTGTCAAAGCACTTAACAGTATCAAATTGGAGGACAGAGTGTCAGTAATATATAATGATAAGATTAAACACTCAATTTTCAGTTAAAAGCATTTCATTGTTGAATTCAGAGATGTCATTGTCTAGCTCAGTTTAGTTTAAATAGTATCTGTGAAATTAAATTGATGATAATCGCTAGAAATTAAGTGTCCCCAACTGAGAAAGCCAGAGGCGACAGCGGCAAGGAACCAAAACTCCCTCTGTGACAGAATGGAGAGAAACCAGGCTCAGTCGGGGGTCAGTTCTCCTCTGGCCAGACGAAACCCACAGTTCAATTCCAACCGCAGCCATGTCAGATTGTGTAAAGGGTTTATCTGATTCGCATGGTCTTGTCCCGATGGAGCATTTTAATTCATAATTTAATGTATTTGTTATATTTGTGTTTTATTCATTATTTGAAGTCTTTCATTTATATGATTTACTCATTTGCTATAATTGTAATGTATAGTTCAATGCATTTATTGTTTCTCGGCCTATTTTTATAATATATATATTTGTTTGTTTGTGATAATTTTAATTTATAGTTGTATGTCTGTTGTATATATTATATTTTTTTATTTATATAAATATATTTATTATTTTAAAATGTATTTATTTATTTTTCATATTTGTATATTATTGTTTTAAATTTAAATGTATAAATGTATTATATTTCTATTTTTATATTGTTGCAATTTCTAACAATAATAGTATTATGTAGTTAGGCATTTTATTATATTTTTAGTTATTTTGTTTTACTTTAGTAAATCTCTCCTCCGTCACTCATTATGATGAGATCTCTAAACCTCCTCAGGAGCTTGTTGACGTAGCGCAGATGAGGAATGCTGAGACGCAGCAGACGGAGCACGAGGCAGTGCCTCATTACTGCCAGACAGAGCTGGCGGATGACGTCTCGCCCCCTGAAAAAAAATGAGTGGCAACCTGCCAGTCTGAGACAACAGATGCAAACGCTTCCTCCAGTATAACCCCAAACCAGAGCAGCTGCATCCTGAATCAATAGGGCAGAAATGAATCTTTAATCTTTTCAAGTGCAGTTATTTAGTATATTCTTGTGACGAGAAAACCGTTAATTTTGCAGGTATCAGTTAACAGGAATCAAACCCAAAACCTAGTGCCAAACAGCTGATAAAAACATCACAATAATCCACACCACTTCAGTACATCAATTCTGTTAAACTTGTGAAGTGAAAAGGGGAGTTTTTGTATGATACAGATCCATTACTAAGGCGTTTAACTTTAAACTGTCACTCTGAGCCATAAAATACAAGCCCCGAAATCCATAATATCGCTTCCTCTAGTGAAAAAGTCTGTTCTCTGTTGTCCTCTCACATCAAAATGAACCGACATATTTGTTTAGAAGTGTTTTACACAGTTTTAAACGGTGCTTGATCTATGCATATTTCTCTCCTGATTCAGACGAGACAGCTTTTTCACTGGATAAAGCAATATTATGGACAGAGGACTCATTTTTTTGCCAGAATCAACAGTTTGAAGTTAAAAACATTTTGGTGGATTTGTTTCCAACAAACATGTGGCTTTTTGCTTCACAAGATGTTATTTGATGGATTATTGTGATGTTTTTATCAGCTGTTTAGACTCTCATTCTGACGGCACCCATTCACTGCAGAGGATCCATTGGTGAGCAAGTGATGTAATGCTAAATTTCTCCAAATCTGATGAAGAAACAAACTTATCTACATCTTGGATGGTCTGCGGGTGAGTAAATTCACAGCAAATTTTCATTTTTGAACAAACTACGCCTTTAAGAATAAAATTTTGGGTAAAGGAAATTACTTAATCATTATGTATAAGTGATAGCAGATTTCTGAACACCTAAAATTCTTTAATATCCAGCGGTAATCCATCATTTCTCTGTATCATACTGACATGAACTACTAGCAGTCATCACAACCTCCATCTCTCTCCAGCAGTCTGTCTTGTCAGTCGCCTATAATAGATGTAATTAGTAATTTCATGGCAAATCAAAGACGATTACAATCACACATCTGGTGCTCATCGAAAATATCCTGGAATCAACTTCATGATTTGTAAAAAAAAAAAAAAAAAAAAAAAACTGCAGTAGATGAGTTTCATCAGTTCTGCACAAGAGCAGCATTGTAAGAACACAGATGAGCACTGAACAGGCAATCAGCTCCGTCCAATTCAATTGTGCAGAGAGATGTCAGTTGAGACACTGAAGCTCGAGCCAAAAAAAAGATTTTCCCAAAATCTAATTCTCAAGTTATGATAATGTCAGTGAATGAATTCTTTGTTCTGTGAGAGGGCGATTTATCAGTGTGTAGAAATCTCTGCATCTCAAAAGCAAATTACTTTTACTTATCAAAGTCTTGTACTGCTTTCAGCCATATTAAAGAAACATCTTCACTAACCACATCACAATCTGTGTGAGTTTTCTTGCATTCTATAAAAATTTATGTCGTTTAATACAAGTAATAAGATTAAATGATCATTTCCTCTGTCAACTATTATAGAGGGATGGTAATATCACAATACTGTTTGTTTCTTACTACTATCTCAGCTGGATGAAAGTTAAATTATTTTATATACTTTAATATATTTTAAAATGTAATGTATTCCTGTGATGGCAAAGCTGAATGTTTAGCAGAAACTTGTTGTTATCAGTGTTGAAAACAGTTGTGCTGCTTAACACTTTTGTGAAAACTATAATACATTTTTCAGGATTCTACAATTAATAAAAAGCACTAAGAGAAATAAATAGAAATATTTGTTTTTGTCACATTGTACTGACAAGCAAAAATCGTAAGGCCTGAAAAATATCACACAGTGTACACCAGCTTCAGTGAGAGTCACCTTTAGTAGCGACGACCTCCACCAGTAAGAGGCGCAGACTGCGTGAACGAGCGTCCCGCGCGGGCAGCAGACGCAGCATGAGAAGACGGGCGCAGCAGCGCAGGAAACGTAGCTCCTCATCAGGACTGCGCAGACAGGGATGTAACGGAAACGCCCGTGGTACTTCCTCCAGCCTGGAGAGACAGAGACAGAGACAGACTATTGTATTCTATTGTACTTAAACCGTCATGCCAATGAAACAATCTGAAAATTGAAATCATAAGAAACAGAAATTAATATCTTGTTTTATTTTATTTTAATCCAATTATATTAGCACTATTTTCATTTTCTTCTTTTTTCTTATTTGGCAACATGCAAACATGCCAATAAAGTACTTTGAAAAAAAAATGCAAGAGATCGCAATTAATAGAATAAATCATAATAGAAATATTATTTATTTTTAACTCAAACTATAATGTAATATAATTATATATTAGGCCTATATATATATATTTTTTTTTTTTTAAGTAGTAAAATTGCAAGAGATACTAATAAAATAATAACAGATATAAATATCTTCTTTTTTTTTCCTTTTTTTTATTATAATTATATTTTTTAACCTTTCTTCCTTGGCAATATGCAAAGGAATCACGCCAATAAAGTACTCTGAAAAAGTGAGATTGAGATTTTATTAGAATATTAAAAGAAATTAATGTTTTTTGTAGTTTTTAAATATAATAAATTAATATAAATTAATATAATATAATATAATTTAATTTAATTTTCCTTGGCAATATACGAAGCAATCATGCCAATAAAGCACTTTGAAACCTTCGAGACAGTTATTTGTTTATAATATTTTTATTTATGTGTATTTTCTTATTTATGCAATCACACCAACAGAGCATATTAAGACCATAAAATATTAAAGGGGAAATATTTCATAAATGGAGAGAGACAGATAAACAGAACAGGTGGAGGAAGACAGATGAGAAGCAGAAAAAGAGAGGCAACAGAAGATGTCTGTTCACTCAGCTAATGAGCTGTGCAGATCGATCATTGACACACACACACACACACACACACACACACACACGACCGGCAGAAACGCTCATTAATGCATCCACATCCAACACACTCACACACAGAGAGAGTGTGTAAGCTAATGGAACAACATGGAAAGACAAGTGTGTAAGTGTGTGTGATGTTTTGTGTGAAACAAAGGGTCACATTACAGGCTGGAGTTTTAAAGTCGTCAGCAGTCTTTGTGTTAAATTAATCAAACTGAGAAATATGAATCTCCAGAGTGAGTGAGTGAGTGAGTGAGTGAGTGAGAGAGTGAGTGAGTGTGTGTGTGTTCGTGTTTATAAAGCAATCATTTGGCTTTCTTTCCACTGACAAATCAGTAATCAATGAATCCAATCAAGAGAGTGCTTGTGATCCAAACCCAAGCAGACTGAATTTACACAAAGGTTTTGCATTCTTGTGCTTTTCCCACTTACATTTACTGTGTGCTGTTATCAGAGTAAAGATGAAAGAAAAGGCTTTCGCTCTGTAAATCCAGATAACCACACATAAAACGCCTGAAACATACATACATCAGCATTCAAACGTTGGGCTTGGAAAGAATGTTGTTTCTGAATGTTTTTGAAAGAAGTCTCATATTCTCACCTAGGCTGCATTTACTGGATCAAAAAAGAAAAGAAAAGAAAAAAAAACAACACACAGAAAAATGGTAATTTTAAAAAACTGTTTTCTATTTGAATAATTTTTTTTGTTAGGGCTGCACGATATACTGCATGCGATTGTCATGCGCATCTCATCAGTAAAGCCGGTTCTATGATTAGCAGTAAATCTCCATCGCCTGTTTTCAAATGGAGCGCCATTTAATACACAGAGCCGTAGTTCACCGACAAGCTACGCAATTTGCGCTCAGAATCACAGATGAATCGCCTGCGATATTGAACGTGATAAAATAAAGTACCAGTCAGTATAACTAATAATACTTTGTCATAGACGATAACCAAGCATGCCAAAAACAGATTCTGTATTTCACCTTGTTTGCAAGTCCACTGACCCTGACCCTGACGGTGTTGACAATGGATAATGTACATTTTGTATGCACTCAATGGTAACAATTTTATGTCCATCTCAACGGAACCACTAGAAGTGCTGCATGTCTCACCTTGTGTTAGCAGCCTTGAGGTCACAGAAGTGTGTGTGAAGGGTCTTGACCATATCGTTACAGACCAGGTTGACCACGTCCACCTCAGACAGACGCATTCGCAGCTGTTTGGTCATTTCCCAGAAGTCCTCAGACAACATCTGATACAGTTGGCCCTCATCTCGGCTCAAGGGGACGTACCACGACAGAATATAGTCCCGATAGCTGTAGTCAAACACTGCAGGGAGAGAAACGGAGAGAATGTCATCGATTAATATAGACAATCAGTTTCACCAATATTCCAGAATTACCAATATTTAGTATAGAACTAGTGCATACTGTGCAGAATACCCAACCTTACAATGCAATACAACCACCATTTTTGACATCTCCTTCTTAACTGCCCAAAGTTAAAGGGATAGTTCACCCCAAAATTAAAATTAACCCATGATTTACTCACCCTCAAGCCATCGTGGGTGTATATGACTTTTTTATTTCAGACAAATACAATCGAGTTATATAAAAAAAAAAAAAAATGTCCTGGCTCTTCCGAGCTTTATAATAGCAGTGAATGGGGGTCAAGATTTTGATGCCCAAAAAAGTGCATCCATCCATCATAATAAGTACTCCACACGGCTCTGGGGGGTAAATAAAGGCCTTCTGAAGCAAATCGATGTGTGTGTGTAAGAAAAATATGTATATTTAAACTTTATAAAGTGTAATCTCTAGCTTCCGCTAACTGTCGTCGTACACGTGTTAATGAGAGAGTGGCGTTTAGCAGATGACGTATAGGTCTCACGAGAACCAAGTTTTGTTTACAGCAAAGGAAAACCTGTCTCCTCTTGGCTTATATCGAAATCCTCTGACATTTTTCTTTACAAATCCTTAGATTATGGTTTATAAAGTTTTAGGATAAATACAGATATATTTTTTTACACAGATGCATCAATTCGCTTCAGAATGCTTTTTTAACCCCCCAAAGCCATGTGGAGTACTTTTTATGATGGATTTATGCACTTTACTTTGCTTAAAACTCTCAACAGCCATTTACTGCCATTATAAAGCTGGGAAGAGCCAGGAAATCGTATTAATATAACTCTGATTGTATTCGTCTGAAATAAGAAAGTCATATACGTCTAGGATGGCTTGAGAGTGAGTAAATCATAATTTTCATTTTTGGGTGAACTATCCCTTTAAGACACAATTACTTCAAAAATCATTACTGGACATCACTCAGTTAAACATGCAATGAGGTCAAGTGATAATATGGCTGTTTAAAATGTTAAACGTTGTATACTGCAAACTGTTTCACATATTTTTTAAAAAAGCCTCTTAAGTCAATGAGGCTACCAGATGTCTTCGCTTCACAGCTTTTTATCAGCATGATACAGCACACAACATCCTCGTCAACATCTTGCTGTCAACAGAGAACCAAATATAATACAGTCCTGAGAAAATCAAGCTAATCAGCAACACTGTATTTATTGGGTGTAAATGAATAATCTGCTGTTTGTCCTGTCACTAGATAAATGAACAAATACAGAGAGCCGGATAGAAATAAAATTCATAATTTTGCACATTGTCATCCACTATTAATGCTAAATGCAAAAATCTATTAAAATCTTATTTTTATAAACTATAATTGTATGCAATTTCATGGATAGCTGGACTACAATGAATGATGAATACTGATTTTTTTGTTTGCATAATATATTTACAAAAGAAAAGAAAACAAAAAAGAAGAAAAAAAACACTCCTCAAACATACACACACACAACAGCAGGTGGCAGATGGCATGAATGCGACGACACTAGCAATGACTGTAGGCTACTGCAACAGTCCTCTAATGACACGAGAATCCAACGCCCACCGTAACCGCGCACACGGTCAAAATAAGCAGATCTACAGCTGAATAAGCTTCAGTGACACCCTTTGTGTAGCAGTTATTGAATACTTGGTTTGCAGGCATTTTTCCTCCCGGCTGAGGCAGCACTATTTATAGCCACAGTGACCTCATAAAATGTGCTGACTTTCCCCAGCTGAGCATCAGGAAGTGCTGCTGACACTGTTCCCGTGCAGTTTCCTTCAGGCATCCACTGCTTATTAAGTGACACGACAGAAAAGATGCAAGAAGAACTCCAATAATTCCGTCTCACTGTGACTGCAGGAAACATAAAAATAAAATAAACATAATAAAAAATATATAATAATATATATAAAAAATAAAAATAAAAAGTAAAAAATAAAAATAAAAAAATTGTAAAAACGGAAAGCAACAAATACAGACTGATGGATATTAAAAAAAATAAATAAATAAATGTAAAAAAAGTAATCATTTTGCATATTATCAACAGTTTACACAATGCATAAATCAACTAAAATATTATTTTTATACAGTTCAGTCAGAGTAAATGGACTACAGTGATTAACGGATATTAATATATAATTATTTAAAAAAAAATAATAATAATTTAAAGTGTAAAAATTTATGAAAACCTTAAACTGAAATCATATTTCATCCAAAAATGACAATTTGGTCATTATTTATTCAGCACTGTGTTGCAGTCAAACCTGTATGACTTTCAGACAGTAAACAAGAAATTTCCAATAATAGCCTGGTTGGTGTTTCATGCAATAACAATGAACATGGACTGAACCTTTCAAGTTACACATTTTACCAAAATTTAAGTTGTTAATTCAGTCAAAATACTCCTCCAGTGAGCTGTTAACCATCTGGAGTGAATCATTGAACTCAAGATCAGTCCGATTTGGAGTCATTCCACTCTGCTTTGTGAACCAAACCAATTGATTCACTACATAAAGATTCAAACAATTGATTTGTTCTTTGCACTTTTATGGAGAACACTGAATTAAGTGTGCATCACTAGAACTTAATACAGAAGAAAGAACATCAGACAGGTTTGGAAAGGCAGGGTGAGGAAATGATGACAAAACGTTCACTTTTGCAGATGCAAATGGTTAAAGTGGCTCTTGCTCCAGAAAGCATCACTAATGAGAATGAAATGACATCTAATTTACTTGATTCATAAATGTGACACCCAGTTGTGCTCAGAATACAGGAGGGAGTGAGTCAGAATGAACGATCAGAAACGGCTTCAGTGAACATCATTCGGTTTAACAAGACCTGTGATGCACGAGCCTTCACAGCCGCAACCTGGAAGAGACTAGATGCCATCTTCTCACCGTTATACACTCATCTTGAAAGAAGAGAGCGAGCGAGATAGGCACATACAGATCTAGGCCTTTCAACAACAAAAAAAAACAACACCCACAAACACCCAGAATCCTTTTAGGCAGGAATGAATCATAAGAGAAATGCCATCAGGCTGGCAGAAATGCAAGGGAGCCTTGTATGCCTACCAAGGCTGCATTTATTTGATCAAAAATACAGTAAAAATTGTGAAATATTATTATAATTTGAAATAACCCTTTTCATTTTTAATATATTTCAAACTGTAATTTATTTCTGTGATGCAAGCTGAATTTTCAGCATCATTATTCCAGTCTTCAGTGTCACATTCTAATATGCTGATTTGCAGCTCAAGAAACATATCTTATGATTATCAATGTTGAAAAAAAGTTGTGCTGCTTAATATGGAAAGTGATACATTTTTTTTCAGGATTCTTTGATGATTAGAAAGTAAATTTTTTGAAACAGATTTGCAACATTATAATGTCTTTGCTGTCACTCTTGATAAATTTAATGCATCTTTGCTAAATAAAAATATGAATTTAACCTTACTAACTTATCAAAACTATTGATCTTCACTGAATAATGATACAAAATTGTCTGTTTTTCACAGAAATATATTGTACTAAGAACTTATGAGACATATACGCAGAGATTTTCTCCTGATGGACATAAAACAGCCCAGACTTACATTTAATGAAGGACCAGGGCCATATGCAAAATGTAAAACAATAGTTATCATTCACACATCCACACATCACAGACCTTTAAGAAATAAAAAATTATATTAGTTTTAAATCTATGAAGATTTGATGAAAATTCCTCACGAATCTCAGCAGCTGACCTTTAAACGTGAGTATAACTCTCTCCTTTTACAGGAAATTCTCAGCTTTTGACTCAATAATAAGGTCTATCATAACTCTATTACTGTGGTTTGGCTGATCATAGACTAAGCAACCGTGAACTAAATCCAAATAAAAAAAAAAAAAAAAGAAAAGAAATTCAAGGGTGGCTAAATGAGAGTGGAGTCATTCAGGTTATTTACAGGAAGCACAGGTTTGCTAAAAACACCAGCTGAATACGTAAATACAACCCAGGAGAAAGCTTTTTGAATAATTTAAAGCTTGAATCATCATGGTCCAGAAAACCACAAACTACCACACATGTAATGCTTCCCTCTGATCCCTTTTCTTTTGTGATTTTGGTCCATTTTTCAGATTCTGACAGCACAGATGAGTCAAACTGGAAGCCAAACAACTGCATTCACCGATTATTTACGGCGTGTGACATTGGTGCTGATGGGATTTTGTCATCGGTGCGTAAAAACACCCAGCAGGGAGTCTGATAACAATTTTTGTGCTGCAGACGTATTCAAAAGCGCCTATTATCACCTAAACATGCTTGAAAGACTATGATTTCACATATCCAACACAGATATGGGTTATACAGGAAACTGCATATTTCTGCAATTTATTGTATGTACAGGATATATATATATCCTGGAACAGCTGCTATATATATATATATATATATATATAGAAAATCTAAATTAAACATGCAATATGATTAAGTCACATGACAACAATATTGCTAAAAACTGTTCGAAATGATTAAAGCTGCATAAAGTTATGAAAATGTTGCTTCATATAATATTTTTGAAAAATTGTATGCAGTATACACTCCACTATATAGTATCAATGTTATTTTAGTATCATTGAGAAACTAGTATAGCTTTTATTAATAATTTTATATATATATAAAATATATATAATTTTTACATATTACATACATATATATATATATATATATGTAATATGTAATATGTAATATGTAATGTGTATATATATGTTATAAGTTTTTTGTTTTTTTTCCATTTTAATTTTAGCAAAAGTTTTGGTCATTGTGTTGTGTTTTTGTCATTTTTATTAAATTTTTAAAATGCTCTCTCTATTTTTTTTTTTAGATTTATTTTAATTTACTTAAATGAATGTTTATTTTATTTCAAGTAATAGAAAATGTTTTTATGGTTTTAGTTTTAGTTAACTGCTGTATAATAACTCTGACTAGTATTCCATTCCAGGTCAAGATATCTTCTGCAGCCATGACCAGCAGAATTGGAAAATACACCTAGGAATTAGTCATTAAAGTCTTCTATTCTCTATCTCTGGCCCATCAGGCTGATCTACAGGAAGTGTGCATCATGAAAAACTGATTTACCTCATCAATGACAGCTGATCCTGGGTCAGTAATGTGGTTAAGCAGCTAATGGTTCATGAGCATTTGTCATGCAGAGAAACCTGATCAGAAGCCCATATCAGTTATGGAACATCAACTTTGTGTGAAGGCAAACCCTAGTAACACCCTAGCATCTTCTCAATGAGTATACAGCTGCAAAATTGGTCTTTACTATCTGCAATGATATATTTAATGCAATTCAATAATGTATTAAATATATTCAAAATATGTGGACTTTCAGTTTGCGAGCAGCAGAACACAGTACATGTGTATCAGAGTGAAACACAGACCCATCAGTCTGGATGAAGGACTCTCTGTGACAGAGACCACACTAGTGTCCGGTGTTCAGCAGCGCTGTGCGTCAGCTCTGTGTTGGTAACAGGGTCTCCAGTGTACTGAGCACTAAGGGGATCAAACCGTGTAAGCAAGCTCATTATTATAATCATGGATCCCGTTCCCCCCGCACAATTCATTAGGAGAGTGAAGCTGAATTCCTCATTCATGTTAACGCTATTAGCTGTCATGCACCAGCAGCTGTTCCTGGTCATGTGATCAGTCAGAGCTGCTAGAAACACGGGTAAAAAGAGTGTGACATTTCTATTTATCAGAAACCGACTAATAATGGGAAACATACTACTGGGCATATGCAATTATGCATATGATGCTGTTTGCTGGCAGCAAGCAAAAACACAGAGTGCATGCGCATGGCCATATTCAGAACAAACTAAAGTTCAATCTAATGTGAGAATATGGAGCGCTGCTGATACTTTTTGTGAAAAAAGGAAAAACAGAAAAAGGAGAGACAAATAATAATGTTTCAAAAAACATAAAGAAGCCCACAGAGGCCACACCTAACTTGTCTGCCTTGTTTTCCTGTGATATTGACATAAAGGTCAAGTTTTTAGGATGATAGTTATGTAATTTTATAACTTTAAATTTTGTAATTTTCCATGTATGACGTTATAAAATTACATAACTATCATCCAAAATGTATGTGTGTGTATGCATGCATATTATATATATATATATATATATATATATATATATATATATATATATATATATATATAAACAAACAAACAAACAAACAAACATGCTACCTACACACACATTTACATATATTTCAAGAAAATATGAAAAGTCTAAAAATAATAAAAATAAAGAGTATTAATAGAAATAATAGTTATATACAGAAGGTGTTTCTGTTCACTTCAAGTAAATACAGCAAGTGACTCTAAAAAAAGAAAATGCTGTAATGCAATATGAAGCGTCATAGCGCATTTCACAGCACTTTTGTAATCTAATTCATCAGGTGAAGTATGCACTCTGAGAGCTTTCAGAGCGCAGACAAAAAGCATCGTAGAGGTATGAAAAGACTGACAAACATTGGATGCACATAAATAACCTGAAATCACCTACAAAACAGTTTAAAAACAAACAAAATGTCTTAACATAAAAACACAGCATGGTTTGTGTGAGGGTTTCCAACATAACAGAAAAACAAAGGTGTATATATGTGTGTGTGTGTATGTGTGTGTGTGTGTGTGTATACACTGAGGTAAAAGACATGTTTGATGGATGCAGTTAGTGGTTTCTGCTATAATGTCATTCCACCCACACACTCCAACAGAGAGACAGAGAGAGAGAGAGAGAGAGAGAGAGAGAGAGAGAGAGAGAGAGAGAGAGAGAGAGAGAGATAATAAGACAGACAGGAAAAAAACTGCACGGTCAGAGACAGCGATTGTTTTCTCAAGCATATCCAAAAATAAAACAGCAACACTACAGACAAAGAGAGGGAGAGATTAGAACCCTTCTGACCCACGACTGTCCACATAATGATGATTAGTACCCTGGAGCTGTCAGAAGAGCTCTTCCTATTTTTAATATATATATAGTTGCCACAGTACATGGACATTCAAGTCACTGCATTAATTATTCAACCATATTTTTACTATTATTATTTCTAGTGCCTTTTGACATTTTAGGGTGTCAATTATTTTAAAGAAAGAGCACAAGAACACTTAAACAAATAATTCACACAAAGATGAAAATGTGGTGGACACACACAAACACACACGTTTGTTTTTCTACCATGGTGAGAACTTTCCCTTGACTTCTATTGTTCACGTACTAAGCTTCTTACAAACATGCAGCATTTCACTTCACAAGATTAATTGATGACTGGAGTCATGTTGTGGATTATTGATGTTTTTATCAGCTGTTCGGACTCTCATTCTGACGGCACCCATTCACTGCAGAGGATCTATTGCTGAGTAAGTGATGTAATGCTAAATTTCTACAATTCTGTTACGAAGAAACAAACTCATCTGCATCTTGGGTGGCCTGAGGGTGAGTACATTTTTCAGCAAATTTTTATTTTTGGGGAATATTCTGAACTGACGGCATATATCCACTTTAAAATGAACAAAACACCAGCTGATTAAATGCCAATGAGGAAACATGACAACATAAAGTGATGTTATGAAAGAGAAAATATCTTGCAGCATATGAATACAGACATGGAGACTTTGATATTGTAATAATATCTAATGCAGTGACATTCAGGCATTTTAAGTCCACAGGCCATCGGCCTACTTTTGAGACCGCTGTAGGAAACCCCAGATGTTCTAAAGCTCTGAGATTTGCCAAAGAAATGCAGCCAGTCTGAGCGCTGGAACACAGAGGTGGTCTTGTGACTGACAGAGATCAAAGGTGCAAACATCTGACACTGTTGTGTGCTGGGCTGATGGATTTCACGTTCAATATTCACCTCTAAACAATAACACAGACCATAGGGATATCACCCAAAAATAAAAACAGCCATCGTTTACTCACTCTGATCAAATCTTTTTTCCACGAAACCCAAAAGCAGATATTTTGTATGGAAAAGATCGGTGTAAACAATGAAAGCACATGGCAACTACACAGTGCTCAAAAACCTTGTGCACTTTATTCCAAATCTTCTGCTGTTATATAACAGCTTTTTGAGAGGAACAGACTGAAATTGTGTAATAAACTATAAATCTTTCCCTCCACAGCAGCTCCCAAATCTCATTCAAACTTCAGTTTTTAAACTTGGTACGTTGCATTCAGTTAAAGGCCATGGAAAGAAATGGGTTCACTGACATCAAACTTGGTGCAAACAAAATCCAAATTCAAGATATATTGAATATCAACAAAAGGCTGAAAAAAATATATAGATTTTTTTTTTTTTAACTCTAGACATGACCATTAAAACTTTTTACAGGCATTAATCACTGATTATGGGTAATTTCACAAGATATATTTTATATTTAAAAACACAGGAATTAACTCTATAAAGCCTACCGTATTATATTTCTAAGGCCTCTAAATAATCAACACTTTGCTGAAGAACCTGTTGAACACAATCTACTTCATGCCTTCTGTCATCTGATTGAGTTTATACTTTATCAGATTGAAGGCCTTTCAGTATCATTCTAATCACATCCACGTCATTTATTTCTTTTGTGTTGTAAAATCTTTACTGACTTTAATAAAGAAAACGTAACAATAACTGATTTTGTTAGTAATATTTCAAGACAAACACTTTCTGGATTTAAGCAAATTCAAGTTTACTTGATTATCCATACGTCATTTTTTTAAAATATCTTGTTCAAAAGTGAGAAGTTTATTTGTTCATCTCTTAATCATCATTGCATTATATGTTTTGATCAAACTAAACATTTAAACATCATCTTACTAAGACGTGTTATTGGGAGATATAAACCCGGTTTCACAGACAGGGTTTAGATTAAGCCAGGATTAGGCCATAGTTCAATTAGGACATTTAAGTAATTTTTATTAACATTCTTTAGAAAAAAGAAAAAAAAAACATTACTGGTGTGCATCTTGAGACAAAACAAAGGCACTGATATATTTTAAAATCAGTCAAAGCAGTTTTCTTAAAGTTGAAACAGCTCAGAATTACATTTTAGTCTGGGACTAGGCTTAAACTTTGTCTGTGAAACTTATTTTATTTATGATATTTATATAATTTGTAAATAGCACATAGTCTGCAATACTGTTATAAAGATCTCATTGGTTTACATTACATGCTGTCAGAATTGCATCTTACTTTTGGACATAAATATCGGCATTTGTACCAAATTTCTTATTTGGTTCAATTTGGGCCTCAAAAAAAATTGGGATCTTTTTCCTCCTCGAGTATGAGCTTCATATTCTCATATCTACTACCTGTACATGAAATACATAAACCACAATAGCCAACAAAAACACAATTTTAATTTATTTTTTCAATATTTTTATGTCCAGCATTTCATATGCCAAATAAAATCTACCGTAAACCTTCAGTCAGTTGGGAGTATCATGGCACTTTTTTTTCTGTCAGTTTTGGAGCTTGATATTACGGTTTAGAAAAGAGCGGCTGAACATTCTTCAAAACATCTCCACTTGTGTTCCACAAAAGAAAGAAAGTCAAACAGGTTTCAAACTAGAAAATAACCACAGAATGTTGATTTCGATGTGAGCTATTCTTTTAAATACACATTTCTCAAATAGATTTTCTGTTGCATACATATTTTGTTCAATTATTCAACCGAATGTAGGTCAGAGAAAACCACACACAATGATTGGAGGATCTTGCCAGATGCTAAGCATTTTGCACCTTTACAAAATAATCAAAACTGGTTGCATCTTTTGCTTGGCTGCGCAAAAACACATATTTGTCTAAAAATAGCCAGACGCCCTTTAATTTCACACCTACTTCCATCTAAGCCGTGATGTCCTAAGGTTTTAAACGGGGAAGACAGCAGACGAGGATTTCATCCTCAGCAAAGACAAACACTTTTGTGTTTTTCAGTCTAACATCATTGCGACAGACGGGACTGACGGATCCCATCATCCCTCTCTCTCTCTCTCTCTCTCTTTAACAAGCTGGCACACTTCACGCCCTCTTTGGCCTATTAAAACGATCGCCATGAATGAAAGATTTTAACATGAAATGTGTCCCTTCAGAGAGCAGAGCTTCAGATGGCGGATCTGTGAGATGCTATGGTTAATAACATTTTCCTCAGCATCAGAACGAACCGACACAGGAATAATTTCACAGCAATCACTGATCAAACAAGGACTAGTTATGAGTCACACCAAAGGTTGCCGCTTTCACCGGATAACTATTTCCTGTTTACACGCTGATGTCACAGGCTAACACACTGCATTCACAAATAAGAAGAAAACAGTTCAAAAGGGTAACAACTGAAAGGCTTTAATCCACTAGAGACTGTCGGGGACTCCACGCATCCTGCTAGCAGGTCTACTCACCTTCTTTAAGGGCTTTATCTACATTGAGGGACACCACAACCCTCCTGGTCTGGGCTGAATCCAGCAGAGGTACACAGAACCGGCCCTACAGAGTGAGGAAGACAACCATTAGACATTAATCACTCATGACAGCCAAGCACAACATTCATTATGTAGAAAACCAATTAAAAGACCCAGCTGAAGGACATTTTTAGTACCGGTTACATGGGTTACAAATCCTGGCATTGATTCTATGTGGAATATACAGTACAAGCCAAACGATATCAGGTTGAGATTAACAACACAAATCACAACAAAAAGAACCAGATAATGAAGTCTGGCTGATTTGTAAGAACTAGAGTTTTCTATGTATTTGCCAATAAATTGTGTAATATTTACTTTTGTGTGTATTGAATCTTTATAGTCTAATATTTTTGTTCTTGTTTTGTTTACAGTGTAAGTGAACCTCCCTAAGCCTATTTATTTCATTTCATAAGTTATTGACATATGAATAGAAATTTACTTTTAAATGAAACAAACATTAAATAATAAATATATTTAAAATATTTTTCTTAGTTTTTTTTAATTAAGCATATCTAAATTTACCTTGAAATCACAAGTGTGTATGTGTACACTATAAAAACAATCTGTAGAATTTATGGTAAAAAACGGCAGCTGTGGTTGCTGGAATTCTACCGTAAAAAATACAGAAACAACATTTTAGGTTTTACGGGTTTAACTTCAATTTACAGTTAAATACCGTAATTTCATTAACTGATACAATGTTAATATAGCAACCTACTGAAGTACCGAAATCTGTTTTGTACCTAACCACCAAATGCAGGTGGTGATGAGAAAGTCACATGATGAACCAAAGCCCATCACAAGCAGCTTTTAAATAATAACACATATAGAAGGTGCACAGTGTCATTCACACAAGCACTAAACACCATCATGGTGAGACTCATTAAACTGAAAAATGCAATAAACATTAATTTAACAACATTAGATGTAACATACAACCCTAATAAACATAACTGATAAGCAAAAACTAAGAAGAAACATAGTTATTTCAAAGAAAAAACATCAAATTCAAACAAAATTTGAAATGCAACGCAGGAAATTCTGGGAACGTCAATTTACGTTTTACAGGAACTTACTGTTAACCATTTAACCGTTTTTTACTGTAGCATTTTCACAGTTTTTTACCGTTAAAAATCACGGTCATTTTTTTTACTTTGTAGACAGATAGATAGATAGACAGATAAATAACATAATACATAACATAAAATATAATATAATGTAAACTTAAGTTTAAAAAAAAAATATATATATATATATATATATATGTGTGTGTGTGTGTATTTTATTATATATATTTACATCTACCACAAAAGAATAAGAGGAATCTAAATATACATATAAAATATTATATTATAAATGTTTGTTTTTAATTATATGAAAAATATCATATATATATATATATATATATATATATATATATATATACACACACGTTATTTGTTACCTTCTGTTATTTAAAAAAAATGTTTTACATAAATTTACCCCAAAATCAAGATATATATATATGCACACACACATATACACATATAAACATGTCATCACCATCAGACAGTCACATTCTTTGAAACAATCACAGTGCCAGTGTAAATTATTGTTTGGGTGTATTTGCGTGGATGTTGTGATGTAACACCAGCCTTACCATTAACTTATTGAATAAATCCACGAGCTTCGATGACTGTCTCCCAGTGGTGTCAAATCTACTGATCTTCAGGGGGCTTTTCTTCACCAGCAGCCCGAAAATTCCCAGCAGGAAACATAACAACGCGAAGGACACATAAATAAAGAGTTTGAGGAAAAACGAGGTGAGAGTGAGTCCTCCAGAGCCGAGCTGGAAGACCAGCACCGCCGTCGCGATGCCGACGACCAGAGACGGATAGACGGCGCTGGGCATGAGGACATCCGACCTGCTGATGCTGCTGCTTCGGCCATCAGGATGCATGATGCTGTTGCTGCTGGAAATGACATGTCCTCACGTGCGCACAACAATAGACAGGCTGCATTCCCCTTGACTTCACAGCCCAGATTTCACTCATCACAATGTGTGCGTTCCATTCAGAGGGGTAGCGCGGATGATCCGGGCGTCTGAGCCACTTAATAAAAGAAATGCACATGCAACTGTTGCATCTGAGCAGTTCAATGACAGCAGTGCACTTGAAATGATGATCAGCCAGATAACCTGGCTGGCTCTAGGACAGCTTAAATGGCTGCTAATTCAAATCCTCCACAAATGCATAAGGAACATCAAGTGCACACAAAGGACGACAAGTCAGAAATAACAAAGCAGATGTCCACACAAGCTCATCCAAATCTATCAAAACATCTCGCGCCGCGATCAGGTCCATTGACGCCTATACAAACAACGGAGCGGCATCACGCGATGACTTTAACTTTTAAGCCTCAGACGTGAGATAAAGATGTACGTATTAAGTGTTCACTCCCTGGTGTTTTCATTATCCACCGCGGCAGATCCGAAATGTGGCAAAAAATGAAACTTCTTATCAATCCGTCGCGTTGACAAGCGGTCTCAATTCTGCTTAGATCCCCAGCTGCCTTTGGAGTGGCGAATTTGCGAGTTCTACTATGGAGAAGGGGTTGTTCATGAATATTAATTACGCAACGTGACGTTCGCTCAATCGCCCGGATTGATTGGTCGAAAAGCAGACGTTGGGGCGTAGGCGGTAGTCGGCTAGCGAATGAGCGAGTGAGATTTGCCTCATGAATAATTATTAATCACTTGACCAGAAGGTGGAGGAAGGTTACCAAGCAACGTCAGCATTACCTGATTAATATTCATAAGCGAAGCCTTTGCCGTAGTAGGAAAAGCGACACGGCGACTATGGAGCCTCGAGTAGGCCATAAATCACACACAATGGGTCCAAACAACAGTCAAATGCCTTAAATCTTTTGAAAAATCCATCTCCCAGATTGGTTATATAACATACTTTCTGGGTGCTGTTGCTTCTTTTTGTTTTGTTTGGGAAAATGGGGAATAATGAATGCTAGTCAAGAAAATGTAAGACCTGTCACAAGACCTATCATATATATCTGTCTCTCTCTCTCTCTGTCTGTCTCTGTGTGTGTGTGTGTGTGTGTGTGTGTGTGTGTGTGTGTGTGTGTGTGTGTGTGTGTGTGTGTGTGTGTGTGTGTGTGTGTGTGTGTATACACTATGGCTTGTTTGTAGTGTGGTTAAGTTTGCAAACAAATGGTCTTTTTGCGCCACCTAATGTTCATCTTTACCTGGTCAACTGGAAAAACAAGTCTAATTGATTTATTTTTATTTTTTGAAACTCGTCAAAGTTTAAATCATTTCTATGTCTGGCTTATGCATATAGTTTAGTCTTTAAAAAATACTTTTCATGATTTTAAAGCATTATTACATAGGTCTTGCTGAACTAAAACGCCAAAAGACATTAAACAGTCATTACGTTTATCTTATAAATAAACATAAATCAGCAAAGAGTTGAAAATTGTGTATAGATTAGAATAAAGTGTAAAACGGCAGATGAGTGAAGTTCACAGCCAGACCAGCAGATGGCGAAAGAGCTCATTTGTTTCCCGCTGTCGAAGCACATATAGAATAAAAGCCCCCCCCCCCCCCCCCCGAATTACAATAAACAATATCAATGTTATTTCGAGTATTTAAATCTGTAAATCTGAATTAACAAATGCAGTTACAAAATAATAAAAACCTTTGAGTTTAGAAGAAATAACCTTACTTTTATTGAGGAAATACATTTGTTTTATTGAGAAAGCAATTAGTGCAAACCCTGTACTAGAGATGGAGAATCTATAGTTATGTAATCTACAGTAGAAGTTAAACAAATAATAACAATATAATAAAATAATGCCTTACATTCAAAACGGTACATATCTTGACAGAGCTGTGATACTAGCCAACTAGTCAAGTAATTTTACAATAAACAAAAGACTTGTGTTATCGAGAGATATACAAAGACCATTTACAAAACAACAGAAAACAAATTGAGAACATGGAGAAAATGATATAATAAAAGATCAGATCTTACTAAAATATAAATCTTTCAGTGAAAATGTGCAAATTGGTTCATCCAACACCAACACAATTTCTTCTACTTCATCAGCAATGAATGATATTTACAACTCAAAAATAGGCAGTGCAGCAAAAAGCTGAGAATGTTTTTCTTGGCATTTATCCGACACCATGGCACACCCCAAGGCATAAAATATGTGTTTGATATGTGCGCTCCTGCAGTCTTCTGTCTGAGATGGTCTGACAGAGTGAATGCAGCGGGGGAATCCTCTAGACCAGCGTTAGCGGCAGCAGCACCAGCGGCAGCAGACAGCTGTAGATCAGAGCGGCTCGTACAGCGCCAGCCGAGCTCCTCATCATACACTCCACACGAGACCACGAGCCGTTGTTGGGCAGGGGTTCGATCCCCAGCGTCTTGCACAAAACATTATACACATCTACTGTTCGGATGGGACCGGCGTGGAAGTTCGTCTTGAAATCTGAAGAAACAAATAAATAAAAAAAACAATCAAATCCAATTTATTTATTTTTATTTAAATGCTGAATAGTAGGTTTTATTTATTTAGCTTGTGTGTATATATATATATATTTTTTTTTTTTTGATAAGTTTCTTCTTAGGGTTATTCTTTGATGAATGTAAAGTTAAAACATTTTTTTGAAATAAAAAAGAAAAATAGCATGTAAATATTAGCATTGTATTTTTTAAGTGTAATATAAAATAATTGCATTTTAATATAGTTATATTTAATGGGTCACCATGGGCGGCGCAAGGGAGGGGCTACCAGGTGCTTCAGGACCCCCAAGAAAGACCTAAGCACCCCCATAAATAAAGATGAAATAAAATATTTAAAAAAAAACATTTGACTCATTATGCATGCATAACAATGCAAAGCAGTACAACATGACGTGATTTGCAGTTGCACTTTTCGTAATGTCATAGCATTTTATTTTAAAAATGGATCGGTTCGTTCCATGGGATTTTTTTTATCCATTTAACTGTCCACCATGCAAAAACCACAAGTCTGATCACTTAGGCCTGTGTCCGACTAAAGATTCTTCTAGTCAACTAGTTGCACGTTTATGTTAAATTAAAATAATCTACTAAACCTTCCTTTAATATAGGTTAGGCATACTTGCGTATTATAGCCGATTCTGCGCTCAAGTGCGCGCATAAAGCTTGCCGCAAAGCACCTGCAAAAGTAATGATTATGAATGCGTCTGGGAAAAAGACGACTTTTTTTATTATTTATTACTAAACTAGTGCTTTCTCAGTATTGGCTGCAAACATGAAGTTGCTGAATGCCGACGCTGACTCGCCATCTCCACAGTAATGGACGTGCAATTAATAGAGAAATGCATCTTTTCCTACAGACCACATAATTAAAGAATATTTGTTTTTATTTGAATTGGTTCGTATAATAGTATAGCCTACATTTCAAGTTTTCTATAGGCCAAGATTTATTTCTTGTCTGTGGGCCGGTTCATTGTTGTGACACGCGGAATTTCATGAAGACTGCATGAGATGGCAGAAAGTGCATCCAAAGATGACGGATCGGCTATGTATTTTAGGTTCTAAAATGCATTTTAAAAAAAGCAAGGGATTGTGCAGACGCCTCAATAATACTCCCACACTCATAAATAGTTGAAGAGTGAATGGCCAAAAAAAAAAAGAAAAAAAAAGTTACGAGTCAAATAATCATGTAATAAAATGTTACAAAATCGACTGGGTGATTTTATTATTCATATGAAAAATAATAACCCGTTTTCGTCATATTTACTATTAATTGCCCAGCTCCCCCTGTCAATGATCTAGCACCCCCTCAGCACCTGCATTCAAAATACTCTGGCACCGCCTCCTGTGGGTCACCCAGCTTGAACGCCAAACCAAATCTCCAGGTGCTCTCATAAGAACCAGACTGAAAAACCTATATGCACCCCTGTATGTATGCATGTATGCATGCATCTAATATGCAGAGTAAAGGTGAGGTCTGCTGAACTTTACCTGGTCCCTGTGCCAGAAAGAACCCCCTCATGTCCATAAACTCATTATCATAACCATGCCACCCATGTTGCCAGCCCTCCGACTCCTCCGTGCCGTTTTTCCAGAAGGGCAGTTTGGCTTTATTCTGTGAAGACAAGCAGATGTGCAGAGGTTAGCATTTAGCCTGCAATGTAGGAATCAGACTGATGCCTTGGTGTTTTGTCCTCAGAGTATGTTTTTGTAGTCAGCTAATGACGCATCACTGAGATGATCTGTGTTATATCAGGCAAGCACGCAAGAGGAAGACTGTTGTTTTTGGGCTTTATATGCAAGACTGAATCATGACTGAAGCAATTCCTGTCAGCACTCTTATTGGGAATGTACAAAGCAACATATTAAATGGATCACAAGGACATGTGGGGAAATTTCCACACCCTGCTATAGGACAAATGGTGAAAGTTGCTCAATGAGACTCTACTATAAGTTTCAATAGTGCAGATAAGGGCAGGTAGACACTAAATAAATAAAACTAGTGCATGTATATCTAGATCTAGATTTGGTTAGATTGTTACAATTATAAAACAACCCCATAAACAGCCATGTTTCTCTACATTGTGTAGAGAATAACCTCACTAACCTCTGTGATAAACCATCCAGGCTCTGCAACTAGCGTCAGCGTCGAGACGAACCTCCCGTTTTTGTAATGAAAGCGGTCTGGGATCTCTTGTTTCTTATAAACATTCATGTTGTCCACTGTGCTCAGGTTTTGATAGATCTGAATCAACACATACAAACATTTTAAGTTAAAGCAAATTCCCATTTCATCCCAAAACCTAAAGAAAAAAACAAGGCATTAAACTTCAGTTTATTTTTTTGTTTTTCCCATTATTAATTAATTGTATTGCTATTATTTTATCAATTAATTCATTAGTGCATGTTATTCAAAAGAAAATATTTCTTCATTAAAATGTAATAACTTCTACCTCTTTTTTAACAAACCGTGTACCACCAAGTAAATAGTTTACTATTTAAATAAATTCTCCTTCTTTCCACAGTATAGTAATGAAAAAACATTATTTGTTTGATTTGTGAAGAAAATTCTTTTGAAAAAATGTCAAAATGCTATATATACACAAAACACACACACACACAGAGGCCAGTACATCAAAGTTTAAACATACTTTACATACTGAAATATCACTAAAGTTCAAGTTTAAATCTAAATGGGGCCGACAACAGGTCAAAGTACACCACTGCCTTTTCATATTGACAAATTCTGACGCCAAGTGGATTTTTCCCTCAAAATAGTAGATGGAAAATAAGACAGGGTTGTTTTTGGAGCCGTGGTCTTGCTGTAAACACAAGTCTCATGGAAAACATGCAGATGGAAAGAGAACAGAGACAGGCTGAGCCCACCTCTTCAAACTTGTCCTGTTTGGGCCACAGATTGACCACCGGCCCCCTGTCCATCATTTTAATGATGTGCGTCATGTCAATGTAGTTGTCCAGTTCAATGACTTTCTCCATCCACTGCAGGTCCGTCATGCCGTGATCAGAGAACAGGACCACGTTTATATCATCTCTCATATTTTTCTCCTGACAAAAAAGTAAATTATACGTTTTAGATGGCCAGGTAGAACAGACAGCAAGTATTGTTCTTTCTCTCTTTCTTTCACCCATGTAAAAATACCTTGATTTTCTGGTTGAGGGTCTGGAAAGCCTGGTCCAGCGAGCGAATGGCGTGCTGTATTTCTGGAGAATGTGGCCCAAAGTGATGTCCTTCCACATCAATCTTCTCGTAATAAATACCAGCCATGTCTGCTTTATTGCTTCTGTTTGCGACATATCATTAAATTTTTTTTTCTTCTTCAGATTAGGAGACATTTAGCATTACATTAAGGAAACGTTGCAAAAGGATCGGGGCCTTCTGTAGCCAGAATGAGCCCGTAGGATGAAGGGTGTCCACATACTTCACATTATGTATTTTTCTAAAAGTTAGGTATGCATCTTATTCAGATTCATCTTTGAGAATTTAATGTTTTGTAATGATATGATTTGATATCTTTGAATTGAATTGAATTGAAATTGACATAATACATATTTACCTGACTGATAATAAATCGTTACATTTGATTTTATTCTGACTTACTCTGAAATTAAGTGGAGACGTATGTTTCCGCAAATCTTCGTACAGAGTTAAGCACATACTGGATCTCAGGTTAGATGGAGCATGGGACACATCAGGTGAGATTCTAGATTTCTGACTAACTGCATAACTTTAGTTAAGTTGTACTCAGTTGCGTTAAATATGGGGGGCTAGTTATAATACCGGTCATAACTGCTGGTTACTGTCTCAGTTTTAATCAAGTTGAACGTAGTTATACTAACTATCGGGGGCTAGGTATTTGGTACTAGCATAACCTCTGATTATTGTTTGAGCTTTAACTAAGTTGTACATAACTGTAGGGGGCTAAACAGAACTACTATTTAAAGAATGGTATGCAAGGGCAACCTATTAAATAGTATTAGCCATAACCTCTGACTAATGATCAGACTGGAGGGTTTGTGACCGTGGGGTGCATGTACATCGGCTGGCGTGATACACCCTGAGCGACACAGATTCCTAATGAACGAGTAAATATAAAGTAAAGAGTTAACTAGGATAATCAAATGCCAGAATAATAATAATTAGAAACAGGCGAACCAATTTGCATTTCAACCTAAATTCGAGGTCATAATAAAATGGAGTCAGATTTGAATTTAACCTAAATTTAATAACTTCATCCACAATTGGATACCTTCTTTGGGTCAAGTGCGTGGACCTTACACTGGCTTCATCTAGGCAGAAAAACCAACAACATTATCTGTGTTAATGATTTCTTGGGCTTTTAGTCTTACTTTAACATATTTAGAGCGCTCTCCATGGAGTCGATCAGGTTCTTCTCTGAAGGGTTGTACACATATTCCTCACAGAATGTAGGTCTGACTCCAAGAATCGTCACTTCACAACCTAAATGGACAGAAACACACTTGTTTGGACCATGTGACCTGCATTTATATGCATTTGAGAGAGATCAAAAAGGCTTTTGAATGCTTGAACACTCCACTTGAAAATAGTGCATGCTTTTTTAATATCAAGTAGCAGTAGGAGTAGGAGTAGCTTGTCCTTTTAAAATAACACTAATTAAATGAGTCTGGCATGGGAGGAAGCTCTGTGTGGCCGTGGTGTGTGGATATAAAAAATCCCTTTATTTATACTGTACACTGCCATTAAAATGTATGGAATTAGTCAAACTTTAAAAGAAATTCATATTTTTATTCAGCAAGTGTGCATTAAATTAATCAAAAGCGTCAGTGAAGACATTTATAATATATAATAAAATATTTCTATTGCAAAAAAATGCTGTGCTTGTCAACTTCCTATTCAACAATACTGAATTTAAAAAGTATTACAGTTTGCATATAAATATGAAGCAGCCAAACTGTTTTCAACACTGATAATAAGAAGAAATGTCAGCATATTAAAATAATTTATGAATGATCATGTGACACCGAAGACTGGAGTAATGATGCTGAGAATTCAGCTCGACATCACAGGAATAAAATATATTGTAAAATATCTTCAAATAGAAATAGAAAATATATATAAATAGAATGTATATTCAGTCATTTTAAATCATATTTACATTATTAACACTACTAAAAACTTTTTTTCTTAGAATTGTTTTCTAAGATTGAGATCTATACAGTACATGTACGAAGTGCCACTACAGCAAGCAACTTCCATCATCTCTTATTTTCACAATTTCTACAAGCATTTGGACCCAAAACCACATAAATCTGGGTATTCAGACATGGGATGAAAACCTCATATGTATTTATTTATACAGCAGTTCTTTCTGGTCCTCAAATCTGATTGGCTAAAAGGAGTGCGATATTCTAGTGATAACAGAATGACAATCGTTTCAATCGTTTCAATCGTTTGTATCACTCCGCTTGCAGTATTTCTCATAGTGAGTGTCACGGCGGATGTCCAAATCCATGACAATTTTATAAATAGTATAGTTTTTGTATCACGGAATGTTGTTTTAATTGTTTTTACATTGGCGAGAATGTAGTCGTTTAGACGTTTGGTTAATAAATTTGCTTTGACATTTTCAGAGTTGTGAGCTCCATGGCGTTAGCGGCCGTTCAGCGCTCATGAACCCGCCGAGAGCAGCCTCACCTCGGCCAGATCTTCTTTTAGAATTTGTCGCCAGTGAAACGGTCAACTTTAGATTAGAATCCATGGTGGAAGAAAGTAATTCTCAACAAAAGAGGGTAAGACACTCCATACTTGTGTCTTATGTATTTACTCGTGCCGTCGAACTGTTCTATAAATGCAATATGAAATTCATAGATGTTTTTCTGTTTGCCCAGCTCAACTTTCTGATTTCTGTTATCTCCACGATCTCTTATGGATTTTGAGCTCAACCTGTTCCTGTCTGGGTGAGCTGCTGTAACCTGTGTGGAGTGAATCTTATCTCTGCCTGTTCTGGACTGTTCCTAGTTGTGTAAAGCGGCTGCCACCCTGGATTCTGACATCCGCTTGATGTGAGCCGTTTACACCTGTGTGGTGTGGTCACCTGTCTGGACTTTGATTTTTGCCAGGACTTTGATCTTCTGTTACTACTCAATACATGTTTGAGTCACATGTCTGCATTTGAGTCCTTTATCCCAGAGAATCCTGACAAATATACATATCGCACTGCTACTCGTGTGATATTGCTTGTGTGCATTCAACTTATAAAATATATACTTAATCTTAGCTATAATATATACTCTGAAGCTGAAAAACAACATTTTCTAAAGTTTAAGCACCTCACTTCCACTGACCCATTTAAAAAAATTACAAAACATATGTTTAATGAGGTTCAAGTCCCACATTATACTCGGTTTATAACACATACAGACATCCACTAACCTGGCCAGTAGTACATGTAGACTCTCTTCCCTAGTTTCTGCATGGTGACCCACAGCGGCTCTGATCCGTCCCACCACATGGGCAGACGGCTGTCTGGATTAGTTCCAATCAGGAACTCTTTCATGGAGTCTTTATCCCACATGTAATTTCCAGTCATCTGGTGCACCTCGCAGTGGCGTCCTGGAACAGTTAGAGGAGTGCATAATGAATATTTACAGACATGAGGGTGGATTTCAATCAGCACGCCTCAGAGGTTCATTTGATTAAAGAGCTTCATTCATTTCATTGCATTGCTCATATGTTGCTCTTTTAGAGCTGTGGAGACTTCACAGAGCTTTTGGATATGCTTCAGTATCTTTGGATAGCCAGCAACAACAATGGATCATTTGTCCACTCACACCAAGCTCTGTGGAGATGAAGGCACACAACAAAGAATATTTCAAATAAAGCATTAGAAAAAAATACTTTCTATGCAAGTTCAAGATGTGATTTTAATAACAAACCCAAAGAGAGTTTAAAAAATAATCGATACAATATTCCCAACAAGCTGTCACAGCAAAATGAGTGTATCTGTGAGTGTCTGACACATGGAAACAGTTAATGATCTGTGTCTCAGGCCAAAAATTCCTTAGCTGTTTGCGCTGATTACTCTGATGTTGGAGTTGGAATGAGGCAGCCTAATGAGTTTTAACATGGTGCATTCACAGCAGAAGATTCATTTCTTCCAACAACAGCCAAACATATTGTTTCATCAGACATCATCTTTCAAATATGTGAATATGTTGAGTTTAGGAACTCGAGCAGGTCTTAATGTTTAAGTTGGACTATCAAATGCTTTTCTTGACGAAGCAGATGTTACGTCAGCATCACAAGATCCTTCAGAAATCATTCTAATATGCTGATATGCTGCTCAAAAAACATTTCTCATTATTAACAATGTTGAAAATAATTTGCTGCTTCTACCTTTTAGTATTAAATTTGAGTGTGTAACAGGTTCTGCACTGTTTATGTAAAAGACATGAATGATTCCTCATATCATACAGCCAAGGAACTGTTCACCCAAAAAAATTTTATTTGTTCAGAATATATTCCCCCTCAGGCTATCCAAGATGTAGATGAGTTTGTGTCTTCATGGCCATGGAAACAGATTTGGAGAAATGTTGCATTACATGACTTGCTCACCATTGGGTACTCTGCAGTGAATGGGTGCCGTCAGAATGAGAGTCCAAACAGCTGATAAAAACATCACAAAGTAATCCACATGACTACAGTACATCATTTAGCGTTTTGTGAAGTGAAAAGTTGTGTAAAATATGAGTTCTCTATCCATAGCATTGCTTACTTCAGTGAAAAAGTCATCTAATCTGAATCCAGAGAGAAATATGCACAGATCAAAGCAGAACAGCTCTAAACAAATATGTTGGTGGATTTTGATGTGAGGGGACAAAAGATGGACTTTATTACTGGAGAAGGCAATGTTATTATGGATTATAGATATAAAGTTTAAATGCCTTAATGGTGGATTTGTTTCTTACAAACATGCAACATTTTACTTCACAATATATTAATTGATGCACTGGAGTCATGTGGATTACTTGTGGACTAATGTGATGTTTTTATCAGCTGTTTGGACTCTCATTCTGACGGCACCCATTCACTGCAGAGGATCCACTGGTGAGCAAGTGATGTAATGATACATATCTCCAAATGTGTTCTGATGTAGAAACAAACTCATCTGTATCTTGGATGGCCTGCGGGTGAGCAAACTGTCAGAAAATTGTACTATTCCTTTAAGGAGAAGTGTAATATGACCGTTCTAAGGAATGTTGTAAAGCCAAAAAAAGAGACCAAATTTAGCGAACACAGAAGCACGCTATCAACCGCATTGCAAGGCCTTGGCAGCCACCACCCAGAGCACCTACTGTATAGCAGTGACGGGTTTTGCATGGGCAAGCACATTTAATTTTAACGTACTCGCCCATGCAAATCATATCTAATTTAATTCCAGTTTAGTTCTGGGATATTGATGGTAATGATCCTTGACTGCTTGGACAAAACTAACTGATGTTTAGGTGTAATTTTAAACTGTAGTCTTAAATTTAAACTGCTGACTGTGCACAGTACAAAGAGCAGGGTCAGCACGTCCAAGAAAAGCAAACATTACACAAACAAATGCCCTCCTTTAATAAAACAAAACCTGCTATAAAACAATTAGCGTGTCAAGAACCTTTGGCCATCCCTGCATGTTACAGCCCTAAGAACTACTTTATAGTATAACGTTCATTAACAAATCACAAATATTAACAGATTCAGTTCAGGTAGTTCATGCATACTTTTAGTATTTCAGAAGGCTGCATTTATGGGATTAAAAATAGTGTGATATTATTACAATTCAAAAGAACTGTTTTGCATTTTAATATATTTTAAAATGATGCAAAGCTGACATTTCAGTATCATTATACGCCAGTCTTCAGTGTTGCATGATCCTTCAAAAATTATTCTAACATGCTGTTCTGATGCTCAAGTAACATTGTTAGACATGTTTTTTAATATTTTTGTAGAATATCCGAGTAACATTATACATGTTTTACTGTCACTTTCAATTAATTTAATGCGTCCTTGCTAAATAATTATTAATAAAGGAAAACTAAATGCATTTAAATATTAAATAAAGGTAATGTTTGTTTAATGTTATTAATAACAGTTATTCTAAGACAGTTTGCACAATGGACGTCCCTCACGGTGTCCCAGCTTTGCTCTCATTGTTTGATTTCTTTGTCAAAGCTCCAGCCCAGTTGTCTTCTGAAGCTTTGTGGAGAGGGGAATGTGCCCAAACAAAACAACTGCCATCAGCAGAGCAGTAAAGCACTGGCTCTGAGCCGCTGTGATTGGTGGACTCAGAGTCAAAGCGCGTGTGCTGGAGCTCAGCGCTGCATAGCCTTTGTTACTGAAGTCTGGCGTACAGACAACACACACTGTATCACCATGTGATTCAGCAACACGTTTCACTGAGTCAACTGAGTGGACATGATCAGAAATACTTGTGCAATTTTTATCACATATTTTATAAAATAAACTAAATGTCTCCACAAATAATAAATATGCAATATGAATATACTCATCAACTCTTGATAATATTTTAAATATTTCATTTTTATTGAATCAAAAACATAAATGTTGCATAATGGACACCTAAACATAAAATTAAAAAAAAAAAAAAAAAAAAAAATCTGTTATATTATGCATGCCTCTACAAATAATCATTTTTCAATTTGAAAATACTTAGTCAAATATTTCCCTCTGCTTGTATACTGATAAACAAATCTAAATGAGAGCGAGCTGTTTTTCTGTTGTCATTGTGGATGAAGGACTCATCATTTGTGCCTGGCCCCTGTGATCAATGGCCCTATTCAAAACATAATGAACGAGCAGATCTCAGATCCAACAAATCTCTATTGTTCTACAGTAAGAGTACTTTTAATGACCTTTATACTCTTTTTGTATATAAGTGTGCAACAAAATAACCACACAAAGAATGCATTATGTGGTAAAGCCCTATTAAACTGTCCCAGACAACAACAACAAATGATTACGTTTGCATGTGTAATCTTCAAATGCATATGGAAGTCATTTAGAGCTCCAGGAGATCATAACATCTTCCATTTTACCAGATTGCTATATCAAACAGAGAAAATCAGTGCTCAAAGAGACTTCAACACAAGAAGTGCAAAGCAGCTAAGATTGCATATAGATATTAAAAAGTCGTGAGAAGTCTTAATTAGTAAAAACTCACCTGTCATTAGAGAGTAATAGTTGGGATAGGACAGACTGGGGAAATCTGGAGTCAGGTAATCCACTTTAACACCGTTTTCCACGATTTCTCGAAATCCAGCCAAGTTTTGTAAATCGTCCAAGTAATCATAACGGAAGCCATCGATCAGAAACACCAGGAGTTTGCGGTTTGCGTCGCAGCATCGGGACAGAAGCAGAATAATAACGGCGAGGATGTTCAGCGCGGCTCGAGTCATGATGCTCCGCTACTGAGAGCAGAACTGACTGACTGACGGAGAGCTGAACACTCATCGCGCTGATTCATGAAAAACTCTCCGTCTCAGTGGGCGTGTGCGGGGGAGAGTCCACTGCCACTGCTAAATTAATTAATTAAATAATAAATTACTTAATTTAAAATGGTTATCATTTTTTTTAATATATTGTTTGTAATATTTAATGTAAATATTATATACATAGTAGCTATATATTTACATTTAGTCATTTAGCAGACGCTTTTATCCAAAGCGACTTACAAATGAGGACAATGGAAGCAATCAAAATCAACACAAGAGCAATGATATGCAAATGCTAACATGTCTCAGTTAGCCTAATGCAGTACACATAGCAAGGTTTTTTTTTTTTTAATTAGTTCAGCCTTTTCTAGATTGTTGACAGCTATTTTATCCCCACTGTTCAACACTGGCAATTCATAATTCCTTAGTTATAGCTGTCTTCTTTGATGTGGAAAAGGCATATGATATGCTCTGGAAAGAAGGATTATTGATAAAGCTAAAATCATTAGGAATTGGCGGTAGAACATATAATTGGATTCTGGACTTTTTATTTGACAGGAAAATACAAGTAAGGGTAGGTAAAGAATATTCCAAAGTATATTCAGCAGAGAATGGAACTCCACAAGGTAGTGTGTGTAGTCCGCTATTATTCAACATTATGATTAATGATATTTTCTCTCAGGTTGAACATAATGTAGGAAAACCTTTGTATGCAGATGACGGGGCTTTGTGGATTAGAGGCCACAATATATCATATGTGAATAAAAAAATACAAGCTGCAATAGTAGAGGTGGAAAAATGGACAAATAAATGGGGATTCAAATTATCTGTAACAAAATCACAAGTCATTTGCTTCTCAAGGCGGCATAAAATCATACCCCTCTCTTTAAAACTTTATGGGCAACCTCTGGAGCAGGTAAAAGCTGTTAGGTTTCTTGGGGTTTGGTTTCATGGAAAACTGACATGGAAAGTTCATCCGGATAAAATTAACGATAAAAGTAAAAAGGTCATCAACATACTTCGTTGTTTATCAGGACGGGAATGGGGAGCAATTAGATCAACTCTGCAAAATATATACTGGGCATGAGATCTGTTTTTGATTATGGAAGTATAACTTACATGTCAGCAGCAGAATCAAACCTCAAGAGATTAGATGTTTTGCAAGCTCTGAGAATCTGCAGTGGATCATTTAAAACATCTCCGGTATCATCGATGCAGGTGGAAATGGGAGAAATGCCTTTAAGAATCAGAAGAGTGAAATTAATGATGGCGTACTGGGTTAATCTCCAGGGACATAATGAGTTGCATCCTGTCAAAAGTGTATTAACAGAATGTTGGGAACATAATGAAACAAATTATACTAGTTTTGGATGGATAGGTAATGCAAAGGCAAGAAATATATGATTACACCAATTACAGTACAGTAATACTGTTTCAATTTCTTCCATGACCTCAATATACAGCATGAATTGAAAGATAATTCGGCAACTTCCAATAACTTCCAACATGGTTTATAGTCCAGAATTATTTCAAGGAACATTATCCAGAATCAGTGTTTTTATTTACAGATGGATCCAAAGATCCTGAAACAGGATTTGCATGTGCAGTAGTATATATTCCAATGAGAGATTGTTTTATTAAGAAAAGAGTAACCAATCATTTGTCAGTGTATGCATCAGAATTACTGGCAATATTACTGGCCCTGCAGTGGATAGAGGAGAAGAAAATAAAAAACACAGTCATTGGATCAGATATTGCATCAGATAGCTACTCATCACTTGAAAGTATATGATCAGGCAGGTCATTAGTTAGGCTGGATATTATCAATGAGATATTCTGTAAGATGTATAATATGAAAGTCATGGGTATTTCTACTTGGATGAGAATAGGTCATACTGTACTTAATAGTACACTATATAAAATTGGAAAACACCCAACTGGGGAATGCATACACTGTAGCCAACAAGAAACAGTTGAGCATGTACTACTCCATTGTAGGAAATATATCAATGAGAGACGTCATCTTATTCGATCACTGAAGAAAGTAAAACATCATGACTTTACTTTATCAGGTCTATTAAGGGAAACAGCTAGTAAGTTATATGATGATTAAATTTGTGAAAGAAAGTAAATTATATAAAAGAATATAGCGTTTTGATTGTTTTTTGTTTATTTATTGTGTTTCATTTTCCAGTTTGTTTATTTGTTTTGCTTGGTTTTTATGTTCATTTATATTTAGTATACAAGCAAATATCATGGTCCATACTCCATTCCAGGTGGTGGCGGTAATGCACCAATAAGCTAGGTTGCCAACCGCCAATAAACACCAAAGAAGAAGAAGATCACACCTGTGCGTTCTAGGTTCACTCTGCAAGCTATAGTGGCCCAAATCCAACTTTTTGCCCAAATGTGACCCATATCTGATTTTCTTATGACAGTCTGAACAGCACAAATCCAATTTTTTCAAATCAGGCCCACGCCACTTTCATATGTGGTCCTAAATCGAATACATATCCGATGTTTTGCAATGTGACTTCAGTCTGAACGGCCATGTCGCATTTCATGCGATTTTTACGTCATGGATATGCGATAGACGTCACAATTCTGCCCTGGAGGAAATCGTGCTCTCCTTCTTCTTAATATTCTTCTTCTTATCACTTCGTTATTTAGGCTCCGATTGCACATTAACTTAAAAACACACGCTAACAAGAGCAGCATCCATTTTTATTTCCACAAACACAGTGTGCTGCATCTGACGTCACGTCTTCTTCTGCACATGTGGGTCACTTCAGGGCTGTATACGGTTCACACATGAGACTGATGGCAGTCGCATTTAAATGACAGTGTGAACAACAGTGCAGAAAACTCGGATTTCAGCAAAAAATCCGATCTGTGCATTAAGACCTGCAGTGTGAACTAAGCTTCAGGCCCAGAGGCTTCATAAGATGCAAGTTTCCGTGTGGCATGGTCATTCCGCTCTGTGTTCCTGTTTAAGTTCCTGGGGAATTGTTTAAAGTGGATGTCTATTCGTGTTTTTATATTTGTATTTTAGGTGCGGCCTGAGAGCGCTAGCTGTTGTTTCATAACCCTGTATCTACAGCTGTTTCTTACACTGGTTTCATCTACGGCTGCTTTCGTATACTGTCTGATCCTGGTTTCATTGTCCTGTGCATGCAGCTGCTGACTGTGTGGACCACGGCCCCCCTGAGTGTTCATAAGACTATTGTTCAGTCGATCTGTATGACAGTGTGCACTTATATCCACAGGTGAATGTTTGACGAGCTGTGATACTGAATCTTAACAGAAGGGGAGAGTGTATTTGTTTCTTTTGCTATAGTTTCTTTTCTTTTTGGTTTGTTGCTTGTTTTCTGAATTTGAATGCACTGATTTGCTGTGGGGCTTGTCCCTTCTGTTAAAGTAAGGTCTCTTTGTAACTGTGGGTATTTAATTGGTAAACTGTTGAGGCCATTCTTCAGAATGTTTGAGGATTAACAATTTCCTGTGCAAAATGTTTTATTTTTGTAAGTCACGTCTCTTGCTCATTCAGTAGAATGAAGCCTGTTTCCTTGAGTAGCACTTGAGGGTGCGTAGTATTTCCCTGGGTGCAAGTCCTAGGGTGGCGTAGTCGTCTCTCCAATGTTTCTGTTATGTGACACCACGTTGCTACATATAGAGCTAGTGTTTTTTTTTTTTTTTTTGAAAGAATAGAATTCGAATAGAGCGTGCTAGAGTTAGAGGGTCAAATAAAGATGGAAGGGATGTTTTAGCCGATTCTTGAAGATGGCTAAGGACTCCGCTGCTCGGATTGAGTCGGGCAGGTCATTCCACCAGGAGGGAACATTTAATGTAAAAGTCTGTGAAAGTGATTTTGTGCCTCTTTGGGATGAACAATAAAGCAACGTTCACTTGCAGGACACAAGCTTCTAGAGGCACATAAGTCTGAAGTAATGAATTTAGGTAAAGGGAATATTGCAATGCTCTCTTGATAGAGCAGAGCCAGTGGTGGTTTTGTAGGCAAACATTAATGCCTTGAATTTTATGCGAGCAGCTATTGGTAGCCAGTGCAATTGATAAACAGAGGTGTGAAGTCCATTTTTTTGGCTCATTTAAAGGTTTGATTGAACTGGCTGGAAGACCTACCAAGAGAGCATTGCAATATTCCAGCCTGGACAGAACAAGAGCTTGAATAAGGAGTTGTGAAGCATGTTCCAAAAGAAAGGGACTGATCTTGTTGTTGAATAAAGCAAATCAGCAGTTTTAGCAATGTGGTCTGAGAAAGTCGGCTGATCATCAATCAGAACTCCATCAAAGGTTTCTGGGTGTTTTTGAAGGAGTTATGGTTGATGTGCCTATATATATATTGTCAATAGCTATTTTGAATTTTAAAACATTTTTTTTTAAATACTAATCAATGGGAACAATTAACTTAAGCCAAAAGTTACTCAAATTATTATTTTTAATGTGGCACCACGTTCAGAGCCATTGACAACATCCCTGCTGAAAAAACAAACAAACAAGCAATAGAAGCCATCACGGAAATTCTGTGATTGTAATTCCATTACAAACCATCAACTATTAACCATTAAAAATGGTAGTGTGTTTTGGGCCATATCCCATTAGGATTTAGTGGTTTTAACAAGCCACCAATAGATGGCGACAAATTACCAATATAGAGCTCAACAGGGATCAGTTTCCATTAAAACCAGTACAGTTTCTTGCAGTAAAACTAACAAATTCTGTGCTGGTTTCTATTTTTTTCCCAGCAGGTATCTCAAAAACATTGGTTGTTTACAAAATCTCTTAATAAAATTTGTTAAGCATGTTTAGCCTATTTAATTCCATAATTCATTCCAGTTAATTAATATCTCCAACGAGTATTTAACTAAATTTAAGTTAGGTCGGTGAGTACAGGTGCTGTTTGGACAACTGTTAAGTCAGCAGTCTTCCCCATGATTGTGTAGCCTACAGAACTAGACTGAGAGACCATTTAAAGGCCTTTGTAGGTGTTTTGAGTTAATTAGCTGATTAGAGTGTGGCACCAGGTGTCTTCAATATTGAGCCTTTTCACAATATTCTAATTTTCTGAGATACTGAATTTGGGATTTTCCTTAGTTGTCCGTTATAATCATCAAAATTAAAAGAAATAAACATTTGAAATATATCAGTCTGTGTGTAATGAATGAATATAATATACAAGTTTCACTTTTTGAATGGAATTAGTGAAATAAATCAACTTTTTGATGATATTCTAATTATATGACCAGCACCTGTACTTAACCCCTCCATTACGAACATCAAGCTAAATCTGTTTATCTTCATTCACTTCCAGTAAAGTACTGTTTAACCCTAAAAAAGGCAAGAGTGGAAAAAGATCAGCAAAAAATCATTTCGTGTCACTTTTTATATCATCTGGACTTAAAACATGTTCAAAATATGGGCAGACGTGTTGGATTTAGGTCAAACTGACAAAATGTGACCCCCATACTCCAAAAAACCTCAACTATTATAATGATAACAGTATTAGATGAAAAATTCTTCCTCGTGCCTCCTACAAGAGACTAAGTAAAGAGTATGTATCTTGTAGTACACGTTGCCTGTTTTAAGGTTAAAATGCGAATTCCTGAAAGGTTTTAAAGCAGCTGACCTGGTATTAAATTCAAAATGATCCAAAACAGAACCTGAAAATCCTCAAAAAAAAGTTGACCCAACTGAAAGTTAATAATTCAGATAAGCTGATAACTTGAGCTCCCTGTTGACACTAAATTAGGCCTTTATTTTCCCACTTTTATTTCATTCATTAATGTTCTTGGACAAATTTAAATCCTGCCACCGCATTTTCACTGTTTAGCAGAGCATCATACCGCTATTACAACTTGAAAAAGATTTAGCTTAGGTTTGCTCTACACATTATAATCTGCACTGACCTCTGCTGTCGGGAAACTGATAAAACAGCCCTTATAGAAACAAACAGAAGTGTAATTCCTCTGCCACTAGGCTGTGCAATAACCTCAACTTTATACCCTCATTGAAAACTTAATCTACAGAAAAGCAACAAATATGAGAAACCAACCCATTAAACAGGTGCATTCTAAATAAATTAGAATGTTGTGGAAAAGTTCATTTATTTCAGGGATTCAACTCAAATTGTGAAACTCGTGTATTAAATAAATTCAATGCACACAGACTGAAGTAGTTTAAGTCTTTAGTTCTTTTAATTGTGATGATTTTAGCTCACATTTAACAAAAACCCACCAATTCACATCTCTACACATTATAATATGGTGATATGCCAATCAGCTAATCAACTCAAAACACCTGCAAAGGTTTCCTGAGCCTTCAAAACGGTCTCTCAGTTTGGTTCACTAGGCTACACAATCATGAGGAAGACTGCTGATCTGACAGTTGTCCAGAAGACCGTCATTGACACCCTTCACAAGGAGGGTAAGCCACAAACATTCATTGCCAAAGAAGCTGGCTGTTCACAGAGTGCTGTATCCAAGCATGTTAACAGAAAGTTGAGTGGAAGGAAAAAGTGTGGAAGAAAAAGATGCTCAACCAACCAAGAGAACCGCAACCTTATGAGGATTGTCAAGCAAAATTGATTTGCAGCAGGATTTGGCACCTGCCCACACTGCCAAAAGCACCAAAAGTTGGTCTAATGACCATGGTGTTGGTGTGCTTGACTGGCCAGCAAACTCACCAGACCTGAAGCCCATAGACAATCTATGGGGTACTGTCAAGAGGAAAATAAGAAACAAGAGACCAAAAAATGCAGATGAGCTGAAGGCCACTGTCAAAGAAACCTGGGCTTCCATACCCCCTCAGCAGTGCCACAAACTGATCACCTCCATGCCACGCCGAATTGAGGCAGTAATTAAAGCAAAAGGAGCCCCTACTTTTATACAGTAAATGAACATACTTTCCCGAATTTTTTTTATTGGTCTTAAGAAGTATTCTAATTTGTTGAGATAGTGAATTGGTTAGTTTTTGTTAAATGTGAGCCAAAATCATCACAATTAAAAGAACCAAAGACTTAAACTACTTCAGTCTGTGTGCATTGAATTTATTTAATACGAGTTTCACAATTTGAGTTGAATTACTGAAATAAATGAACTTTTCCACGACATTCTAATTTATTGAGATGCACCTGTAAATGTCCCAACAAACCTCTGCTGCAGTTCTTTCAGATTATTAGTTACACTGAACTCCGTAGAGATGGATTCAGTAGATAGAGGTAGAACTCTGTCCCAATGCAATAAAATTGTGCAATAATATTCAGAAATATGTTTGCTACAGTGATCGTATCTCTGCTTTGTTGTTGTCACAGTGACCCAGGTGCAATTAAGAACAGCAACTGAAACCAAAAGACAGACACAAATACACACACACACACAGGCCAGATCACTTTACACAACATGAGCATGAGCTGTGCTAGAACCAGCTAAATAAGAAGCATCGCACAGCATTCACTTATCAGTTACAGACACTGATCTACAATAGAGACATTATATAGGCCTAGATCAGTGGTTGCATACTATTCTGGAGGGGAGACTTTGTGTTAAAAAACATTTATGGATCATGAAAGTAGTTTGACAAGTTTAGGTTAAAAACTTGAAAAGTGACGCGTGTATGTGATGTGCCCGGAGAATCAGTTGTGAACATGCACATTTTTAATGTACCAAACACTTCAGTATATCTTAAATGTGAGGTTTAGCCCCCTTCTTCATATATTTGCATTTGTTAATGGCAAATTTGAATAATAATTAATGAATTTTAGATAAAGCACTAGTCGTTTTTCATGTGACCACATTTTCTTGCGAATGTCAAGCACTAAAGCAAAATCAATATCTGAAGCAATAGGCTACAGTACGGCAGAAAAAAAAAATTCCTACAGAGTTTGTTGACAGATCAGAATTCATGTTTTCATTAATGTTAACATTCCACTCATGCTGAGAATCCACTTGCAATGTAAAATGTCGTTTATGTGGCCGATTCGTTTGAACAGCTTAACTAATGGAAATTGTATTGGTTTTAATGGAAACTATAATGGCGTCTACTGGTATGTGATGGATTCTATTGGTGGGATGTTAAATTCTATTGGAAAAATGCTCAAAACACACTACAAAAAGGAATTTTGTAATGGTTTTACTGGAAAAAGCTAATGGTTTATAATGGTATTTTAATGGAAACCATTGGAATTTCTGTGATGGTTTCTATTGTTTTTTTTTTAGCAGGGTTTGGCGATGGTTGGAATAAAAAAAATGTATTAGCAATTGACAAGGATATAAATGTAACACAAGAGGGAGCTAATGTTTCTGTTTATCATCTACGTGGACATGGTTATTGCCCGACGATCGCAATATCGTCTGATTTATTAGCCGAGTCAATAGGCCTGTATTCACCTTATCTTGCTACGAGGAAGTAGCTATTTTCTGTAAATGTGCGAGACGTTCAGTTAATTAGCCGTTATATAACTAGAATAACAACAAAGGGCAGTAAAACTACAAACTAGTGTGTTTATGATTATGATAACGAATTTAAAGTAATATGGATCAAGCAGAATTGCTGTATGATGTACAGGTAAAATAAAAGGAAGGCTGACACCGGAAGTCTCGCACATTTGTATTACAAATATCTTAAGGTGGAAAGATGCATCACTATATTAAATCCCTAGATAGGAAAAAGAGATAGAAATGAAACAAGACACAGGAGAGGGGAAAAATAAGTTGTTTTCCAACATCTAAACTAAACAAAAGCAGATTTTGACTGAAACCATGGAAAATGACTCACTCAAAATACAGTTTTGACAGTACAAACTGAAATCTGACCCAAACAGCGTCTATCATTTATTCCTATGATCACATGATTTTTATACACCAGAATCTTGTGGAAATCATTAAAGAAGCCCTTGAATGTGTATAAAGATCCGGTGGGCACACACATTATCTGGGACTTGAATACACAGCTGTAGACACAAGACAAGCAGAACATATACTGTACATCTTTACGTTCACATATACAGTAGAAAGAGACACATTAAAAGGTTCTAACTTACATTTTTCTTAATAAAAAAAAAAAAAAAATCATAAACAAGTGCTTTGTTTTGTCATAAAAACCACAAACTGACACAAATTCACACAGGATTTCTTACATCACAGGGCCCATAATGTAAAATGGCATGTACTATCCATTGCATAAAGATCCTTAAGGTATAAAAATTGATTCGCTCACAATGAAGGTCTTAAGATAAGTTAAGATTATGCCATTTATGTGCATATGTTTTTTCTCGTAAAACGTCTATCCTTGATTGCGAGCAACAAAAGTCACTGATTATGGCAGCCAGTGCTCATCCATAAGGTGCTCGGGCGACTAAAGGCAATTAGGCAATGATCCCTCTATATACACATTCACAATGGCTTGCGGATCACTACGGCAGCTTACGGATACACGTCACTGCGCTCAAAAACTCCCTGAATGTAAGCTCACGTGTCACTTCCTGTCTGGGAGCATTGGGCCAACCTCCCGTAGGGTGGTCCATCGCTGTCCTGTGAGCTCGTAGGTCCTTTATCGAAGGCGATGATAGTGTTCTGGCGGCTGGACGTCGCGTGCAAGTTTCATCAGCAAGTCTTGACGGAGGATTTGGACACGTCTGAGGTTTTCATGATCACGCTGGCACGTTTTTCGTGGGCCGACAGCTGGCTGGAGGGTCCGGGGCTGTGGGAGGACGAGGGCAAAGGGGTGTTTAAGAGGCTCCAGGTCGTCCCAGTGGTGAAGGGGCCGTGCAAGGGCGAAGGTGCGCGGTCTCGGACAGTGGTTATCTTGAAGTTGGGCTTGTCGGTAGAAATGAAAGAGGACATGCCAGGCAGCACCATCTTCACCTTCTTGTCTTCATGTGCAAATAGCGCGGCCTGAATACGCTGCAGGGTGAAACAAAGCCATGTCAGTGATTAGGACACTAGAAGAAATGACCAATTCTAATATTAATATTAATCTTTTAGATGCTATGGACTCCTAAATATGATCATCCTCATGTTAAGGGACCCCATCCTAAAATGTAAAATGCAACTATATACTCATAAATACCCAATTTATAGTGTGAAAACTGTATATTATATTGGTGACCCTGGAGCACAAAACCAGTCTTAAGTCGCTGGGGTATATTTGTAGCAATAGCCAAAAATACATTGTATGGGTCAAAATGATCGATTTTTCTTTTATGCCAAAAATCATTAGGATATTAAGTAAAGATCATGTTCCATGAAGATATTTTGTAAATTTCCTACCGTAAATGAATCAAAACTTAATTTTTGATTGGAAATATGCATTGCTAATAACTTCATTCGGACAACTTTAAAGGCGTTTTTCTCACTATTTTGATTTTTTTTTGCACCCTCAGATTCCAGATTTTCAAATAGTTGTATCTCAGCCAAATATTGTCCTATCATAACAAACCTTATTTAACAAACCTCTGATCCTAACAAAGCTTATTTATTCTGCTTTCAGATGATGTATAAATCTCAAAAAATGACACTTAAGACTGGTTTTGTCGTCTAGGGTCACATATATAATATGTGTGTGTGTGTGTGTGTGTGTGTGTGTGTGTGTGTGTGTGTGTTCTATTACACTATTATTATATTATATCATACTGTCCTGATATATATATATATATATATATATATATATATATATATATATATATATATATATATATATATATATATATATATATATAGTTTATATATTATTTTAATCTATTATATTTATTTTTATTTTTTTTTATTATTTGTTTTTTATTTAACTTATTTATTATAATCAAATGTTTTTATTTAATCACTTTAAAGTATTATATTTTAATGAATTTTTGTTGATTTTAAACTAGTTGATATTAAAATTTTTTTTTAATTTATTTACATTTACTTTAATCATTTTTTATTATTTAGGAATTATTTGTTTATTTTAATGCTACAATTATGTTTATTCTATTTTTGTTTATTTTTAATCTAACTTATAATCAAATGTTTTTATTTATTAATTTTAATGTATTATATTTTAATTTTTTTTTATTATTATTTTAAACTAGTTGATATTTATTTTATAATCAAATGTTTGTATTTATTTATTTACATATTTACTTCTAAAAAAAATTATTATTGCTATTTATTCGTTTGACATTTTTTAAAAGGATTTTCTCTAAACTCCCTTCCAGACCCTCTCAGTCTAGGTTAATTCCCTCTCAGTCATTATTTAAATAACAAAAATGTGAAAATAAAATTCACTTTTCATTTTTAACCAACATCAGAAAATCATGAACATGCAAATATGACAAATAGTCTGGTAATCTCTGCTGATGTTAAGTGTCTTCATCAAGAGCACAAAAGGTGATAGTTTGCACTTGCAATCTGTCAATTTCCTACCCAGGAACTAGCAGTATATTTTCATGAATTACAACCTGAGGCCATGTCATAAAACACACACACACTTCCTTGTGTTCAAATTATGATAATCCCAAATTGCATGAGAGCGTTATTGCCCACATCTCCAGGGGCCCCACCACACACAGCACACAGCTCACCGCCATCAGTTGCATTTCCTCTCTGACACTCAACTTCATGCCTTTGATTGTTCTCTCTAGAAACTGCTGCGCTGCCTGTAAGACGTTTGCTTCATACATCTCAACTGTGTTTAGACTGATAACTGGCACATAAAACAGTCTGTCTAACAGCACTTAAAATTAATGATTATTTATAGCTTCTATTGTTTTTACTGACAGAATTATGGCGACAGACTGGCTATCATCGGACTGCAGGATCTGCTGGCTTCCTGGCACCATATGAGGGCAAATTTATCACAAAAACTAAAGACAAGAAGTGAGGGACGAGATCTTTCAGTAGAACATTAAAATCAAAAATTAAGTTCTTAGATTTAATTATATATTATTTATGTCCAAAGAAAAATCTGCTCAATATATATAGCAATAATATGAAATATAATATGCTTATGTGAAATATAGAAAATTCATATAAAATAAAATATGCAGTCATTTTGGCATTAAAAATTAATTTAAAACAATATAAAAACACTCATTGCTCTTAGACAAATTTAGTAACTTTATTCTTATATGACAATATATCAAATACTAAATTACGTTGTTTTATTTCTCTTTAATTATTATTATTATCATAATTTTTTTTATTTAGTATATTATTTATTTGATGCTGTGGTTACATTCCTAATAAACTAAGGGGGAAAAAGTATGTCTAAAAGGTACAATTTAATTTAAAGCCTTTAGAATAGTAAGATCTTTACAGGGTGTTAATATCCTGTCATGAAGCAAAATTCCCCTCCCTCGAAGCCTAAATGACATTTTAATCAGCCGTCAAAGCCGACAGCAGTCTTCTGGGCTACAGTAACTCTCTGGGTGAATCAGAGATTCAGTTTTTCTGTTTCAATAGTTTTCTAACAAGCCGCAGCACATTTGCCGGAATCAGCGAGATGCGTCACGTCACTGCTTGCTCTTTCTCTTTTTTTCCCCTGTCTTGTTTTGCATCAGAGTTCTGAGGTACAGGAACCGAAAACAGGGGGTTGAGAGCGTATACCATGTAAGATTTACCCAGATGCATGCTGGAACTTACATGTGTGGATAGATACTGTGCGCTAGTAAACGGGAACTAGGAAAAGCCACAATCTTTCAGGCATGAAACAATAAATCACAAGACCTGGTATTTTAAAATCATTTTGAGTTTTGTAGCTTTTAGTCCAAGTCTGTAGCTCGTCTTTTAGCAGATAAATCCATTTAAAATGTACAGTCTTCCTTTTCCAGAAAAAAAAAAAAAAAACTGACCAAAACATTATGACTCAAAATGCAAATACAAACTTTTATCCAATTAAATATGCTTTAGGATGATAATTGCATCGTTAGTTGAGTAGCAAGTAGCAAAGCATGTTTAAATGAATTATGCTTAAAATGCACCTTTACAATCAATTTTTTGCAAAATTGCCAAAATCAACTCCGTCTTTTTATCCAGTCCTTTGCCTAAAAAATGCATTTCCTTATAAAAAATAAAAGTTTATATTCTATGTGTATCAGTTTGTATAACATGCTACAGTTGATTTCTATAATCTGGCACGCTTGTACAAGACTAAATGCAAAACTTTAAGCTCAGGAAATGGCCCCCGAGACATGGTTTACTCAAAAACAGCTGTGACATCACTAGAGACAATCACAGGCCTAATCGTGCAAAAAGCCAAAGTGAGAGAGTACTTCGACTTGTTAGACTATCAAGGAAATATGAGTCTGTAACCTTACTACTGCAATGGGCTGTGAAAACATTTGCACAAGCACTGACAGCGCTTGATATATTTGGCCCTCAGAGTGGCAGAGTGAGAAAGCAGCCTGTGAAAACTTGCTCTGCAAAATTCAAAAGCACAACAAAAACAAAAAAAATCTTCACAGGCTCAGGATCAGTGCTCTTCTAGAAACGTACTCTATGCATGCATGCAAAAGCATATTTTTGGCACTGCAAGCAAGTTAACCTGCATATTTGTGTTATGTCAAGAACAAACCTCTGCACAAAACGGCTTCCTTTGAATGTCAGAGCCACTAAACTGAATGTTGCTATTCAGGCAGCTGCTATAAACATGTAAACAGTAACTCGCTCAGCAAGATTCTCCTCAAACTGTTGCATTTGCCGTAGTTGACCAGAAAGTCAGCACAGGTGCAAGCAGTTTATGTGATAGTGCCTCTTGTGGCTGAGAATGCAACACGCACTAATGTTAAAGGAACAGTTCATCCAAAAATGAAAAATTTGCTGAAACTTTAGTTACCCGCAGGCCAACTAAGATGTAGATGAGTTTGTTTCTTCATCAGAACAGATTTGGAGAAACGTAGCATTACAACACTTGTTCACCAATTGGATGCTCTGCAAGTGAATGGGTGCCGTCAGAATGAGAGTCCAAACAGCTGATAAAAACATTGCAATAATCCACAAGTAATCTACACGATGAGTCTATTAAGTGAAAGGGACACTTTGTAATTTCTTTGTAAGAAATAAATCTATTATTAAGACATTTAACTTTAAACCCGGTTCAAAACTATAATCAAAATATAAGTTCATAATCCATAATAACACTCCCTCCAGTAATAAAGTCAATCTCTTGTTGTCCTCTCACATTAAAATCCACTGATATATTTGCTTAGAGCGGTTTTGGACTGTTTTAATTGATGGACTGGAGTGGTGTGGTTTACTTGTGGATTATCGTGATGTTTTTAATCAGCTGGACTCATTCTGACGGCACCCATTCACTGCAGAGGATCTATTGGCGAGCAAATGATGTAATGCTACATTTTTCAAAATCTGTTCTGATGAAAAAACTAACTCAATTTGGATTGCCATGAATTTTCAATTTCCAAGTGAACTATTGTGAAATCAAATAAAAATTTGAATATTTGACACTATTCAGTTCCTCACACCCCTAAAATCGTTCCAATAAACAGACATACACAAAAGGATTCTGGGTATTGCTTGGACACACCCATTAAAAGCACTCTTCTTTCCGGTTATTCCTTTTGCCCGCTATCACTCAGCAACTGTAGTCTGCAATAATTTCACATGTGAACAATAACAATCTATTCTGTGTTTAAACCTGTCCAGTTTCGCAAAGGGAAATAGTTTGGATGGATTTTGCACTTACCTCTTTGGAGTCTTCCTCACTGGCGCTGTCTGTATCGCTCTCTGCTGGAAGATAGAGAGAAAGCAAAGTGGTCAGACTGATTCATCAGGGATTTCCTGACAGACAGGTTACTGTGTAAGGGTGGATGAAACAATGCAAAGGATCATCAGATAAAAAAAAAATGTTCAACCGACAGACTGCCTGTACATCTTGTATATTTAACCCTTACAGGTTTAAAAGTTTTAACTGATTACACCAATTAATGACTGAAAGATATCCTCAGGGCCAGTCATTTCTAATGTTTTAAATGAAGAAATACAGTTTAAATTGCACTGAGAGCTGTTCAGACCATGTAAATCAGAAATAATGTAAAGATTGTGGCAGTGTGGCATTGTGTTTGTTTACTATGAATAACTCAACACTTGAGCAAGACATTTCATGCCGTAAACCACACGCTTTCAGCCCCAGGGACTTCTGAGAAAAAAAAAAGATTGTTGATTGGAAAACACGGAACAACAGGACATGAGTCAACATTCCCGTCCGTGTGCAAATGCACTGACAAGTGGCACTGTACGGTAAATTTCACGCCACTAAAAACAAGTTTCATAAGCCAAGCCCCACAATTTCAACAATGCCAAGAGTTCATCTCAGTACTCCGCACGCAGTCAATGAGTAGACACAAGAGTAGCTACTTTAAAACGTATGCCGCAGATAAACAGAAAGACAGCACCGCAGATAAAGGATATATTTGAGTATTTCTCGTCTACTCTAGGAAGTCATTTGCATTCCTTAGTTGTAACTAGCTCCCAGAGGGAACGGAATAAAACAGCAACACTTGTAGACGGAAATGCGGAAACGGTCTAGCTGTAATCTTGGATCTAGTAGTGTTCATGCTTTTAGCAGCGAGCTGGATGGATTCTTATCGGAAGCAGTGTTTCATAGCGGGACTCCGCCATAGTCAGCAACAATTAATCAGTGGTGTTTACGAAGATAAGAATTATTACTAGGGTGAATTCTGGTAAATTGGGACACTTTGGCCATTGAGATGACTGGGAGAAAAATGTCCCTAATAACTGAATTCACTCTGTTACTCATTTTTACAGTTCGTAATAAGGATTTGAATAAACCCAGAGTATTACACTTTAGCATGCAACTCGCTACAGATTCATGCAATTAGACTTAAGATTTTTGCTTAGAAGCCAATAAAATCTCATAGAATTAAAATAGAAAATGACATTATAGAATCCTCCTAGAATACCTACCAACTACATAGCAATTCACTTAAAAAACAATATTACAACAAACTTACTTAGACTTACTTGCTTAACCCAGATTCCACCCCAAGATAGTATTAGAACAAGCTCATTCTCCAAAATGGCTTAATTATCATAGAGAAGAACAAAGTCAACAGTTATGTTGATTCTGCACCACTTGGTGACAAAGGGCTATCAATTATAGATTGGGAACGGGTGTAGGACCAATTCAGACAATGGGTTGTTTGAACGTACAACCCTTAGCTGTTACAACAGGAGCAACTTCATTTACATTAGGGGAGGTAACCTGTAATAGGAGTTTAGGATGTTCAGGGATTCTTCTGAATCCGTTGTATCAAGCTATGTACTATCACTGCTAGATTTTCAACATCCTCGTCATTTTATCTTACAAGCCACATAGCGTTCTGGACAGTGTTGTTATTGTTAGCTAAAACTAAAACTATAAAAAATTGCTTTTGGTAATTGAAATAAATAATTATAAAATGTGACCACGTTGTACTAATCTGTTCCTGTGTTTGTGGCAACTAATTCGTTCCCTTGTTTTACTAAATCATGACTATGTTACTAATTCGTTCCCTTGTTTTACTAAATCATGACTATGTTACTAATTTGTTCCCTCGTTTTACTAAATCATGACTATGTTACTAATTTGTTCCCTCGTTTTATTAAATTGTGGCTACATTGTACTCATTTATTCTCTTTGAACTAAAATAAGGGAACTAATTTAGTCACACTTTGTTTTAAGGTCTAATTCTCGCTATTAACAAACCATTACCGATGACTTTTGCCTCAATAAGCTTTTAATTTGCTGCTAATTAATAGTTAGTAAGGTAGTTGTTAAGTTTAGGTATTGGGTAGGATTAGGGATGTAGAATAAGGTCATACAGAATCTGTGCTTTATATGTACTAATAAACAGCCAATATGTTAATAATAGGTATGCTAATAAGCAACTAGTTAATAGTGAGAACTGGTCCCTATATTAAAGTGTTACACTAGTTTGTATAACATGGACATGGATTTCTCAAATCGAGGGGTTGAATTAATAAACCGTGGGAACAAATATTTAACTGGCTACAGGATATATATTATTTCTGCATGTCACGTGTGGTGCTCTGCAGAAATTGCATACAAAAAAATGACTAAAACTACATTTAAAAAGAACTTAAAATATAAAAATTATATTTAAAATATCAATAAATAATACTATAATAGTGAAAAAAATAATACATATTTTAAAAAAACACGCTAACGTCAAAAAGTAGTGAGAGTAGTATTGCCAACACAATTTGATATTATATTTGTAGATCAATACGTAACTACCTAGCAACCAATCGAACACTCTAGCAACCTCATAGCAATATGTTAACAACTCACTTAGAACACTTTTGAAGCCACACTGCAGTGCATTAAATACAGTACTACAATGAACACCTTGGCAACTCCATAGCAACACCTTAGTATTGCAGCTGCAGTTTTGCATAGGCAAACACCACTCATAAAATGTCAAATTTTGGTATCAAATAACTCAATATAAGTGGATAACTGTGCCAGGCCTTTATAACATATTGAAGGCACACTTTAATTTTATGAAGATGAGCACATGCAGGAGAGAGAGTGAACTGTGTTCGCACCTCACCGTTATATATTAACTCCATCTGGCCAGAGCTGAGTTACAGTACAGAGGTACAGCTGATGTGACACAGTCTGTCCTTGAGGCTCAACTCTAATGGACAACCAACACACGCAGACTACACAGATCTCAATGATCTCAATCACTCTTAGGAGTGATATTTTCAGTCTTATTTTAAACGTACACTTTCTTTTGAACACTCGTTTTCCAAAAACAAACCAAAAAAAAAATATTAAAATGAAGGTAAAAAAAAGGTAAAGGTAAAAACTTATTTTTAAGGGAAAACAAGATTCCTTTTCTATGGAAGCTCATTTCCGCCACTGAATAAAAAAAAAAAAAAAAAAAAAAAACGAATTGCGACTATCTCACACTGACTTTTTTTGACTTTTGAGTTTACATCTTGCGATTTTGACTTTTTTCTCAAAATTGTGAGATATAAACTTGCAATTGCGAGTAATAAAGGCAGAATTGCAATTCTGACTTTTATTTTTTCTCAGATTTGCGTGATAGAAACTCACAATTGTGAGTTATAAAGTCAAAACTGCAAGATATAAACTTGCAATTGTCAGAAATAACATCACAATTGTGAGATACAAACTCACAATTGCAAGAAAAAAATAATTGCAAGTTTGTATCATGCAATTCTTAGAAAAAAGTCGGAATTGTCAGATAAAATATCACAATTACCTTTTTGAATTTTTTTATTCAGTGGCGGAAACGGGCCTCCATATTGTTCTGACCCAACTGGCAAGAATATTGTTTAAGCTCACTTAATTCGATAACTGTTCAGAAAACAAGCAATTGTATCTAGATTCAAGAGTTTTTAGATAGTTTTACTGGAAAACAAATAAATATACGAAAATTATTTTTTGTAGTGTAGTACCTTTGTTCACCAAAAAAGATCTACACTGCAATAAACAATCTTCTTAATCATTATTTTTGTCTTTTTTTCCAGTACAAATATCTAAAATTAAGTGAGTTAATGCTTAAAACGAGAACAAGTATCTGTCAATGTGGAAAGAAAAATAAACTTCACTTGAAGTAAAAACAAGATTATTTTTCCCTACATTTTTTCTATTGACAGATAATATAGTAATGTTTTAAAACTAAATTAATTTTTATACACTTTTTTTTAGAAAACAAGACTTAATATCTCAAGACATTTTCCTTTTCAAATTAAATGTATCAGGATGTAAAAATTTTAAGATATTTGTACTGGAAAACAAGACAAAAATACAGCAAATAAGAAAACCTCTGTTTTTCAGTGTATTTTATGTCATGCTTGTTTGTTTGCACACACAAGATCAAATCTACCACCTGTATCAGTTTCCACTGGCTGCTGAAAACCAAACAACTGGGTGGTTTGGAAAACTGGACATTTATATGAATCAAAAAGTCAAAATACTTCAGCAAATGGAACCGGACTGGTGCAAATTCAAACTGACGATTTTGTAACTGGATGAGTGCAAAACCAGCAAGGATCTCAAAGCAATGCTGCATTGTGAATACAGTCATGGCTAAAGGATGGAGAGTATGTTTGTCAAGCCAACCTCCATACGAGGAGACGGGGGAGATCTGTAAGGGGTACAGATCGCTGGAGGTCACAGCCTGCTCCTCGTTTTCTGTCACCACCTCGATGGTCTGACACACGTCCGGCAGATCGTTGATGATCAGGTGGTCGTCTGCAGGGCTCCGCCCACCAGCCTCTGAGGAAGGAGAACAGGGAAGAGAGAGTGAATATGGAGAACAGTGAAGTGAGAAGTGAACGTGTTTCTTAAAGGGGCATGAGCCAGATCGGTGTCATTTTTCACTCTGGACGCAATCCCTCCGGTCTACGTAGCTGAACTCTATTTCCCTTGGCTCCATAATGAAATGATGCAGTAGAAACGAGGTTAAAAACAAATTAACCAGCTGTAAGGCTTTTTGTAAATCAATTACGTTGCAGCTGATTTTGCTTTGCCAATTCCATGTGTATCACAAACCCCACATGACTAACAAAACAAATACACGCCAAACTCACCTTTTACCCCGATCGGGTGCGTTAGTGAGATTGAAGGGGAAAAGAGAATAAACAAACACAGTAACAAGGAGATCTGGATAAACAGGTCCACGGCAAAATGATAGGTGTAGTGCGATCATATCGCATCCCAAATGTAAAAGACAAATTGCACTTAAATCTGTCAAGAACATGCCTAAGTTTTGTATGTCACCTCAAAAAAGAAAAAAAAAATACTTTGCATAAATTACAAAGTACAGGATAGGACGATTTTCATTAATATAAATAAAATTATTATGAGAGTACTGGAATTTAGTGAGGAAAACTGGCATGAAGATAATAGCATAATATAATTTCCTTTTTTTATTTTGATTTTTTTAATTATGGGTTGAAATATGATCCAGAATTTGACCTGCACAATCTCCAATTACATAACCTTTTACATAACATTTCCTTCATTACGTCACTAACTGTTCATTTAACGTCAGCTATTCATACAATTCAATAGTAGGCAAAACAAAAGGCTCTTTACTAACTCAAACCGACAGCATTGTGACTCACTGGGTTTACATGTGTAGGTGCTATGAACACGGCTGCTGGCATGAGGAATAAAACCTACTCTATAGGTCAAATTCAGTGTCATAATAGATAACGTTTTTGATTTTGGAGATTTGTGAAGGCAGAGAAATGTGAGAGAAAGTCAAACAGCTGTGAAGTGATGCATGTGTCAAACTAGGATAGGAGAGGCACAGCAAAATAAACTGAGAAGCCTGAAGCATTCTGGGTATTTGCAAAAAGTGGCTGAGTAACACAGAACAAAATACTGCTGTGTTTCAAAGATCCTTTCATATTCTCTCACACCACAAGTCATGCTTTTTTGAAGAGAATCCTAAAATAAACTTGAGTGATAACATCTTTTAACAACTTAATGTGTAATAATAATACAATTGAAAAAATACATAAGAATTCATATTTGATACATACGTAAGTGTTCAAAAGAATTTAATTTTTAAGGGTTATTTTAAGTTTTTCTTTAAACAAAAGCATGACTTGTGCTCTGGTTTTAAACGGGTAATATATTTATAACAAATATTTAAAATAATAACATTAATAATATAATATAATAATACAATATAATAATAAATAATATTTGAATAAAATATTCATTGATTTTATTTGCTACATACATAAAATATTAATAATAATAGTAATAATAATAATAATAATTAACAATAATTATTATTTAATAATTTTAATTTAATAATAATATTTAATAAACAAGCCATTCAAAAGTTTTAGAGTTGTTTTAAGTTTCTCTTTAAAAAAGCACAACTTGTGCTCTGGTTGGACAGAATTTGAAAGGGTAATATATTTATAACAAATACTATATTAATAAAATTAATATTTTTTTAAAAGAGAAACTTAAAAAACAAACATGAAAACTAACACCTATGATAGCTAACAATACCTAGCATAACAAGCTTTTATTAGAATTATTTGATCTATTATCATTATTTTAATCTATTATAATTATTTTAATAATAATAATAATAATAAATTATTATTATTATTTGTATTTGCTTTTTATATCAAACATCTTAACACAATAGCTACCAATACCTAACATAAGCTTCTATTAGAATTATTTTATCTCTTATAATTATTTTAATAATAATAATAATAATAAATTATTATTCTTATTACCATTATTAATATTTGTATTTGCATTTTTATAATTAAATATATTTTGAAATATTTTGTTGTTGTTATTTTTATTATTAAAATAAAATAATAAAAATAATAATAAATGCACCTTTCAAGTCATTCAAAAGTGTTATTTTAAATTTCTGTTTAAAAAGGCTCAAATTTTAATACTCCCTATAATACTCCCAGTTGTGTAAAAAGTTAAGTAAACAGATCTTCCAGATTACGTTTAGTCTATTTAGCTAAATTACACCTGGACTGTGATGACTCACAATTATCTGTTTTGGTGAGCAGAGAAACAAAATGTGCCAGAGAGAGAAAGTGCACAGATAAAAACTAATCCATAGAGCAGATAGCATTTCAGACCGTAACTCCTTTCTTGCTGGACTGTAAAGAACAGGTTCCACCTGTATATACTCATGTGACCTGAGCGCAGGTGTGCAGGGCGGAGCAGGAAGTGCACTACCTACCTGTACCGGAGTAATCTGCCTCCTGCTTGATTGTGACTGGGGTTTTACACGACGAAGAGCCATTACTGTTTTCCCAACTCGAGGGCACAGGGCACTGTCGTGCTGCCTGCAGTTAACACACAAACACATTATTACACATTACACATTACAGCATTTCTGACAGCAACAAAATATACACAAGAGTGAAAGTCCATACCTTTATCTTTTCTTCTTTTTCAATTCCTCTCTTTTTCCCTTTGAGAAACAAAACACACAAATATAAATCAGTGCATGCAAATAAATAACCATTCAGAAAGTATCAAAACGGCAGATGTCACAAAACCTGTCAAGAAGATTTATAGGTCCTATTTCACACCAAGATCAAAACAAAAAGCAGGACATTTTATTTTATCTTAAAGATAAAGAAACTATTTTTTAGGGCCATTAAGATATTATAGTTTTACTGTAATGTAAAAATTTTTTAATCATCTTAATCATTCTGGATGCTTTACATTTTATTTTATTATTAGTAGTATTTTCAATTATTTTGTTTAATATGACAGTATTTTAATGATAATTAAGGATGTTTATTTACATAGAAGCATACACACATACATATGTATAAAAAAATGTGTTTAATTTTCATGAAAATAATGTTTTTATAAAAGTAGTACAACAAATACTACCATGACTTCATTTTCATGACAATTAAGCACATTTATTCACACACACACACACACACACACACACACACACACACACACACACACACACACACGTTTGTTTTGCTAATGATATTTTCTAACGGCTAACCCAACACCTACTCCTTATTTTACCCATCACAGTATCGTACAGAACACTAGATTTAAATAAAAACATCTTTTGGTTGATTAATAAGCCTTTTTTTAACTAGTGAGGACTAGTCAACTGCCTCACTAGTGGGTTGTTAAAAGTATTTCACAATATAAGTGAAGACATTTGGTCACCACAAGCATAGTCAAATTAAGAACACACACACGAGGTGAGGCTGCTCTCGGCGGGTTCATGAGCGCTGAGCGCTGAGCGCTGAGCGGCCGCTGACACCCTGGAGCTCACATCTCCGAAAACACTGAAGCAAATTTTCAAACAGACGTTATCTTTATTAACAAACTGCACATTTGAAGTCTAAACGAGTACATTCTCGCCTAAAAACTCTTAAAACTACATTTCGTGACACAACAACAGCATTATTTAAAAAATTATAGTGGATTTGGGTGTCTGCCATGGAGTCTGTTATTACTAGAATATCACACTCCTCTCAGCCAATCAGATTCAGAACTGTTGTATATATATATATATATATATATATATATATATATATATATATATATATATATATATATGGAATGTTCCCATAAAATAAGGAAACACAACATATATGTGCATGTCTGTGTGAATAAATGCACCTCATTTAAATTCATAGGGGGAAAATTTTTAAATTATATTTCATTTTATTCAATTATTCATGCATGAAATTATTTCTTTCTCATTTTTTTTTAGGTGAAATATTCTTTTGTCAGCTTCTGTGAGATTCTGTGAACATAAGTGGGATCATACCATTCTTAGGTGTGATTAAACAAACATGACAAAAATGTCTTTAACTGCACATCAGTAAGAATGAAGTGAAGTATAGCCACTATCCTTCGCTGCCTCCCTGTTCCCTTCTTGAGTCTATTATGGACCAGAGTCCATATTCCAAAGGAGCCATTGTTAAAATTTATTCTGTAATCAATTCTCATAATCTGGAACCCCTAGCTCAATTAAAAAGAAAATGGGAGGTGGAATTAGATATAGAATTTTCGGAAGACATGTGGCAGTCTGTCTTAAATAATATTTATTCATCTTCAATTTGTCTAAAACATAGAGTAATTCAATTTAAAATTGTTCACAGACCGCATTGGCCCGAAATGAAGATAGCCAAATTCAAACCAAATTTAGACCCTGTGATAGGTGTGAAATTGAGCCAGCTATGCTATCTCACATGTTTTGTCCAAAATTAAAAGACTTCTGGCAGTTGGTATTTAAACTTCTCTCTGATACATTAAAGACACGTATAGAGCCTGAGGCCATAATTTCAATGTTTGGTATTATACCATGATCCTTATTTTTCAATCAAAGTAATACAAAGCTGATCACTTTTACTATGCTTTTAGCCAGGAGGTTAATACTGCTCAAATGGAAAGAAAAATCCCCTCCAACTTTTAAGCAATGGCTTAAGGACCTACTACATTATAGAAAATACTATTATTATTAGAAAAAATACGGCAACCAACATGTGTACCAACATGTTTTATATTACTTGGCAACCTGTTTTAGATCAGATAAAGAAGACGGGCCCCTCAAGTTATCTCAGAGGAGTAGTAATTTTTTTTTTCTTTCATGTTATTGTTATATTGTTGTGGGTAGGGATGTTATCTAAAAAATGAAAAATATGTAACTGTATTATATGTCTCATATTTGACAAAATATTCAATGAAAATACTTTGGAACAAAAAAAAAAAAAAAGAAGCGACTGACCTCTCTTTGAATGTCTTTCAGACGCTGACAGCATCTTGTACACCCTGAAGGCATTTGTTCCCTTTTTGATGCTTTTGTCTTTCACCTCCTCTATGTCAGGCAGGGAGTTCATCGCACAGCGGAAGTTTGCCTTCCATGTTTTGGGGTCCGGTTTGTCACCTGGTTGATATTTCCCTAAAAAATGGCAGTCAAAACCCAGATACACTTATAATGCATAATGGCAGTTCACTACCACTTCAGCTCTTTATATTTGTATTTACATTATTAGTTGTAAACTTTCAATGAAACTATAGAAAACTATAAGAATAACATTAAGACACTGCACTGGACTCTTTTAATGTATAACAGAAACAACCACTCAAAACACCCTCGCAACCAACAAGCAAAATCATAACAACCACTCAAAACACCCTAGCAACCAAGAAGCAAATCCTAACAACCACCCAAAACACCCTAGCAACCAACTAGCAAATGCCTAGCAACCTAGAGCCCCGGTAACCAAAGAGCAAAACCTTAACAACTACACAGGATACCCTAGAAACCAACAAGTAACCACCCTAGCAACCACCCAACCCAGAATACCCAAGCAACCAACAAGCAAAACCATAACGACCACCCAGGACAGCCTAGCAACCAACAAGTAACCACCCTAGCAACCACCCAACCCAGAATACCCAAGCAACCAACAAGCAAAACCATAACGACCACCCAGGACAGCCTCGCAACCAACAAGTAACCACCCAATCCAGAATACTCTAGAAACCATCAAGCAAAACCCTAGCAACACCCCAAAGGCCCTAGCAACCAACAATTAACAACCCTAACAACAACCCAACCCAGAATACCCAAGTAACCAACAAGCAAAACCATAGCGACCACACAGGACACCCTAGCAACCACCCAATCCAGAAGACCCAAGCAACCAACAAGCAAAACCCTAACAACCACCCAGGACACCCTAGGAACCATCTAATCCAGAATGTTCTAGAAACCAACAAGTAAAACCCCAGCGACAACCCAGAACACCCTAGCAACCAACAAGTAACCATCCTAGCAACCACCCAACCCAGAATACCCAAGCAACCAACAAGCAAAACCCTAGCGACCACCCAGGACACCCTAGCAACCAAAACATAACCACCCTAGCAACCACCCAACCCAGAATACCAAGCAACCAACAAGTAAAACCCTAGCGACCACCCAGGACACCCTAGCAACCAACAAGTAACCACCTTAGCAACCAACCAATCCAGAATACTCTAGAAACCAACAAGCAAACCCTAGCGACCACCCAGAAAACCCTAGCAACCAAAACACAACCACCCTAGCAACCACCCAAACCAGAATACCCAAGCAACCAACAAGCAAAACCCTAGCAACCACCCAGGACACCCTAGCAACCAACAAGTAACCACCTTAGCAACCAACCAACCCAGAATACCCAAGTAACCCCTAGTGACTACCAACGACACCCTAAAACCATGCAACCATGAAGCAGCATGCCAACAACTCCTCAGATCAGATCATTGCATTGATCAGTGGCTTTTGCACAGGTAATCACCTATTAAATTGTGTTTGAATAGTTTGAATAGTCACAATCACATCCCAACATTTCAAGAACGTTCTGTTTGTACAGCATGTAGTATATGTGCACATATGACAGTTTGCATGCTGACTGCACCTGTATGGATGGCCCAGTTTCGGAAGAGTGGAGCATCTTTCTCCACGTCCCAGCCGTGTCGCGCAGCATGCATCCATGGAATCTGGAATATTCTCTTCTCCTGCAGGCAAAGAACATGCAAAACATGTCACAGGCCAAGACACACCCAAAATGCACTGCGTTTGTGCACGTAGTCACATTTACATGGCAAAATACTTCACAAACAATAGCATCTTGCTCACGGCAAGTGTAGTTTCAACAAAACAATGCTGCAAAAAGACAAGTTTAAACAACCACAGTCACAGTACCTTGTTGACCCATTTGAGCCCCGGTATTTTACAAGAGTTTATCTGCTCTTCCAACCATGGTCTCATACGCATTCTCTCCACCGGCATGCTGTCCTAGAGAAAGAGAGAGAGAAACAGAGATCTGGAATGTGTCAAAGTTTGACAGCAACTTTTCCTCCTTCAACAGGTTGTACATTCCTCTATGACTGTCCAGGAAGCACGATGACAAACTTTAACCTTTTTCTAAAAGCAAACCTCCAGCGGAGACCATCTGAATCACGATTTACTGAAAGTTAGCCTACTGCAAACAAAATGATTATGAGCTATGATTCGTATTTGGGCTTTCGTGAAAGCAAGAGCCAGGACCGTGAGTCAGGATGTGAATGACAGCACAAATAAGAGGATGTTGGAGTGTGTGTGTGTGTGTGTGTGTGTGTGTGTGTGTGTGTGTGTGTGTGTGTGTGTGTGAGAGAGAGAGAGAGAGAGAGAGAGAGAGAGTTTATCTAAGAAAGAGTACATGTGGTCAGACCTGTAATATCAATCATGCAAGATGACAGACATGAGAAGATGTTTCTTAATCCATTTTCATTTCACAAAGCTCAAATCACAAGTTACCGATTAACCATTTCGAGCTCATAAAAAGGTTTATATTTAATCAACAATGAAAACTTGCGCTTTAAAATCATCCGTTTGTCGCTCAGACCTTTGAGCTTTTATGGTCCACTAGGAAATGAGAGCGAACAAAGGCAATCAAAACACAGAACAACAACATACAAGCATTACACTGCATATACATTCTAACATAAGCACAATTATGAGCCCCCCTTAAAGTTTGAAATACAGGCATAATACCACACAAAACCATAACCAAATAAGTAGGAATGCATGACATATTGGTCTCATATAGCTGATGTGAGTTTTAATTATATACATACATACATATACATTATATATATAATATTTAAGTGTGGACATTTGCTTGTCTATTTTTAGACGTTAGACTGTTTTCACCATCATCTTGTACCAACATAAATGAATAGCATTAGATTATAGCAAAGAATCAGCACTGTTTCTTGAAGACACTTCTCATCTAAACTATGTATACCAACTATTCAACTTTCTCATCAACTATTCATCTGTAAGTTAGTATTTCATACAGTACATTATACACTGTAAAGCCTAAATTTAATCAAGCATCATGATTTGAACTTGGCCAAAAAATAAAAAATAAAAATACTAATAATACTACAAATAACATAAAAACTATTAACTTTAGTTGGTATTGCGTTTTATTAGCACAAAATCATGTTATAAGAATATGAAGCTATATTTATCAGCTTATCAAACATAATTTGGATTCAGACACTGGTGCACCGGTTTATGACAGACACTTTCCATTACAGTGCCCATGTTACACCCAGTACATGTCCATGTTAAGTCAATAACAACAATAATAATATCCACATGTCCGTGCAAACGTCTCAATAACATAATTTGATATTAAAAACACGTTATTCATTAGTTGTACTCAGTACTCACGGTGGAGTTACATAGCGGTGTCCCGATCATTCTTACAGAACACTAAACCAGTTGACTACAACCTCCACAAATAAGTATGATAGTGTTGTCAAGTCAACTCAAAAGTGAAAATAAAGATTCCTTGATTCCCATTGGATCCAAACACCCCATGACTTTCGATTTTAGACTCACCCCAGCAACTCTACGTGGCCTACAGCATAAACATCCACTTATATACATATGAGCCTCATAAATACATGCGGAAATGCAATTTATTACCTGCGACGCGTAGAAATCACTCCAAGAATAAACGCAAAGAGTGTTTGAAGACTCTTGATAATTTGTAGTTCTCGATAACAAAACGAAAAGTCAAATGGGTTTGATTTCGCTCTTCAGATCGAAAGCAAAACAAGTGAAGGAAACAAGCGCTTGGGTGGAAATCCCCAGTGTGCGCGTGTGTGAGTGTGCGTTGTGCGCTTACTTCGTGTTTACAAATCTTACTACGGCCAAGGTTTGCTTCATTAATATTAACGACGTGGCGAGACGTTCGCGAGCTGATTGGCTGGCATACGGACAACTTCATAGGTGGGCGTGTAAATATTAATAAAAGTAGGAGGCAGTCAAGGCGAGAACGCCGTGAAGGGGAAGGCTTAGCTAATGAATATTAATTACGCAGCGAGACGCTCGCGCACTGATTGGCTGACAAGCAGAAATGTGGGTGGTAGTCAACGAACGACTCTTTCTGTTTTTGAGCAGTATCAAAGTCCCTAGTCTTTGGTAATATTAAGAATTAGTTTTCTTTTCCAAATGACAGACTAATACAAATAACACAAATCCATGTGCATAATAATAATTAAAAAAAACATAATAACGCTCGTGAAATATTGCGAAAAAGTCAAATTCAATGTCTTGTTGATATTATTTTTTATTAACATCATTCGTACCTTATTTTATTATTCTTCCCTCTCACGGTTTTGATTATGTGTATAGTTTATTTCGCAATGGTACATGTAAAACAACAAAATATTTTGAAATCCACATTTACCGGACGCTCCAGAGACTTTAACCCGAGCGACGTCTTTGAACCTACTAAATATTCATAAACTAAACCTTTGCCATAGTAGTGTTTGCGCTGGTTTGCTCATTGGCTGCAGGCTGAAATGCGAAAGTCGATTTCATTTTCACTTCCTCGTTGTTTCGTTATTGCTTCTTAAAGGCAAAGCAGGCAGAAAAGAAACTTAAGCTGCAACATGCAAATAGCCTGAATCGCACTTTAGTGCTGGTAGTGTGTAATTAGAAAATTGCTTTTCATTTGTGCTATATCACATATATTTATATGCAGATGCTGTATGCATCTGCCGTAAAACTGCATTCATCTTTTGTATGTTTTTTATGTTGCACATATTAGTTCTGTCCATGACTGCAGCTGGAATGACATTTCCAGAAAGATATTGGGCTGAGATGAGAGAAGCAATGCAAGTTGTTAAAAGCATTATAGCTGTGCAATCCTATCCTCGCTGTGTCTTTCCACTCACACTCACACACACACACAGAGAGAGAGAGAGAGAGAGAGTCTCATATCTTATCTATGCTGCCAAGCCCTGCAACTCCCAGCGTATGATGCAACACACCGACTCTAACAACACAAACCCCATTTAAATAATACATTGGACTCAGATATTTTTTGCTAGAGTACCATAATTGCAAAACAACCCTAAAGCATTTCTAAAATCAATCTTCTTTTCTTAAATCATCCGTGTTTTCCCCCTGTATAGCAAGGTTTTTTTTATTATTATTATTAAATAAACTCGAAAAGGAAACAGCTTGACGGATGGCTGAGAAACAAGACTGAAACAGAAATAAGGTAAAGTTTCAGGGAGTTGTTCTGCTTTCTGTCGCAGTTCTCAGGAACACCTTATTTTTAAGCACTCGGCTGGGATCTAAGAACAGAGCACCACCTAGTGGTTAATATTGGTGTGATCCCCCAAACGGGGTTATTATAATTAACTAAAACTAAAAGTTCATTCCTTGAAAAGTAAATAAATAAACTTATACGTTAAATGAAATAAAATATAATATAAAAAGTACTTTTATTTCATCTAGTTGCCAATTGCCTCTAAAGCAAAACTAAATTACTAATGAAAACAGAAAACATACAAATAAATACTAATTTCTTATTTGTCAATATTAATACTGTCATTGCTTAATATTTTTGTGGAAATCACATATTTTCAGGATTCTTTGATAAAAAGTTCGAAAAGGAATTTTTTTTTGTAAACATTATAAATGTCTTTACTGTCCCATTTGATCATTTTAACACATCCTTGCTGAATAAGATTTCATTTTAAAAAAGTGTGTGCGCCTGTGTGTGTGTGTATATATATAGAGAGAGAGAGAGAGAGAGAGAGAGAGGTAGCCCTGTATATTTTTCTCTATTTTGCTCAACTTTAAGAGTCTCAATGCAAATTACACGAAGCACACAAGCTTAATATCAAACTAAAATGTTTATTTATCATAATAAAAATTGTGCTAGTGTTTATGTTCAGAGCTTCCTCTTGTCAAACAATCTTTAATGCTGATGATAAACCTGAGAACTGTGAACTTCCGCACTCACAGATATCTGCACATGTACAAGACAAAGCAATCAAGAAAGGCAAAAATGATGAGTGACAGCCTAAATGTGCATAGAAAAATCATAAAAGTCTGTGTCTGTGACAAATCCAACACTTTAACATTTCACACACCAGGATGAAAAAGACACAAAAACAATTTAAAATACCCATGATAAGATAATAGTGTATTAAAATACAGTGTTTCCCTTAAAATTGCCTTTTTATCCCTTCCTGTTTTGGCTGCAGTCTTCAGTGCTTTAAACGGCTACATAATAATTATTAAAATAATGATTTAAAAGTGCTCTTATCCCACTGCAACATAATCAGTAAAATACACATGAATTATTTAGAGAAACAGAGTTCTTTTGTCAGCATAGACACAATACATGGCATCTGTTTCATGCCATCAAACCCTGGAAGATTGGAGCAGGATTTAAAGTCCAGCGCCACCTTGTGGTTGACACGTGTCATGATCTGCATGATCTCCAGTTGCTTGCTGTATTTTGACAGCATCTCACACAGTGAGGAGATGAACCAGGAACCAATAGAAGTATTCCTCCAGGAGTAATAACCTGAGGACAGACAGCAAACAGGATAGTTAAGGCAATTACATCTGCGCATTTTCTTATTTGGTTCTCAAGAAAATATTGTAGAACAGAATATTTGTTACCTGGTGCAGTGGAGTAGACATACAAAAAATCTGCCTCAACAGGAATCTTCTGTCTTCCCTCTTCACTTACACTGTCACACTCAATGCCAGAATCCAGATCTGAGCCTCGGCAAGCCTGGAGACACAGGACAAACACACTCAAGCATCTGTGTAAGAAGCTATTAAATGTCATATAATTTGTATCTCTGCATGTTAGTGAACAAAAGTCTACTGACTATTTAAAAAAAAAAAAGGCAAGAGCCCTTTAATAGGTCTCTGTTTTAACAGGAAAGACAAGTTTATTTTTAAAGATTTTTTATTGTCTTTATTGAGATGGGATAGTATGTAGACAGGAAAGTCGGAGGGGGGGGGGGGGAATCGGGAAAGGTCTGCAAGCACGGGACCCCCGAAGCACAACAACGCTGTATGTCGGTGCACTGCACACGAGGCGATCAGCGCCAGCTAATTGTTCATTTTTAAAAGAATAGTTCACACAAAAATAAATATTTCCTTGAAAACTGGCCATCCAAGATGTAGGTAAGTTGCTCAGCAATGGATCCTCTGCAGTGAATGGGTGCCATAAGAATCAGGGTTCAAATAGCTGATAAAAACATCACAATAATCCACATGACTTTTTATGTTGATAACTTGTGAATTATCATCATGTTTTTATCAGCTGTTTGGACTCTCATTCTGATGGCACCCATTCATTGCAGAGGATCCACTGCTAAGCAAGTGATGCTAAATTTCTCCAAATCTGTTCTGATGAAGAATCAAACTCATCTACATCTTTGATGGCCTGAGGGTAAGTACATTTTTAGCAAATTTTCATTTTTGGGTGAACTATTTCTTTAAATTTTGTTTTAATAATTATAAAATATCTAATAATTTTTCAAATATATTTTAATAGATAAGAAATAATATATTTAGTTTTTGTTAATTGTATAACATCTTGGCAAGCAGAGTGATTTTGACTAAAACCATAAAAATTATTAAAGTTATCTGAAACAAAATAAACATCAAGTGAAATAAAATTAAAACATAAATAAATAAAACTTATTTTAATTCAGCTAGCTGCCAAGGCAACATTTCTCATTTTCAATTAGTTTAACGTAAAGTACTACATTAACTAAAATTAAATAAATAAAAATAAGTAATAAGCAATGAAAAAAACTATATAGATATAGTGGTGGCCAACATTATTATAGAACACTAGTATTTTCACCAGCTAAAAATGGTTTTCAGTCAGTTATTTCTAGACATTTCTATTTCAGACTCATTGTGCAAACAAAAATCATACTGGATTATTATAATTAATGGCAAAATGAATGTTTGGAAATGTAAACTGATATTTCCAGCAAAAGATAGAAATAACTGACTTGAATCCATTTTTAGCTGGTGAAAATACTAGTGTTCTACTAATTTTGGCCACCCCTGTATATTTAAAAAACAAAAACCAACTAATAAAAATGACAAAAGCACACAACAAAAGTACTAGAAATTAAGATGATAAAAGTACATAAATGGCACTAAAATAACAACATTTTGAACAAGAAAAGAATTTGACTCTTCTATATTATCAGTCACCTCACCTGAATGAAGAACAGCTTGGGTTTCCCCACCAGTGATTTGCAGCGGTCTCCTCTGAAGAGTGCAAACAGTTCCTTCAGCTCGATACAGTCATCTGTGCCATATATCATTCCATCATCTCCATGACTCAGCAACACACACGCAAACATGGCCGATTTACTGTGATCTTCCTTAGACACTGAGGATGGAAGAATTCATGAGTTTATGACTGATCAATTAAATTATTGTAACCAATCACTATTCAGACTCGGTCAGCATCTCGCAAAAAATACCTTTAGTTAACACATCTCTCATCTGTGAGACAGTCTGATCATTGTAAATTCTGATTTTGAAGCCCAGCTTTGAGAAGGTCTGCATCACATTCTTTGCATCCTCGTCTGTCCCATTACGAACTCCCATTCCTGTTCAAAAAAAATGGATCAATCCAACAAAAAAAAAAAAAAAAAAGAGAACATTACTACTAACTAGTTCAACTCGTCAGTGTTAGTCCCAGCTCTTACCTGTATTTCTCTGGAAATTCTTGTTGTTGATGACGACACATTGTCCCAGACTGGGGTAGCTCATGTTATATTGAAAAACATCTGAATGTGGTTTGGCATCCGTATGATCGACTCCGGGATCTGAGGGACATGAACCCCTGTGCACATAAAGAGACTTTTGATGCATTCATAATTAATGTTAATGTAGAAATTATTTACAGACACTTCAGGAAGTGGTCATTAAAAAGTGGTTAGTAAGCGGTTACTTTCATTAACCTCACAATGTGATGATTTTGGTCAGTGATTCCTTTAACAACTGTGGTTTGCTCTATTTTTGACTAATTTTGATAATTCACCCACAAATGAAACTTAGGTAAAAGTTTGTCACCCTCAAGACATATAAGATGTGCATGAGTTTCTTCATCAGAACAGATTTAAAGAAATTTAGCATTACATTACTTGCTCAACTGCTTACTCACTGCAGAGAAACCATTAGTGAGCAATTCCAAATCTGTTCAGATGAAGAAATAAACTCATCTATTTTTCAGCAAAGTTTTAGTTTTGGGTGAACTATTCCTTTCTTGTTGCTTGTAATAAAACTTCTGTAATTTATCAATTTTCATTTAAATCACACATACTCTTTGGCATTCACTTGTTTGGCATCCACAGAGTCCGACATGGTCACTAAAGGGAAACAAAAGAAACAGATCTACTGATAAATAATGCTTCACATTTCCAGCAATTTTAATAAATGTTTTAGACTGTATGTCAGATCAACAAACTCTCCTATAATATTCTTCTGCAATATAACATGAGGAATTTATTATTATTTTATTTTGAAAGTTTCTATGGAAGTGCTATTTCCCTTTTCCCTGATTTTGTGCACTCACACACCCACACACACTTATGTTACTACAACTATTCATAAAAATGACTGACACAATACTTTAGGATTACTACTGTATTCTTGTTAGGAAATTACCCAGAAACACAATAGGTGCTCTACACTTCCCATAAAGCTCGTCCTTTAAAACAACAGGTGTAACAAGTTCATATAAAGCCCCAAAAGATGACTGGTTTGCTTCCTTCTTAGTCTAGATCAGGGGTGTCAAACTCAATTCCTGGAGGGCCGCAGGCCTGCACAGTTTAGCTCCAACCCTAATTAAACACACCTGATCCAGCTAATCAAGTCCTTCAGGCTCAATTGAAAGCTACATGGTTTTTGTGTTGGAACTAAACTCTGCAGGGCTGACACCCCTGGTCTAGATGTTTAACATCCATAATGATCACAAATATCTGGATTTACAAAGATCTAATAGCTTGATAACTGAAGGCTGGGCCTCTCATATCACGTGTCAATTGCTTGAAGATTGCAGTATTCTAGAAAGTAGGTCAGTCTATCCCTACTGGGACGTGCCCACTATGAAAGAAGACTTGTTATGAAGATTTATGGTAACTTTACATTTTTATATTCTTAGACTATCACAGCCACATGAGACAAAACCTCATTTTACCAGTTACTTCCCAGAAATCTCCAAAAACAACACAGAGACACTATTGGTTCTCTTTAGTGGCATTTACAGTCACATCTGAGATTGTTTTCTAAATTCATATGTCATTAAAACACTCAATCACATTCAGAACTAAACAATTCGTTTTTTAAAAGCACATTTCTCTCTGACACTAAAAAAAGCAATTTAACTTGATGCAATTAAGGTGATCAGTAATGTGAATAAGGTAAATAACTTACAGTTGCGTTGTCAGGTGTTTTCCTTCTGAAAGAGAAATGACTAATCGTTTTGATGATCCGAAAAGTTCTTTAACCACTCGTAGTAGAAACCCAAAGGAAGTTTCTCTTTAGCAGGGAGGGAGCGGAGTTAGGATACGCACTAAGACAAACTTTAAATTGTAAATATTAATGAAGTAATGTTTTTAATGTCCTTCCAATAGCGAAAGAATACTCATGAATATTAATTGAGCATACGCTGCGTTTTTACATTCTTGTCACGAAGGCTTGTTATGAATATGAAAACAAAAACATTTCCGTGAGACTGTGGCTCCACCCACATGACACGAAAAACTTGAAGTTTGGTTCTGCGCATGCGCAGTAAACACATCAGTGACGCTCCGATTTATGGTGATAATGGTAATCGTATATATTCTATGAAAGTTATGTATTATGAACAGCTTGCTAACAGCCGGTCGTGTAGAGTGTTTGTACCTCTAATAGCAAAAGTGCATTATAAAAGTCATCACAAAAGTCATTATTATTACTAAAAATAGCCCACTGTTGAGATTTGTTTAAACAAAATCTAAATTTACGTATTCTGCTCGAACAGAACATGCTGATTGGCTGATTCTGCGTTCACGTTTGCAAAAAACGATTTTCAATGTCACATGAACCTTCAGAAATCTAATTTGCTAATCTGGCATTCAAGAATTAAGACTAATTGATGAGGGAATGAATGTTGCTGTTGTTGTTCTAAAAGCCCTAGAGCGCTTGTCTTGATTTTTTTTTACACCTCTCTTGTCTTCAATCTTTGCTCAACTCAAATTCAAATGCAAATGATGCCTGACAGCCTAAATGTGCACATACAATAATAAAGCATTTAATGCATTTTTCTTAAACCCAAAGTGCATCAGTTTTGTTAAAACAGAAACAACAAGAACAAAACAGTTACTTAAAAACAGACTTAAATAAATGCTTCTTAACAAGCCTTTTAATGTGTCTCAAAGTTGAAGCGTTTCTGATGTAGGAGGGAGCTGAATTCAAAGACTATGAGGAGAGTATTAAAATGAATCATGCAACGAGATTTACTAACTTTTGCGCTTGTCAAATTACTGGCATTTTCACCTTTATTTATTTGCACTGTTTAGTAAATCTGGCCCTTAACTGTGCTTACAATAAAGTCAGTTCCATCCATATCAAAGCTCAGAAAAGTAGTGATCGGAGGATTTAAAGGCTGAATATCAACTAATTCAACCAGGTTTATAGAGATTAAAGGACTGTTAAAGGTGCACCAAGCAATTTTTGAAAAACGCTTTTGACCGCAGTGTCGGATATGTCCCAAAACACAATTACAGCCAATCAGCAGTAAGGGGGCGTGCCTTGTAATTATTGAGAGAAGAGACAGAGCGCTCAATCTGAGTGTACAGGACGGATATTAGCAAAATGACTAGGGTATAGACAGAGAGAACTGGAAGATAAAAAAAGAGAAAAATATCAGTGCAACAATTTTTAAAAAGAAGGATTACGATCAGACAAGAGGTAGGACCTGACCCACGTAAATATCGGAGCTGCTTTCCAGCTGAGGAGAGAACTCAAGGAGCGGGAAGGGCTCTAATCGGACAATGCTGTTTCATGCATTCAGAGTTGTTTACACTGTTAAAGAGTTGGATTCTCATGCTAAGCATGGACAAAGTTTCAAAAAACAATTTGGAAGTATAACAGAGTATTTCTGTGCCAGAAATCTTACTTCCGGGTTCGTACAAGTTTCTGAGTTTTTTTTTTGTTTGTTTCAATCGTGGCTCTTCATGACGTAAAAGAGGGTGGAACTCCTTATATGGTAAATTCTGTGGAAGAACGCGCCCGTGCACGCATCGACCAGAGCAAGAGCGCGCCATCAACACGCTTCATTCGGCTGCATATTGCACTGGATTCGCTCGGGAAGAATGTCTCTAAAGAAGTGAGTTTTTGGTTGTAAGAGAAAGATAACCTTGTTCAGCTTCCCGAAAAACCCAGCGTTACATAAACAGTGGATGCAGTTTGTATTTTCGGGGCTGCAATGGAGTTTCTCAACATTTTATAAACAAGTCCCAGTTCGACGCTGGATTTGCACATCGTTTCATACTGAAAGAAAGATCCCGGTCTTGATTCAGAACTGCAGATGGTAAGTGAAACGGCATCAACATCAATCTTTTGTTGGAGATCGGCGCTCAATTGCTCGTCACTCTTTAGCTCCGCCCACGGCGCGCCTCCAGGAGCTCGGCTTTTTTTTCAGAGAGAATCGTAAAGCTGTATCTTTCTTTTATAAATATGATAAAACTAAAGACTTTTTGGAGATCTGAAGGATGCAATACTACTCTAGATTAACATGAGATTGGGTGAAACTGTGTGTGTTATGTGGCGGCCCGCACTATACCACTGACTACGCCACCCCTTGGGCTATACTGGTTACTGCAAGTGTCAGAGCAAGGGGAACTCTGCCCCAAAAAAAATGTACAAACACAGGTTCGTAGAAAAGTATAAAAATACAATCTTTATTAAGAAATGGTTGGAGGTGTTGATGGGTCAAAGAAAAAAAAGAAACCTAAATAAGTCAAACAAATGAATAGATCAGGGAATCACCAAGCCATCCGCATAGGAGCCAGTAGAGCAATTAAGGGGAAAAAAAAGACAAAGAGAACCCAAGGGAAGGCTAAGTTCATACTACCACCCGTGGACCAGAACACAGACCCTTTCTTTGTGGTAATACACACTAGAATTCAAAAGCTACACACCAAACTCACAGCACTCCAATAAATATGGTTAAGAGACGTTAGGGCCCACTCTACACTGCAAACTTCTTTGTTAAGCAAGAAAGGGAAACCTGCCTTCCAGTAAAGTCTCTTGGCCACAAGCTACCCTGGCTCCACTAACACAGAGGCTGGTTACAAAAAAAAAAGGACATAAAGAAAATAAAACAAAAAAGAAATATATATAAATAAACCCACTCTAGCCTGTGACATACAATTCACGCAAATCACATACAGTAACAGCTACAGCCAACAGGCTAGAGGAAAACAAAACACGAAAGGAAAAAGGGGGAAAAAAACCTCTAAGCAGCATCCACAATCACACAGTATGGAGAACAGCAGCTAACAACTCAGGGGTAAACTGCACAGATCTGAAAACAACAAACACGCCATTAAAAAATATTTGTTTGGTCCTGCTCCAGTCAAGACAAAAATCACATTTTAGATGTAAATAAAACGTGTAACATGGATAACATGGCCACATATATATATATATATATATATATATATATATATATACACATACATACATATTAGAAATTGTCAATATCAAAGTACACGTCGTCATATACGAAAGATACACATATGTACACACAAACTAGTTAGAACCGCAAAGGGAAAGGAATAAAAGCAGCACATAAATCAAGACATACCTGTTGTAACATTAACAGTGAACGGGAAACAACCCACTGCAGCCACAGAATCCAGCTGACGCTTATTAAACACAGGAGGGGTTTGGTTTCACTTTGCCATAGTTCACCCACCCATACCCGGTCACACAGGGAAATAATGGTACATCACGGCTCAATCAGCATCAGCTCCTCCATGCACTATTAAAACAAACGTTGCTTGGCATACTAACCCCCAGTAAAAAACAACAGACAGGGGAAAGCATTTTAAAACATACCTTAACACTCAAACAGCGCCCGAATCACTGATTCACCACACCAGAGCCAGTCGTAAATTGTCACCGTTTCAGTCTAAAGACCCCAGGTGTCTATATATGAGCCTGTCTCAATTGCGTTAAATAGCTCATTAAACGCCCGCTCCACCCCTCAATTAATAACGTGAAAAAGATAAAAGAGCAGGGGAACGAAAGTGAACTGAAGGAGACCATTATTAAACTGGCCCACAGGCTACAGTTATGTCCCTTTTAAAGAAGTTTATTAACAGTCTTAAACAGAGACTCAACAGAGATAGTGGCAGGAAGCCCAGAGACAGAAGTAGAAAATAGAGGGAAGTCCATATGCTTGATATTACGAAATGATTATGATACGTTCAGACAGAGATCGGGAAAACATAGTATTTAAGGTATAGTTCACCCCAAAATGAACATTTTGTCATTAATTACTATCCCTCATGTCATTCCAAACCTGCAAGACCTTAAGATATTTTTGATGAAATCGGAGAGCTCTCTGACCCTCCATAGACAACAACGTTCCTGAAATGTTCCCAGTCCCAGAACCATAGTAAGGACATCGGTAAAATAGTCCATGAGACATCAGTGGCTCAACTTCAATTTAGGGAAGCTATGAGAATACTTTTTGTGTGCAAAGAAAATAAAATAATTTATTTAAAGGGGTCATCGGATGCCCATTTTCTACAAGTTGATATGATTCTTTAGGGTCTTAATAAAAAGTTTATAACATACTTTGGTTAAAATTTCTCAATGGTAGTGAAAAAACCACCCATTTTACCTGGTTAAAATCAGCTCTGTTCACAGCAACCTGTTTTGTTGCATTTCCCTTTAAATGCTAATGAGCTCTGCTCACCCCGCCCCTCTCTTCTGTGGAGTGATGAGCCGTCCTGTTTACTTTAGCTGCATTTAGCCACGAACCTTGCTAACTAGCACATTATTAGATTTGCAAAGATTCATAAAAAACCCTTATACTCACTTCATCAGGTGGTGAAGCTGGATCACGAATGATTTGCGTGAACATAGACGCATTTAGGTAGATCGGAGGGCGCATTCCCTTCAAAAAACGAAAGTAACGTCAGTCCTCTGTGTCTTCAGCGGCTCAGATGTTGGGAGTATAGACGGTTTCATCAGGCGCACGCGCCTGGACCGAAGTTAACTTCCGATCCGTGTTTGTTTATTGGTCTTGTTAGTGGCACCGGCTACAAACACAGTTAAAGTTAAAGTGATGAGTAATGAAGTTGGGCTCAGGTTGTTGTGCTGTGGGATGTGTTTCACATACATTAATTTATTTGTGGCGACCCGCCACGATATCAAAACTGTTTCCGGGGAAACCTCTAGTTCTCCTGCTTTAAAGCGCCTCCCGCTGGCAGAAAATGAATTTGCATTTTTAATAAGTCCGTCCAAGTAGTTATCGCTGCATCTCAGTCCGTCTGATTTACGCAAACATATTTTGCTTGTTATCAAAACATAATCTACTCTAGAGGGACTTAGCTGTTGTTACTGATTGTATTTGGATGTCTACCGGAAGTTAAGTTAGGGCCACAAAAGCGCGCATGCGCTGTAACGTTTGTTTATGTTGTTGCCGTTGAAACCGTCTATATGATGACTGTTATGTTCATTATTACATCCAACAACAAAACACCTTGATCGTTTAGGAGCCATTCTTGTCTACGTCCCTGCTCTGGCATCAAAACAATGGCAATCAGATTGTTACAGCTCACTCAGGGCGGGTCTAAGGTAGAGGTCTTCATGGGTCCAAAAATTCATACCCGAACCCAAAGAGACCCATAAATGTGCGGCACGGAACCGACCCGGACCTGTATTTTATTTGAAAGTGGGACCCGAACCCATGCAGACCCGAGAAATGCCTTAAATGTACTACTCAGACCCGGCGCGGACCCGACCATTATTCGAAAGTTGGACCTGAACCTATACTACCGGGTGGATTTTTAGCATTATGGGTGGTTGTGTACACACACTGCCAACACACATTTATGTTCAAACAACATGTTAACATCCAATGACCCCTTTAAGGATTCTTCTCCCCGAGTTACCGTCTTCTGCCATTTTGGAGAGTACCACGACATATGCGCGCGCTTTCCCCTGAGTATAATCAATGTAATCAGCGTTTACGTTCAGGGGAAAGGGCGCGCATACGTCGTGGTACTCTCCAAAATGGCAGAAGACCGTAACTCGGGGGAGAAGAATTGTTGAATAAAGTCATTATTTTTGTTTTCTTTGCACACAAAAAGTATTCTCGTAGCTTCGCAAAATTGATGTTGAGCAACTGATGTCACATGGACTGTTTTATCGATGTTTTATCTTACTACGTGTCTGGGTCTGGGAACATTCAGTTGTGTTTCTGTCTATGCAGGGTCAGAGAGCTCTCCGGTTTCAACAAAAATATCTTAATTTGTGTTCCGAAGATGAACGAAGGTCGTATGGGTTTGGAACGTCATGAGGGGGAGTAATTAATGACAGAAATGTATACTCATGTAAATACTTTCCATAGATGGATTACGAACTCCAGCAGAACAAACCACATCCAATGTGTGACCCAGCTTAAAGATCATAAAAAAGATACATTAGTCAAATCCAGCACAGTAAACATGTCACACACAGGATGAAAAAATACAGATAATTTAATACTTGAATTAATAAATGATTAATTCCAAATTCCCTTTATATCCTTTCTTCCCATTTTGGCTGCAGTCTGCAGTGCTTTAAATGGCTGCTTAGTATTATTTTTAAATGATTTAATAGTATTTGTTTCCCACTGCAACATAATCAGTAAAATACACCTGAATTATTTAGGGAAATAGAGTTCTTTGGTCAGCATATACACAATACACGGTATCTGTTTCTTGCCATCATACCATTGACAAAAGGAGGAGGATTCAAAGTCCACCGCCACCTTGTGGTTGACACGTGTCATGATCTGCATGATCTCCAGTTGCTTCCTGTATTTTGACAGCATCTCACACAGTGAGGAGATGAACCAGGAACCATTAGAAGTATCCCTCCAGGAGAAATAACCTGAGGACAGACAGCAAACAAGATGATTAAAGCAAGTTTGTCTGTTTATTTTCTATAATTTGGTTCTCATTAAGATTTCTTAGAACAGAATTACCTGGTGCAGTGGAGTAGGCATACAAAAAATCTGCCTCAACAGGAATTTTCTGTGTTTCCTCTTCACTTTCATAGTCAGACTCAATGCCAGCATCCAGACCTGCGCCTCGGCAAGCCTGGAGACATACAGGACCAACAAGTGTAAGAGCAAGTAAAACTTTAAACACCTTGTGAAATCAAAATTTGCCTTTAAAACATTCATTCTGGTTTTGGTGCAGGCCGGAAGCTATAGGATGTATAATGTATACTTTGCATCTCTGCATATTAGTAAACAAAAGGCTGTGGGCTACTTCAAAATAAACCACTAAAAACTAAACGGTAGAAAATAAACCGTGTGTGTGATGGTTTTTTTTTTTTTTTTGTGAAGCCCTGGATCTTTTTTTATGCATTTGCCGAAATTGTTCAAAGGAATAACAAAGTGTAACTGAATAAAGTAAAATGTTTATCATAATACAAATTGCGCTAGTGTTTGTTCCTTCATCTTGCAAAAGAAACCTTAATGCACGCTGATGATAAATGTAAACGTAAAACAATAAGTTCAAATCAAAATATAAAAATAATATTTTTAGTTTTTATTAATTGTTTTTATTAATTTTATATTATTATATTATTTTTGTTAAATAAAATTAAGCAATAAAAAATGTTAAGTAAAAATAAAATTTAAATAAATAAATAATGCTGCTAGTTGCCATTGCAACTTTTCTCATTTTCATTTAGTTTAACTTGAAGTACTAAAACTGAAAAAAAAAAATAAAAACTATATAGACGAAGAAAAAAATTAAAAATGGCAAAAACTCATCAAAATTGCTAAAACTTTAAGAATATTTTTTCACCCAATAATTCAAATCTAATCCAAAAATGGTAATAGTAGATCAATGGTACTAAAATAACAGCTTTTTGAACAAGAATTTGACTCTTCTATATTATCAGTCACCTCACCTGAATGAAGAACAGCTTGGGTTTCCCCACCAGTGATTTGCAGCGGTCTCCTCTGAAGAGTGCAAACAGTTCCTTCAGCTCGATACAGTCATCTGTGCCAAATATCTTTCCATCATCTCCATGACTCAGCAACACACACGCAAACATGGCCGATTGACTGTGATTCTCCCAAGACGCTGAAGATGGAAGAATTCATGAGTTTATGACTGATCAATTAAATTATTGTAACCAATCACTATTCAGACTCGGTCAGCATCTTGCAAAAAATACCTTTAGTTAACACATCTCTCATCTGTGAGACAGTCTGATCATTGTACATTCTGATTTTGAAGCCCAGCTTTGAGAAGGTCTGCATCGCATTCTTTGCATCCTCGTCTGTCCCATTACGAACTCTCATTCCTGTTCAAAAAAAAAAGGTTAATCCAACGAGAACAAACATCTAAACCAACTAGTTCAACTCGTCAGTGTTAGTCCCAGCTCTTACCTGTATTTCCCTGGAAATTCTTGTTGTTGATGATGACACATTGTCCCAGACTGGGGTAGCTCATGCTGTATTGTAAAACATCTGAATGTGGTTTGGCATCCGTATCGACGCTGTTAAAAGATGTGAGATACGAATCCATGTGCAAACAAAGAGACTTCTATGATACATTCATAATTAAGGTGGAAATGGTTTACAGTCACTTCAGAAAGTGGTAATATAGGAAGTGATTAGTTAAGGCATGTTTCTGTGTGAGTTTGTTGTGATTGGAACAGCTTTAAAGTCTGGTAGTGTATGATACTCAGTCTTTTAGTTTATGGTGGTCAGTTTTTCCTCTTTGAATATTACAAAGTCAGTAAGTGTATGATGCCCAGTGTTTTAAAATCTGTTCAGATTTTAAAAGTCATGTAGTGTATTCCAGCCTTTAATAGTACTTTTATTAACTTCACAATGTGAAGTTAAAGGAATGAACCACCCAAAAATGTAAATTCTATCATCCTGTATGTGTCCAGTAGCATGTGTGAGAAAAGCTTTATTTGAGGGCTGGACCCAAATTTAAGTCATTATTTAAAGCAAAGCTTCAATGTATCCCACTGACTTTATAGTCAGATTCATAAGCTTTACATGAACTTCGGCAAAGAGGAAGTGTTCAGAGAAATCAACCTTACATGAAGTTGTCTCTTACACTCCTTAAACAGCATAGCAAGTATACTGACAATTTCTTTGTATTTCCTCACAAATAGATCCTCTGCAGTGAATGGGTGCCGTCAGAATCAGAGTCCAAAACAACTGTGAAAACATATAATATATAATCCACAAGTAATGCATAGCACTCAAGTCCATCACCTAACATCTTGTTTATGTTTTGTATTGTTTGTATGATACAATACATCAAGTTTTTTTTTTTTTACTTTTAACTGTTGCTTCTGGTCCATAATGGATCCGTAATCTACAAGAAGTACATCCCATGTTGTCCTCTCAAATCGAAATCTACCCACATATTTGTTTAAAACTGATTTGGAGTGTTTTGTGAAAGTTGCATGATCTGTGTGTTTTTCTCTCCTGATTCAGATAAAATGACTTTTCACTGGAGAAAGCACTATTATGGATGGAGGAAACAGTTTCATGGATTTGTTTCTTACAGACACACTGCTTTTCGCTTCACAAGACATTAACTGATGGACGGGAGTGGTGTGGAATACTTGTGGATTATTGTGATGTTTTTATCAACTGTTTGGACTCTCATTCTGACGGCACCCATTCACTGCAGAGGATCCATTGGTGAGCAAGTGATGTAATGCTAAATTTTCATTTTGGGTGAGCTATTAATTAATTTTCATCAATATCACACATACAGTCTGCCGTCCACAGTGTCTTCACCCCTGGGTCCTCTGTCTGACATGGTCACTAAAGACACACACACACACACACACACACACACACACACACACACACACACACACACACACACACACACACACACACACACACACACACACACACACACACACACACACACACACACACACACACACACACACACACACACACACACACACGCACACAAAAAGGATCTTTTGATAAATAATTCTACTGATACATTCATGACACAGGGTTCCCGCGGGTCCTTAAAAAGTCTTAAATTTACTTTATCAAATTTAAGGTCATAAAAAGTCTTAAATTGTACAAGAAAGTCTTAATTATGATTTAAAGAGGTCTTAAATATGGGTACAAACCAGAATTGCAATACAGCTTAATGTGACGATTAAACTTCAAAAGGCTATAAATAAATATGAGTGCTGCATGTTTCAAAGTCTAATGCTGTGCTGCTTTGTGTTCTGCCGTTACCGGGGAAACAGTTCGAAAGCGCCCCCTGCTGGCCGAGAATGAATGTGCATGTTCAATAAGGCTGTTGTTTACATTTACATTTACATTTATGCATTTAGCAGACGCTTTTATCCAAAGCGACTTACATTGCATTCAAGTTACAGTTTTTACATTTTATCAGCTCTTGCTTTCCCTGGGAATCGAACCCATGATCTTGGCGTTGCTAGCGCCATGCTCTACTATTTGAGCTACAGGAAAGCTGTTGTTGTGAGCAGGGTATTCCTGCAATACTGGAGGCTGTAGTTTCAGAACTGGATTTCTAGGAACCTATAGTTTTTTTAAATTTTTTTTTTAATTTATTTTTTGTATGTATGTATTATGTCAGGTCTTCCAGCCAGTCCTGTCAAACCTTTATAATTAATCCAGAATGCGGCAGCAAGATTAATTTTTAATGAGCCAAAAAGAATGTAAGAGAGAATGAAGAACGTCATACCTCTCTCTAGTCTAATTCTATTCTTGGAAAAAAAAAAAAAAAATTTAGACTTGCACACTAGCTTTTCTAATCTTTTTTTGTATTCTGTTTTCTTTTTATTTATTATACAATTAACAAAAGCAAAAAAGGCCTCTAACACTAGCTTAATTATTATTATTATTATTATTATTACTTGTTATAGCATTTGCATATCGTTGCTCTTGTGTTGATTTTGATTGCTTCCATTGTCCTCATTTATAAGTCGCTTTGGATAAAAGCGTCTGCTAAATGACTAAATATTAGTGGCGCATACTATTTTATAGCACTTGCTATTCAGTTCTGTATATTATTATTTTTAAGGAATTATGTAGTTATTTAATTTTATACACGTAATTATTGTCCTAACCAACTCCTAGCCCTAAACATAGCCGTTGGTAACCCTCTTGAAATATTTAACCTAATTTGTTTCAATATATTCAGGTTTAAAATTCAGTTTTCTTGGAAAGAAGACTTGTGTCTGTGCGAGACTTCAGTTAATTAGCTGCAGCGCTTCACGTCTGATGTGCTGTTTGTTTGCATCTGTTTGTTTGATGTTTGAATCAGGTCTCCTCTGTTGGAATAGATGGTGCTGTCCCAAAAAATAGGGTCCTATGCAGTCCTAGAACTGCAGGCTCCAGTATTGCAGGAACACTGGGTTGTTTTTGTTCAGACCAATGCAAAACTCAACCCGTGTTTTTACCCTGCAAACACGCAGAGCTGTAAATGTGAACTGGTGGATAATTGTTTAAATTAATATAATAATTAATACTTTTGTTTTGTGAAAACTTCTATTTGAACTGTAAATCGTGCTTTTTACATTCATTTTACAGTTTACCATAGACATTGCCCTACCCTGCTCATATGGTATTAATTTTATTTGTGCAGGTCTTAAAAAGTCTTAAATTTGAGCTTAAAAATCCTGCAGCAACCCTGTGACACAGTTCCTTAGGAATTTGTGTTAAGAATTTACCCAGAAGTACAGTATATGGTTACATTTTGCCCAAAGCACTTCTCTTTAAAACAACAGGTGTAACAAGTTCCTCTAAACTGCCAAAAGATAACATCTTCTTTGATGCTTAAAAGCCACGATGATCAGATAAATCTGGATTTTACAAACATCTAAGAGCTTGTTTACTTTTAGTCTATTGCAGAATATCATAAAGCAGGTCAGTTTCGCTTTACTGAGACAAGCTCAAGACAGCACATTATGAGTTTTGTTATTCTTCTTTACTTTTATATTACAAGTTTTAGTCTTAGACTATCTCAGCCAGCTGGGGGGAAACACACAAGACTAAACCTCATTTTATCTTGTTACTTCAGAGATTTCCACAATAACACACAGGCTCCTTATTGATTATCTTCAGTGACATTTACACACATTTACATCACATTATCATCTAAATCCATTTGTCATCAAAAACATCACATTTCTTACTGATCAGTTAAAAAGGAAAGATAAAGATGCAATGGTGATCAGTAATGTGAATAAAGTAACTCACAACTGTGTTGTCAGATGTTTCTTTTGGAAGAGAAATGAAACAAGTAGCCTATAGATCTGATGATCTGGATCTACCTCCCAGTGAGAAATCTTATGAATATTGAGAACCAAGCGTTCAACATTCAACATCTTAAAGGATTCTGTGAGAATGGCTCCACCCACATGCAATGAAACCCAAATGTTATGCATGCGCAGTAACAATGAATAATGTGATGATACGGCCAATAAGACAATCACTGATAAGGCATTACACAAAAATCATAAACGATTTGAATGTTTTTTTTTTGTCTCTCACCAAGGCTACATTTATGTGTTTTAAAATAGGCTATAGCTGTATACAGTTAAAACTGTGAAATATTTGACTCACTCAAAACTTTTAAAGGAACACTCCACTTTTTTAGGAAATAGGCTCATTCTCCAACTCCCTCAGAGTTAATAAGTTGAGTTTTACCGTTTTTGAATCCATTCAGTCGATCTCCGGGTCTGGCGATAGCACTTTTAGCATAGCTTAGCATAGATCATTGAATCCGATTAGACCAGTAGCATCGCGTTCAAAAATGACCAAAGAGTTTCGATAGGAAAACTATTTAAAACTCGACTCTTCTGTAGTTATATCGTGTACTAAGACCGGCGGAAAATGAAAAGTTGCGATTTTCTAGGCTGATATGATTAAGAACTATGCTCTCATTCTGGCGTAATAATTAAGAAACTGTAGTGAGTGGGGCGGGGCCGAGAGCCGTGGGAACGGAGCGAGGCCGGTGGAGTTAATGATAATGAGCGACACCTGCACCACTCACCGGTCTCGCTCCGTTCCCACGGCTCTCGGCCCCGCCCCACTCACTACAGTTTCTTAATTATCCGGAAGGATAAAAGGAGGAGTGACGACAGTGGAAGACGAGAGAGGACCAGGCCTGGACTTTTATTTTGTATTTTATGTGCGGCAGTCGTCCGTGAGGGGCTGCCGCTTTACCTTGATGTTTTTATTTATTTTATTAAACCTTTGTTGAATGTTCGCCGGTTCCCGCCTCCTTCTTCCCGACCTACGAACTGTGTTACATTGGCGTAGGTCGGGAAGAAGGAGGTGGGAACCGGTAACTATATTATAACTAGGTAACTAGTTATAATATAGCTGGGGACTACTTTCAGGCGCTGCGTAATATCACTGCGCCACGGCATGGCAGCAAAGTTCCTTGATTATTACGCCGGAATGAGAGTATAGTTCTAAATCATATCAGCCTAGAAAATTGCAACTTCTCATTTTCCGCCGCTCTTAGTACACGATATAACTACAGAAGAGTCGAGTTTTAAATAGGAAAACTATCGAAACTCTTTGGTCATTTTTGAACGCGATGCTACTGGTCTAATCGGATTCAATGATCTATGCTAAGCTATGCTAAAAGTGCTATCGCCAGACCCGGAGATCGGCTGAATGGATTCAAAAACGGTAAAACTCAACTTATTAACTCTGAGGGAGTTGGAGAATGAGCCTATTTCCTAAAAAAGTGGAGTGTTCCTTTAAAAGTAAACTACACTTAATTGTGACCAGTGTTGGGCTAGTTACTCAACAAATGTAATATATTACTCATTACTAGTTACTCCTTTCAAAAGTAATATTTTTACTTTACTTATTACTTTCTGGCAACAGTAATTAGTTACACTACTAGTTACATTACTTTTTCTTCACACCCCACAGACTGTGCGTCTTCCACATAAAATTATTCTAGAACGTTACTAACAACATCATTTGACCAAAATCCACATTGGATCGATGTGTTTCGTAGTGGATCGTAGTGATTGATAGTGACATTCAACTAGAAGTGTTGTATTAATCTCATTAATTGTCATGTGTAGCTTGAAGCTAATTGTAATTCATTATGTATTTTATCAAATCGCATAAGTTTGTAAGAAACTGTTTAATTTTCCAAAAATATTTTTTATTATAGTAATATAATCTACCACATGTTGATCAGAGGGATGTGGGTGGGATGCCACAGTGTTCAGATCATATTTTTCTCCTGACAAAATCAATATAAATGCAATATTTCCATCTGCTGAATGTAAGCTTTTCCATATTCCAAGCTTGCCTGCTGCACTGAGGACATCACATGCATGTGCGAGTCGTGAAAATTATAAAAATAAATCTAGGTATTATTTGATTGTTGGATTTTAAATCAGCGGGGTTGAGGCATCAAAAGTAACTAAGCTGTTTTATGGATAGTAACTGTAATATTATTACTGAAATCTTATTAGTAATTAGTTACACTACTAGTTACTGCAAAAAGTAATATTATTACAGTAACTAAGTTACTAGTAACTAGTTACTGCCCAACACTGATTGTGACTTTCCACTAAAATATGTTTTATATAATCACAATAAATGTTTCTTGAGCAGCAAATCAGGATATTATCTGCAGGAAGGATCATGTGACACTGAAGCAAAGCTCGAATTTCAGCATCATTCCAGTCTTCAAAGGAATAGCTTAAATAACGATCCATTGATCGATACATCGATCAAGCGTCTAACGATACGATGTATCGATGTCACGCGTAAAATATCGATAGCCTATCTGTAGTATAAATAGGCACCTTATTTTGCCACTGTCCACATTTTCATGCAATGTCCGTCTGTGCAGTGTCTCATCAGTCTGCGTATAAATAACACGAGTTTACACTTTAAAATAGCCTGTAATACATACGCCAAAGTCCAATTTTGCGTGCATATGACACGCCAATCCTTGCCATTAACTTCAGTGGAGAGATCTTCAGCTGCAGGGACGTCAGCAGCGAGGCTCAGTCAACTTCTACTGTATATTATAGACCTGTTGCAGTTTTAAATAAATAAATAAAACCGTTTTTTAATCATGTTGTGACATGGGTCTTCAGCTTTTAGACATGGCTGATGACAGCACAACAAATCAACCAACCCAATACTGCGTGATAATTGTGATCATGTAAAAAGTCCATACATTTACCATATTTTTACCATAGTAACTGTTGCTCGACCATGTCATGTGTAGTCAATACGCAGTAACTACAACATATACCATGCCTTTTACTGTGGTATTTTTTGTAGGTATGGTAACCACAAAACCTTTTCATGATTTTACCATAGTACCTATGTTTACTGTGTACTCTTTGTATGGGTTTACCACAGTAACCATAGTTTTACTGTGGTATTTGTAGATAAAGCACAATAACCACAACACCACCATGCTTTTACCAGAGTAACTGTACTGTATACTATTTGTAAAGCAGTAACCACAATGCTTGCCACGCCTTTAATATGTCTTTGTGAAGTAATTCAATATTTTTTTCTGTCTTGCAGTTACGCCAGATCACATAGCCTACTCCAGCAGCTCTTTTAATAAGAAGCCATCTCTCTCTCGCTCTCTTTCTCTTTCTCTCTCTTTCTTTCAATTCAATTCAGAAAGCTTTATTGGCATGACAAAAACATACATTTTGTATTGCCAAAGCATTAAAACAACATAGAAAATGATTTGATTTAGAATATTTAGAACATTTAGTAAAGCCTAGAGAAAATAATATAAAATAAAAAGACAATATTATATAAACACATGGCTAGATATAGCAAAAAATAAATAAAAGAATAGTAATTAATAAAATAATATTAGTAAAATAAATAAACAATTATAATAATAAATAAAGGATTGTAGGCTACTACAGAAATCATGTAACAACTGAACTTAGAAATTTGAACATTGTATACATGTCATAAACCGCCATAAACCGTGGGGTTTTTTTTCAAAAAAGAAAATGGCAGATCTACACACAAGATGTGGTGTTTAAATGTAATTATTTTAAAGTTCTTCATTTTTTGAAAGTTGTAGTGCAGGTGTGGTAAACATGATTACAAGTGTTTAGTGATTTTTAAATGTTTAACAGTACTTTGTTAGCAAGGCGAGAAATAATTAATTTGTTTAACCCTCTGGTGTTGTACATTTCGGGGTCACTTTCAAATTGTTCACTGTAGAAACTGAGCGGAGACAATATTTTTTATAATAAATTAATATCTGCTTTTAGTTTTATGAAATTAATGTCCAATATTTTAGTTCACTAACATTTTTTTCTTTAAGATTGACAATATTCAAATAAATTATGCACCTTTTTTCTGTATCAAGTATAGAAAATAAGTTGTCTATATCAAGTATAAAAAGTAAGTATAGTTTTAATACAAATTTTTTTTAAATGGGTTGGTTTAGGGGAATAGAATATATTTGTACAGTGTAAAAACAATTATGCCTATGGAATGTACTCATAATGATAATAATAAGAGAGAGAGAGAGAGAGAGTGTGTGTGTGTGTGTGTGTGTGTGTGTGTGTGTGTGTGTGTGTATTTATCTAGTATAATATTTTTCGTCAAAATTTAGATTTTTGTTCAAAAATAATTCAGATTCAGAAAAAAAATATGAAAAAAATCTATCTAAAATGACCAAACACAACAAGAGGGAAAAATCAACAGTAGAAATACAAGTAGAAATAATTCCTGTTCAATTTTGTTTTGAATAGGGAGCAAGGAAAATACGGAGAAATTTATAAGATTGAGACAGGAACATTCTGATCTCTTCACTGGAGCAAAAAATACAGCCTTATATGGTTGGAGGTAAGATCTTAGAATTAAAAAGTAGGCAGTCAGTCTTCTTTATTCTTTATCTGAAAGACCTGAAAGGATAGAATAAAAGTTCTGCCAAGAAGGACATGCTAGATCAGGTTAGACCAGTCCTGCAGAGTTTTGCTCCAACCCTCATACAAACTCACCTGCCTGTTGCTTTCCAGTAACGCTTAGAACCACGATTAGCTTGTTCAGGTGTTTGATTAGGGTTGGAGCTAAACTCTGCAGGACCAGCGTGTGCATCCCCTATGTTAGGCAGAAGAACAGTCTTATTTCTAAGGATGTGTAAGGATTTTTCACTCTAAATTGTCATGTTATTCTTATGTTATTTTTATGATTATAGATTTATTCTGGAGAAAATGGACCTGTCCAGTAAAATAACACCAGCACAAGCAAAGAAAATGTGGGACAATTTAAAAAAAAAAAGTATAAGGTAAGCTAAGATGTAGGCCTTGTACAGTCCTATGTCTAAGTTGTCTCCTCTATAAAAAGAAACTTTTTAAATTTCAATTAATCATCAACACATCATGTTGATAATTGGCACAGTCAAAAGATTCAGGAGCACCTTCTGATCAATAATCAAAAATTCTTATTAAAAATGTGCCTTCCCATTACGAGGGGATATTTATCTCCTTAAAAAATAAAAAAAGCCCCTGTAAATCACTTTTATTTTTACATTTTTAATGGCATTTGTCTAATTTTATTAAAAGTATGTCATCTTTTATGTCAAATTCAAAAAAATATATATTTATAAGCTTTTTACACTTTCTAATTAAACAATAGAATAAGAAGAATAAGTTACCAATCATATGAAATTAGTATAAGCTAAATTAATTTGTATTACAGAGGCGCACAGAACACAAAAGTGGCTCGTAGGTGTATTTTCAGACATTTAATGAGGTTCAGAGGTGGCATGAGTGCAAATTTAATATATAAATTCATGTTGATTAATTTTTCAAATCTAAATTTTTAAATAGAAGTATTAAATGATTTAGATAAATTAAACCTTGTGAATATATAATTAAACTTTAAAAATGAAACAAACTGCCAGCAGGTGGCGGCAATTCACTGATTTTATCTTGGAAATATTTATTCGTTTGAACAGCTGATTCATTCAGGAATGAAACAAGTGACTGTCTTTATGAATGGTTAATTGAATCATTGACTCACTAGACTCATTTAAAAACGCACATTCATTCATAAACGAAACACCACTGTTTGAATGGAGATGCACAGCAGATCAGCTGTTACTTTGTTTGAAACTATTTTTGTTGTAGTCACTTAAGTTCATTAAATTCTTGTTTATAGAACTGTTGTATTAAATCAATATCACATTTGCAAACCCACTTAATCATTAAAAGTCAAGTTCCTTAATTCATCTTGATCTCACAAATGCAACTGAAATGGTTGCACTGTAGAACCCTGTATTGACAACTTTACAGACGTAAGATCTTTAATGCTATTCAGATTTTTAAAACCGTTTATGCCACCTCCATTAACATTTTTTTTGTCTTAGGAATGCAAACATCCAGGGTCAGGTGAGGGCCTGAAGAACGGAAAGCCAACTGCTGACACCTGGCCGTGGTTTGTTCTGATGGATGAGATGTTGGGTCAGCGGCCGTTATTTCCTCCCCTGTTCTCATAACTTCAATGCCTGATGATGAACCACGGCCAGGTTGCAGTTCTGTTGAGCCTACCCAGGAAGCAGAACCGCAGGAGAGGGCAGGGACAGAGCAGTCACGGCCAAGAAAGAGAAAAAATAAAATAGATCCTCTTCTTGGGCTCCTTGAAGAAGCCATGGCACATCAGAAGGAGTGGGAAGAAAGGAGAGATGCGGAAGACAGGGCGAGGAGGGATAGGCTCTTTAATTTACTTGAAAAATTAATTGATAAAATGTAACAAAAATATTTACAATATTTACTTTTACTTTAAATAAATAAATTCTAAACAGCTAAACACAATCATTAATGAATAAATATCTTTGGTTATACATTAACAAAAATAAAAGATAAAACATGAAAAAGATGTCATGTGTTGTGTGAGCTCTCATCCTGACTTCCAAGTAAGCCTAAGAACAAAAGAAAAGAAAAAATATATACACTGGGTTAAGGATTTTAAAATTCCATGAAAAGGTAATCAGTTATCAGTTTATAATACTGCATAATCTACATTAAACTTAAGTATAGGTAATTAGACATTTCATTTTAAAATTATTAAATTGTATTTAGTGTGTTCAACTCACTTTTTAGTTAGGATGATTTATGTATTCGTGGTCTTGGTTGACATCCTGTAAGGCAGACACTTGGTTGCACAATCTCAAACGCCATGCTGCACCAGATACTGCCTCCCCTTGATTGCATGCCTCCACATCATCTTCCTCTTCTTCTTGGCTGTCGTCTGGTAGTATAATGTCGCCAACACCAAGGCAGATGTTGTGCAGCATGGTGCATGCCGCTATTACCTGTATACACACAAATATGAAAACATTTTGTCACCCTAAATTTTATTTTATCTGACAATTGTAAGTTGTGTTTTAAGTAAAGGTCAAATATAGAGAAAAATAATACAACCTTTGGTGCAAATGTTGGATGCACTTCAAGTGCCTGAAGGAAGATGGCTCTAAATCGCGTCAATAATTGAACGCCCTTTGGAAAGATATGCATTGAAGCGCTGAGTAGATGGTGAGGCTGGATTCTTGAATGGTGTCATGATTGCGATTGGCTTCTGTGTGCAGGGGTACCCACCATCGCCGAGGAGGAAAAAGCCCTGAGGTGGATACTTTGCCTGTTTGTAAATGCGGCTGTTCTTAAGCACCCGTGAGTCGTGGACAATCCCTGGGTACCCTACAAAAATGTCTAAAAATGCCCCTTGATGGTCGCATATCCCTTGAAGCAGGATGGAGGCAAACAGCTTTCTGTTTTTATAACACTGTCCATCAGGGCCAGCTGGTGGTTTTATTCTCACATAGCATCCATCAATTGCTCCAACAGCTTTCCCAAATGCCCGGTGATTGGTGAGAGAAGCAAAGCCAGCACCAACCTGGAGAAGGTGTTCTTCTGACTTTGGTAGGGCCACAACCTTTGACAAAATTGCCATGACTTCATCAGCCACTCGATGTATAATTCTGTGAATGGTTGGCTGTGGCATCCCAAAAGCCTGCGACACAACCCTGTAAGATGCACCACAGACCAACCAATACAAAAACACCAAGGTCTGGAGTGTTGTACCCCAGCCATGTCTCCGTTGCTGATGAAGCAGCTCCAAAAGTTTATTGAGGCTCTCTCTTGTCAGACGAAAGTCTGCTTTTGTATCCCCTCCATCAAAAAACTTCTCAAGAACAGGGACATGGGGATTGAGCCTGCAATACTTGATGTCTGTCTATGAAACAAAATAATAAAAATTATATGTAGCCTACAACCACATACTATTGTTTAATCATGTATAATATATTTTTTTCAGTTCATTCTTGATGTTCAATATTGTTTTTAATCATGTATATATAACATATCTACAGCATTAAATTAGGTTAATTGAAATTATCTTAAAATTGAGAACACTGGGTTAAATTATGATAAATTATGCAATTCATAGCACTTTTAAAGACGGTGAGATCACAATAATAATAATAATAACAATAATAACATTGTATATAAATTATAGTAATGTGTAGTAAGATAAATGTAGTTATATAACTATTGCTTCAATGCCCTACAACAAAAGGCTTTATATATATATATATATATGTACTTAATAATAATAATAATAAATATAATAATATTATATTAAAGGAACTATGCTACAACTTACCTCAAATCTCCGCCGGTAAAAACAGATAACTTTGTTCTCAATGTCCTCCTCCTTTTTTTCTCTAACAGATGTCTGTTGTACGTACGCTGTAGCTCCTCAAATATTGAATAAAATAAAACAAGTAAAAACATTTTCTTTACAAATTACTTTCCAAATCTAGAAATATTTTCCCTAATTAATTTTTCCTTAACAAGTGTGAGAGCGCAACGACGCTATGTGTTCCCATAGCAACGTGATAGTTCCTGTTTCCTTTTCCGTCCGTCCTACGAAGGCCGTCTCGTTTAATTCTAGGTTGAGGACGCTCCTTATACGCATCCTACAGAGGATTCGACCTCCGGAGGACGCAGCCTTCTAAATGAGACACAGCGATTCGATTATATACATGTGTGTGGGTGTAATGGGTGTGTGTTTGGGCTGTGAGTGTGTGTTTATTGGCTGTGTGTTTCTCTCTGGCCGTCCCTCAGGAGATGACAAGATGCTACAAATCTTGCAGCTATATTAGAACATTTGGCTTCTTCGCCAAGAATGAAACTGAGTTTTTGGGTTGGATTACAGGTGTTAAATTGGGGGAATATTTTATTAATTTTGGGGTAGTAGTGGTCTCTGATGCCTTTATATTTTGTGCATTCTGTGAGGAAGTGCAGCTCCATCTCCGTCACTCCCAGGATGCAGTGCGAGCAGAGTCTGTCCTCACGAGAGAGCCAGGTCTGTCTGCGCCGGCCCGTCTCTACGGCCAGACTGTGTTCACTGAGTCTGTACATCGTCAGTGTTTTCCTGAGTTTCACATCACTCACGGCGCTCAGGTAGATCGCAACACTGTATTCTCGATTTAGAGCTGAATAACATTCCAGTTTGTGCTGGTTTTTAATGGTGTTTGTCCAATGGGTGATGTACTTGTCTTTTTCTGTGATTATAATGTGTGTGGGCCGAATGTGTGTGTGTGTCCTGAGGCTGGCTGATCTCTGTGTGTGTGAGCTCAGTCAGTCTCAGCACCAGCTGGCACAGGGGACTCTTACTTACGCTCAGCTCTTGGTGTTTTAGGGCTTTGTAATGATATGTGTTGGGGTCGCTTGTTTTTAGGTGTTTCCAGAATTTCAGGGCTCTTTTTTGGATATTTAGAAGGAGAGGGTATTGGCCTAATTCTGCCCTGCATCCGTTGTTTGGAGTTTTTCTTTGGACTTTGAGTATTCTTTTACAGAAATCTAAATGTAGAGTTTCGATCAGGTGTTTTTCCCAATTTAAGAAGTAAAATTTTATAGAAGGACCCCACACTTCACTGCCATATAAAACAATTGGTTCAATTATAGATTTGAAAAGTTTGAGCCAGATTTGGATTGGGATGTCAATTTTAATGGATCTTTTTATGGCATAGAAAGCCCTTTGAGCTTTCTCTTTGAGTTCATTCACAGCCAAAGTAAAGTTACCGGTTGGAGTTATTTTCAGGCCGAGGTAAGTGTATGTTTTTGTGGTTTCAATGGTTCTGTGTGATAGTGTGAATGTGTGTGTTGGTCCCTGAGATCTGGAGCGTTTCTGGAACATCATTACTCTAATTTTTTGGAGGTTGACCGTCAGGGCCCAGGTCTGACAGTAATCCTCCAGCAGATTCAGGCTGTCCTGAAGCCCCTCTTCTGTGGGCGACAGGAGGACCAGGTCATCTGCGTAGAGAAGACACTTTATCTCTGTGTCGTGTAGAGTGAGACCTTGAATGGGGGCGTGTCCTAATATGTTGGCCAATTGGTTGATGTAAATGTTGAAGAGGGTGGGGCTTAAACTGCATCCCTGTCTCACTCCACGCCCCTGGGGGAAGAATTCGGTTCTTTGGTTTCCAATTTTAACCGCACAATGGCTGGCTGTGTACATTGATTTGATCAAATCGTAGAATTTTCCCCCTATTCCACTGTCGATAAGTTTTAGGTATAATCCTTCGTGCCAGATTGAATTGAATGCTTTCTTGAAATCAACGAAACAAGCAAAAAAATTTCCTTTGTTTTGATGTACATATTTGTCAATTAGTGTTTGTAATGCAAAAATGTGATCGGATGTGCGACATTTTGGAAGAAAGCCAATTTGGCATTTACTCAAGGCACCGTGCTTCGTAAGGAAGTCTAACAGTCTGGTGTTTAAGATGCTGCAGAGAACCTTCCCCAGGTTACTGTTCACACAGATGCCTCGGTAGTTGTTGGGGTCTAGTTTGTCTTCGTTCTTGTAAATGGGGCTGATGAGGCCCTGGTTCCAGATCTCAGGGAAGAACCCGACACACAGAACATCACTGAACAGTTTTAGCATGGCCAGTTTGAAGCTTTGGTCAGTGTGTTTCAGCATCTCGTTCAGGATGTGGCTTTATATTGTTTTAGTCTCTCACAGTAATGAAGGCGGAGGTCCGGATTATCTGTCGGTGTTTTTGATTTGATAAATTTCTGAGTTTTTTTTTCTCAGAGCCTTACAGTCCAAATCAAACCATTTTTCAGTATCTAAATTTTTTTTCTTTGGTTTAGCAATGGTCAAATTACGTTTTTGTGCTGTTTTGTATAATATGTTGTTTAGATCTTGTACTTCCTGATTGATGCCGAATTGATTTATAGGGTATGCCTGTGTTTGGAATGAGTGTAAGAGAGACTGTATGTCTGAAGATTCAACAGCATCGATGTAATTAGTGGCGCTGTTTTCTGTCCATTTGAGTGACATAATTTTGATCATTTTATATGGTGTCCTAATTGGTGTGGGTGATGTTTCAGATTGCTTTATATAGAGTGTGATTTGGCTGTGGTCTGAGAAAGGTTTCAGGGGTTTGACTGTGAATGCTCTCAAAGAGGAAAGGTGGAGATCTGTGATGGTATAATCTACAGTGCTGTTACCGAGAGCTGAGCTGTAGGTGTATCGGCTGAGCAAGTCTTCTCGCAGTCTTCCGTTGACGATGTACAGAGCCAGACCTCAGCAGAGCTGCAGCAGCTGCCGTCCGTGAGCGTTCACTGTCTGATCACAGTTTTCTCTGGTGGGGTAAGAAGGGTACAAGTCGTTATTGCCAGTGATGAATTTGGTACCGTGTGATTCTAAGAAATCTAATTCTTCTCCGGTTCTAGTGTTTAAATCACCCATAAGCAGTACATTTCCCTGGGCCTGGAAATGGAATATTTATTTATTTAAAACTGCAACAGGTCTATAATATACAGTAGAAGTTAGCTTAGGCTAATGTCAATGGCAGGTTACCAGCTGTGCTAGCAGCCCACTGTTCCACTAACAACTCATTTGAAGGCATAAGCTGCCATTTTAACACATTACCTCATCTAACGTGAGGCAGAAACACTGAAATAATTAAAATAATACCGTTAAACATAAAAAGAGTGTTGCCTTTACTTACCTGTTTGAAGGTGTACGCGCATCAGGTGAACTCGCACATGCATGTGATGTCCTCAGTGCAGCAGGCAAGCTTGGAATATGGAAAAGCTTACATTCAGCAGATGGAAATATTGCATTTATATTGATTTTGTCAGGAGAAAAATATGATCTGAACACTGTGGCATCCCACCCACATCCCTCTGATCAACATGTGGTAGATTATATTACTATAATAAAAAATATTTTTGGAAAATTAAACAGTTTCTTACAAACTTATGTGATTTGATAAAATACATAATGAATTACAATTAGCTTCAAGCTACACATGACAATTAATGAGATTAATACAACACTTCTAGTTGAATGTCACTATCAATCACTACGATCCACTACGAAACACATCGATCCAATGTGGATTTTGGTCAAATGATGTTGTTAGTAACGTTCTAGAATAATTTTATGTGGAAGACGCACAGTCTGTGGGGTGTGAAGAAAAAGTAATGTAACTAGTAGTGTAACTAATTACTGTTGCCAGAAAGTAATAAGTAAAGTAAAAATATTACTTTTGAAAGGAGTAACTAGTAATGAGTAATATATTACATTTGTTGAGTAACTAGCCCAACACTGGTCACAATTAAGTGTAGTTTACTTTTAAAAGTTTTGAGTGAGTCAAATATTTCATAATTTTACAGTTTTAACTGTATACAGCTATAGCCTATTTTAAAACACATAAATGAAGCCTTGGTGAGAGAGAAAAAAACATTCAAATCGTTTATGATTTTTGTGTAATGCCTTATCAGTGATTGTCTTATTGGCCGTATCATCACATTATTCATTGTTACTGCGCATGCATAACATTTGGGTTTCATTGCATGTGGGTGGAGCCATTCTCACAGAATCCTTTAAGATGTTGAATGTTGAACGCTTGGTTCTCAATATTCATAAGATTTCTCACTGGAAGGTAGATCCAGATCATCAGATCTATAGGCTACTTGTTTCATTTCTCTTCCAAAAGAAACATCTGACAACACAGTTGTGAGTTACTTTATTCACATTACTGATCACCATTGCATCTTTCCTTTTTAACTGATCAGTAAGAAATGTGATGTTTTTGATGACAAATGGATTTAGATGATAATGTGATATAAATGTCACTGGAGAGAATCAGTAAGGAGCCTGTGTGTTATTGTGGAAATCTCTGAAGTAACAAGATAAAATGAGGTTTAGTCTTGTGTGTTTCCCCCCAGCTGGCTGAGATAGTCTAAGACTAAAACTTGTAATATAAAAGTAAAGAAGAATAACAAAACTCATAATGTGCTGTCTTGAGCTTGTCTCAGTAAAGCGAAACTGACCTGCTTTATGATATTCTGCAATAGACTAAAAGTAAACAAGCTCTTAGATGTTTGTAAAATCCAGATTTATCTGATCATCGTGGCTTTTAAGCCTTAAAGAAGATGTTATCTTTTGGCAGTTTAGAGGAACTTGTTACACCTGTTGTTTTAAAGAGAAGTGCTTTGGGCAAAATGTAACCATATACTTTACTTCTGGGTAAATTCTTAACACAAATTCCTAAGGAACTGTGTCATGTATCTGTAGAATTATTTATCAGAAGATCCTTTGTGTGTGTGTGTGTGTGTGTGTGTGTGTGTGTCTTTAGTGACCATGTCAGACAGAGGACCCAGGGGTGAAGACACTGTGGACGGCAGATTGTATGTGTGATTTTGATGAAAATTAATTAATAGTTCACCCAAAATGAAAATTTAGCATTACATCACTTGCTCACCAATGGATCCTCTGCAGTGAATGGGTGCCGTCAGAATGAGAGTCCAAACAGTTGATAAAAACATCACAATAATCCACAAGTATTCCACACCACTCCCGTCCATCAGTTAATGTCTTGTGAAGCGAAAAGCAGTGTGTCTGTAAGAAACAAATCCATGAAACTGTTTCCTCCATCCATAATAGTGCTTTCTCCAGTGAAAAGTCATTTTATCTGAATCAGGAGAGAAAAACACACAGATCATGCAACTTTCACAAAACACTCCAAATCAGTTTTAAACAAATATGTGGGTAGATTTCGATTTGAGAGGACAACATGGGATGTACTTCTTGTAGATTACGGATCCATTATGGACCAGAAGCAACAGTTAAAAGTAAAAAAAAAAAACTTGATGTATTGTATCATACAAACAATACAAAACATAAACAAGATGTTAGTTGATGGACTTGAGTGCTATGCATTACTTGTGGATTATATATTATACGTTTTCACAGTTGTTTTGGACTCTGATTCTGACGGCACCCATTCACTGCAGAGGATCTATTTGTGAGGAAATACAAAGAAATTGTCGATATACTTGCTATGCTGTTTAAGGAGTGTAAGAGACAACTTCATGTAAGGTTGATTTCTCTGAACACTTCCTCTTTGCCGAAGTTCATGTAAAGCTTATGAATCTGACTATAAAGTCAGTGGGATACATTGAAGCTTTGCTTTAAATAATGACTTAAATTTGGGTCCAGCCCTCAAATAAAGCTTTTCTCACACATACTACTGGACACATACAGGATGATAGAATTTACATTTTTGGGTGGTTCATTCCTTTAACTTCACATTGTGAAGTTAATAAAAGTACTATTAAAGGCTGGAATACACTACATGACTTTTAAAATCTGAACAGATTTTAAAACACTGGGCATCATACACTTACTGACTTTGTAATATTCAAAGAGGAAAAACTGACCACCATAAACTAAAAGACTGAGTATCATACACTACCAGACTTTAAAGCAGAAACATGCCTTAACTAATCACTTCCTATATTACCACTTTCTGAAGTGACTGTAAACCATTTCCACCTTAATTATGAATGTATCATAGAAGTCTCTTTGTTTGCACATGGATTCGTATCTCACATCTTTTAACAGCGTCGATACGGATGCCAAACCACATTCAGATGTTTTACAATACAGCATGAGCTACCCCAGTCTGGGACAATGTGTCATCATCAACAACAAGAATTTCCAGGCAAATACAGGTAAGAGCTGGGACTAACACTGACGAGTTGAACTAGTTGGTTTAGATGTTTGTTCTCGTTGGATTAACCTTTTTTTTTTTTAACAGGAATGAGATTTCGTAATGGGACAGACAAGGATGCAAAGAATGCGATGCAGACCTTCTCAAAGCTGGGCTTCAATATCAGAATGTACAATGATCAGACTGTCTCACAGATGAGAGATGTGTTAACTAAAGGTATTTTTTGCGAGATGCTGACCGAGTCTGAATAGTGATTGGTTACAATAATTGAATTGATCAGTCATAAACTCATGAATTCTTCCATCTTCAGCGTCTTGGGAGAATCACAGTCAATCGGCCATGTTTGCGTGTGTGTTGCTGAGTCATGGAGATGATGGAAAGATATTTGGCACAGATGACTGTATCGAGCTGAAGGAACTGTTTGCACTCTTCAGAGGAGACCGCTGCAAATCACTGGTGGGGAAACCCAAGCTGTTCTTCATTCAGGTGAGGTGACTGATAATATAGAAGAGTCAAATTCTTGTTCAAAAAGCTGTTATTTTAGTACCATTGATCTACTATTACCATTTTTGGATTAGATTTGAATTCTTGGGTGAAAAAATCTTTTTAAAGTTTTAGTAATTTTGATGAGTTTTTGCCATTTTTAAAAGTTTTTTGTTTTTTTTGTCAATATAGTTTTAATTTTTATTTCAGTTTTAGTTGTTTTAGTACTTCAAGTTAAACTAAATGAAAATGAGAAAAGTTGCAATGGCAACTAGCAGCATTATTTATTTATTTAAATTTTATTTTTACGTAACATTTCTTATTGCTTAATTTTATTTAACAAAAATAACGTGCTTGCTGAGATAATATAAAATTAATAAAAACTAAAAATATTATTTTTATATTTTGATTTGAACTTATTGTTTTACGTTTACATTTATCATCAGCATGCATTAAGGTTTCTTTTGCAAGATGAAGTTAGGAACAAACACTAGCGCAATTTGTATTATGATAAACATTTTACTTTATTCAATTATACTTTGTTATTCCTTTGAACAATTTCGGCAAATGCATAAAAAAAGATCCAGGGCTTCACAAAAAAAAAAAAAAAAATCACACAGTTTATTTTCTACCGTTTAGTTTTTAGTGGTTTATTTTGAAGTAGCCCACAGCCTTTTGTTTACTAATATGCAGAGATGCAAAGTATACATCATACATCCTATAGCTTCCGGCCTGCACCAAAACCAGAATGAATGTTTTAAAGGCCAATTTTGATTTCACAAGGTGTTTAAAGTTTTACTTGCTCTTACACTTGTTGGTCCTGTATGTCTCCAGGCTTGCCGAGGCGCAGGTATGGATGCTGGCATTGAGTCTGACTATGAAAGTGAAGAGGAAACACAGAAAATTCCTGTTGAGGCAGATTTTTTGTATGCCTACTCCACTGCACCAGGTAATTCTGTTCTAAGAAATCTTAATGAGAACCAAATTATAGAAAATAAACAGACAAACTTGCTTTAATCATCTTGTTTGCTGTCTGTCCTCAGGTTATTACTCCTGGAGGAACGTTGATAATGGTTCCTGGTTCATCTCCTCACTGTGTGAGATGCTGTCAAAATACAGCAAGCAACTGGAGATCATGCAGATCATGACACGTGTCAACCACCAGGTGGCGGTGGACTTTAAATCCTCCTCCTGGATTTCATGGTTTGATGGCAAGAAACAGATACCGTGTATTGTGTATATGCTGACCAAAGAACTCTATTTCCCTAAATAATTCAGGTGTATTTTACTGATTATGTTGCAGTGGGCAACAAACACTTAAATCGTTTAAAAATAATACTAAGCAGCCATTTAAAGCACTGCAGACTGCAGCCAAAATGGGAAGAAGGGATATAAAGGGAATTTATAATTAATCATTTATTAATTAAAGTAATTAAATATATTTGAAATTATCTGTATTTTTTCATCCTGGTGTGTGACATGTTTACTGTGCTGGATGTGACTTATGTATCTTTTTTATGATCTTTAAGCTGGGTCACACATTGGATGTGGTTTGTTCTGCTGGAGTTGGTAACCCATCTGTGGAAAGTATTTACATGAGTATACATTTCTGTCATTAATTACTCCCCCTCATGACGTTCCAAACCCATACGACTTTCGTTCATCTTCGGAACACAAATTAAGATATTTTTGTTGAAACCGGAGAGCTCTCTGACCCTCCATAGACAGAAACACAACTGAATGTTCACAGACCCAGAAACGTATTAAGGACATTGATAAAACAGTCCATGTGACATCAGTGGCTCAACTTCAGTTTTGCGAAGCTACGAGAATACTTTGTGTGCAAAGAAAACAAAAATAATGACTTTATTCAACAATTCTTCTCCCCCGAGTTACCGTCTTCTGCCATTTTGGAGAGTACCACGACGTATGCGCGCCCTTTCCCCTGAACGTAAATGCTGATTACATTGATTATACTCGTCGTGGTACTCTCCAAAATGGCAGAAGACGGTAACTCGGGAAGAAGAATTCTTAAAGGGTCATTGGATGCAAAACTCACTTTTACATGTTGTTTGAACATAAATGTGTGTTGGCAGTGTTTGTACACAACCACCCTATAATGCTAAAAATCCACCCGGTAGTATTTTTTAATCTCTATAAATAATATCATAATATTAATAATATAAATTGTAGCTCAAAAGGGTAAACGCAACAGTCAAAGTTGACTCGAGATGGAAAAAAAAAACCCTGCGAAGCTGCCCGTCACCGACCGTGACAACAAGTAGACTTTTGAAGCTGGAATAATGAGTGGATTAAGAACAGCCTAACATGGATGGACATTTTTGGCAAGGAGGATTGTATGCATCGCAGTCAAGGAGAAGGCTACCAACAGTAGTTAAAGGTGCTGTATGTAGGATTGACACCCAGCGGTTGAACTAGGTATTGCAGTCCAAATTCAAAATATTGGAGACGGTTTTTTTCTCCCGGCCCCTCCTCCTCAGATTTGACGCACACGCAGGTTGCCAGATTAACGACACCAACAGAAACGAGCGCACATGCCAATGAATGAAATTAAATACGCTGTGTTTTCCGCCAACTGGCAACCCGCGGTGCCGAAATACAATTGGGTAAACTGGCAGTGGGTGGGTTTCACAAACCATAACAAACACACTCATTCCAGGCCGGAATGCTCATTTTCAAAGGAGAATAACTGACTGTAGCATTGTTTTTCAGATAAACAAGTATGTTAAATTAGCATGTTTCTTAAATATCTACAAACATATTATGGTATTTTTATGCTTTAGTATAGTCAAAATCCTACATACAGCACCTTTTAAGGTAGTTTTTTTTTTTTTTTCTCGCAACTTGTTTATTGACATAATAGCAGTTAGCTGTGCAATATGTGCTGATCGGGTTCAGTCGGGTCTGTCTTCCCAGCCGGGTTCAGGTCCAACTTTCGAATAATGGTCGGGTCCATGCCGGGTCTGTGTAGTACATTTAAGGCATTTCTCGGGTCTGCCCGAGATCCGATGACCCCTTTAAATAAATTATTTTATTTTTGTTTTCTTTGCACACAAAAAGTATTCTCGTAGCTTCACAAAATTGAAGTTGAGCCACTGATGTCACATGGACTATTTTACCGATGTCTTTACTATGGTTCTGGGACTGGGAACATTTCAGGAACGTTGCTGTCTATGGAGGGTCAGAGAGCTCTCCGATTTCATCAAAAATATCTTAAGTTGTGTTCTGAAGACAAACGAAGGTCTTGCAGGTTTGGAATGACACGAGGGTTAGTAATTAATGACATAATTTTCATTTTGGGGCGAACTATCCCTTTAATGTTATGTTTTCCCGATCTCTGTCTGAACGTATCATAATCATTTCGTAATATCAAGCATATGGACTTCCCTCTATTTTCTACTTCTGTCTCTGGGCTTCCTGCCACTATCTCTGCTGAGTCTCTGTTTAAGACTGTTAATAAACTTCTTAAAGGGACTAAGCACACACAGTTTCACCCAATCTCATGTTAATCTTGAGTACCTATAGAGCAGTGTTGCATCCTTCACGTCTCCAAAAAATCTTTAGTTTTATCATATTTATAAAAGATACAGTTTACAGTAAAAAATTGTTTTTTGAAACTTTATCCATGCTTAGCATGAGAATTCAACTCTTTAACAGTGTAAAC